>OW569412.2:82178908-83416936 GCA_937662695.2 Halyzia sedecimguttata | reverse complement strand
GTGATTACCGAAATTCCTCATGATACTCCCTCAAATATTCCCAAATCATATAACAATAATACTAAAATTATTTGCCTTCAAAATGTGATAACAAGAAAACGATCACTCCTGAGATGTTGAATAATGTTGGAAGAAATTTTTATTTGAGATAAGAATGTTGCCAAGGCGATCGCGGTGAACACTTTGAACATCTACTTTATTAAAATTCATAATTTTTTTGCTGTATTTTAGTTTTTGATATTGTACCAAATTTCACTAATCACTTCATTTAATTTTGGCAATTAACATGAAATTGATAATATTCCTAAATAAAGCATGACGAGACATTTCAAACGATGTATAACAAGCCCATACTTCCTATTTGAAACATTTGGGGACTGTACCAGTCTTTCGAAGGGGGTTGAAGGTGAGGTTCCCATTTTTACAAAAAAGAATGACAATTTAAAATTGATTTGTTTTGGGATTTTCCATAAATATGTACAGTAACCAGGATAATGAATTTATTCCATTTGGCTTCTCGACACTATATACAGAAATAATAATAAAATAACTATTACGTACATGGAGTCATCAATTCTTGTCATCAGTTTAATGTTAATTTGTTCTTGTCTTCGAAGCATTGTGTCCTCTCGGATATTATAGTTTGCTCGTTTGTGAGCCAGCTTTATGCGATAAGGGACAATGTTTTTTGGATGGGTCCACAATAATTAATCTCATGTGTATTCATGATTAATAATATGTCGGAAACTATGCATCCGATTATCATGAAATTTTTAGAATATACTATTATGAAACATCATACTTCGAGGAAATACAAACAAATTTAAATCGACTTTTTGGAAATTCGGACGTTGTCTCACCACTTATAAATCTCATACTTTTCTTCAACCCTCGTTTAATCTCGGTAATCAGTAAATGATACTCACATCTCCTGTAGTATAAATAGATGCCTATTTTTGTAGCAATTATATTGAGATATGGTAAAATTTGACTTGGAGTGTTATTAACAGAAATAGTTTCAATTCGCTAGAAATAGGTTTTTCGTTTCCCTCTAATTCAACACTATATATTTCCCATGATGTACAAACTGATTGTAATTTACTTTCACTCTCAGTAGAATTAATAATTCACATGTTAGTTAATCTCGACCATATTTGCGCTCACCGGAAGCTTCAAAGGTTTCAGGTCTGTAGTTTACAGGTCACTGGGCAGATATTTGAAAATAGGATTCTGAGGGGTTGAAGTAGTTGATGCTCCTTCTTTTATTGCATATATAATTAATCAAGCTAAATTACATTTCAAATATATATCTACTCGAAAATAATTCTCCTCTCTCTGTCATTATCTATATGGATTCAAATTGGAGGGTTTTATCAGGGCTCCCTTAGTTCTCTCGTATCAAAAGAGTATTTTCTCAAATTTGCGCTCTATTTGAGTACCAATTGAAAGGAATTCGAAATTTTTAGTATAGGCTCTTTTTCGAATCAGATAGAGACCGCAGATAGGGAACAATGGATCAACAGTGTCAGATGGAGGTAACAAAATATCTTTCCAACATATATTCGGATTGAACCGTGAACCCATCCTTAGATTGCCGAAATGTCACTTTGGGCGAGGTTGGTACCCGCATGGGTGACTGATGTGGCTACGAATTTTAATTGGTCTCGAACGATGAGGTTCAACTCAATGGTGAAGAATTTATGACCAAATTCAATTCTGTCCGGCCGGCTTTAGCACGATATTTTTCGAACGGAGAGAGAGGTATCTATTTTTAGGGTATATTGCGAATTCTAGTGCAACGGTTGAGTATGTTAATGGGTATAATTGGCCGAATGGTTTCGGATTTATACCCATCTGAAAGTTTGCTGTTATTTCCTCAATAACTCAAAAAATACAGATCCGACTGAATTGAAACTTGGTAATTAGTTGTAGGATACCAACGCACAAATTTTGACGAAATTTTGTGAGCATCGTAACTCTAAAATCTTCTTCTTCTTCATGCCATGCTCTCATCGAAAGTTGGCTGTCATATTGGCTATCATAACTTTGTTTACAGAAGCTCTAAATAAGGCTGCACTCGATGTATGGCACCATTTCCACAGATATAGCCATTATAATGAATTAAATGAAATTTACTCAGTTATCACAAGTTCATAACATAATAATTAATAAACTTTTAAAAAGTCGTGTATTTCCAGAACGATCGATGTATAATATAAACAAAAAACATTGGTAATCATAATGAAAACTCTTCTTATTCAATTCTTTTCTGTGGGTATTGTAAAAGGACGAGTCGTACATAAGAAAAGTTTACTGGATGTATCTGTAGTAAATAAGATTATCTTCCAGGTAGAACATTTCGAGCTGAAGATACCCTTTCAATAGTATACACGTTTATGACTCACTATTTAATAGACACATATACTAAGACCAGAGTAAGGTAACCAACTGATCTTAAAAAACAAAATTCAAACCTAAAATATAAAAATCTGCAAGGATAAATATCTATGATAAGAGATACGTTACAATAAGAAGAGTTAACAAGTTGAAATAAGATTGTGAAAAAAACATAATAGGTTGAGTTTTTTTTCTCAGTTTATAATAAAATATTTCACAGATGGTCACTAAATTTGATATTTTGTGATATATTGTTCGCCATACGTAGACCTGATCTAGTTTTTCGAATAAAAACTTCATATAAATTCTTTAACAAGGCAAAAACGAGACTCTCGGTTTGCGCTGTATATGGTCTCGGTATCAGTCATAATATTTTTCAAAACGTCTCGTCTTCTCTAGTCTCGAGACGAGAACGAGACGAGACGAGAAAAATCTCGCTCTCGTTTGAAGCCCTATGTAGTATTTCATGAGGGTGTGTGAGGCGTGAATCGGCAAAAGAACATGCGCGCAAAACCTATACGGCAGTGCTTTTTGGCGCTCTTGTTCCTCAGAACAGAGTGCTTATCGATTTGCCCAAATGTCTGTAAATTTCGTGATTTTGGATGAAAATGGTCTTAAACGATTTGTTTCGACTCACCGATCAAGATTCCGTGGTCGAAATTATCTCTGTCCGGCCAGCCGCATGCACGATAACTCTCGAACGAAAGGAGTTAGAGGATTAAAATTCGCAGGGTAGGTTAGGAGCGTAAATATCTCGGACGAGTTCGTTAACGGGTGAAATCCACCCAGCGGTTTTGGAGTTACAGCCGTTTTTAGTCAAAATATTTTTGATGAATATATCCGGGACCGATTACTCGATCTATCTCAAATTTAGCGTCAAATTGAAGAATCATGACGTTTATATGCATGCGAATTTCCGTATTAATCGGATTGCCGTAAAGTGTAGAAAAAAATTTCAAAAATTTTTTTAATTTTGTTTCTACAAAAACTCTCGAACAGAATGAGCTATGCAGTTGAAATTTTCAGACTTAGGTTTGGGAGATAAATATCTCGGCTAAGTTCGTTATTGGGCGAAATCAGCCGTATGGTTTTAGAGTAACGAAAAAAAAATTTTTTTTACAATACAAATTTCAAATTCAATTCTTCTTTAAAATGCAGTTTTACGATAAAAATCCATTGATATCATTTTCAACTCTAAAAAGCTAATTCTTTCAGATATTTTCAGGACTTTCAATGATAAATCGTACTTCTATATTTTCACAGGTTGCTATAATTATTCTATCTATGAATTATTATATGATCTGTGTCCATGTCGTACATGTCATCTTGTTTTTCTATAAGAGAGAGTCAAATTCCTTTCAGATATCGTAGAATCATGAGAATTATAATTTGATAATATACTTTTTGGTGATATTTTAATGCCCGTGGATAATCCATATGATGATGGAAATATATACTTTGGTAAGTTTATCAGAATGGGTTTAGAACATCTCCAGTAAAAATAAAACTCAAATATTGGCTAAGTTTCAATTGATATAATATAATTTTCACAGTGGATCTGAGTAATGAATATCTCGGGTGAGTTCGTGTTTTTGGCGCTCTTGTTTGAATTTAATTTCTTTCATGATGCAGTTTTATAATAAGAACCCATTGATGTCATTACCAACTCTGACAAACCAATACTTTCGGAGATAGGATTTGTCAAAGATTGAACTAGAGCGCCAACGCTCCTGCCACAGGGCTTTCCCCCTTAAAATTAAGAATTGTTTTCATTCAAATTGTACTGTGTTCTGTATTGGGATTGGACAACTTCTACTGGGTGTACAGATTTTCATGTCGAATAGAGATCAAAATCATTCAAAAGAGAATAAATTCGAATATCATATTCTTGATAAATTATATCCAAAATCTATGATCCATACTCCCAACTAACCTTTGAGGTTGTATTCGATTAAATTTCCGTGCAAGTGTGTTTTTGCTTGTGAAAAACAGAAGAACGGCCCTGCTATTATTTAGCATAGGGGTAGGGCGATGCGGCTGGTGATTTCCATCCCTAGAAAATATTATTAAACATGTACAAAGCCCGTAGTGTTTCATTTATGCAAATCCTGTATTGTTCGGCATAATATGCAACAATAAGGATGAATTAGGGTAATTTGTGTGCTCAAAAGCATCAAATGCTCTCCCAACACTTCTCCCCAGAGTAGCGCTCGATAAAACCTTTCTACGTTCTGAAATCCAGGGTAACTAATGTTACTTTCTCACAATAAACAGGATTCAACCTTTCCCTGTTTTCTTTGTCATTGGTATGCAAATATTACAAAGAGATTATGAATGATGACTTCTGGCATAAAAGCAAGGATGGGGTAGAATAAATTCACCATCGAGTAGAGATACTTTGAATTCTGGCAGGTACAATTAGACTTGCTGCAAATACACGCTTCGAGATCTTATGATGAAATGACTAGGTGATATGGCAATGAATGAAGCTGAAATCCGGTTTTGTATTTCCCTTTGCTGATACTTCAAGAATATATGAGCTGATTTGAAGCATTTGGGGAGGTAATTATTTCAAATCAGTATATTCTCGGATCTTTTGTTTCAGTTATAACTTGCTGCAGTATCACTTGAATGCTGCTGTCTTCTGATTCAAAATTTTGGAAGTAGGTTAATCGTGCTTGTTCAATCATAAATAAATACAGTACACCAATTAGTGGAATGCTAGGTGATATCCAAAAATTTCAAACGAGTTTAACAAATATGTCTTTCGTTATTCTCGGAGATCAAGGTTCATACAGTTTATTTTCAGAAAGGAAGTATGGGCTTGTGATATATCATTTGAAAGATCTCGTCAGTCTCTATTCGAAAATGTTATCACTTTCATGTTTATTGCAAAAATCAAATTATAAAAAGAGATAAAATCAAGTGATTAGTGAAATTTGGTACGTTTTCAAATATTTGCCCCTTTTACGGCAAAAGAATGAACGTCGCTGAACACCGCTCAAGGTTTCTTCATCGCAGAGGGTCGGAGTTCGTAAGACTTTCCATAGGTGCCACTAGTGGAACTCTCTCCCTTCCAGTTCGCGACCGATGTATTTAAGTTTCCTAGAAGGCCTTCGGTGTCACTCAGTGTTGGCTAAGTCACACTGATGCCTGGTAATAACCATGAAATCTTCGGTTTGTGTCTGCCCTTGCATTACGCTTTCCTCTATGGGGAACAATAAGTGATGAGGTGATCTAGCCCAGCCACGCGGAATATTTGTTGATGGTTAAAATCAATGAATATTTCCAGGGTGTCTTTTTATAGCTGGAATAAGCATAGAAACAACAACAAAATTGAGACACCCGTCATTTTCACCATATAATATCCAATTAAGGGGGGTTATAATATTTTTACATAGTATTTTTTTATGGACAAGTACTTTCGTTCGTTATGAAAGCTCGATAAGTGTATAAATGACGAGAAAGTAAGTAGGCTATATGGGCTATGAAGAAAGAAATGCCGATCTACAAGAAACACATATTTGACCCAACAAAGCTAGAAAAAAAGGAAGGCAGATATATAAAGTGGGCGATAAAAAAGTAATATCTGAAGCAAAGGATTCTTACAAAAAGAAACTAACCCCCACGAAAAACATTACATGTGAATTTGGTTGCCAAGACTTACAAGAAGCGTTCACAGTGAAAAACTGATCATGAAGAGCCAAGTCACTAACTGTACAAGGCCTTTCTATACAATCCCTAATTCTAGAAACCCTACATCTTGGTCAAAGAGTATGTTGCATGACACACAGCAGTGTACTTGTTAAGAAATCAAGTGGCTTGGACTCTAATGTTATATCATGCAATAGTTCTTTGACTCACACTCCACCAAGTTGTAGGATTTGTATAAGTATGACTTGTGGAGAAAGACCTTGTACAGTTCTGTTAGTGACTTAGCTCTTTTTAATGTCTAATACCTTTTTAGCTGTCAACACTTCTTGTGAGTTTTTGCAACCTATTTTACATGAAATGTTTTTGGTGAGATAATTATGTCAACTTCGCGTATTTTTAGGCAAATCCTTGAGCAGTGCGTTATAGTCTCATGAGTGTATCTGAATAAAAAATACATAGGATTTTCACGATGTCAAGGGGATAATGATTATACGTTTTACACTTTCGGATCAATAAATAGAACTAAGTATGCTAATATATTCAGGTTCATTTACAGAACTCAGCATTCTTCAACTTTGCCGTCGTAACCGAATATACATGAAATATCGTTGATTACTGAGGTTCCTAACGTCTTAATGCTTATAATTTTACTTCACCTGCATTACGATAGTCACATTTTGTCTCTCCCATTTAACATTTTTTAGACGTTTTCAAAGCAATCAATTTCCTTAGAGTCTATACGGTTTCCCTCGGACCCCAATACTGACCTCAATCGCGCACGAATCCTCCAATTCAACTTCCCGATCAGATTCGTCTCCTCTACTCACTGCCGCTCAACCATTGGTTCATTCTTCTCATCCCTGAGCTAGTGTCGTACTAACAAGGTGGTGTTCACCGCTGATTGGTAAATCCTCTGCCTGTGATACTTTTCTAGGACCAATGAGGTTCCACGAGAATGAAGAGGCACTATAGTTCCACGAAATTGCTTTCCACGAAGCAAGACACGTGTTGCTACAAAATTTATGGGACAACTAAGACTAATATGTTCTTAGCGATTTCCAGTTTAGCAAATTGTATTCTCTGAATCTAGACAGCTCAATGGGTTTCGGGGCACCTTCCGAAATATCTTTACATGTCATGGGGATGGTTTGGGTTTTCTTCAGACAGGGATAGAATCCAGAAATAAGTCTGAATTATAAGGATGTTACTGCATCAGTAAAACTAATCTTAACTTTGTTATTTACAAGGTTGGAAATATAATATCTACATGAATTTATATCTTTCTACTAGGAGGGGTAGCATCAAAACTTATGAAGAAGGAACTTCTGTTGCAAATGACGAAAAGCTCAATATTCACAAAGGGCTCCTCTATGAATCATCGGCGATATGACTTCTAGACAAATTTCCATTTCCCGTTACTTTTCCTCTCGTTCAAGGCACCAGCTCGTGAAAAATAATCCCGAAATTCACTACCAAATTCCGTTCAATGAATAATAGAGCAATTTAGCAGACTCGTGCTGAACTTCGGTCATATTCAATCAAAGGTGCCAAGATCCGGCGAAGAATCGATGTCTCAAAATGAAAACAAATCACCCAAATGAGTGCACATTTCTCAAACTTTCAAGAAGCCGCGAAAACTTTCGTTCGGCAGGCCAGAATTATGAAAGTAATTTCAAAATTCCCTGCACACCACAAGGGTCGCAGAATTCAAATCACGCACGAATAAATCAGCCAAACAAAACACTCTCGGACGTTCACGAACAAGAAAGTGTGTCACTGAATTTATTTTATAGCTTGGCAAACAATGCTCCAGTTTAATAAGATGGCCTTTTCGGTGCTGCGGACGTTTAACAAATGGCGCTTTTCTTGTGTTATATGACATGTCCAGCCGCATTGACAGAGAGGCTACACTTGTTTATTGATTGATTTCGCACGTCAAATTCAAGCTCTGAATATGTATAACAGTTTACATCATTCTATGTTCTCGGTTCATTATTCAATTTAATACACCATAGTAAACTATTATTGGAAACGCATTCGTAACCACCATCTTCTGTATTTAGACAGGTGGTGGTTGCAAATATGTTTCTCTATTTTAGTATCGTAATGAGTCCATACCGGCAATAAAAACAGTGCTGGAATGAACTCATTCCCTCATTGTTTCTAGTTATATTTTTCATTCTGTAGTAGTCAGCATTGACATTCGATCCTATCCAATTTCAACACACGTCAATTATGAATATGATATAATCTGGATATAGTGAAATGATTGTTGAGGGAAAAAGATTTATTTTGATTAAAAAATAAGGTATTAGAGATTTCTTTCTTGCTAATTTTGAATCATTCAAGCTATTATGAAACTGTTTTAAATCTGATCTCCATGTCCTACGTATGATTCAAATTCAAATTCCGTAATCTGTCAACTTTCGTAACAGTCACACCAACTGCCAAGATACATTACAAAAGTCACTAGGATGTATATTCCGAATTTTTCATTAAATTTCAACAGTATTTTACAAAACTTGCCTGAAATAGAGAAAATATTGTCTAATACTCGTTTGCAGAAGGCAATTCCAACACTCATGCGTTCGATAACTCGCTCCTTCGTCGCGCGTTTTCGAATTTCGCATTCGTGTTTCAATAGGAGCCCATTCTGCAACTTGTATTAGAATATATGATTCCGATAATTGTTTTCTATGGTGTATTATTTTGAATATAGATGCATAGAATACATGGTGAAGACACTCTTTGACACATTTCCGATCGAATTGCGGTCTAGATGCATTCAAATACAAGGATTTTGTTCTACATCAGTTTTCACCGATAGATGGCGGCAGTAAATATTTTATGGACAAAAATGTAAAAATAAATTCGAATCTTTGTTTATTCTAGTTTCTTGTAAAAAGTAGTACCGTTTGCTGTAATTTAGTATTTAGAGTGTTTTGTTCAACGTCCTTGTTCTCCGCGCAGAAAGTAAGCCAAATGTTGCTGTGGATACTATGAACGAGTATCCAGAACCACTTTAATCAAATAATATTTTCACTTCGAAAATCCTTCGGATATTGAATTTAACATGGTAAATTCGATTAACAGTGTCCGATACAGGAGAACAGACAATAGAACATACATACAAAAGTTCACGTGAAGTCAGGAGCTTCTGTGCGTATGTTCTATGGTCCATTCTCCTGTATTGGACACTTTTAATCGAATTTACCATGGTGGATTCTATTGTCTGTACTCCTGTCCTGTACTGTACTATACACCGAATTTACCATGGTGAATTCGATCATGAGTGTCCAATAGAGGAGAACAAACAACATAATTCACCATCATAAATTCGATCAGGGGTGTCAAATAGAGGAGAACAGACAATAGAATTCACCATGGTAAATTCGATTAAGAGTGTCCAATACAGGAGAATGGACAATAGAACATACGCGCAAAAGCTCTTGACTTCACGTCAGTGCTTGAACCAATTTTTTCTTGTAACTTCAATACCCTGTAGCTCAAAAGTTAAGAGGTTCACGACATAGGTTTATAGGAATTTCTTAAAATCACCCTTAAGGATCAGCATCTTATTCTAAAACACCATGTATTGTTCCATTTCAATATTCATATGGAGTTTCATGAAAAAAGTGATCGATAATAATAGTGGCACATGGTTAATGTACAAAGTTCATTACTGCAAGTGTTGCTTGATGTCAAAGTCCCTTCAAGTATAAGGGAATAATCAATATTTGCTCATAGAATAAGGCCGGCCTTATACAGCCAAGGTCGGCCTTATGCAGCCGAAATGTCTATCTGAATTATTAATACTCTTAATTCATAATAAATAAATTAAATACAGAATTACCTGCTAATTCACTATTCTCCTCACATATTCTGATTTTTTTAGAGTATTAATTTCTAGATGTTGTAAGCTTCCATAATTCATATACCGCCGTATTCACAAAGCATTCAATCTCCGTTAAGTCCTAACTGAGTTCCTCAATTAAGGATAAATAAGAATCGCAACCTCAGTTGACGTGAAAATTAACTTGAAACAGGCCCGTTTCAACACCGTTAAATACGTTAATTGAGGTTGCGATTCAAATTTATCCTTAACTGGGGACCTCAGTTTAGGACTTAACGGAGATTGAATGATTTGTGAATACGGCGGATTATGAATAAAGAATATGAATTCAGAGAGAAATTCCGGCCGTATAAGGCCGGCCCTAGTATTGAGTTTTGTACGGAAATCTTGGTTGGCTTAACTAATTCAGTTGTTTATGGATGTCGAAAAAAAAAAAAAAAAGCACTGACGTGAAGTCAGTACTCTTTGGCGCGCGTGTTCACGGTGGCTGATTTGAATTGAATGATGAGTACTTCAAGCTCAGTGGATAGAGCGAGCCGAAGATCTACCCAAAGGATAGTGGACACCATTCACTGTTGGTTCAAAAATTAACAGTGCTGTATCTAAGCTGCCATCAGGATAGAGTAACAATATTGGAAAAGAACACAAGTGACTCTCCTTAGTCGCACAAGCTCCTAGAAGATTTGGGAGGGTCAGTATAATCCTAATCATGTTTATAGCACGCGCGCCAAAGCAGATTGACTTTTTACACTTTTTCTTTCATTGTTAAGTCAATCTGCTTTTGCGCGCGTGCTATAAACATGATTAGGATTATACTGACCCTCCCAAATCTTCTAGGAGCTTGTGCGACTAAGGAAAGTCACTTGTGTTCTTTTCCAACTTTGTTACTCTATCCTGATAGCAGCTTAGATACAACACTGTTAATTTTTGAACCAACAGTGAATGGTGTCCACTATCCTTTGGGTAGATCTTCGGCTCGCTCTATCCACTGAGCTTGAAGTACTCATCATTCAATTCAAATCAGCCACCGTGAACACGCGCGCCAAAGAGTACTGATTTCACATCAGTGCTTTTTTTTTCAACTTCCTTTCACAAATATAGCTATCATTACAGTTTGGCTGTTAGCTTTACCGTAGATCGGAAAAAAATGCGGTTGTGGGTCCTCCGTTAGGGACGCAATTGCATCTTCTCCAAATCCGAACGTATTTTAATATAGATCTACCGAATACAGTTATTTATGAATTCGCCTCAGGGCCACCATACAGACATTTCAAATCGGAAACAACGCTATTTCCCCCAAACTGACTTGTGTCCGTGCACTGAATTGACATGAATATTCTTTTAAAACCTCACAATATCGGCTCATTACTCCCAACATAACCCAAACAACCCAAAACCATTCACTCCTCGTCTGCGCAAGCGCAATATACTCGTGGCTGCAAGTCCTCCCAAAATTACACACCTCACAAAAAACTCCGATTCTCCAACACTAGTGGTTCAGGAGATATCGCTTCTTGAATCCACGCATGCGCAGACCCTCACCAGGGGATTCTATAGCGGAATAGCATCCGCCACCCCAAAACCCCAATCCTCTCTGACGAAAGCACCAGCAGTTAAATCACTGATGGTCTGCTCATGCGCATAACGAAAAATGCCCGTAAGGGGTTACATCAATTTCGAAATTAGCCCCAGGGACACTTTAACTCTGAAACAACGCTACATCCCCCAAACTGACTTGTCCTTGCACTGAATTGCTATGAATATTCTTTTAAAACCTCATAATATCGACTCAGCACTCCCAACATAACCCATCCAACCCAAAAACAGTCAATCTCTTCTGCGCATGCGCAATCTACTTGCGGCTAAAAAGTCTTCTCAAAATAACTCACCTTACAAAAAACTCCGATTCTCCAACACTAGTGGTTCAGGAGATATCACATCTTTAATCCACGCATGCGCAGATCCTCAACAGGGGATTCCATAGAGGAATAGCATCCGCCACCCCAAAACCCTAACCTTCTCTGACGAAAACACCACCAGTTAAATCACTGATGGTCTGCTCATGCGCATAACGAAAAATGCCTGTAAGGGGTATCATCAATTTCAAAATTAGCCCCAAGGCCACGGTACGGACACTTTAACTCGGAAACAACGCTAAATCCCCCAAACTGACTTGTCCTTGCACTGAATTGCTATGAATATTCTTTTAAAACCTCATAATATCGACTCAGCACTCCCAACATAACCCATCCAACCCAAAAACAGTCACTTCTCTTCTGCGCATGCGCAATCTACTGGAGGCTAAAAGTCCTCTCAAAATAACACACCTAACAAAAAACTCCGATTCTCCAACACTAGTGGTTCGGAAGATATCGCATCTTTAGTCTATGCATGCGCAGACCCTCATCAGGGATCTGAATTCTATGGAGGAATAGCATCCGCCACCCCAAAACCCCAATCCTCTCTGACGAAAACTACAGCAGTTAAAGGACTTCTCATCTGCGCATGCGCAATACGGAAAAACCCGGAAAGGGCAGCATGAACCTCAAAAACATATGTTTCGGCATTAAAAGCAAAGTATTCCGCAAAATAGTAGTAAATTTTTTATTTTTTTCATGTCACGTGATCTTCACGAAATTTTGCAAAAGTGTTTGCTTTGGTCTTTTGCATCTAACTACTGCGTTTCAATTTAATCAGATCAGTATTTTTCGAGTTATCGTATAAACAAAATTTTTTTTTGCCACTTTAGGGCCGTCTGTTCAACACAAAACTTCGCAGGCATATAAAGGTCATGATTCTACAATCTGATGCCAAATTTCAAAAAGATCGAGTGATCTGTTCCGGAAATATTCATAAAAAACGTTTTTACTAAAAACGGCCTTAACTCCGAAATCGCTCGGTCGATTTCGCCCGTTAACAAACTCGTCCGAGATATTTACGCTACGAAACTACCCTGCAAATTTCAACGCTCTAAGTCGTTCCGTTCGGGAGTTATCGTGCTAACGGCCGGCCGGACTGGACGGACAGAATTGAATTTGACCTCGAATTTTTCATCAGGGAGTCGAACCCAATCGTTTGAGACCATTTTCGAAAAAAAATTCGAAAAATACAGACATTGTGACGAAATGATAGCACGCTGTTCCTTGCGGAACACGCGCGCAAAAATGGAGGTGCAGATAAAGAAGGAAATGATTTAAAACACTCCGATGTGGGACAATTGAAAAAGCGCTGACGTGAAGTCAGTTAGCTTTTGTGCGCGTCTTCATGTTAGAATCCTCAAAATTATGCAACCCAAATAGATAAAATTCGACCATATGAAAGCGAGATGATAATTGGAAGATTACCATTCAAAGCCCAATGTTTTCTAGTATCCAAAAATAACTGCGATGATATCAGATGGCTACTAACTTGTTGCTGGGATATTATATTCAATTCTTTTTTATTTTTTCAGACATACGATCCCCACGAATTATATGAAACATGATGTCGATATTTTAATCGAAAATGAAATTTCATACAGTATCATTACGCGGATATTGCTCATTTGCGAAGTCTGACGGCACATTTTGACATAAAATCCAACCTGCAAATTTCAAGTCTTCAGTTAGTATTCTTTGAAATTTTTCGTGTTTACAGTCGGAAGGCCAAAAATGGATTTGAGCATAAATTATTCAGCAGTAAGTATGATGTAATTGTTTGACAACATTTTCGGCTAAGATACCAAAATTACAGGCATCTGAATAAAACGGTAATTTGTGTAATTTCAGCAGGCTGGACGACTATCCAAACCTTGATTTTATTCTTGAACTTGGATGAAATATGAATATTGAATTCAGTATGCAAGTGTAAAATGATCTTCATCTAGTACATATCCGCAAATATTGTAGACGAGAGTTGAAAGCTTCTCAACGAAATCACCAAGAGGATTGAATTCGAGATTTCTCCATGGAAAATAGACATACAACAATGCAAATACCTACGTAAAAGAAGCCTATGGAGTTAGGGAAACTACTAACACACTCCCGAAGTTTAAATTGAAAAGCTTTTCCGTCGCGAAACTTCAGAAAATGTGCAGTATCGAAGTTCTGAGTTGCATTTGAATGGATTAATGTTCTGATCGGGAATACGATGTCATTACATTTGCTGTGTTGAATTGAGGAGTACTATTAGGGTATCACGTGACAACCTAAGTATAAAATTTTTTCATATGATGATATTATGATATTAAAATAACCAAAACTTTACATATTTCACATCCAAAATCCAATACCATACGACACTATATTAAATTTAAAGTACGTAAGCAATCGGTCACTTTCTCGTTGTCTCGTGTGATCAATCTAGTCTTCCGACTCATTATGACCACGTAGTGTAAGATTACATTTCCCACACAACTTCAGACTATCCATAAATTTTGTTGACAGGACGTCACGGTTTTTTGATACCATTTCGTTGTGCGAATATTTTCGACATATGCACTACTTAAACCAGAAGCGATATTAGATGTGACCAATAACTGGAAGCTTACAATGTTGTTCATATGTATTATCTTTTCACCCATATGTTTCATATCACGTTCACCTTCTTTTATCCAGTAATCGTCTCCACCAAATAGTAAGCAAACAAAACGAAAAAAAGGTTTTTATTCTCCACATTCGCACAACCAACAACAAGTCATTTCGTAAACATTTGCGTCAAACTTCCGCCTTCCGATTCTTATACCCGGGTTGAACTCAAATTCAATACGGGCACAGCTCGTTCATTGTTTTTGGTGCTCTTCTTTAATATTTACCTCGTCCTCCAAACTCAAAGAAAAGTTAAATTTTGCCAGATCACACCCTCAGTGTCAGTCCTTAAATCCTCAACGCAAATTTATAACACGAAACAATTGGCACCTATAATACCTATCTGTTTAACGTAACCATAAACAAGATATACTACTACTGAACGTAACTATTTATTCCTCTCTGGGCGCCCGAATCATCACTGAGAATCGCGTGTAACTAGCTGGTCTCTGAGTAAGAACGTTTGCCGTTTCCATGGTAACCGGCGATTTCGCTTGGGCGTTTCAGATTCAGCCCGGTAGCTTGTCTACGCAGTCTTTACGCAAATGTAATTATTGTGAAATATAGATGGTCGCTACGTAAAAATGTTTCAATTTTAATTGAATCCAGTTTGAAGAGGAAAGCACGAATATGAGACATACAAATTCATTTTTTATGTATGTACGTCATTTTTATAGGGAGGGCGGTGCCCCGCAGCCCTCCCTCAACAGCCGCCCCTGCTTATTACAATAATGGTTGTACAATTTGGAGAAACACTATCAACATGGATTCTTTATTCAAATCATCCTTCTGTTAAGCATATTTTTTTTGGAATAAGTTTCATCATTTTAATCCCTATGGTATAACGATGTTCTTTCCTTCGCAGCACTCGATAAAATTAACTCGTAAAATAGTTAAGTAAGCCATTCTCTCGGCATGAAATCCGCCGAAAGTACTCTCATTCAGTTATCCTGGGTATCGATTTTGAATTGTAAATGAGTTCAAAATTAAAAGAACACTCGAAAATTTCGGGTATAGATTATGTTTGAATTCGAACCTGAATTAGCTATTCTTACGATAAACTTCAGAGTTCAAAGTTTGCGAGCAGTTCGTAAATTTTATGTGTAAAGATATGCTAGGTTTTACCAATAAATCTTTTGAAATGCAGAGTTCACGATGTAATCAAATGTTTTTATCATCCTCTGTTAGTGCAGGAGAACTTTCGCGATATTTTATATCGTGAAATATGCTACCATGAATAAAGAAAATATTTGATTCCATATACCGTGACCGTCAAAAGTGTGGAATACGAGTAATGGATTTATTTTCTCCCCTCTCAGGAATATCGAAAAACGGTTTCATAGGTTATCAATTATTCAAGGAACATTTTCCGTAATTTTTATTTTTCTACCTATTTTTTTTTTAATTGCAAACCCCTATTTTGCGCGCAAGTACTATGGACATTTTGCCCAATTGTCTGTAATTTTATATTTTTCGCCGACAATGGTCTTAAACGATTGGGTTCGATTCACTGATGAAGAATTCGAGGTCAAATTTGATACTGTCCGTCCGTTGCCACGATAACTTGAGAACGGAAGGAGATAGTGACTTGAAATATTCAGAGTAGGTGGAGCGTCCCAATACGACGTACAAGTTCTTTAATGGGCATCATCGGCCCAACGGTTTCCGAGAAATAATTTTGTTTCAACCAAAACATATCCGATCGGATTGAAACTTGGTGGGTAGTTGTAGAATACAAACCTAACAAAGTTTGTGAAATTTTTTGAGAATCGAAATACTAGAAGATCTTGAAAAAAAATATTTCAGAATATTATTTATGTCATGATAACCTGAGAATGGAAAAAGATAACGACTTGCAATATTTTGGTTAGGTTGTGCATCTAAATGTAACATTTCAGTTTGTTAATATGCATAATCGGCCGAACGGTTTTTTTTGTTGTTATTTCCTCAATAACTTGGAAAATGCGAAATCCATATAATTTAAATATGTTTATTAGTTGTAGAATATTTAAAAAAATTTCTTTTATAATAATTAAGTGATATTATTTGATAAAACTGATAACACGGTGTATTTATATTATGTTTAAACTGGACCAACCTAAATCATTATAAAAAAAAATGTGATAATTTATGAAAAAATTGCCATCTTTGTTGGACCCCCTTCCACAAGTAATGCCTCGCAGTGAACATCGGAACATCTAAAACCGAATAAAACTCATTCGTTTAATAACAAACCTAGTGTTTAACCGAAGTTTCCTTTTTTTCAATTGACAAAATGGCGGACTTTGACAGTTTATTCTCGATATTGAACTTGAAAATCATTGTATAATATTATTGAATTATTGTGGTCAACGTCTTGGAAAATATATTCTCGAAAAAAACACATTTAAAGTTTTTCGTGAAATTTGGAGCTCCATGAATGAAGCTCTTTTTCGGTTATTTTCACACGCTGACTTTGAAAATCTGATTTTTTTTCGAGAGAGGTATAGCATTCAATTGTTTATAGCAAATCATTCAAAGACGTCTTCAAAAATAATAGTTATACAGGTTGAACAGATTATTTTATTATATGCCGTTGCCACGATAACTTGAGAACAGAAAGAGATAGCGACTTGAAGTGTACAGGTTAGGTGGTGCATCCCAATACGACGGACAAGTTCGTTAATGGGCATAATCGGCCCAACAGTTTCAGATAGATAATTATATTTTCAACCAAAACAAATCTGATCAAATTGAATTTTCCTTGTATTTCTGTTAAATCGATAGTAAAAACAATATTTTAATGCCTTAAACATGAATAATGCCCATCTTAGAAACGCAATTCACAGTCAAAACTTTCCTATATGAGAAATTCAAAAAGAAGCTTTCGAGATATTCAATAAAAATATTGGAAATGAAAAGTAATATTGAATAACTGAATTCATATAGACACAAATAGAGAAAGGGGGAAAGCCCTGTGGCAGGAGCTTTGGTGCTCTTGTTCAAACTTGGACAAATCATATCACCGAAAGTATTAGTTTCTCAGAGTTGAGAATGATATCAATGGGTTCTTGTGATAACACTTATCGTAAAGGAAATTAAATTCAAATGATAGTTTTTTTATCAAGAATAAATGAGAAATCTGCAATGCTTTAATGCTTCAAAAATTGTCATTTCAAAAATTGAGCAATCTGCAATGCTTCAATGCTTAAAAAATTGTCATTAAAAAAACAAGAGTACCAAAAAGTATTAATCCGAAACCATCAGACCTTTTCTACCCAATAACGAACTTTTCCGAGACATTCATTCCTTAAACCTACTTTGAAAATTATATTACATCAATTGAAACTATTCTATTTTTGTTTTTACTGGAGATATTCTGAACCCAATTTCATTAACTTGCAAAGTATATACATATTTCCATCATCATATGGATTATTGAAGAACAATCTACGATAGCTGAGGTTGTTTCGTTATTCATTTTGCGTTCAATCATGCTTTGTCTTCTAGAACAAGAGGTATTTTATATCAAGAATGTCGAATAGAACTAGAAATAAATATGATATCATACTCAGTTCGAAATGTCTCTTATCTGTAGACAGAGAAAATAACTTCTATTTCTCTATGAGATGACAATCACAGAACACTTACATATGACAATGATGCAGACAGAATATACCTCACCTAGGGTATATTATGTGTGATTTGATGTATGAACACGGATCATCAAATTTATATTTACGATGACAGCCTACTGTGAAAACATAGAAGTACGAATTATTGTTGAAATTTTGAAAAATCATATCTACCGAAAGTATTAGCTTGTTATAGTTAAAAATTATGTCAAAGGATTATCATGGGGAAACGCATTTTGAAAAATATTGAATTTAAAATTTGTAATGTAAAAGAAAATTTTTTTTGTCGTTACTCCGAAACCATCTGGCTGATTTTGCCCAATATCGAAATTAGCCGAGATATTTATCTCCTAAACCTACTCTGAAAATTTCAACTGTCTAGCTCATTCCGTTCGAGAGTTATCGTGTCTATGGCCGGACTGGCCGGACCGGCCGGACAGAATCGATTCCGACCACGGATTCTTGATCAGTGAGTCGAATCAAATCGTTTAAGACCATTTTCATCAAAAAATTCGAAAATTACAGACATTTGGGCAAATTGATAAGCACCCATGTTCCGAGGAACAAAAGCGCCAAAAATCGATATATTTTGAATAGAAAATAATAAACTTTCGTGAGAAATTTGTAGCGTTGTCTCTTCCTTGCTATTAGTAGGGATTTCAACCCCCAGTCATACTATATATCTAACGATTAGTAAAATAATAGCTTTATTGAATAAAGAACTGCAAACCGTAACAGTATACCTCCAATTCAATTTGTGCATGTATATTATCAGATATCTTTAGCTAGTAGCTAAACCCTTCAGTATCATTATTCCCATGAGATGCCCTACTACCCCGGAAACATCTCCTATTTTCATTATCAATTATGTTTCAGAAACATGCGTAATGAATAGGGGGGGCTACAAAATATGAAATTAATAGATTTTGCGATAAGCACTATTCTCCGGTGGGTCGTTATACATAACTGTCAAGAAAGTACCGGGTAATGATCATTTGGAATGCCCACTTAAAGGGATTGCATATATTTTTTGCGCATGTTCTAGGGAACAGCGTGCGTTTTGCCAAATGTCTGTAATTTTCGAATTTTTTGTCGAGAATGATCTCAAACGATTAGGTACGGTTTCACTGATAAAGAACTCGAGGTCAAATTTGATTCTTTCAGACCCGCCATTGACACGATAACTTTCGATCGGAAGGAGATAGAGACTTACAATTTTGTAGTGATATGATATCCATGGAATTTGGCAATATATTGTGACTCAGCAGTCTACAAGTAAGTAAAAAGTTTCAATAGATCGGTTCTGTATTTTTTGAGTTATTGAAGAAATAACGAAAAAATTTCAGATGGAAATGACTCCGAAACCGTTAGGCCGATTTTGTCTATTAACGAACCTAACTGTCACATTTAGAAGCGCAACCCATACTCAAAATTGCAAGTTGCTATCTCTATCCGGTCAAAAAGACCAATATCGTTGTAGGGGTCATACATTCAGATACTGAACTCGCCTCAACGCTGCTCGGTTTCCAATATTTTTGCAATCTCCTACAATATACAGAGTGTCCCAACGAAAATTTGACACGTTCAACGTTCTACAATGAATTACCGAGTTTTGATTGGATCAGATTTTTATATTTTGAGTTATAGAGGAAATAACAACAAAATTTCAGATGTGCATAACTCCAAAACCGTTTGGCCGATTATGACTATGAACAAACTCTAATGTTGCATTCGTATGCGCAACCAACCCTAAAAATTGCAAGTTGATATCCTAACAAAATTTCATGTTCGTCCTTATGTCGGTATTCTTAAACTAGTTTCCAAGTTTCAATTTGATCGGAACTGTATTGGTTGAAAAACAAAATTTGTACTCGGGGAGCATTGGGCCGATTTTATGCCCATTGACGAAGTTGTTCGTCTTATTTGGACGCGCCACCTACCCTGAAAATTTCAAGTCGCTATCTCTTTCCGTTATCGTGGCTGGCCGGCCGTAAAGAATCAAATTTGATCTAGGATTCTTCATCAGCGAGTCGAACCTAATCGTTTGATAACATTTTCGGCGAAAATTCTACTATTACAGACATTGGATCAAAATGATAGCACCTTGTTCATAATTTTAAACTCCCCCTTTATAAATCACGTTTCATAAAATAATTTAACTCTATTCCCTGAAAGCTCGTTTCTATCAATAAATAATGCTAACCATAACAACCATAAATAACCCTGTACAACCATAGTTAAAACATCAAAAACTTATGTTCTTTCATATGTTCCAATGCACATTCTTCTGAACAGAAACTATATTTGGCGTTAAAGGCAACTTTACATGTTCCCTTATCAATTTTGTTGTCATCATGAATTTCTACCTGATCACGCTTCAACAGAATGCTTGAACGTAAAGGAGGCGAGAATTCTGCATTGCATTTCAAAACAGGATACAGAATCAATTTTCCATCCATTGAAGGCACATTGAAAATTGGTAAACACAAGCGAGGAGGGTTTCAGAAAGGGGTTTTGAGCAAAAAATTCGACGTGAGTAATATTAGCTCAGATGGTAGACAGCATCGACCTTTTAAGGGATGGGGGATATATCGGCAACGCTCCCAAAAACTGAGTAATGAATCATGTCCCGCGTGACATTTTGAAATTATTATTAAATTTGAATGATGAATATATAACCTACTTTTCACCTTTGTCGATCCGCGCCAAATGATGCACAGACTAAACATACATCACGAATTTTCCAAATGATGTAGAAGATTCTCGAGAATAAACATAGACAGTCATCTGTCTGTAACAGACTTATGAGCTGATCATTATTCATTCTTTTTCCAGGGACGAATGTATGGCATTCGTTTTTTGTCTAGAATGGAAACTCTTACTCTTTTCGGCTATATAGAGGAATATTTGGTAATATAAGTACGTACATTATTTTATGAATAATTGGTATCTTCCTATCTGATCATGCCAGCGAGCTGTTTGCTTTTGAATTCTCTTGAATGCATTTAGGTTCATTATCATTTTCAACGAAACGAAACGAAAGAAAAACTTGACTCGATATCATTCTATGGAGCAGATTTAAAGCTTACCTAACTGGGAAGATCAAGTGTCAAATTTGACGGTAATTGGTTATGGATATGGAAATGTAGAGGGTTTATAAAATGGTGGGTTGAAAGTGACACAATTTTTATTTTTATAGAACTTGTGTATTTTTGCTAGTCCACCAAATTCATTCCCTACCTTTTGTGGTATTATACCGATTATTTTTTTATGTTAAAACCAATGAAATGCTTCTTCATTTGTCACAAGGGTCAGTTTCAACCAATTATGTCATTATTATAGTGGGAATAAATCTCTTGTGATTATTCTCGGGAATAATCACTGTGGCTCTTATTTGCCTATAATGTCAGAAGAAATGTCAGATAGTTGTCAAAATAATTACCTAATTGTGTCAACGCGATATATAAAATGGGTGAAAATTATCGGTTTAGTACCTTTTCTGAAGCAGAAATAACAAAAAAGATTTTAGAAACTACTTCGAAAAATACTCTAATAAGTAATCAGTCTATATGGAGACAATTTGAGACCTTCACCAAAAAAAGAAATTATATTCTGGATCAATCTACTACAACAGCTACTCTGGCATTGATTTTGAAAGATTGGGCTTATAACATGAAAAGAAAAGACGGAAATGACTATAAAGAAGCAGTAATAAAGACAATGTGGAATAAAGCGGCAAAATTAGTTCAAGAACTTTACTTTAATAAGTATAACAGGTATGATTTTATGTAGTTTTATTGATCTTTTTCATTGTAAACATTTGTGAATCAAAAAATGGGTTCAAGCCCTGTGGACAGGAGCTTTCTGGCGCTCTAGTTCAAACAGACAAATTATATCTCCGAAAGTATTGGTTTCTCTGAGTTGGGTATTATATCAATGTATACATATGATAGAGCTGCATCATAAAGGAAATTCAATTCAAATAATAGTTTATTTATCAAGATTAAATGAGCAATCATGAGAATGAGAACTGCACCATGGAAGAAATCGAATTAAATCTGGCCAATTTTGCCCAATAACGAACTTAACCGAGATATTCATCTCCCTAACCTACTCTGGAAATTTCAACTACCTAGCTCATTCCATTCGAGAGTTATTGTGGAAAAACTTTTTTTAAATTTTCAAAATTTTTTTTACACTTTGCGGTAATCTAGTCAATACAAAACTTCACATGCGTATAGAGATCATGATTCTACAATTTGATGCTAAATTTCAGATAGATCGAACGAACTTGTCCGAGATATTTACGCTCCAAAACCACCTTCCAATTTTCACTCCGCTAACTCCTTTCGTTCGAGAGTAATCGTGCCTACGGCCGGTCGGCCGGCCGGACAGAATCGATTTCGCACTCGGATTCTTGATCAGTGAGTCGAACCAAATCGTTTGAGACCATTTTCAGCCAAAAATTCCAAAATTACAGACACTTGGGCAAATTGATAAGCACTCTGTTCCGAGGAACTAGAGCGCAAAAAAACCAAGTTTCGTATGATAATTGCCCAAAACAGGTTTAAAGTACCTACAAATAGTAGGTATTCCATAAAACATGTATGAAAGAAGATGAGTAATAATAAAAAATTACCTTGTAATCGATCAAAAATTTCCTGATCTAAGTTCACCAAATTTTCTCCTCTCTCGAACTACAGAATTATGCTTTCAATATTTACGTAATATTTTCAAACATTTTCGGGTGAGGTCCCCGTTGCATCGCTAAAATACGAGTATTTCAACCCCAATATTTTTGAAGTTACAATATTCCCTTCTGTCAAGCTGACATTATGAGAATTCATACATAGAATAATTATATCAATCTGTGAAATACGATTTACATTGAAATTTTGAAAAATCATATCTCCGAAAGTATTAGCTTGATAGAGTTAAAAATGATATGAATGGATTTTTATGATAAAACTGCTTATTAAAAAAAAATTAATTTGGAATTTGTTCTGTAAAAAAAATTTTTTTTTTATTACTCCGAAATCTTCTGTCCGATTTTGCCCAGTGCCGAGATATTCATCCCCCAAACCTACTCTGAAAATTTCAACTCTCTAGCTCATTCTGTTCGAGAGTTATCGTGCCTACGGCCGGCCGGCCGGCCGGCCGGACCGGCCGGACAGAATGAATTTCGACCACGGATTCTTGATCAGTCAGTCGAACCAAATCGTTTAAGACCATTTTCAGCAAATTGATAAGCACTCAGTTCCGAAGAACTAGAGCGCCAAAAATACGCTGGTCAAATATAACTTGAGTTCCATAAATTAGAAAATAATTTGACAGATTTTGTTCAAACTTGTTGCCATTTGGAAATAGCCACTCGAGCCCTACGGGCTCTCGTGACTATTGCCTGGCAACAAGTTTTCAAAAAATCTGTCAAATTATTTTCTCACTCTCTTGTTATATTATTACTGATGGCGATTTCCATTGACACGCTCGGAGCACTCGAAATCGATCTCATCTGTCATGCATCTGTCCAATTGAACCGAAAATATGTGTCAAATATGACAGTGTGACAGCTCCGAGTGATCCAAGCGTGTCAATGGATATCGCCATCAGTATTATACCATAATTTTTAAATTATTTATGATGTGTTTCGGTCTGGATATGTTCTGAAACTGCTGACTCTATGTTTTGACAGAGGTTCCTTAAATTATGTCTTAATATTTATCCTACTTGAGCTGCATTAAAACTACTTTATTCAATCTATAAATTCCAGTGTTTTGATTAATTTGATTCTAATTTCACGTTGAAGAAAAATTGGTATAAGTCATGCAGAGATGTGCAAAAGTATTTATAAAATGTATTTAAATACCAAATGCAAATAATTTATTATTAATATTTAAAATATAAAAATCAAAATACGCATTTCCAAAATAACTTTTAAGTGTTTAACTAAACTGCAACTGTATATTCATAAATTTACTTCTCCGCATTATCCATATTTCTATATTAGTTCCAATATTGGTTGAATCGGAAGAATTTTGAATTATTAATGCTCATTCTAGATTGTGACAAATGTTGGAAGATATACATTGGGTTTCACAAAGCTTTGACAGCTCTTAATTGCCAAATTAGTGCGATTCTATGTAGATTTTCAGTTCATTTTTGATAAAACCATCGAATTAAATCCACGATTAAGTTAATCGAAGCTTTGTAAAACCCAACAATAATCTATTAATGATTGAAATGAAGTTTCATAGTTGTCTCTGTAGATCTATAAAATCAACGTATATCTGTATAATGAAATGAATATTGAATTAGAGTATGTTGCTGGGTTTAATATCGATTACGTTGTTCTTGAATATTTCAGTTGATGATAAAGCACTAATTGAATTTCATCATCTATCGTTTTAATGGATTTCCATACAAAAATAAATATGGGATTGACTATTCTTATGATAGAATATTATATTAAATTATTAAAATTAACCACATATTCATTTTGAATATAACAATTTTTTCCTTAACACTGTGTTATACAGAAACAATAATAAAATTCATCTGATATGGTTCTTATGAAGATTGTTACTTTTGTATGTTTATCTATCTACCACACAGTAGGGTTCCAGGCCAATAAAAGGTGTTCGTGCTCCTTTCTCCGCGAGTGTTGGACTCCTCATTTTCTTTACTTCCCGAGTGACCAGGAACCCAGACTAAGAAGACCCTGATGTTCTCCTTGGCACTACAATATTAGCTTAGAGCATTAATATCAAATTGACAGTCCCAATTGATTGCTTTATCACACCTCTGATAGTTTATTTCTAGGTTAATTTCCACGCATCATTCGATTGCAAGTGTTTTTTTGCCTGAAAGAAGCTCTGATAGAAGCCTATCGATATTGAGCATTTGGTGTCTGTCCCATACACTCTTGAACCATTTGTGTACAATTTAATGGCATTTTTTTTTTTAAGAAATTTGGTGGTGGATTCTATGTTCCAGTCTTTCTTCCTACATAGCATCGTAGTGAAGTTCCTTTCGATGCTTACTTCCTTAATAATTTTGTCACTAGGAAGTTTGGCTGATGAAATGAATCTGGTAAGAGAGGACCACGCTATCTTGGTTTCAATACTCTCCCTACTGTCCTTCCATAGATATTCTGACAATAGTTTCATGACCCATTGTGTCTATCACTATAGATGAAGGGGTGAGATTTGTGATAATCCCAAGTGCCCTGGTAGGACAGGTTCCCCTAGCTCCAGTGGTACACACACAGGCAAGCCTTTGTACCTTGTCGAATGTTTTCTTCGTACTATTCTGGCTTATTTTGTTATACAAGACTACTGACCCGTACGTAATTATGCGCCTCACAATCATGACGTATATCCATCGCAGTATCTTGGGGTTGCAGCCCCAAGTCATACCGTCAAGATTCCTGCACGCCATCAAAGCCTTTATTGCTTTACTAGCAGTGATTTCAACATGCTTATTCCACAGGAGTTTACTATCTGTTAATCCTAGATATTTAACTTCAGACTTTCATTCTATAGTATCTCCGTTCAAAAAGAGGAAGTTTCCTTTTCCCAGTAAACGGAATCCCTGTGGTCTTGTTCTGGTTTATGCTCGGCCCCACTTACATGCATCACTGCTCGATAGTTTTAAGGCCTTCCTGTAGGAAGTCACACAAGGTGTAGTGTCGGTTCTTGATATTCTTCAGGTTTATCACCACTCCAGATACGGCAATTCTGCTTGTCAACATAACTGTTTGACCAGAATTGAGCATCATCGCTGAGAATGATTGTCTTATGAAAATCTGCCTCATTTTCGATTTTTTCTAAGCACCAAATACTGAATACACGACGCTTCAAAAGATCAGTTCGTTTGAGTTCTTGGGTTGAAACATTTTTGTACGAATGTATACCAAGGTCTCTTCGAAAAATTCGCCACGAAGACGTCTGAAAGATGCCTAGTTTTTGTGAACGACGAAACATCGATAAATTTTAGTCTTCATGGACACTTTCACGTAGGTACAGCACTTCACTCCTTGCCTTTCTTTGTCTCACTGGCACTGTAACATCATGAAGTATGAAATTTGTTTCAAACTTCTTCACTGAACGTTCAATTGCTCTTTTATTCCGACGATTATAGCGGGCAAAAATTGGAGTAAAAGCACGAAATATTAGAGTAACAGATCAAGTTTTTGCGCACGTGCGTATGTTCTGGGGAACATCGCGTTATCATTTTTTCCAAATGTCTGTAACTTTCGAATTTTTGGACGTAAATGGTCTCAAACGATTTAGTTCGACTCCCCAATGAGGAATTCGAGGTCAAATTTTATTCTGTCCAGCTGGCCATCCGGCCGTTCCCACGATAACTTGAGAACGGAAAGAGCTATCGACTTGGAATTTTCAGGGTAGGTGGCGCATCCCAAATCGACGGACAAGTTCGTTAATGGGCATAATCGGCCCAATGGTTTCCGAGTAATAATTATGTTTTCAACTAATATAAATCCGATCAAATTGAAAGTTGGTGAGTAGTTGTAGAATATGAACCTAAGCACGTTTGTGAAATTTTGTGCGAATCATATGGCTAAAAAATTATAAAAAAATATTTTTGTTGTCACGATAACTTGAGAACGGAAAGAGATAGCGGCTTGAAGTTTTCAGGTTAGGATGTGCATCAGAACGCGACATTTGAGTTCGTTTATAAGCATAATCGGCCAAACGGTTTTAGAGTTATAGCCATCTGAAATTTGGTTGTTTTTTCCTCCTCATTAACTCAAAAACTGTTGAACCGATAGAATTGAAACATGGTCATTAGTTGTAGAATGCTAACGCGAAAATCCTTGCAAAATTTCGTGAGGATAGTATTTGCAGAAAATTTTTAAGAAATCATTGAAAATTTAAAAAAAATTCTATATATCAGTAACTATTCGTCTGAAATTGCTGAAATTTTGCAAGAGCCTTCAGAACCCAACTCTACTGCCAAGTTTCAAGTTTTAACACGATCGGTTAAATATTGTTGCAGATTTGAGCAGCCTTGTGTGAGTTCAGTAGATGGGTGACACTTGCCTCGATAACTTTCGAACAACAGGAGATAGGGACTTGCAATTTCCAGGGTAGGTTGCGTATCCGAATAGGAGAGTTGAGTTCGTTTTTGGGCATAATCGGTTTAACGGTTTCCGAGTTATACCCACCTGGAATATTGTTTCCTTGATAACTCAAGAAGTAGATTCTTTCGAATTGAAGCTTGGTAACTATTAGTAGAAAATTAACATAAATACGTGTTTAAATTTTTTTAAGAACAGTACCCCCAGAAAATTTGAAAAAAATTAGGAAAAAAAATTTTTGTAAGAACCGTACCTACCCCTAGAAAATTTCAAAAAAACTTCGAAAAAAAATTGGTTCAAGCACTGACGTGAAGTCAGGAGCTTTTGCGCGTATGTTCTATTGTCCATTCTCCTGTATTGGACACACATACGCGCAAAAGCTCCTGACTTCACGTCAGTGCTTGAACCAATTTTTCATAATAAATTTGGAACATTTGTATACGTTGTTGCGTGTATACCTTTCAATGATTAAATGGTAGACATCAACAAATTCCACTGCCATTGTCACAAATGAAAAATGGCTGCCGTGCATGAGTAATTTCAATTTGAAAATCCCATTGAAAGACCCGTTATAAGCTTCTAAAAATATAATATTTCATTTCAAAATACCGGCTTCAAAATAAATATATAGATTCACACTTGAGCTATCGCTTGTGTTTAGAGGTATGAAATTATGAATATTTATCTTCTTTCTCTCAGATGTGCAAACAATGCCATTTCCCAAAAATATAGCATTTTTCGCGGACGCTGTGCGTCCCTGGGAATAAATATAGGCGAAATAATGTATCTGACGTCGACTTCCCCCTTCTGAACTGTTCATATAAGTCACAGTTTTTCCAACGAATCAGCAAGATACATCATTTCCACTCGTCGAAATAGACTATCTCAAGTTCCAATAGGATACTTATAAATCTAATATACGTGTGTACGCGATGATGGCTGTATGTATTGATGTTGTTTACATCTGAGACCGTATTATTAATATTTGTTGTCATACAGCTACAAATTTTGAAATTAGCAACACATCGTTGAGTTCCGAACATCATCCGTCATTCTCACGCATAACTACAATCCCTTTGGGTTAGAATGTTATGGTTGCAATATGCATAATTTATATCGATGCTTTAAGAACGGCATGAACGAGTAATTACCAAGGCTAGAAAATTCGTTTCAAATTCATTGATATTAATAATGGAATTAATTATTGGATTTAATTAAAAAAAATTGGTTCAAGCACTGACGTGAAGTCAGGAGCTTTTGCGCGTATGTTCTATTGTCCATTCTCCTGTATTGGACACTTTTAATCGAATTTACCATGGTGAATTCTATTGTCTATTCTCCTGTATTGGACAGCCTTAATCGAATTCACCATGGTAAATTCGATTAAGAGTGTTCAATACAGGAGAATCAACAATAGAACATACGCGCAAAAGCTCCTGACTTCTTGAAAAACAAATTGGTTCAAGCACTGACGTGAAGTCAGGAGCTTTTGCGCGTATGTTCTATTGTCCATTTTCCTGTATTGAACACTCTTAATCGAATTTACCATGGTGAATTCTATTGTCTGTTCTCCTGTATTGGACACTCTTAATAGAATTTACCATGGTGAATTTGATTAAGGCTATCCAATACAGGAGAATAGACAATAGAATTCACCATGGTAAATTCAATTAAAAGTGTCCAATACAGGAGAATGGACAATAGAACATACGCGCAAAAGCTCCTGACTTCACGTCAGTGCTTGAACCATTTTTTTTGTTTTAGAATACTTGAATGATTCTAGAAAGTTCTTTCGTGAATTTGCTGAGAGTTTGTGCATGCTCGTGAAATTTGATTGTTTTATGAGTTCCGATGAACTTAGTAGAAAATATAAATCATAAATTTATATTATCTGCTTTAGATTCGTTCAAAGGTGAATTCTTATTAAGTGATTTTGTAATTAGTATCTTCTTTCCTAGTTTCCTGTGGGGACCAAGAAAAACCCACATTTTGGCTGAAGCTGTATTTTTGACTGGAAGTGAGAAGTATCCACCATTTCTTTTTTGGAACCAAGGAATACCTATATTTCTGGAAGAGACTATATTTGTTTTCTGCGAAGAAGAACTAAATTTGGTGATCCCAAGTAGTAAAATTTGGTACTTTCTGGAGTGTGACAAAGCCCAAGGTTTCAAAGGAGATACATTATTTCCGACGAAGATCCAATAGACGATGGAAGTTTTGCTAATGCTCTGAAGTTTCTAGGGCTTCACACGAGACGAGAATTGGCGAGAGTATTAAAAATCTCGTCTCGCTCTCGCCAATTCCCGAAAAATTAAGTCTCGCTTAAGTCTCGTTCTCTTCTCGTTATCGGTTGTCTCGTCTAGTCTTGCTTAATTCTGAATAACGATAATAAATATTAAAATTGGTTCAAGCACTGACGTGAAGCAGAAGCTTTTGCGCGTATGTGCTATTGTCCATTCTTCTGTATGGGACACCCATATTCGAATTTACCATGGTAAATTATGTTGTCCATTCTCCTGTATTGGACACTCTTAATTCGAATTTACCATGGCGCAAAAGATTCTGACTTGACGTCAGTGCTTGAACCAATTTTGTTTTTGTGATTTTTTTAAATTTTCTAGGGGTACGTTTCTTACAAAATTTCAAACACGTCCCTATGATGATTTTCTACTACTAGTTACCAAGCTTCAATTCGATCGAATATTTATTTTTTGAGTTATCAAGGAAATAATATTCCAGGTGGGTATAACTCGGAAACCGTTCGACCGATTATGCCAAAAACCGAACTCAACTCTCCCTTTCGGATGCAACCTACCCTGAAAATTGGAAGTCCCTATCTCCTTTCGTTCGAAAGTTATCGAGGCAACGGTCACCCATCTACTGAACTAACACAAGAATGCTCGAATCTCCAACAATATTCAACCGATCATGTTAAGACTTGAAACTTGGCAGTAGAGTTAGGTTATAAAGGCTCTTGCAAAATTTCAGCAATTTTAAACGAATAGTTACTGAATAATAGAATTTTTTTTTTCAATTTATTTTCGATGATATTTTTTAAATTTTTTCAAATACTATCCTCACGAAATTTTGCAAGAAATTTCGCGTTGACATTCTACAACTCACTGCCATGTTTGAATTCAATCGGTTTAGTATTTTTCGAGTTAATGAGGAACAAAAAACAACCAAATTTCAGATGGCTATAACTCTGAAACCGTTTGGCCGATTATGCTCATAAACATAATGAAATGTCGCGTTCTGGTGCACATCCTAACCTGAAAACTTCAAGCCGCTATCTCTTTTAGTTCTCAAGTTATCGTGACAACAAAAATAGTTTTTAATAATTTTTTTTCAAATTTTCTAGCCATACGATTCGCACAAAATTTCACAAACGTGCTTAGGTTCGTATTCTACAACTACTCACCAAGTTTAAATTCGATCGTATTCATATTGGTTAATGCGCCACCCACCCTGAAAATTTCAAGTCGCTAGCTCTTATCGTTCTCAAGTTATCGTGGCAACGACCAGACGGACGGACGGCCGGCCGGACGGAATCAAATTTGACCTCGAATTCTTCATTGGGGAGTCGAACTAGATCGTTTGAGACCATTTTCGTCAAAAAATCGAAAGCTACAGACATTTGGGCAAAACTATAACGCGATGTTTCCCAGAACATGCGCGCAAAAATTGGTACAAGCGCTGTGGACAGGAGCCTTCTGGCGCTCTAGTTCAAACAGACAAATTATATCTCCTAAAGTATTGGTTTCTCAGAGTTGAGAATTATATAAATGTATTCTTATGATAGAACTGCATCATAAAGGAAATTCAATTCAAATAATAGTTTATCTATCAAGATTAAATGAGCAATCTGAGAATGAGAACTGCACCATGGAAGAAATCAAATTAAAATAGCTGAAATGAATTTGACTCTCTCTTATAGAACAGGATGACATGTACGAGTATGAACACAGAGCATATAAAAAAGCTTAGATAGAATAATTGTAGCATTCTGTGAAAACAGAAGTACGATTCATTATTGAAATTTCGAAGAATCATATCTCTGAAAGTATTAGCTTGTTGGAGTTAAAATCACCGGATTTTTATGGCGAAACTGCATCTTAAATGAAAATTGAATTTGAAATTTGTTGCTTAAAAAAAACATATTTTTTTTCGTTACTCTGAAACCATCTGGCTTATTTTGCCCAATAGCGAACGGGAAAGCCCTGTAGATAGGAGCCTTGGCGCCCTTGTTCAAACTTTGACAAATCGTCCTCAGAGTTGGAAACGATATCAATGAATTCATATGATGAAACTGTATCTTGAAAAAATTTAATTCGAAATTTATAATGTAAAAAAATTATGATAGAACAGCATCATAAAAGAAATTGTATTCAAGAAAGCCCTGTGGGCAGGAGCTTTGGCACTCTTGTTCAAACTTTGACAAAACATCTCCGAAATTATTGGCTTCTTAGAGTTGGGAATGATATCAATGGATTCTGATGATATCTGAATTAAAATTGAATAACGAACTTATCCGAGATATGCATTCCTCAAATCTACTCTGAAAATGATCTTATATCAATTGAAACTTATCCAATATTCCAGTTTTGTTTTCACTGAAGATATTCTGAACCCAATTTGATAGACTTATCAAATTATATATTTCCATCATCATATCGATTATCCAAGGGCATAAAGGGAAAGGGTAATCATAATATCCTCTAATTGGTCATTTTGCATTCAATCATACTTTGTTTGTTGAAACAGAAAAACATTTGACATGTCTGTTATAGGTAGAAAAGATGACGATATTTATAAACAGGTGACACAGATACAAAAGAGACAGATAGAAATCGCATTCTGTGAAAACATAGAAGTACGATGTATTATTGAAATATAGGAAAATCATATCTCTGAAAGTATAGAGTTAATAAAGTAATAGAGTTTAAAATAATATCAATGGATTCTTTTTGTGAAATTGCATCTCAAAAAATGTTGTATGCAAAAAAAATATTTTTTTTTCGTTATTCCGAAACCATCTGGCCGATTTTGCCCAGTAACGAACTCAACCAAGATATTTATCTCCAAAATCTACTCTGAAGTTTCAACTGCCGTGCTCATTCCGTTCGAGAGTCATCGTGTGACCGGCCGGCCGGTGAGATACTAATTTCGGAAATAATTACGCTTTTCTAATGAATTCTCGAACAATTTTGTTTGTCATTTTCGGATGACTTGCATAAAAAGAACTGCATCATAAATATATCATAATAAGAGGAAAAAATATTGTTCGCGGTCCTACCACACTCAAGATGCTAGGATACCGTTGGAACAGTGAAGCCAAGCAGCGTTGGACACGGTTATTATTTGGATGGGTGACCACTTGGGAACACCACGTGCCGCAACATTTTTCAATTTGGCTTCTGTGCGTTAATTTTCGAGAATTTTCCTAATTAAATTCAAAAGTCTATGACTCACCTCAGGGTCCAACAATATATCGATGGTTTAAAGCACAGATATTATATGTCCACTTTTTGCCAATGTTAGGGTAGAGTGATATTTTGAAAGTAGGAAGACAGATATGGAGTCTGTGTAAATATTATGACGAGAAGTTAGTCTTACTTCTCGTTATTCGAGACCTACAATATTTGCACATACTGCTATGTTAGGGTGAAGTGATATTTTGAACGTAAGAAAACAGATATCAAAAAGTGGACATACAATATCTGCGCTTTAATCCATCGATATATTCGCACAATAAAATCAACTGCTCCTCGAGTCGTAAAATTCAAATCACAATGCGTTCGCCTAAGTGTAATTATAATTCATTTCCATGATATTCCTGCAAGGAAGCAATGATTCCCTGTAGTTTAGACACGAATATACAATAATATTATCAGAACTTGTGCTCATCTCTAACGAAGCCGCTTTACGCTGCGCTATACGCATATATGTATACCTACAGCTACACACTGAGTAGACTAATGTGGCGTTTTGAATAGGTATACCATTGTTAGATGGCAATACGGTCTACGTCAACACAATGATCACTCACACAATTGTAGATCAGCCCCATGGTAGGCTGAAATATCTGCATCGATTTGGGTAGTGCTGATTGAAATGTGCATAATTGTTTCTAGCTGAGATATTTATTACTTTACTGTGCTGGATATTGATTCTGCCAGTGAGGAAAGAGAATATGAAACCCTCAGTAACAAGACATAACATGGATACAGTAATGCAAGTTGCATGTATGAGTTATATGTAATGAAACTGCGATCATTTATTCAGCTGAAGGGATTGTGAATTGCAGAATTTGTTCACAAAAACTCTGTTTACTTGTGTAGAACATAGCTTAAGATACATTTCAAAAGACGAGTAGTTCTCGAACAATGTTCATATAATCCAAGGATAACGCCTTTTTAAAGTCCTTCAGGATCAACATTCAATTTGGTGACCAACACCGTCAGAGGAAAGGCACTCGAAGATGAAGAAGGTTCAATGATGTTTCGTATGTCGGATCTAATTAAACATCCTGTACGTAAAATATCAATTCATCAGTAACATCATCTGATTCTGCATATACTTGCCGTTTGAATGCTGTTTTTCAGCAGAGCAACCCTTAAAATTTTGTCTTAAGATTTATTAACGAACACCTGCATCAAAAATCATTTCGAACATTTGAATTTTCTCATGGACAGGAATAAGGAATACAGTATAACCTCTCTAATCCGGACATCCAGTACTCCGTTTGCCTGATTTCAAAACCCATAGTCCGGTCGCATCTATATGATCCGGACGCACACAAGTCACCGCGTTTAAAATTCAAAAGTTGAGACACGATTCAGAACATTTTTGGGGTGCGCTAGTGTACCAGCGTACGTTTAGTTTGTTGTTAGTTATGTAGCGTACAGTTCACAACGATTATTTTCCAAAAATGCCGAATGAAAGCACATAACGTTCGAAGATGCTGTTTGAAATGAAAAATATAGCTGTGAAAAATGAAGCTAACTCTAAAGCTCAAATAAAAATTCCATAATACTTCAAAGTTGAAAATGAATACATAGATAAATTTAAATGTGATTTTTATTATTACCTTTTTGAAAAATATCATTTATTTAATAAATGAATTTTGAATAAACAAATTACAAGAATAAGTTATGTTCTTCTTGTAGTTGAGAATTTTAATTAATTTAATTTCTTCTCTTACTTTTATGAATAAATTATTTTATTTAATAAACAACCTATGTATAACGATCCACAATCTATCCTGAATATATTTGAAAGGAAAAAATTGGAGAAGCACTGACGTTAGGTCAGTCTGCTTTTACACGCTTTTTTAAAATCATAGCTTGGTCGATTATACATAATCGCTCACGCCACCTACGAGACAAAACAAGGAATTCAGCCTTTCCCCACTTGTGAAAATCTGAAGCGTGAAATCATATGCCACCATTCGCTCGATATTAATCGAGAAACGGTTCTCACATAGCTCAGATAGTGCACAGGTGGTGGCATATGATTTCAAGCTGCACAACCTACTCTGAAAATTGCAAGTCTTTCCGTTTAAAAGTTATCGTGGCAACGATCAGCCCATCCAGCTACTGAACGCAAGGCCGCTCGGATCTTCAACAATATAGATCCGATCGTGATTAAAATTGGAATTATGCGGTAAAGTTAGGTTTTGAAGTATCTCGCAGTATTTCATCAATATTCTACAACAACAATTGGGTTGGTTACGATTTTTTTGAATTGAGTAAATAGCAACAAAATTTCAGATATGTAACGTGCGTTCAAAAAAATTCGTGGTCAAATAGGCTATGGAATTTTAACGTCAATATTCTACGCCTGAACGTAGTTCAGACGTTGGAAGTTTTAAAATTCCATATCCTACTTGACCACGAATTTATTTGAACGCACGTTATAATTCCAAAACCGTTTGGCCAATTATACCTATTGACAAACGCAAATGTTTTTAAATGCGCAACCTACCCTAAAAATTGAAAGTCCTTTTCTGTTCAGTTATCGTGACATTAATAATATTTTTCAATATATATTTTTTTTTATTTTCTGTTGATATGATCCTCACAATATTTTACATACGTCTCAATGTTATTCTACAACTAGCTACTAAGTTTCAATTTGATCGAATCACGCCACCTCGAGTTATCGTGGCAACGGCTGTCTGACCGGACGGCCGGACAGTATCGAATTTGACCTCGTATTCTTCATCAGTTAGTCGAACCTAATCGTTTGAGACCGTTTTCCGCAAAAAATTCTAAAATTGCAGATATTTGGCAAAATGATTAAGAAAATGTCGTTTAAAATTTTTTATCCTTCATATAATGGATCTCTAATGACCATAACTGCCAGTAGTTTAAGTTGTAACGACTAAGTTAAATAAATCGATCATAAAATGAACGTTTACATTTACGTTGTCTTCACTTGAGTTCTCTTGAATTGAAATAATATCAACCCAATTTGAGTATACTTTTCATGACATACTTTTTTCTCCTTCATGAAACATCTGTAAAGAACCCCCTCCTAGAGGAAAAAAAATAAAATTGGTTCAAGCCCTGTGGACAGGAGCTTTCTGGCGCTCTTGTTCAAACAGACAAATTATATCTCCGAAAGTATTGGGTTCTAATAGTTGGGAATTGTATCAATGTATTCTTATATCAAACTGCATCATAAAGGAAATTCAATTCTAATAATAGTTTATTTATCAAGATTAAATGAGCAATCTGAGTATGAGAACTGCACCATGGAAGAAATCAAATTAAAATAGCTGAAATGAATTTGACTCTCTCTTATAGAACAGGATGACATGTACGAGTATGAACCCAGATCATATAATAAATCATAGGTAGAATAATTATAGCATTCTGTGAAAACATAGAAGTACGATTCATTATTGAAATTTTGAAAAATCATATCTCCAAAAATATTAGCTTTTTGGAGTTGAAAATGATATCAATGGACTTCTATGGTGAAATTGCATCTTAAAAAATAATTGAATTTGAAATTTGTTGGTTAAAAAAAAAATTTTTTCCGTTACTCCGAAACCATCTGGCCTATTTTACCCAATAACGAACTCAACCGAGATATTCATCTCCCTAACCTACTCTGAAGATTTCAACTGCCTAGCTCATTCCGTTCGATAGTTATTGTAGAAACAACATTTAAAAATTTTCAATTTTTTTTTGACACTTTACGGCAACCTGATCAATACAAAAATTCACATGCATATGAAGGTCATGATTCTACAATTTGATGCTAAATTTCAGATAGATCGAGTAATCGGTTTCGGAAATATTCATAAAGAATGTTTTTACTAAAAACGACCATAACTCCGAAACCGCTTGATGGATTTTGTCCGTTAACGATCTCGTCCGAGATATTTACGTTTCAACCCTACCTTGCAAATTTCAATCCTCTAACCGCTTTCGTTCGAGAGTTATCGTGTTAACGGCAGGTCGGCCGGCCGGACAGAATCGATTTCTACGTCGGATTCTTGATCAGTGAGTCGAACCAAATCTTTTGAGACCATTTTCAGCCAAAAATTCGAAAATTACAGACATTTGGGCAAATTGATAAGCACTCTGTTCCAAGAAACAAGCGCGCCAAAAATGAAAATCGACATACGTTTCCGATTCTGTATGGAGCAAATGGAATAACTGTCCCCACAGGCCAAAAATCAATGACGGGAAGCAAAAAAACTATTCAGCCATAATCGAATCAGATGTGAGAGAATTCTAACATCGCTTGATCTAACAGGAGATGTACCACGAGACTAATTACATCTTAAATGGTAATGAATCTTCGGATCACATTTTGCTCGCTCGGTCGTAAAACCTAAAATTAAATTTTACTTATTCAACCGGGAAATTGCTTTGAAACCCCGATAGAGATCAGAAAAGCCCTTTCATGTGATAAAAATGCCAGGAAATGCCTCCTTGCCTTAGTAACTATTCATCATACTGTAAAAATACCAAGATTCAAGTGGCATATTGCCGTTTTTCCTGCAGATCCCTGGCCTTTGTTTCGCGGCTCCGCAAGGAGGACAAACCTTTTTATTTCCCCGGACGACTATTGTTTCCGCATCGATAAATTTTTTGCCCTCATTAAATCAAATTTTCATCAATTTATCACCGAAGGAGGAAACCAAGAAGCTTAAACGAAATATGAGTTATTTCAATTCTCTTTTTAATTTATCGCGTTATAGTCCGGGGTGGAATCCTTGGCGCGACAATTCAATTTCTGCGCCGGTTATTTCACCTTCCATTCTCGCTTCCTTCGGAATGCTTCTTCCTGATTTTTTTCGATTTCTGCGGAATTTATTTGTAGCAGTAATGAAGTTTCTGGTTCGCTTTTTATTGGATAAAGGCATGCCGCAGGAGGGCTTTATTGGCCTTGAGTTTTCAGAGGCGTAATAATGATTGCGTATACCCGTAGGAGAAAGCTGTTTTGTTCTAGTCGGGCTGTTCTTTACGAAGCCTCTGGTAGCTTCCGGAAATTTACATTAGTTCATCAAGCGTATGAATACTAGTTATGTGAAAATGGAGTTGAAGGTAATTTTTTTGGCGTACAGTTCTACGATAAAGAGTGCCTATCAATTCGACCAAATGTCTGTAATTTTCAATTGTCTGCGAATGGTCTTAAACGATTAATTTCGACCAATGAGTTTCAACTAACTGATCAAGAATCCGATATATAGTTCAAAAGATTATAGGATAAATAGTTTTAGAGGCCAAAAACCTATTGGAAATGTGATCTGTTCCACCACGTGACGAATTTCAACTGTCCGAATAGAATGGCATGAAAATTATTCACCGCATTTCGTATAGTTGTCGCCACCCATTCAGGCAGTGAACTCGTCCAAAGCTGCTAGAGTTCAAAAAACAAAATGGTTCAAGCACTGACCATGTCAAATTCGATTAGGAGTGTCCAATACAAGAGAATGGACAATAGAACATGCGCGCAAAAGCTTCTGACTTCACGTCAGTGCTTGAATCAACTTAGTTTTTCGTAATTTCTTTGAAATTTTCTAGGAATACATCTGTGCATCTTTTTTTAGCGCATGAACACTGTTAAACCAGACGGGGAAACAATATTCAGCGGCACAAAAAACCAAGGTCAATGCTACCGTTCGGAGAGTAGCTGCATCAGCACCCCAGGCAATACCAGCTAATTTCTTCAGAATATTATTCCTTGTTTTCAACTTTAGACGCAAGTGATCCAAATGAGCTTTAAAATTCAAAGAGTAATCTAGTTTCACTCCTAGGTATTTAGGAATAAAATTACGTGTCAAGAAAGAATCACCGAAAGCTACATTCAATGTTCTATATTTTTGACGATTGCTCAAATGAAAGCAAGAAACCTCAGTTTTATTTGGATTCGGACACAAACGCCCTGAATCTGCCCTATCGACAGATATTTTACTTATACTTTGGAAATCAGAATGACGAAATGAAAGGGCAATGTCAACAGCGTATATGAATTTTTCAGTGTAAGTAACAGGAATATCACACAGATATAAATTTAAAAGGAGAGGTGCTAAAACTGAACCTTGTGGGAGACATCTATTCAAATTTTTGAAATTACTACTATTACTATCAACACACACACGAAACCTTCTGTCTGTCAACATATTTTCGAGTAGACGAAGCATTTTTTCACACTTTAAATGGTTATAAAGTTTGAAAATCAAACCATGTTTTCAAACTTTGTCATATGCTACTGACACGTCCACACATGCTGTCCCTGTTTTCATAATATTGTTGAAACCTGTGTCGATAAAAGTAGTAAGTCTAAGAACCTGTTCATAACAATTCCTATTTTTTCTGAAGCCTACCTGGCATTTCTGTAGAACGTCTTCTACAGACGATTCAATCCCAAAATAGAATCAATCTTTCTAAAATTTTGAAAGGAACACTCAATAGACTAATGGGTCGATGACTGCTAGGATCAGAAGAATTCTTTCCATGTTTGAATCGGATCGGTTTTGTATTTTTCGAGTAATTGATGAAATAAGAACCAAATTTCAGATGGCTATAACTCCAAAATCGTTTGGCCGATTATGCCTTTAAACGAACTCAAATGTCGTAATCAGATGCACAACTAAACCTGAACATTTCAAGTCGCTATCTCTTTCCGTTCCCAGGTTGTGGTGACATAAATAATATTTTTGGAGAATTTCTTTTAAATGTTCTAGATATACGATTCTCAAAAAATTTCACAAACGTCCTTAGGTTTGTATGCTACAATTTCTCATCAAGTTGCAATTCGATGGGATCTGTATTGGTTGATGACAAAATGATTACTTGGAAGCCGTTGGGCCGATTACGTATTTCGATTCGCCACCTACCCTGAAAATTTCGCTATCTCTTTACTTTCTCAAGTTATCGTGGCAACGACCGACCTGCCGGCCGGACGGAATCAAATTTGACCTCGAATTATCCATCAGTGAGTTGAACCCAGACGTTTGAGACGTCTAGGCCAATAAATCGAAATTTACAAACATTTGGGCAAAATAATAACGCGATGTTCACCAGAGCATACGCACAAAAACTATTTTCCCAATAATCAAGTGCTCAAAATTTTGACTCGCCATGATAACAATTTTTCGAAATCCAGTCAACAATATTCCGAAAATGTTCTGCGATCAGTTGTTGAAAGATTGCCACTATACACAGAGGAAAAAAATTTTTAATTTCCATGGCACGATGAGGAAATTTGTTTTGAAATTTGCATTAGTTTCCACATAATACCCACCACTTGTTTCTTCACGAATGCATGAAACTTGGCAGCGTCTTCTGATAATCTCAACTATTAAAAGGGATTCTTTCCGCACCTTCATCTGAGCTAAACAGAAACACAGAAGAAAGTATGTTTTCAAATATTTCGTACCCTTAGGCACTGTTGTAATACAGGACAACAGTATATAAAAATAAGTTTTTGAGCATGGACGAGGATTATTTCAGAAAATAAAGGTTTTCGGGCGCTATCAGATCCGGTCGTTGCTTGTCAGTTCGGAGGTGAATAATTGTTTAGGGAACCGGGAAGACCTGTAATGCGAAGCATATAGTGTCTAAGTGATAGTACATTCAATTATAACACGATAATCCACGTAGAGCCATCTGAAATGTGCGACGCAGTTCAAGCTATGCTGATAATGTTTTAGGAGACCCAGTTCAAAGCGATAACAATTCTCTATTTTCGGAAATCTATCGTGGCGGTATCGGTTTAGGTAAGCTATACACACTGTTATTGATTGACCACATTGTTGCAAGTTAACAATAATCTGCGTTCGCTGGTTGTCTTCGAGCCCAGTTACTGTTCCCAGTCGGCCAAAGAAGCATGTTATCATCTCCAGGCACACTCCGTTCTATGATCCCTTTTTCATATTATGATGTAACTGGCCAGGTTGCCTATAAACTCTTAACATTGATCTTGTCGATCATCTTCTGTGTCAACTCCTAATTTTCCGAATCTTCCTATATCCTGTAACAATAAAATAATCGGTGCAACACCCAATCAAAATTTATCCTAAGAGATTACCAATCAGAATATTACTCATCTTAGGTCAGAAGCATTGGCGGGCTCCTTCACTCAACGATTAATTCATTCCAAATTCATATTTATTATAGATCCATTATATCAAGGAAACAAAATTTGAAATAGGCATATTCGGAATATGCCTGAAGTATGTTTCTAAGTATGTAAAGTCAAGGGTCTAGACGTCATAATGAATTGCATACGTTGCTTATACTCCATTCACTTTTATAAAGTCTCCCGGTTGGCCATGAAAATTTGACACATTTCACCATGTATATTTTGAAAATTTTAGGTTATAGGTATTTTCCTGTCAGATAACTTAGCAACGTTGTCCTCTCTACGTAGAAGTTGTAGTAATTACGTTTTTTCATAATGTGAATTTAGTTCGGAAAAATAATGAATTTGAGAAGATATTATGTGAACTCAATAATTCTACAGTCCTGGCGACTATAGGAGAAAATTTTTGCTCTGTTGTTACTGGAACTATTTCACGTATATAAACTGGTTGGAAGATTCAATTATGCTATTTTCTTGTATGGAAATAAAGAATCAAGTGTTGATATTTTATTGAAAAATAATGGATAGATGAGTAGTCCGTTACTTTGTGATAGTTCATTTGAGAAAAGAATAAAAGTACCTGAATAACCCGGCAGGAAAACTTCTAAACCAACAGACGTACCTATGGAATTCTCCACTTTTCTCAAGAAGACATTTGAATACCTTGTTGCACAACTTGAAATACACCAGTTTCAAAATTTAGTAGTACCTACTACGAAACCCGAGTTATTCTTATACCTTAATAAAATATTATGATAGGAAACTAATTAATTTCATTCTAGAGTTCAACATGTCAAAATGAAGTTTTACTATTGCAAATTTTAATGTTATGATTATATTAAGTTTGAGACTTTTGAGAGTAGAAATTGGCAACGTCACGGTGAATTGTTTTGACCTTAACGATATTTCAGCAGTGCCAACCTGCCTCTGCTTTAGTTACAAAATCGTGATAGACCTAAATCATGGCCAACCGGGAGACTTTATAAAAGTGAATGGAGTATAAGTGGGCTAAGTCTGTCATTAACTTTAATCGTTTACTCAGATACTATCATATAGTTATGATACTCTCCAACAAAACTTATGTTTTGGTAAGATGAAGAAACTATTGTCTGTTTCTTCGGATAACTCATTTAATCATTGCCTTTTAGGTGAACACAAACTTCCAGCGAATTCTGGCGATGAATTTAGGGATCTTGAATTTTTTTTTAGGAAAATTTTTCTTCTGCTTCTAAAGGGATAGTACAGATTGACGTTGTCATTTTACACTTGAAGAGGTAGTTTGCATGAATATTTCCCTCATACATAGAACTTCTCATGACAAGAATGCAATTATCGAAAAATTACAGCGGTAATTGCACTGCAGAGCGAAAATTGCATCCGAAAACATCCCGTTGCCTAGACAACACAAACAATACAAACAGATCAACTTCAAAGTGTCAAAAAATATCGCGTTTCGGTGAATGCTCAATAGAGTTCATCGAGGAGCATATAATTAAAAATGAGCCAAAAATACCAAATGTATCAGACAGTATACAGGGTGAGTCTTTAAGCTGTGCATGAATTTTAACCAGATATTCCTCTCATCAATTGAAACACTCTTTACATTTACCATTTTTCCAGATTCAGCTCAGGTAAAAAGTTATAAGCGTTTAAAGACTTTTCAATGGACTGATACTCCCCTGATTTTTCTCTGTTCGTGTTGAGCACAGATAACTTTTGATGTAACTCGTATATTGACCAAATCTGTATGATCTGATGCTTGAAGTTCACTGAATTTGTTTGAGAAAAGTTATTTACTCACTCAATTGATATGATTTGGCCCATCATACAACATTTCCAGCAAAAAATGTCTTCAATTCTTGAATATTAAAACAGTGAACTTCAACTTGATACCTATGCTATCCATTCGATACTTCATTACCCAACTGTTTCCACCATAAAATATACACAATTTCATGATCTTCTATTAAGAAAAATCCTTAAATGTCCTATATATCTTCAATGATACTTGAAAATTAATTCTAATTCCAATCCAACCTCAAAAAAAAACGCAATTTATTATTTATTAATAGAACTCAATCCTTTGACGCCTATTAAATGTTTTATGAAATTTTCAATCCAAATAATTGTGGCTTTCAGTTTTGATCAGAGATATGGAGGTATCATATCTCGGGTTTTGGTTTTGATTGAGGGTTGCTTATCCAGGGGCGGATTTATAAATGTAGTGAAATTTCTGGATTTTTCATCAGACTTTGTATCATTCAAAGAAGAATATCTTAAGAACAGTTCGTTTTAGGAGAAATGAAGAAGAACACTTTATTTTTCTAAAATGATTGTAGATTCTTATAATAATTACTTAAGCTAAATTGAGCTTGTATTCAGAAAAACTAGAAATTCCGTTTGGACCGCCATTTTGAGATATTTCTGGATATCATCTACAAAAGCAACAGTAATCAATAATTTCCTATTCTTCGAAAACAGATTTTAGATGCATCTTGTTTTGAAATCTGTTCGATAATATTTATATTGAACACATTCAATATATAAAATTGTGGAAGCAGAATTATATCTTTTAATTGTTTGTAGAATGTATTTGTCTTTGAAAATATGGCCAACTGAAATTGCATTCATTTGATGTTGAAATAATATTGAATAAGATAGAAAACAAAATTTTTCGAGTCAAACAGTTTCAGTGAAAAGATAGATTATAATTATACATATAAAGTGCCAAGAGCTAAAAATAATTAGGTAGATCCTAATATGTACCAGTCATTACAACACTCCCCATCTATAGGGCATTCACCAGACTCAAAAATAAAATCATGGGGCTGTAGCGTAACTTGAGTACATATGTGAAGAGCATGTTTAAATATAAGTGGTTGACTGTAGATGGAAATTTCACGCGCCCCACGCGTTTATTTTTTAGTCTGATCAATGCCCTAGATCGATGGGGAGAGATGGGTGATGACTGGTATATCTACGATATTTCCATAAAACCGCTATCTATTCCATTTTCAAGATTATAGTTGGATTTGGATTTTCCATAGTGCACTGGGTTCTACTAGTCAAGCGCTTTTATTTGTTATCTGCCTTTATCGAGGGGGTTTTGAAAAAAAGTAATCCACCAATTTGTTCAATGAAAAATTATATACGATTTACACTAATTTATATGATATTGTGACGCGTTTCGTCGACACAGCGACTTCATCATACTACATTATACCGATCATCAGTATGATGTAGTCTGATGAAGTCGCTGTGTCATACTGATGATCAGTATGACACAATATTAAATAAACTAGTGTAAATCGTATATAATTTTTCAATGAGTTAATATGGATTTGCATCAAGTGAAAGCAGCAAGAATTACATTTTTTCCACCAATTTGTGTCGGAGGCTATCCTAGATTAACAATGGTACTGAATATATTAAATTCTTTTTTCATCAGAACTAAAGAAGCATGCCAAATATAAGATTAATCTGTCAGCAGGAAAATAATAAAATTCAAGTTACTTAAGTTAAGTTTAAATCAATAATGTTAATCCAAAAAGAAACAGGACAAAATAATATAACCGTTTAAAAACGGCTGATACTATCTTTAATGAATCAACATCACCAAATTGAGGGAAATCTCAGATCTTGTTGATTTATATCTATTTGATGGCATCGGACCTTAATTTTTCACAGAATTGGATTAAGAATCTCTTAATGTTGAAATTTAGAGTGACGTAACCTAGAATGCTCTTAATTTATTGACATGTACACTTAGCGTATACGATACGTACATACAAGGTTGGGATAATATAAAAGTATAATATATAAATATATATAATAACATATATAATATATAAATATAAAGTATGGAACCAAGTAAATATCTTTAAAACGAAAACGATGATATTTTTGAAACTTTGTTAGTACAACGACACATACCGCATCTGATGCCATATTTTTGTTACTACTGTACTTCTGGTTTAACAGGAAATAGCCTCATTTTTTTCATTTAAATGGACTTACTTATTAGATGTCCAAGCATCCTTAGATATTTCACTCAAAATCCCTTCACAATATAAAAATGACTGAAATTTAGGCAAACAAAATGGGTTCAAGCCCTGTGGACAGGAGCTTTCTGGCACTCTAGTTCAAACAGACAAATTATATCTCCGAAAGTATTGGATTCTCAGCGTTGAGAATTATATCAATGTATTCTTATGATAGAACTGCATCATAAAGGAAATTCAATTCAAATAATAGTTTATTTATCAAGATTAAATGAGCAATCTGAGAATGAGAACTACACCATGGAAGAAATCAAATTAAAATAGCTGAAATGAATCTGACTCTCTCTTATAGAACAGGATGACATGTACGAGTATGAACACAGAGCATCTAATAAAGCTTAGATAGAATAATTATAGCATACTGTGAAAACATAGAAGTACGATTCATTATTGAAATTTCGAGAAATCATCTCTTCGAAAATATAAGCTTGTTGGAGTTAAAAACAGACAAATTATATCTCCGACAGTATTGGTTTCTCAGAGTTGGGAATTATATCAATGGATTCTTATGAAAGAACTTCATCTTAGCAGAAATTGAATTCAAACATCATAGAAGTATTTAAATTCAACAAGCGTGCCTAAAATTATCAATCCAAAACCAATAGACGAATTCTACCCAACAACGAACTCATCCGAGATATTCATTCCTCAATTCTATGATGAACGATAATATATATCTTCCCTCAAATCCGCACCAATACTCCAATACACCAATATTCCAGTTTTGTTTTTAGTGGAGATATTCTGAACTCAATATTATTAACTTACCATTACCATTCCCATCATCATATGGATTGACCATCGGCATGAAAATATCAACCAACAAAAAGTATATTATATTATAATTCTCATATTTCTACGATTGCTGGAATGAATGAATTAGACAACGTCACGTCCCAGGAAAATAAGTTGACATTATGACAATTCATACATAGAATAATTATATAATTCTGTGATAACGTTAAAATACGATTTATTATTGAAAATTTGAAAAAACATATCTCCGAAAGTATTAGCTTCTTAGAGTTAAAAATGATATCATTGGATTCTTATGGTAAAACTGATTATTGAGAAAAATTTAATTTGGAATTTGTTATTAAAAAAAAAAAATTGTTTTGTTACTCCGAAACCATCTGTCCGATTTTGCTCAATAACGAACTTAGCCGAGATATTTATCTGCCGAACCTACTCTGAAAATTTCAACTCTCTAGCTCATTCCGTTCGAGAGTTATCGTGCCTACGGCTGGCCGGACGGCAGGACCGGCCAGCCGGCCGGACAGAATGAATTTCGACCACGGATTCTTGATCAGTGAGTCGAACCAAATCGTTTAAGACTATTTTCATCGAAAAATTCGAAAATTACAGACATTTGGACAAATTGATAAGCACTCAGTTCCGAGGAACTAGAGCGCCAAAAAAGCAAGAATGTAATTACTGGAAAATGTACTGTAAAGTTCTCAATTTGTATTAGTGTGCTTAAAGCCTTATTTTCGGGGATTAGGAAAGGTTTGCTATATAAACATGCGTGTATCAACTTATAATTAACACATGTTAAGTGGATTTTGAAACTTCTTACCTAGAACAGACATGGGCTTAGCCTTAGAATAATAATCTTTCTTATCCAACAAGAAAACTGAGCATGCCCTTCCTCTGGAATTTCACACTCGATATCGAAAGTTAATTATATAGTGAACCAGTTTGAACAAGACTTGCTGATATTCTGAGGAAAGCTAACCCGAACAATATCGCCAGTTTCACTTCTAATTGCTGTGTTCGATTAGAAGGAGGAGCACTTCAGCAAATATTCCCAATAAGATTATATTACCAAGAAGTTTATCATTAGCTGAACTAATTGAGCCTGAAATTTGGGCTAATATGAACAGGGTTCAGCTTACGTCGCTATGAGAAAATGAGTGATAATGGATTTTGCTGTATGCAAACATAAGTATGCTTTATGTCCTCATAAAACAAAAATTCGTGGGTAACCTGAGTATATATGAGACTCTGAGATGACATATTTATACTCAGTAATATAGTGTTACACATAGAAGGAAGTATTTCTTCAACTTGGTTTGATGAAAATATAGAAACGATATGTTTCGAAGAAACTTTCAATAACATGTATCCCGAAAAAAAGTCAGGAGCTTTTGCGCGTATGTTCTATTGTCTCAATCGAATTTATCATGGTTCAAGCGCTGACGTGAAGTCAGGAGCTTCTGCACTACAGTGAATTCGATTAAGAGTGTCCAATACAGGAGAATGGACAATAGAACATACGCGCAAAAGCTCCTGACTTCATGTAGGTGAATGTTTTTTTTTCGTAATTCTTTAAAAATTTTCTAGCGGCACGGTTCTCACAAAATTTCACACACCTCTGTATGTTGATATTCTACATCTAGTTAGCAGGCTTCAATTCGATAGAGTTTATATTTTTGGAGTTATCGAGTAAATAATATTCCAGAAAGATATAACTCCAAAACCTTTGGGCTGATTATGGCCAACAGTGAACTCAGCTCTCCCATTCAGATGCGCAACCTACTATGAAAATTTCAGGTTCCTATCTCCTTTCGTTCGAGAGTTATCTAGGCAACGGTCAACTATCCAGCTAATGAACTCACATAAGGCTACTCGGATCTCCAACAATATACATCCGTTTATGTTCAAACTTGGTAATTGCTAGTAGAGTTAGGTTTTGAAGGCTCTCGCAAAATTTCAGCCATGTCGGATGAACAGTTTCTGATATATAGAATTGTTTTCAATGATTTCCAATGATTTTTTTAAACATTTTCTAGTGATATGATCCTCACGAACTTTCACGTGTTAGCATTCTACAACTAATAATCATGTTTAAATTCGATCGGTTGTATATTTTTTTAGTTATTGAGGAAATAAAAACCAAATTTCAGATGAGTATAACTCCAAAACCGATTATGCTTATAAACAAACTCAAATGTCACATTCAGATGCGCAACCTAACCTGAAAATTTTAAATTGCTATCTCTTTCCGTTCTCAGGTTATCGTGACATAAAAAATATATTTTAATAATTTTATTAAAATTTTCTAGTGATACGATTCGCACAGAATTTCACAACCGTGCTTATACGTTTATATTCTGCTGGTTCCAATTCGATCGGATTTATATTGGTTGAAAACGAAATTATTACTCGGAAACCATGGGGCTGATTATGCCCATTAACGAACTTCTCCGTCATATTGCGATGCGCCACATGCCCTGAAAATTTCGAGTCGCTATCTCTTTCCGTTCTCAAGTTATCGTGGCAACGGCCGGACAGAATAAAATATGACCTCGAATTCTTCATTGGGGAGTCGAATCAAATCGTTTGAGGGAGATAGCGACTTTTCTATTTTCTTGGTAGGTTGTGCATCCAAATGGGTCAGTTTTTTGTTGGATATAATTGGCCAAATGGTTATACCAATCTTAAATTTTGTTGATATTTCTTCAATGAATCAAAATATACAAATCCAATCCTATTAAAACTTGGTTATGACTTGTAAAATGCCGACGCGCTAATTATCGCGAAATTTCGTGAATTTCGTACATATAACAAGGAAAAAATAAAAAACAATTTTTATCAAAAAATTTATATTTCAAAATTGATTCGTCAGAATCGAACACCGAATTTCAGTTTGATCGACTTCGTATGAGGCGTGAATAGGCAATGGAACAAACGCGCAACTGTACATGACTTCACGTTAGTGCTGTTTAAGAATTTTTTTAACGTGCTACCTTAAAATTGGTCGTAATACAGTTTAATCTTAGTTAGCAGATATTAAATATGAAAGATTAATTTTCTCAAAACATACTGCTTCACAAAAGTTATCGAGGTTCAGAAATTTGGAGACATTTTTTTTCACCAATTTTTTAAATATGAGAAATCTAAATGTTTACTCACTTATATAACTCATTCTTTAGGCATTTTTTCAAGTTTCACAGTTCCAGGTGAAAATAAATTTTTAGTATTTGTAGTGCAAAATCAGTTCACTCAAAAAATTTAAATAAATACAATTCAATAAAGAGTATGGCCTTCTCGGACATCAACCACAGCCTGATAAAGCCTTTGTATACTTTCGTTCAGATTGTTGAAGAAAGCCGTCTGAGTTCTTGAAATGTAAGTGGAGGTGGTTGATGAGAATCCAAAGCTCCTTGTAGCTGATCCCAAGGCTGTTCAATGAGATTAAAGTCTTGCGACTGAGTGGTCATGGCCAATTCTCGGCTGAAGGGGTGGCGCATTGTCGTCCAAATATATGAAATTTGGCCCAATAGTAGCATGAAAAACTGGTTCAAGCACTGACGTGAAGTCAGGAGCTTTTGCGCGTATGTTCTATTGTCCATTCTCCTGTATTGGACAATCTTAATCGAATTTACCATGGTAAATTCGATTAAGAGTGTGTCCAATACAGGAGAACGGACAATGGAATTCACCATAGTAACTTCGGTTAAGAGTGTCCAATTCAGGAGAATGGACAATAGAACATACGCGCAAAAGCTCCTTACTTCACGTCTGTGCTTGAACCAATTTTTTTTTTGTAACATATTAAACATTTTCTAGGGGTACGGTTCTCACGAAATTCTACTCGCCTTTATGTCGATATTCTACAACTAGTTACCAAGCTTCAATTCAAACGAGTCTATATTTTTTGAGTTATAGAGGAAATAATATTCCTGGTGGGTATAACTCCGAAACCGATGGACCGATTATGCCCAAAAACGGACTTAACTCTCCAATTGGGCTGTGAAACCTACCCTGAAAATCGATGACCACCAGGTTCATTAGCAATTTAATCTCCAATTTCCACAAACAAGCAACCAGCTTCTACCAGGTGATTATTCAGAACTTCAGATGTTCGAAGACCGCTACAGTACCCTAATGCAGGCCTATCATCTTCCATAGATACATGCTTCACTATCTATTACGAATCGACCTGAAAAACTCTAGTCGAATTTTAGCGAGTAACCGGAGCAGAGCGGTTAAGACCAATCCCTTGCTATGATAACCGATCGGTTATGTTTAGCAAGAGATTGGTCTTAACCGCTCTGCTCCGGTTACTCGCTTAAATTCGACTTATATTATATTTTGATATGTCATCATGACATTCATGATTTTGAAGGTTCTCGCAATTGTTCAGCGATGCGATGTCGGACTACTGCTATTAATATTATATATTTGTTTTCAATGATTTTTTTAAATTTTCTAGTTATACGATCTTCACGAAATTTTTGCGTCGGCATTCTAGAACTAATTACCATGTTAGAATTGAATCGACATTATTGAAGAAATAATAACCAAATTTCAGATTGATATAACTCCAAAACCGTTATGCTAATTGATGAACCCAAATGTCGCATTCAGGTGCGCAATCTACCCTTAAAACTTGCAAGTCGCTATTTCTTTCCATTCTCAAGGTATCGTGAGATACATAATATTTTTTCGGAATTTTTTTTTAATTTGCTAGTGGTACAGTCCTCACAAAATTTTACACACGTCTTCATGTAGATATTCTACAAGCAAGATTCAATTCGATCGAGTCTATATTTATTGAGTTATCGAGGAAATATTCTAGATGGGTATAGCTCCGAAATCGTTGGGCCGATTATGGCCAACAGCGAACTTAACTCTCTCCAACAATATAGATCCGATCATTTTCAAACTTGGAACTTAGTAGTGTAGTTAGGTTTTGAAGGCTCCCGCAAGTCATGTCGGATGAATAGTTTCAGATATATAGGTTTTCAATGATTTTCTAAAAAATTTCTAGTGATACGATCCTCACGAAATTTCGCAAAAATTTTCCCGCTGGCATTTTACAACTAATATCAACATTAGAATTGGATCGATTTTGTATTTTCCGAGTTATTGAGTAAATAACAACAAAATTTCAGATGGGTGTAACTCCAAAATTGTTTGGCCGATTATACTCATAAATGAGCTCAAATGTGACATTTAGATTGTCAATCTGAAAATTTCAAGTCGCTATCTGTTACTGTTCTCAGGTTATCGTGACATAAAAGATATTTTTTAATAATTTTTTCAAAATTTTCTAATGATACGATTCTCACAAAATTTCACAAACGTGCTCAGGTTTGTATTCTACAACTACTCACCAAGTTTCAATCCGATCGAATTAATATTGGTTGAAAACAAAATTATTACTCGGAAACCATTGGGCCGATTATGCCCATTAACTAACTTGTCCGTCGTACTGGGATGCGCCGCCTATCCTGCAAATTTCAAGTCGCTAGCTCTCCATAGCCGTCCATATCTCGACTCATATGTGTACAATACAGACCACAATCGATCGTTCCAATGCCATTCCAATCGAAGTCGCATATGATTTTGGGTTAGTGAAATCCTTATCAAAAGTAGACTAGAATATAGATTTTCGTCTCGAATTCTTCTACGAACTCTTTCAATCGAAGCAAAGACACCAGTTGCTTTCAAAAGGCGCTGTACATGATTCGACAAGTACTCAAAGGCTCCCTATGGGTAGACTCAGTCAGAAACCTATCTTGTGCATGATTGGTAGATCTTGGGCGTCCACTTCTCGATCTTTCGGTCACGCTTCCAGGTTCTCGATATCGATGGAGGAGCCGGGAAACTACGCTTTCACTAACTTGGAAGAAATTCGCTACATATCTCTGATTACGTTTCGCCTGGATCATATCAATAGCCCTATTGGCGTCATCCGCACTAAGTTTACGTCTTGGCATTATTGCAAAACAAGTTTTCAGGTTTTGAATCAGAGTTGATTTTAAGCAAGTAAAAAAATAACCGATCCAAAATTCTCAGAAACGCAATTGACAAGAACTTGCCCGAAACTAAAAAGCTATCCAATGAGGGCAAAAAACCATTAAGATATAAGAGAGTAAACAATTGATATGTCATAAATGAAAATTTAGCGTACAAGAATCAGCAACTTTTCAAACGGTCACAAATTGTCTGAACATCCTCAACTTTTGTGGAGCAGTATATTTCCAGAATTTTCTTAGCACTAATATCGATTCACTGATTTCCTTTTGTAGAACAATTAGCATCCATAATTCTGTACTGAGAGTATACTAACGGCAGGTATATTGATTAACTAGTCTTCATCATTTGTGCAGCGTAATGTTGGAGCCACACTAGCGTGATTCTGCGAATATTCACGTTTTCGCTGCAAGTGTAGCCGGATACTTCGTCGAATCGCGGTGTATTCTGGCGAAGACGAATATACTTCGCCAGGCTGCCGGTAAACTGGCACGCATCAAAGGGTTTTTTATGATGCAATATTCGACGTCGGTGTTCAGTTCAGTAGCGCTCCAGATTTTGAGTACATTTTTGATTTCTAAGTAAATTTACGACTTGTAGTAGATAGTTATCCAACGACATAAAATAGAATGCCACCGCTTTCTCCATTTCAATTCTCAAGAATAATCGTCACGTCACGTTGACTGCAGATGTAGAGAAGAACATCGCGACGAAAACGTCGCGATGTTTTCATCACGATAAAGTCATAAAAATGTTCGCCTGCAAGTGTGACTCCAATATAAGACGAACACAATATTACAAAGCGTAACTCATTACTGAGATTGCATCCAAAAATCATCATAAGAAAACTGTTCAGGAAAGATGCCGCCATCTCATTAACGTCACAAGTCGGATGCTGAAACGATTAATTCCAACAAGTACACAAGAAGGAGACTTCATCGAATGTAAAATTCATGAGGTGACTCCAGCTTGTTTTATTGTTTTTGTTCTACATCTTTCAATCTCGGACTTCCAAGTATTTCCGAATTTACTATTCTATCAAACAGAAAATTAAACAATCCACTTTGGTGCAATTTCATGCAGTTGTTTCTAAACGAATACTTCCTTGGGATTCTAAGAAATTGAAATAAATTTCGAGACTAGACTGATGTAAATTCGGGAGCTTTTGCGCGCATTTCCATTGTTTATTCACACCTCAGTCACCTTAACTAAATACTGCATGAACTTTCAAGCCCTCTTTTTATCGTTAGCACGTGAAAGAATGCTGCGGGCGCCAACTGAATTACAATTTTTAAATAAATAAAATAGTGAACTCACTCAGACTCTGACAAGAAAAATATTATTTTTTTCGTCAGTTACGCGAAGAGACAAAAAAGCTAAGGAAATTAATGATCAATTCGAATGGCAAATTTTATTTTCTATTGAGTAGAGTCATCTGAAAAACAAAATATCTGGATTTTATTCTTTATAAAACAAAATGATCCCTTTGAATCTCGAAATATTCGACTGATGAAATGAAAACTATGATTATGAGTAAGGTGCTCTAAAATAATTTCAATCTAAAAGACTGTTTTGATGGTCATGATGACATGATTGTCATTTGTCATGTCACCATGGTAAATTCAAATTAAGTGTCCAATACAGGAGAATGGACAACATAATTTACCATGGTAAATTCGATTAAGGGTGTCCAATACAGAAGAATGGACAATAGAACATACGCGCAAAAGCTTCTGACTTCACGTCAGTGCTTCAACCAATTTTTTTTGTGATTTTTTTAAAATTTTCTAGGGGTACGGTTCTTAAAATTTTTTTTCTCGTCATTTTTTTCAAATTTTCTAGGGGTAAGGTTCTTACAAAATTTTAAACACGTCTTGTTGTTGATTTTCTACTACTAGTTACCAAGCACCAATTCGATCGAATATTTATTTTTTGAGTTATCAAGGAAATAATATTCCAGGTGGGTATAACTCTGAAACCGTTAGACCGATTATGCCCAAAATCGAACTCAACTCTCCCTTTCGAAAACGCAACCTACCCTGAAAATTGCAAGTCCCTATCTCCTTTTGTTCGAAAGTTATCGAGGCAACGGTAACCCATCTGCTGAAATCACACAATAATGCTCGTATCTCCAACAATATTTAACTGATCGTAATAAAACTTGAAACTCGGCAGAAGAGTTAGGTTATGAAGGCTCTTGCAAAATTTCAGCAATTTCAAACGAATAGTTACTGATATATAGAATTTTTTTTTTTTCAATGATTTATTAAAAATTTTCTACAAATGCTATCCTCACCAAATTTTGCAAACATTTTCACGTTGGCATTCTACAACTAATAACCATTTTTGAATTCAATCGGTTCAGTATTTTTTGAGTTAATGAGGAACAAAAAACCACCAAATTTCAGAAAATTTCAGATGGCTATAACTCTAAAACCGTTAGGCCGATTATGCCCATAAACAAACTGAAATGTCGAGTTCTGGTGCACATCCTAACCTGAAAACTTGAAGCCGCTATCTCTTTCCGTTCTCAAGTTATCGTGATAACAAAAATATTTTTTAATAATTTTTTTTAAATTTTCTATCCATACGATTCGGACAAAATTTCACGAACGTGCGTAGGTTTATATTCTACAACTACTCACAAAGTTTCAATTTGTTCGGATTCATATTGGTTGAAAACAAAATTATTACTCGGAAACCACTGGGCCGATTATGCCCATTAACGAACTTGTCCGTCGTATTGGGATACGCCACTCACCCTGAAAATTTCAAGTCGCTAGCTCTTTTCGTTCTCAAGTTATGGTGGCAACGGCCGGCCGGACGGACATAATCAAATTTGACCTTGAATTCTTCATTGGGGAGTCGAACTTAATCGTTTGAGACCATTTTCGTCAAAAAATTCGAAAGTTACAGACATTTGGGCAAAATGATAACGCGATGTTCCCCCGAACATACGCGCAAAAAGAATTGGTTCAAGCGCTGACGTGAAGTCAGGACCTTTTGCGCGTATATGTTCCAATTTACCATGGTAAATCCGATTACGAGTGTCCAATACGTGGACAATAGAACATACGCGCAAAACCTCCTGACTTCACGTCATTGCTTGAACAATTTTTTTTGTAATTTTTTAAAAATTTTCTAGGAGTATGGTTATAAAAAAAATTACACACGTCTTTATGTCGATATTCTACAGCTAGTTACAATTCGATCGAGTAAATATTTTCTGATTTACTAAGGAGATAATATTTCAGGTGGATATTATCTTAATTCCAAACCATGATAAAGTCGAATTAAGATTAAGAGTGTCCAATACAGGAGAATAGGCAATAGAACATACGCGCAAAAGCTCCTGACTTGCCGTCAGTGCTTGAACCAATTTTTTTTTATAATTTTTTAAAAATTTTCTAGTGGCACAGTCCTCACAAATTTTACACCCGTCTTCATGTTGATATTCTACAGCTAGTTACCAAGCATCAATTCGATCGAGTCTATCTTTTTTTTGAGTTATCGAGGAAATACTATTCCAGGTATAACTCCGAAACCGTTAGACCGATTATGCTCAATCTGAGCCCTCCCATTCGGTTGCGCAATGTACCCTGAACATTGCAAGCCCCTATCTCCTGTCGTTCAAAAGTGATCGATGCAATGGTCACCCATCCAGCTACTTAAATCACACAAGGCTGCTCGAATCTCCAACATTATGGATCCAATTGTGTTCAAACTTAGAACTTGGTAGTAGAGTTAGGCTCTGAAGGCTCTCGCAAAATTTCAGCCATGTAGGATGAATAGTTTCTGATCTATATAATTTTTTCTCAATGATTTAAAAAAAATTAATATTTTTTTTTTGATTTTCTAGAGATTCGATTGTCACAAAATTTCACAAACGTCTTTAGGTTTGTATTCTACAACTACGCACCAAGTTTCAATTCGTTCGGATTTGTATTGGTTGAAAAAGATTGGGTCGATATTGCCCATTGTCCGTCGTATGGCATGAGCCACATACCCTGAAAATTTCAAGTCGCTATCTCTTTCCGTTCTCAAGGTATCGTGGCAACGGATGGCCGGCCGGACAGAATCAAATTCGACCTCGAATTCTTCATCAGGGAGTCAAAACCAATCGTTTGAGAGCATTTTCGGCAAAAAGTATGAAAATTACAGACATTTGGGAGAAATGATAACGCGATGTTCCCTAGGACCTACGCGCAAAGAGTAGGATATCTCTCAGTGTAGAATAATATCCCTATGTTTTAGCAGAAAATATCAACTAACATAACTCAAGGCAGGCAGAAATGAAATAGTATGACAGTAGTAAGCTAAAATAAAGCTAAGTAAACATTAAAGGATACTGTCGATAAGTCGCTTCAAATAGTTCGAACGAAATTAGAAAATGATGATTCGGTGAGATTCAAAATTCAATGCTTATGATATTATGGAAATGCTTGATGTATGTTTGAATACCACTTATTTCCAACTAGGAGATGTTTTTTATCGACAAAATTTTGGAATGGCAATGGGTTCGCTTTTATCACCTGTCATGACAGGTGATAAAAGCGAATTTATTAAATTCAAGTATATGATCTACTCAGACGAAACAATTAGTTCATTTGAATTCTGAGAATAAAGTATATTTGAATCAACTACATCATATTCTTGCTCATATATGACTCTATCGTTTACTTCAATCAAATATTATTCACTTAGTTCGAGAATAGATTTCTTTCCGTGCATGAGTAATATATTCATGGAAAATTTTGAAGAAAAATTTATGGATACATATTCGTTGAAACCAAAAGCTTGGTGGCGATATGTTGACTATATATTTGTAATTTGGCAACATGGTAGAGAAGAATGAGACAAATTATTCGATTTCATAAGGTCAAAGGAACCTACAATAAAATTCACTTCAGAAATAGAAAAAAATAATCAGCTTTCTTTTCTAGATGTTTCGATAATTAAGTATCCGAACCATTTCGAAACGAGTGTTTTCAGGAAGCAGACATATACAAATAGATTTTATAATTTCTATTCAAACCATCAAAGAGTGTGAAAAGAGGTGTTATTAAAATACTTTACGAAAGAGCTAACCTTATTTGTTCTACTCTTGAAATTCGAAATAAAGAAATTGATTTCATCAAAAAATTTCTTGAAGATAATGGATATCCTAGACAATTCATAAATACATCAATCATGAATTTAGATAGAAGAGCAAATAATCAAGTACAACAGAATAATCAACAAGAACAGCAACCCAATATGCTGAATGTGATCCCATATGTTCGTGGCCTTTCTGAAAAAATCAGAAGAATCGTTTCTAAGTTCAGTATAAGAACCGTCTTCAAAACACAAAATGATCTCAGGTCTTTATTAACGAAGACAAAACCCATTTATGAAAAACAAAAATAAAAAAAAACTGTGTATATAATATTCCGTGTATTTGTGGTAAATCATACACAGGAGAATTATCAAGACCACTAGAAGTAAGAAAGTCAGAGCATAAGAATAACTTGAGAAATAGAGACATACAGAAATCAAGAATAGCAGAACATGTATGCACAATCCAAGGAGATCATAATATCATGGATTGGAGTAATACAAGGATTCTGATGACAGAAACTGATTATATTAAAAGGAAACTTAAGGAGTCAACTTGTATTTTATTGAACAGAGAATGCAATTTTGCAAATCGCTCAATTGGTATTGACCATATTTGGCTGAAATTATTGAAAAAGGAGGTGGAACGTGGAAATTTCTATACCAATTAAAACTATGTTATCTATGATTTCCAAATACTGTCAATGTGACAATTCTCGAATCTCAGAATAACAATCAACAAAATAGTTCTGAAGATTTTTTCGTTAAGCGTCTGAAGAAGGAGTCTGATATAGACTCCGAAACGTTACGATATAGTTGTTTCTTCGTTGATGTTGTTTCGTTGTTATTTGTTAGGCAACATTGTTCGATTGATTGCTTCTGACAAATATCTTGTGTTTCTTACGCAGAAGTAAATCACAAAATAATAATTTTTTTATTTTATAGATATTTTTCAGTTTGGGAGAGAAAACCCAGAAAGAAACCATTCAATAAAATATAGCTAGTTTATGTAATTTTGTTTTCAGATTCAGGGATGTTTTGGAAGACAGTTAAAATTAATGAATTAGGACGATAAAGTTCAGGATATCACATTGGTGGTCTTATAATTTTATGTCATTCACTATTTTAATAAAACGTATTTCAAAACATATTCCGCGACAAATTCCGAGGGATTACACACAAATTTTCAATCGCTCTTAAAGCTTTATTATCTGAGAAAATAATTTACCAAAATTTCGCTTGTTCTGAAGAATGTCACCCCTGAAAGGAACCCAATTTTACGAGTGATTTGTATTTGCGTGGATATAAAGAGCAAACACCATTTTCGCGACGAAGAATCCCTTTGTAACATCCAGAAATCTACGGGCGAAGAGATAAAAGCGACATCAACACAAAAAAACTGGATTTCTTCTCCGGGTTCGAATTGAAATTTAAAGCAATCGAAATTCGCTTCTTCTCAAGGGACTCATTTCGGTTCAACGTGCTGAGCTCATCTCCTTATAATTATCTTGAAGGTTTATTGAGATGAAAGAACATTCCAACCGGTTGATGTGTAAAGTACCTTCATTTCAAACCCTCAAGGCGCTCCCGATTATTCGCCCAATCAGCCATTGCCATTTCGCTCCAGTCATTCCTCTGATGCCTAACCCGGTTTCAGATAAGAGCAGACTGTCGAACAACTAATTCCAATGTGTCAAATCTATCAGTGACACGAGATTACATGGGTCGGCATGAAAATAAGCAGAAAATTTTGAAGTGCTCGAGACAGTAAAGGCGGGCTTCAATTATCCGCGGAGGATTTCAGGAAGACTTCCGATGATGGATACCTTGAAGATTCTCGTTGTCCCCTCTGGAATTCTTAATAGTCTTCCGAGATCAGGAAAACACTGAATAAATCCTCTGTTGGTGATGATCATCATTCATAACGACGAGAAGTACCTAATTGATTCATAGGCACACAAAAATTGACAGTTTGAGAAATTGTCTTCTTGACTTACATTTCCATCTATTTCCGACATACAGGGTGGGCCACGGTCGAAGGTACCCTGGACTTTAGCGGGAAATGAGAAGTACGATTTTATTGAAATTATGGTTCCTTGGCTACGAACCACTGCCCATTGATCTAGAATGTTTTCAGTGCTGCTGTGTTGCCGCTTATATCGAAAAGTTCTAACAACTTTGATATTCCAAATGGAACATCCTATATATTATTGCTTTTTTCGATCCGCCTAGCCTCCTGATTCATTCAGTATGAACTGCATCATCCTTCCATGTAGCGGTTTTTGGTGCTCTAGTTTCTCGGAACTGAGTGCTTATCAATTTGCCCAAATGTCTGTAATTTTCGAATTTTTCGATGAAAATGGTCTTAAACGATTTGGTTCGACTCACTGATCAAGAATCCGTGGTCGAAATTCATTCTGTCCGGCCGTTAGGACGTAGGCACGATTACTCTCGAACGGAATGAGCTAGACAGTTGAAATTTTCAGAGTAGGTTTGGGAGATAAATATCTCGGCTAAGTTCGTTATTGGACGAAATCAGACAGATGGTTTCGGAGTAACAAAAAAAAAAATTTTTTTACATAACAAATTCCAAATAAATTTTTTTTCAATATGCCGTTTTACCATAAGAATCCATTGATATCATTTTTAACTTTAACAAGCTAATACTTTCGGAGATATGATTTTTAAAAATTTCAATATAAATCGTATTTCTATGTTTTCACAGAATGATATTTTGTGGATATTCTATGAATTGTTATAATATCAACCTATTTTCCTGAGACATGACGTTGTCTAATTCATTCATTCCAGCAACCGTAGAAATATGAGAATTATAATATAATATCATACTTTTTGTTGGTTGATATTTTCATGCCGATGGTCTATCCATATGATGATGGAAATGGTAATGGTAAGTTAATAATATTGAGTTCAGAATATCTCCACTAAAAACAAAACTGGAATATTGGTGTATTGGAGGGGATTTGAGGAAAGATATATATTATCGTTCATCATGAATGAAGGAATGAATATCTCGGATGAGTTCGTTGTTGGGTATAATTCGTCTATTGGTTTTGGATTGATAATTTTTGGCACTTTTGTTGAATTTAAATTCTTCTATGATGTTTGAATTCAATTTCTGCTAAGATGAAGTTCTTTCGTAAGAATCCATTGATATAATTCCCAACTCTGAGAAACCAATACTGTCGCAGATATAATTTGTCTGTTTTTAACTCCAACAAGCTTATACTTTCGGAGATATGATTTTTCGAAATTTCAATAATGAATCGTACTTCTAACAGACAAATTATATCTCCGACAGTATTGGTTTCTCAGAGTTGGGAATTATATCAATGAATTCTTACGAAAGAACTTCATCTTATATAGTATATATATATATAGTATATATATATATAGTATATATATATTATAAGATATATAGAATGAATATCTCGGATGAGTTCGTTGTTGGGTAGAATTCGTCTATTGGTTTTGGATTGATAATTTTTGGCACTCTTGTTTAATTTAAATTCTTCTATGATGTTTGAATTCAATTTCTGCTAAGATGAAGTTCTTTCGTAAGAATTCATTGATATATATATATATGTATATATTATATACATATATATATATATATATATATATATATATATATATATATATATATATATATAATTATTCTATCTAAGCTTTATTATATGCTCTGTACGTGTTCATACTCGTACATGTCATCCTGTTCTATAAGAGAGAGTCAGATTCATTTCAGCTATTTTAATTTAATTTATTCCATGGTGCAGTTCTCATTCTTAGATTGCTCATTTAATCTTGATAAATAAACTAATATTTGAATTGAATTTCTTTTATGATGCAGTTCTATCATAAGAATACATTGATATAATTCTCAACTCTGAGAAACCAATACTGTAGGAGATATAATGTTTTCGAATTAAAAGCAAGTTTAATGCCGATGGGAATATTGAGCTACATTTTGTATTAGCTATCCATGAAATGAAAAAGGTACTTGTATATTATGATAACTTAACACTTGGAATCGATGATCAAGAATCTGAGTGCGAAATCGATTCTGTCCGGCCGGCCGACCGGCCGTAGGCACGATAACTCTCGAACGAAAGGAGTTAGAGGATTGAAATTTGCAAGGTGGGTTTGGAGCATAAATATCTCTGACGAGTTCGTTAATGGGTCACATCCATCAAGAGGTTTCGGAGTTATGGCTGATTTTAGTAAAAACATTTTTTATGAATATTTTTGAAACCGATCACTCGATCTATCTGAAATTCAGCATCAAATTGTAGAATCATGACTTTTATACGCAAGAGAAGTTTTGTATTGACCAGGTTACCGCAAAGTGTCAAAAAATAATTCTTAAATTTTAAAAATTTTTTTCTACAATAACTCTCGAACGGAATGAGCTAGGCAGTTGAAATTTTCAAAGTAGGTTAGGGAGATGAATATCTCGGTTGAGTACATTATTGGGCAAACTAGGCCAGATGGTTTCGCAGTAACGTAAAAAAAAAATTTTTTTAAGTTACAAATTTCAAATTCAATTTTTATTTAAGATGCAGTTTCACCATAAAAATCCATTGATATCATTTTTAACTACAACAAGCTTATAAATTCGGAGATATGATTTTTCGATTCTTCAATAATGAATCGTAATTCTATGTTTTCACAGAATGCTATAATTATTCCTTATTATATGCTCTGTGTTCATACTCGTACATGTCATCCTATTCTATAAGAGAGAGTCAGATTCATTTCAGCTATTTTAATTTGATTTCTTCCATGGTGCAGTTCTCATTCTCAGATTGCTCATTTAATCTTGATAAATAAACTATTAATTGAATTGAATTTCCTTTATGATGCAGTTCTATCATAAGAATACCTTGATATAATTCTCAACTCTGAGAAACCAATACTTTCGGAGATATAATTTGTCTGTTTGAACTAGAGCGCCAGAAAGCTCCTGTCCACAGGGCTTGAACCAATTTTATTTAAATCTCCGTTTATAAATTCAATACTTTACAATCAATGCTAATTGTCATATTATGATAATGGATACGCTCTATGACATTTCAGCGATACCTAACACAAAATGTACCATAATATTCCCGTTGGTATGAAAACTTGCTTTTAATTCGAAAACCTTACAATTTAGATATAGGAACATGTTATATCGTTTGATTGATTATCTTTCAATACATCTTTATGTTGTGCAGGGCATTCGATTTGAAAAAACGCACTCTTTATCGTTTTAGTATTTCTCGGAAAAGCCTCCAATGTTGAACAACCCTGTATGGTAAGAGACGTAGGTAAATGATACACGGGATATTGGTAATCCATACCCAAAATTTCAGCTCTCTAGAATTCCAAGAAGCAAAGTAATATAGAAATGAACAAGAGGCTACGGCGATTCGAAAAAAGCAATGATATATAGGATCCTCCATTTGCAATATCAAGTTTTAATTCGATCGGATTTGTTTGGTTGAGAACAAAATTATCACTCGGAAACCGTTCGGCATATTATGCCCATTAACGAAAATGTCCGTTGTACTGGGACGCGCCAGCTACCCTGAAAATTTCAAGTCGCTATCTCTTTCTGTTCTCATGTTATCGCTGCAACGGCCGGACGAACAGAATCAAATGCGACCTAGAATTCTTCATCAGGGAGTCGAACCCAATCGTTTGAGGCCATTTTCCGCAAAAAATTTGAAAATTGGGCGAAATGATAACGGGGTGTTGTCCCGAACATACACTCAAAAAATTACTATGTATCTCACGATAACTTGAGAACGGAAAAAGATAGTGATTCGCGAATTTCAGATTACGTTGCGCATCCGAATATGACATTTAAGTTCGTTAATTGTCATAATCGATCAAATTGGAATTATACTCATCAGAAATTTTATTTTTATTTCCTCTAAAACTCAAAATTTGAAAAATCTGATTCAATTAAAACTCGGTGATTACTTCTTAAATGTCGACCTATTAATTTTCGCGGAATCTCGTGAGCATGTTGGTGTTACTTGATGCGTAAGTTTTTTTCTTATTTCAATTTAAATAGAATACAAGTAAGAATTAATAATTCTGTGATCATAGACGATTCTCTATTGAAGTATGTCATTAAATGGTAAGAAATATATTATATGTTATAAAATCTGAGAAAAAGGTATACATCGATGCTAAATTCGTAGTAGAGTGTCCAATAGATGTGAGTAGACAATAGAACATGTCGCAAATGCAGCTGACTTCACGTCAGTGCTTGAAGCAATTTTTCTATCGGTACATCCTTTCGTGGAATGATGAATATATTCATCTTAATTTCCAACCCTCATTCTCATCCTTAAGATGACCCCAGATGCAACCACGGCGGATCATCCCAAGATAATATTTCATTTTTGCACTTAGCTCCATCAATTTATCTTCAAAAATCCTTCAGATAATCTCCCGATGTACGACGGAAAGCTTAAAACGGATTCTTTGCATTTTAAAATTCTACCCAGCAAAAGTAGACTCTGGAATTCTCCGGGGTTCGCTGCATGAATCCGAAGGTTTATCATTTAATAAAATAATAAACCAATAGACGGAGATTTAGGTGCACCGAAAACATAGTAACGCATCCTGAACACTCACCGAGGGGCGATAATAATAAATTCAAATATTGTTTAAAAATCTCGTACATAGTAGACTCTCATTTCTCTGATGTCTTGTACTCCATCTCCATAAAACACGTCAGGAATGATAAAAGCCCCGAAATTCACAGCGTTTCATTGAGAAATATTATTCATTTTCACACTGGAGGTTAATATTCGAGGTATTGAACGATTTATTTCAGGAGTAAATTTTTACTTTTAAGTTCCGTGCCATCGACTCAATTATGAAAAAAAATTGCTATTCGTTTTTAGAGGGATATTCACGAATATCTATATGAAGGATCAATTATTACAAGAGGAATTCAAAGCGAAATGCAAGATTTGTATGTTGTTAGCTCAATACTTTTTGATTTTCGAAAAAAAAATTGCAATGGCTTGTGCTAGATTTGCGTTGCTTTGTGCCGTTGAATTTTTTTTTCCTTCATACGGTTAGAATGTGCTATTCTTGTAATGATGTGTGCCGTTCGAAATTTTTCGAAAATCCATTTAATTTCCTGGAGAATCAAGAATTAAGAAGAAAGTTAAGCAGCACGTTCGTTTTTTGGCGCTCTTGTTCCTCGGAACAGAGTGCTTATCAATTTGCCCAAATGTCTGTGATTTTCGAATTTTTGCCTGAAAATGGTCTTAAACCATTTGGTTCGACTCACTGATCAAAAATCCGTGATCGAAATCGATTCTGTCCGGCCGGCTGGCCGTTAACACGATAACTCTAGAACGAAAGGAGTTAGAGGATTGAAATTTGCAGGGTAGGTTTGGAGCGTTAATGTCTCGGACAAGATCGTTAACGGGCGAAATCCATCAAGCGGTTTCGGAGTTATGGCCGTTTTTAGTAAAAACATTTCTTATGATTTCCGAAACCGATCACTCGATCTATCTGAAATTTTGCGTCAAATTTTATATTAATGACCTTTATTTATATCCATGCGATGTTTTGTATTCGGTGGATATTTGTAATTCCTAACCACTTATATAGAATATAATTAAGGTGAAAAACTAACTATGTTATATATGAAACTAACAAGATAGAGTTATAGATCAATTTTCAGGAAACACACCGAATATTGGTAACCACTACCATGACCGAAAAATTGAATCCTTGCAAACACCTAAGCAAATATTAAATTTTAATTTCTTCCTTTCGTCAGTCAGAATTCGAATCCACACTTCTGAGTGAAACGGAACAGTTTTATTGTTGAATCCATAAGCACGTATGGGGCAGTAGTATGGTATACAAAAATAAGCCAGAATAGTACAAAGATAACCCTCGACAAAGTACAAAGGCTTGCCTGTGTGTATCAATGGAGCTATGGGAACCTGTCCTACCAGGGCACTTGAGATTCTCACAGATCTCACACCCCTTCATCTAGTGATAGAAAAGATGGTCTATTATTATTATATTATTATTATATTGTATTATACTGATCCTCCTAGGTCTTCCTCAAGGAATCCCTCATTCTCAGAATATCTTTAAAAGGAACAGGTAACGAGAGTAATTAAAAATTAGAAAGCCTGGTCCTCTTTCACCAGACACATTTCATCAGCCCATATTCCTAGTGACGAAATGACTAAGTAAGTAAGCATCGAGAAGAACTTTACCACGATGCTAGGTAGGAAGAAAAACTGGGACAGGGAATTCACCTCCCAAGTTTAAAAAAAATGCCATCAAATGGTACATAGACGGTGCAAAAACCAATAGGAGCTGTCGCTGGAGTATATCGGGCAGGCAGCAAAAGCCAAGAAAGAAACTCAGAGGTGTGATATAGCAGTTCATTCTGTCAGTCAAGCTGCTATTGAATCTCTGAGCTCCCATGTTATCAAATCTAAGCTTATATATGGGAGTGCCGAAGAAAACTTAATGAAGTAGACAAGAACAACAGAGTCTTCTTGGTATGGGTTTCTGGTCACTTCGGAACTAAAGGAAATGAGGAGCGCAACACACTTGCCAAGAAAAGAGCACTCACCCCTCTTATTGTCCCGAAACCCTACAGTGGGGTAGTTAGATACACCTCCAGAAGTGAATGTCTTATGAAAGAAGAAACTGAAAGAGGTATACTCTGGAGATCTCCCCAGGAATGTATCACTCCAAAATTTCCCCCGGAAGTTTGACACTATCAGATCCAAGAAACATATGGATCTCAGTAAAAACACGATGCACATCCTCACTGGTTTCCTCACAAGGCACTGCTGTTCTAGGAAGCATATGATGAGATTACTGCTAGCAGAAACTGACGAGTGCATATTCTGTGGGGAGAAGGATGAAACTCCTGATCACCTGATCACGGAATGCCTCACCATCTCAAACCAATGCAAGGAATGCCATGGGCAATAAATCTGCAGGAGACGTAGCCTCCTTGAAGCCTTTCCAGATATTAGAGTTCATCAGACGAACTCTGAACTGGAAGATAAGCTGTAAATAGTGTTGACATAGACAGCTCTAATGGGGGGCACAATAGACCTTAAGTTGACAGAGCAACGTTACCCCCTACAATAATATACAATATACATTACGCTGCCACAAACAAAGCACAGTTTATTAAAAGGTTTTTACTGGGTTTTCTCTCCCTTACTCTGAAAAATATATATACAATAAAAATTTATTATTTTGTGATTTGCTTCTACGAAAAGAAACACAAGATATTTATCAGAAGCAATCAATTGAACAATGTTGCCTAACGAACAACAACGAAACAACATCAACGAAGAAACAACTATATCGTAACGTTTCGGAGTCTAGATCAGACTCCTTCGTCAGACGCTTAATGAAAATCTTTAGAATTATTTTGTTGATAGTTGTTGTGAGATTCAAGAATTAATAATGAGTATACCTCCCACAGTATCCTTAAATGATTACTTAAAGCACTGTTTATTTTCGACCCGAAAGTAAATGCAAGAGTGAATGGTATGTATTTCAGTCGAAACTAATCGTTTGATACCATTCTCATCCAAACAGTGGACCAGTTTTTTTTGGACTTTTAAGTTTACGGATTCTTGGAAATATGCGGAATATTTTTTTTTCTTGGAGCTAAGCAGCGAGTTCAGTACCGGGATGGGTGACCACTCTGGCTTAAAATTTGAAGAGCGTGCCATTGCTCCAGGCCACGGCGTATTTCCAACTTGTTAATTTTGCACACGGAAGACGAATATTCAATGGCAAGTATATCCAAACTTTTACTGACCTTTGTTCGCGTTTGGTTTCGTCCCAGAAAGCAAGAAAAATATAGCATGCCTTAAATATTCAGGTTTCTCATCAAGCCACCACGTCCGAAAATGGGAAACGAAAGGAAAAAATACGGACGTTCCAGACTGAGCGTTATATGGAAAGTTGTTGGAATAAATTTTTCGAATGAGCAATTATTCGGGCGGAAAATTTCCCCAGTGAAAGTTCTTCGAATAAAATATGCTGCAGAAAGAATTTTCTCAGGCGTAAAAATTCCAACTGTTCAGTATGGAATATTGAATTTACTCTTTCATTTAAATGATGCGCATGAAGGTGGCATTTAGGTTTGCGGCAAGTTGGTAAAATTGGTTTTAGCCGGGTAAATCGAATCGATTAAGAGCGGAAGTGTTGGTTTTTTCGTAGCTGTCGATAAATCAAATCAAATATTGCGCTGCATTCAAACGAAATGTGATTGAATTTTCCTCGCAGTGGTCTGCTGATAATCATGATTACTTTTCGACGAGTGGATTTTTCTTAGGTTTTTGTTTACTTATGTAGATTGTAGGTATATCTATTTTGTAGAAATATTCGAAGGTTACTCATGCATATGAAGGAGAACATATTCTGCTCCATAAAAGTTAAGGAAGTTTAGAAAATTTGGGACTGTTTCAATTATTGGCGCTCAAGAAACTGTGGTCAAAATCGATTCTGTCCAGCCGTCAGTTAACACGATAACTCTCGAACAGAATGAGAAACACAGTTGAAAATTTCAGGATGGGTTTGGTAGATAAATATCTCGGTTAAGTTCGTTATTGGAAAAATTGACCAGATGGTTTCGGATTAACGAAAAAAAAATTATTTTTTTTAATTACAAATTTCAAATTCAATTTATTATTCATTTTTTAAGATTAATTAATTGTTATTATTTTGTGAGGATCGCAAGGCTAGAAAATTTAAATATAGATATTTAAAAAATTCTATATCTCAGAAACTATTCGTTCGATATCTTTGAAATTTTGCATGAGCCTCTAAACCGTATTTTACAGTAGAGTTCTAGATTTTAACTCGATCGTATCTATATTGTAGAAGATATAAGGGAAATACCGAAAAATCAAATTTGTAAACAAGGTATCAATATCATAAATGTACTTGTCAGTACCTTGATATTTTTCACCTAAATTAATTATAATTTTTTATCACAGATAATGAATTACTTTACTCTTAATTAACCTAAATTACAAGGTAAAGGAATATCATACAATTCATAACCAATAAATTATAGTTTGTGGCAGTCAGTACTATTTTTAAAAAGCGGGACAGCACTGTGGACAGGAGCTTTGGCACTCTTGTTCAAACTTTGACCAATCATATCTCCGAAAGTATTGGTTTCTCAGAGTTGGGAATGATATCAATGTATAGTTTATAGATATCAAATAAAAGTTCATTTGTCAAGATTAAATGAGCAATCTGCAAAGATTTAACCTCGTGGAATGGGTTGTGGCAACTCACAATCGGTGCATAGTTTTCACAACTCGAAATACCTAAGGAATGTATCATCCGAATGTCTAGAGGAAGGCTGGAGAAAATCATAGCAGATTGCACATTTATTCTTGATATTTTAATAGGTATAGGCTGACGAACAAATTATTTTAATTGTGCGTTTGATTTTTTTGAAAAATTATACGGCGAAATACATTAATAAAATACAATCCTCTTTTCATAATGTAATAGTTCATACCACTAACACATTCATTCTGTATTATAAAACTTATAACTCAAGAGAACATATTTTATACATATTTCAATAGTTTTTTGCTAGCAACATTATGAAAATACTGTATATAGGAACATGTCTCACTACTCAAGGAAGTAAAGGGTAATATTAAACTCAGTGTTCGACGAACAGTAATTTCTTTTGATGATTCCATTATGTTGTTCTTCCCTATTGCCTTCATAAACTACATCATTAAAATTATCCAATTCTTAATCTTCTGAAATCTCATCCCCAATATTTATACATAAGTTATTCCGTATGCAACAAGTCAATATTATTATCGGTATCCAAACAGTCTTGTATATTATATTCACAAATTCAAGATTCGGATACTTGTTTTGCAACAGAAAATATTTTCAAAGTACCAATTATAAACAAACTAGAACAGAAATAGATTTGATAGCTAGATAAGATAACTTTATGAACAGTGAACACAGATAGAACACAGACAGATAGAATTTGCATTCTGTAAAAACATAGAAGTACAATGTTTTATTGAAAATTTGAGAAATCATATCTCCAAAAGTTTAAGCTTGTTAGAGTTGAAAATGATTTCAATGGATTCTTATGATGAAACTGCATCTTAAAAAAATTGAATTTGAAATTTGTAATGTAAAAAGAACATTTGTTTCCGTTACTTCGAAATCACCGGACGGATTTTGCTCAATATCGAACTTAACCATACCTATTCTGAAAATTTTGAATGTCTAGCTCAATTTTTCGAGAGTTATTGTGGTTATGGCCACCTGGACGGCCTGACAGAACCTATTTCGATCACTGATTCTTGATCAGTGGGTAGAACCAAAACGTTTAAGACCATCATTAGCCAAAAATTCGAAGATATTTGGCCAAATTAATAAGCACTCTGTACCGAGGAACAAGAGTGCCCAAAAATAATGATATAATGAGTAATTCCTTGATACACTAATTGAATTTAATATACTGGCATTGAATTTTGACGATTTCAAGGAGAATTCGTGTACGTATGAAATTTTATTTCCATTTTCGATATTCTTTTGTTTCAGCATAATCCTACATTCATTTCACAAGAAAATAGAATAATAATATGTATGAAAAAAATAAAAGAGTTAGGTAAAAGAATTAAACAATTTTTCATCAACAAATAACACTTATTATTGAATGATTTCTTTTTGGGTTTTCTCTCCCAACAAAATATAATTCTGAAGATTTTGATTTTGATATATAATTCTGAAGTGTCCTGTGGAAGGAGTCTGATTTAGACTCTGAAACGTTACGAACTTTAGTTGTTTCATCTTTGATGTTGTGTCGTTATTGTTTGTTATAGGCAACATTGTTCGATTTATTGCTTCTGACGAAATTCTTATCTTCATTACGCAGAATGAATTCAAAAAATAATTAATTTTTATTTAATAGATATTTTTCAGAGTTGGGGGGAGAAAACCCAGAAAGAAACCATTTAATAATGAATGTACCTCTCACAGTATCGTTTAATGATTAAATAACACTTAGACTTAGACTTATTCTTCAAGATTCCAGTTTCCTCTGAATGTTTGTATTTAATTACTATATTCGAGTTGACATAATTTCAATCTGTCCCCCACAAGAATTTATTTTTTTTTGGGACACTTGACTTTTATGTTGTTGTTCTGTGGGAATCTAATAATATTTTTCCAATGCTCCAAGTGAATACATTTCCCTACTATTTTTTTATCGTTTATGTCAACTAAAATTGGCCATTCCTAAGCGAAGATACATAAACAGAATCGCTGTCGTTAACAACACAAAGGAAACGAGCACCTCTAACACATCGAATATCCCGTTTACTGAAAAAAATCTTCCTATTCTTTCGACGCAGTTCCTAACTTCTTCCGCTGTTACATTCTCCCTGGAAGCGACGGACCTTCGACTACAAGGGAAAACTTCGCCATAATTGCATTGTTTTGTTCTCGCAAAGGTGTCTGATATTCAATTACTCCTGTTTTCCTGCACCCAGAAGCCTGGGCTTCGATTCCGTCTTTACACGTCGCTCTGCTTCTTTCATGGCGGAAATCAAAAGAATTTCTAATGAGGTGTTGACGTTGAAGATCATTCGAAATAACGAGAGGCCAGCGTTATTGGTTTTGGCTCGTTTTCGGAGCGAAATATATATCTTTCGCCAATAAGTGTTTCCTAGGAGTTCACGCTTCGAAGGAAATGAATTGAATAATTTGCCAGGACTCATCGAATGATATACGGGTTATTTTCTTTCGCTTCGCAGGGTTCTCGCCTCTTTTGAATTTCGTTGAATTATGATGCGATGTTGAGTTCTGTATGGAACGCGGCGAAAATTCAATATCGAACGATGCAAATATGGTGGTGAGAAAGAATGTCTTTATACGACACATAAGATAAAGGCACAGGCGCACAAGATCTTTGTCCATGAGGTTGTCATATGCTCGCCTACCATACCAAGATCCTAGAGCCACCACATTTCAATATGGGCGCAATATCTTGAGGTTCTCTATTCTAGTTTGAGTTCACTGTTGACTTATTATGAACACTACAAACGTAACTACGCTCTTGTCCACTACAGTCGCCTAAAGTTTTAGTACTAAGGAACACTTGAAAGAATCAAAATGTATAAGAGAATAGATATTTTACTCAATAATGATCTAACTCCTATTAACCAATCATTATTCTCACTAATCGGTTTATGACTAAGGATATAATGACAACCCATACTAGATTAAAGAAATTGTTTGCATGCTTTAGTAACAATTCGTATTTGAAGATGGAAACTTTGTTTCCGAAACATATGTCAGACGACAAAAACTGTAGTGGACAAGAGTGTAGTTGCTTTTGTAGTGTTGATGTTAGGTTCTCTAATACATGGAGTTCTATATACGAAAGTATTGAAATGTTTATTGAGATAATGAACCCATAAGAAAAATCTCATGTAAGATTGGTTGGCAATACTCACAAGAAGCTTTTACACTCAAAATGTTATCAGATCTCATAATAAGTCAAGCGCCTCACTGTACAAGGCCTTGTATTATTTTATATAAGAGTGGTGTCGGGCAGACGAATCCCGTTCCGTCACTGCAACCAATCGGTCTATTTTGGTATACCTATACTCTATACTTCACCCACAAGCACAAGCCTCTTGATAAGGGATATGAGTCTGGTGGGAGAAAACTTATCCAGTTTCCTCAGTCTCAGTTTGTGGACTCCTAGTTCCTCAAATCTGATCCTATCCCCAGCGGGGCAGTCACACATGATGTGTTCGATAGACTCGTCGTCCTCCAGGCATAGTCTGTACTGAGAGTCCTCAGTCAACCTCATCATACTAAGGTACTTCCTGAGGCCACAGTGACCCGTGTATACAGCTGTTGGGATTCTCAGGTCTACCCTAGAGAATCTTAAACATTGCCTGGCTCTATCAGTTGATGGGCCTATCATTGTTGGTCGAGCATGTCTGTATCCAGGTATGCTGCTCTAGATTTCCTGGATCCTTTGGTCCAACCATCTGTTTATCTCTTACCCGGCTGCCATGAGAGAGATGCCACAGTCCGGTATCTCGTTACCCTTTTTAAACCTTTTTCATATACCATTTTTCCAGATTCAGCTCAGGTAAAAATTTGTAATCGTTTAAATATTTCACAATGTGCAAAGCCACCCCTGAACTAGAGTGTTCAGTTGAAGATTTAACTGTTGAACACAGAAACACTCACTGGATTCAATATCGCATAATTGTATCAAAGCTTCATGATTTGAGGCTCGAAATTCAACGAAATTGTCTGAGAAATCTTATTGCTCACTGAAGACTTATTAAATGGTTTTAAATAATCTTTATGCTGCATTTTTGAAAAAAAAAACTGTTCCTGTATATTAAAACACCGACTCCAACTTGATTTTCATCGAATATCCACTATAAGATGATCCACATTATCTTCTTTCCCATTTCCACATTCATTACATATTCTAATTCGCATCATATAAATGAATATACAACTAACAACAAACATTATAACCTCTACTCTACTGAATCGCGAATAGCAATATGTGATTATTATGTTGTCTATGCAAGTGACAACCTCGTATACAGTAAGTATAATAATATTTCATTATACAATGAACTGTGACAGAAGCAGGCATAGAAATGTAATAATTATTAGAATATTAGGTTAACCACAGAATATATTGTTGGTCGAACGGTGAACGGTGAAGTTAACGTCCGTTTTCTTTATGTTTATTGTTTACCAAATTCCGTAGATCCAGATTTAGAATTTCTGGTTTATAATAATTAGAAGTGACGTGAGTCTGTAGAAAATTAAGCAGATGAAATAATGTTCCATATATGAGAGAAATCCTTAGAATCATTGTGCAGAATTAAATCAGTATGAAAATAAATGTTTAGATGACATGGATAACAGATAATTCAAAAGTTTCATATTCACTATTTGGGATATATAGAAAAAAATTGATAGATGAATACAAATAATGATAAGCCTATTCATCTATTTCCCAAGAAATAACAACCCTGCAAATAAAGCAGTTTGAATAAGTTATTAATAACTTATCCCGATTTAAGAAGGTAATTATAACGAATAAATTTGGAAACACGCGGGATTGAATTGAATTTCTATAACTGTCAACTTTGAAATCAATACTATGTCTATGGTCTATGCTTTGATTCGAGCAGATCATCTGTAATTATAGACCAGGTTAGGATTGATTAAAGTAGGTAAATTTCTGTAATTTTTTTCATATTTTATGACATTCAATGAAGAATATCTCGAAAACGGTACGTATTAGGAGAAATATGAAGAATAATTTAATTTTCTAAAAGGATAGAGTATTTCAGAGATGACTCAAGATAACCTTCTTCTGCTTTTATTATGCTAATTTTTCAAAGTTTAAGGAATTCGCAATTCTATAACGAGGAAATCAGCGAAAGTAGAAAAAAAATGTGTCATAAATATAGAAAACTTCATACCAAAATTCACTCAATTCTGAATAACCATGTCAAAGCTACAAAAGAAGAACTGATTTTTTTTTCAAATTTCAACAGCCTGTATCTTGTTTATTTCGCCGTATCTGGAATGAAGATATGTGAAAAACGTGTTTTATTTGATGAGAGAAATCTATAGTTAAATTTAACGTACAACTCAAAGACTCACCCTGTAATAGTAATAGAAGCTGAATACACATACTACTTTTGACTAATATTATTTCCTCGCATAATGTAATTAATTTGATCCTTAGTCTGTGGACTTGGACTTGAAATTAGACCCTTATGTGAATTCTGCAGTTGTTCGTTATACGATTTCGGTAAAACTGCGAGTGCTCGGATATTCCAAACTATAGAAATTCGCGATGAAAAAAGTTCCGAGAATATTGGAATATCAGTTAGCAATACGAAATGATGATAAAACGGAATCGAGGCAATTACACGATACCTTCTGATTTGTCGAACGATCTTTAATATAAATTCTCTAATATAGCCACAATTTAAGTGGTAATTATAGAGCGCTGTTCCTCCGGCTAATCCTATTCCCTTCAGGATTTTCTCGTATACTGCAACTCCACGCCAATAATTCAAAAATTCTCGCTGAGCAATAATCTGGAACATGCACACTCACCAACGAATAAATGGAGTTAGAAATCTCCGGACAGAATTAAATTTAGATTCCACTTTACACGAGGGGGTTAAACAATCTAGGTAGAATGAATGGACTTGGAGATATTGTTCTATTATAAGCTGTGTTCTGATTCCATTATTTCAGGTTTCCCAATTAAATTGTGAGGTTTTGAAGGCGAACGCTGAGACGAAAATCCATCAGAAACATGGTTGCGGATTAATTTTAGTATTGACATTCCAATTAGTGAGGCGTGATGTTGAAATTATTACAAGAAGGGTTTCCTTGTAAAATGGCCTGGCGAGAGCATTTGTTGGTAATGGCATATCGCGAATATCTCGTTTCGACATAGTTAAGTTTAGATAAGACCATTGATGGAATTATAGTTCATTGGCAGACGGGAATAACAATATCATAATCTGTTGAGCAGCGTGGATCTACAGGAAATGAAGTATACCACAAAGAACTCCAGAATTATAATTGGGAATACAGGATGTTTTTAGTACAACTGAAAATGGTAATACAATTTAAAAAAAATAGCAGTTCTTTGATAATAACTGTGATAATATTGTTGACATCTTGATAAAATTTGGTACATGTCTTCTATGCATCAAGGTGCATTTCGTGATGTTCAAAAATTTTCGTTATCTTTACCAGTGGCATCCATGCGGGTTTTGCATTTTTTTTGAGAGAAAAATAGTACGCCACTGCTTTCTTTTGAAATAACGTATTTTTCAGATCCTCATTCATTTTTGAACCAATTTGATCTCATGGGTTTTTTTTTGTCCGACGCACGGTTTCCGCTTAAACGATAAAAATCGTTTGACTTCTGGATCAATTCCTCAAAAATCTGATCTGGGGTGTGGAAATGTTTGTGCATCGACTGCAAGCAAATTGAGAGACCAGATTTTTTCCAAAATGAATGAGAATCCAAACAATATGTTTTCTTGTTCATCTTGTTTTCTTGATTAAAATAATTGAATTAAAACTGCTTAATATCGCAGTACCAAAATTTTATCACCCTGTGTCTCAAAAGTTAGGACTTTTAGTAGGTACATACGTTCATAGGAAGTTTTCTTCTTAATAATAGTCAAATAATCACCCTCTAAAATATTAGCATGTGTGAATCGATTGCTTGAAATTTTAAAATTTCAGTTCCTGATAGCTGAAAAGGTCTTTCAGTGGGAACGCTCCATTATCAAATTGCCAATACTCACGAACGGCAGCCATTTTTTTTTTGACATTCACAGTTGTATTTTCCAATGTCTACCATTTAATCATGGAAAGGTACTCGCTTCAACAACTCCTACAAAAAATCAAAATTTTTTATGAAATATCGCGATCTCTTGATCTAAGTTTACGTGCTTCAACTTAAATTTTTCGTCGTTAAAATCGTCCTAGTAAAAGAAGAATTAAACGTTCAGCGAAGAAGTTTGAATAACGTTTTACACTTCATGATGTTAAAGTGCCAGTGAGACAAAGAAATGCAAGAAGTGAAGAGAATAATGCTGCCGTACGTGAATGTGTTCGTGAAGATAAAAATGTATCGATTTCTCGTCGTTCACAAGAACTACTGATTTTATATGGCCTGAATTGGTTCGTCTTGATTTGCAGCACATGTGGTCCCAACAGAACGGCGCCACTTGTCATACTGCCAATGACTAAATACTAAATGAGTTTATTGAAATCAAAATTCGGTCATTCGATTATTCCAAGAAATGTACCGATAATTTATACGCCTCGTTCCTGCGATTTAACTCCATTGGACTCTCTTTGGGGTAACATAGGTCATTGGTTTACAGGAACTATTTAGACGATTTACAGATCAATATTGAACGAGTAATTGCTAATATAAGACCTGATTTGTGTGAGAGAGTCATGGAAAATTGGGTTCAACGACTTCATTCCTGCCAGCGTTTCCGAGGTGGACATTTGAATGGTGTTTTGTTTCATAGCTAATGTTATCCATTGTACTTTATAATGAAATAAAAATTCAAATGATCCCGTTAGTTTTTCACTTATTGGAAATTTAACATTTCCTAACCGATGTAACAAGTTCAGAAGAATTTGAAACAATTATTCAGTTATCATATTAACAGTAGATATATTCATAAATTCACATAAGCAATTGAAACTTGTATCGCTTAGTAAAGACATTCACCCGAATATTAAACAATATGAAAATCAGAATATTCTGTAATAAATTACATTACAATATCCTTTGGATATTATGTCTCCCGAATTTAGTTTTATGAATGAAATACATAATTATCGAAAGCAAAAATTATAGAAACAGGTTACATAATAATCATCTTAATTCAAATACAGGGTCTTTATAAATGATTGTAGCTGGATTTGGATTAGGATTTGCCACTTCTCACTTCTTGTGTTGTGTTTATATCATAGATTTTCTAAAGTGCCATAGCCAATATTGAATTAGTATCAATACTTTCGTGAAAATTCAGTTCCCTAATTATATAAATCTGCAATGACTAATGATTTAGAACAAAACACATGTCCGATTACCGCAATGGTAAATGGATTTACTCTGTAGAGGCCCCTAAGAATAAATATCTCGCGAGATATCCTGATGTTCAGATTCTAGAATCTTCTCTGAAAGCTCACGTCAGAAGTGTTATAAACAGATTCATGCAGACTGGAAACGTCAACAAGGGAAAATTGACCTCAAGTTGTTGAACAACTGAGAACGCGAGTTGAAGAAAATCCCCAAATGTCCCTGAATAAATTATCTTTACAGTCTGGTGCCCCCTTGAGTAATTTCCACAGAGTATTGAAAAAACTGAATTTGTACCCTTGCAAAATAACGATGGTACAACAACTACTACCAATAGATATTCCACGTCGCCTAGATTACTGCTGCTGGTTTCTAAATAACCTTAACATCGACAAATTATTGGACTTAGGTAATTTTTTGGCGCTCTTGTTCATCTGAACAGAGTGCTTATTAATTTGCCCGAATGTCTGTAATTTTCGCATTTTTGGCTGAAAATGGTCTTAAACAATTTGGTTCGACTCACTGATCAAGAATCCGTGGTCTGAGTCGATTCTGTCCGGCCAGCCGTCCGTCCGGCCGTTAACAAGATTACTCTCGAACGGAATGAGCTAAACAATTGAAATTTTCAGAATGGGTTTGTAACATAAATGTCTCAGTTAATTTCGTTATTGGGCAAATCGGCCTGATGATTTCGGAGTAGCAAAAAAAAAATTTGTTTACGTTACAAGTTTCGAATTCAATTTATTCTCAGATGCAGTTTCATCATGAGAATCCTTTGATATTATTCTCAACTCTAACAAGCTGATGCTTCCGGAGATATGATTTATCAACATTTCAATAATTTATACATCGTAGTCGAGGTGGAAACCGCTGACAAAAATTTGTACACCAGAATTCCAACTCAACCGAAATTTCATTGGAATTCAATAAGAATTCATTAGGAATTCAATCGGAATTCTTTTGAAATTCTATTGGAATTCTATATTCTTGTACACCAGAATTCCTAGCGGTTTACCCCTCGGTTAAAACTAACTATTTGGAGCTGTATACATGATTGTCCGATAGATGTCGCACTCTATCATCAATACGAATTCTAAATAATTCAATAGGAATTCCATGGAATTCAATAGGAATCCCACGGAATTCAATAGGAATTCCACGGAATTCAATAGGAATTACAGGAATTCAATAGGAATTCCAGTAACTCAACGGAATGCTGTACTTAATTATTCTATCCATGAATTATTATATGATCTGTGTTCTTATATGTCATCTTATTTCCCTATGAGAGATAAATGTCAAAATTATTTCTGGTTCGATATCGTTGATATAAAACAGACCTCCTGTTCTAAAAAACAAAGTATGATTGAATGCAAAATGACCAATGAAATAACCTCAGCTATCGTAGAATGGTGATATTATATTATACTTTTAAGATGATAATAAAATGCCCGTGGATAATCCATATGAAATGGAAATACATAATAGAATTGGGTTCAGAATATATCCGGTAAAGAGAAAACTGCAATATTGTCTAAGTTTAAATTTATATAATATAATTTTCAGGGTAGATTTGAAGAATAGATATCTCAGATAGGTTCGTTATTGGGGAGAATCAGTCTGTTTCAATTTAATTTCTCTCCCAGAGACCAATCATTTCGGAGATATGATTTGTCAAGGTTGAACAAGAGCGCCAAAGCTCCTGTCCACAGGGTTTTTCCACTTCTTTTATTGATGACGCTTGGTTTCACTTTTCGGATTATGTGAATTCTCAAAACTACAGATTTTGGACATCTGAGAATCCTCACAGTTTTATTGAGACCCCATTATATTCGCAAAAAGTTGGTGTGGGGTTAGAAGTTTCTCGTCGTAGAATATATATGCCCCAGTTTTCTTTCATATTACCATTAATGGTGGTAGGTGCAAAAGAATAATGCTGGAGCCATTCATAAACCAACTAGATGATGAAGTAATACAGTTGAGATATTTTGAACAAGATGTGGCAACTACTCACAGTACTTCTGCAAATCTAAGCTATTTGCAGGATTTCTATGACAACCGTATAATAAGTCGACACCCCTGGACTTCTTTGCATATCTGAAAGATGAGTTTATCAAAATACAATACTGAGGAACCCCAATCATCGACAAGAATGTTCTGTCAAAATATTGGCCCACAATTGTAAAAAATATATTCAACAACAAACGAAAAAGAATTCATAAATGTCTTGAGAATAATGGAACACATTTTGAACATTTGATGTGAATTCATTGTTAGAATCCTCACAAATGGAGAAACTCCCAAACTGGAAGTAATCTTACAGTTATTCAATGTATTCTGTCTATTTGTATTGATTAATTACCCGAATTCAAAATTAAAATTAGTTCAACCGTATGCATTCAGTAATCAGTACTTACGAACTTGAACAGGACTTAAACGACGGCATTCTGCCACAAATGACTAAGTTTCAGTTCAAACGGATCTGTATTTTTTGAGTTACTCAGGAAATAATAGTTCAGATAGTTATGATCCAAAAGTTAATCTTAATATTTAGATACATCGAGTTTTTATTAGTTGTTTAGTATAAAAAGAATATTAGTTCAAGACTTGCTGTTATGTCACTAAAATACTATAAATAAAATCGGTTCAAGCACTGACGTGAAGGCAGGAGCTTTTGCGCGTATGTTCTATTGTCCATTCTCCTGTATTGGACACTCTTAGTCGAATTTACCATGGTGAATTCTATTGTCCGTTCTGCTGTATCGGACACTCTTAATCGAATTCACCATAGTAAATTCGATTAAGAGAGTGTATTTTTTGAAGTTTTTTTGGATTACCGTTCTTACAAACATTTTTTTTTTCGTAATTTTTTTGAAATTTTCTAGGGGTACGGTTCTTACAAAATTTCAAACACGTCTTTATATCGATATTCTGCAACTAGTAACCAAACTTCAATTCGATCGAGTTTATATTTTTTGAGTCGTCGAGGAAATAATATTCCAGGTGGGTATAATTCCGGATCCGTTGCACCGATTATGCCCGTAAACGAACTTAACTCTCCCATTCGGATGCTGAACATACCCTGAAAATTCCAAGTCCCTACCTCCTTTCGTTCGAAAGTTATCAAGGCAACGGTCACCCATCCATCTACTGAACTCACACAAGGCTGCTCGAATCTCCAACAATATATATCCGATCGTGTTCAAACTTAAAACTTGGTAGGTGAGTTAGATTCTGAAGGCTCCCGCAAAATTTCAAAGTTATTGAATGAATAGTTTTCGATATATAGATTTTTTTTTCAATAATTATTATCAATAATTTTTTTTAAAATTTTCTACTGATACGATCCTCACAAAATTTTGCGGGAGCTTTCACGTTGGCATTCTGCATCTAATGACCATGTTTGAATTGGATCGCTTCTTTGTTTTTTGAGTTATTGAGGAAATAATAACCAAATTTCAGATGGGTATAACTCCAAAACCGATTGGCTGCTTATGCTTATAAGCAAACCCACCTGTCGCATTTAGATGTACAACCTAACCTGAAAATTTCAAATCGCTTTCTCCTTCCGTTCTCAGGTTATCGCGTATTAAAAAATATTTTTTAAAATTTTTTTCAAGATTTTCTAGCGATACGATTCTCACAAAATTCCACGACCGTGCTTAGGTTTATATTCTACAACTATTCACAAAGTTTCAATTCGATCGATTATGCCCATTAACGAACTTGTCCGTCGCATTGGGATGCGCCACCTACCCTGAAAATCTGGGTCGCTAGCTCTTTCCGTTCTCAAGTTATCGTGGCAACGGCTGGCCGGACAGAATCAAATTTGACCTCAAATTCCTTATCAGGGAGTCGAACCAAATCGTTTGAGACCATTTTCGTCAGAAAAATCGAAAGTTACAGACATTTGGGTAAAATGATAACGCGATGTTCCCCAGAACATACGCGCAAAAAGCGTATTGCCGAATAAAAATTTTATTCCATTTCCATTGAACCCATGGTTTGGGTAAAATTTCTAACTGCTCACCCTATCTGATTCAGACCATTTTAGTTTAATTTATTTCATTGAATTTCAACCTGAGATAATTGTGTTAGGTGAATACTTCACACGTAGGCTTATCATAACTATGAATATTGTCAACCAATCGTGCACCATTCTATATTAATGTTTAACATCAAGCACACGTTGTTTCGTCACCCTCTGTGATTACAAATTCCCATCTGTGTTCTATCGATCTGTCACAATATTGACCCGCCAGATCAGGTTCGCCCAAATGACAGCCAATAGGTCTCTTGCATGTAACACGAAATATCATACGTTTATGTTCTTCTGAATCTACTTCAATATCAGATCATCATGTATGCTATCACCCACTTTAAAAATTTATAAAATTTGAATATTTCGGTATTGAAAATCGGAATATCAGGAAGCAAATTCAAATGAGATGAAACGCTTATGATAGGTTCAATCGTTGCTATGACGGCTGAAGTAATCAAAATCTACCCTCGGCGAGACCATCTGCTTTTTACAGCGAAACAAAGAGTGAAACGGAAACGAGAAAGACGTAATCCAAATCTCTCTCGGTGAGTCCATCTGCTTGTTACAGCGTACCTAAGAGTGAAACGGACACGGAGAAGAGAGTGAGAGTAGATATGACGGGTGACGTCACGAACAGGCGCCAAGTTTACGTCGTTTGAACAGTTATTATGTGCATCTGAATTTGAATAGTCATTTTCTCGTTGAAAATTGAAATTTTTGACGGCGGTTGATCTTTTTGGCGCTCGAGTTCATCGGAACTGAGTGCTTATCAATTTGCCCAAATGTCTGTAATTTTCGAATTTTTCGATGAAAATGGTCTTAAACGATTTGGTTCGACTCACTGATCAAGAATCCGTGGTCGAAATTCATTATGTCCGGCCGGCCGTAGGCACGATAACTCTCGAACGGAATGAGCTAGACAGTTGAAATTTTCAGAGTAGGTTTGGGGGATAAATATCTCGGCTAAGTTCGTTATTGGGCAAAATCGGACAGATGGTTTCGGAGTAACGAAAAAAAATTTTTTTTGTTACAAAACAAATTCCAAATCAATTTTTTTTCAATAAGCAATTTTACCATAAGAATCCATTCATATTATTTTTAACTCTAACAAGCTAATACTTTCGGAGATATGATTTGTCAAAATTTCAATGTAAATCGTATTTCTACGTTTTCACACAATGATAGAATTATTCTGTGGCTATTCTATGAATTGTTATAATGTCAAACTATTCTCGTGAGACATGACGTTGTCTCATTGTCATTCACTCCAGCAATCCTATAAATATGAGAATTCTAATATAATATCATACTTTTTGTTGGTTGATACTTTCATGTTGATGGTCAATCCATATGATGATGGGAATGGAAATGGTAAGTTAATAATATTGAGTTCAGAATATCTCCACTAAAAACAAAACTGGAATATTGGGGTATTGGAGTAGATTTGAGGAAAGATATATATTATCGTTCATCATAGAATTGAGGAATGAATATCTCGGATGAGTTCGTTGTTGGGTAGAATTCGTCTATTGGTTTCGGATTGATAATTTTAGGCACTCTTGTTAAATTTAAATTCTTCTATGATGTTTGAATTCAATTTCAATAATGTATCGTACTTCTATGTTTTCACAGAATGCTATCAATATTATATCTAAGCTTTATTATATGATCTGTGTTCATACTCGTACACTTCATCCTGTTCTACAAGAGAGAGTCAAATTCATTTCAGCTATTTTAATTTGGTTTCTTCCATGGTGCAGTTCTCATTCTCAGATTGCTCATTTAATCTTGATAAATAAACTATTATTTGAATTGAATTTCCTTTATGATGCAGTTCTATCATAAGAATACATTGATATAATTCTCAACTCTGAGAAACCAATACTTTTGGAGATATAATTTGTCTGTTTGAACTAGAGCGCCAGAAAGCTCCTGTCATAAGGGCTTGAACCCATTTTTCATTATTCTTATGGATATAATAATCGAATCCGATAATAAAAAAAATGGGTTCAAGCCCTGTGGACAGGAGCTTTCTGGCGCTCTAGTTCAAACAGACAAATTATATCTCCGAAAGTATTGGTTTCTCAGAGTTGGGAATTATATCAATGTATTCTTATGATAGAACTGCATCATAAAAGAAATTCAATTCGAATAATAGTTTATTTATCAAGATTAAATGAGCAATCTGAGAACGAGAACTGCACCATGGAAGAAATCAAACTAAAATAGCTGAAATGAATTTGACTCTCTCTTATAGAACAGGATGACATGTACGAGTATGAACACAGATCATATAATAAAGCTTAGATAGAACAATTATAACATTCTGTGAAAACATAGAAGTACGATTCATTATTGAAATTTCGAAAAATCATATCTCCGAAAGTATTAGCTGGTTGTAGTTGAGAATGATATAGATGGATTTTTATGGTAAAACTGCATCTTAAATAAAAATTGAATTTGAAATTTGTTACTTGAAAAAAAAATTATTTTTCGTTACTCCGAAACCATCTGGCCTATTTTGCCCAATAACGAACTCAGCCGAGATATCAATCTCCCTAACCTACTCTGTAAATTTCAACTTCCTAGCTCATTCCGTTCGAGAGTTATCGTAAAAAAAAATTTTTTAAATTTTCAAAATTTTTTTTTGACACTTTGCGGTAACCTGGTCAGTACAAAACTTTACATACGTATGAAGGTCATGACTTCACAATCTGATGCTAAATTTCAGATAGGTCGATTGATCGGTTTAGGAAATATTCATAAAAAATGTGTTTTACTAAAATCGGCCATAACTCCTAAACTGCTCGATGGATTTCGCCCATTAACGAACTCATCCGAGATATTTACGCTCCAAACCCACCTTGCAAATTTCAATCCTCTAACTCCTTTCGTTCGAGAGTTATCGTGCCTACGGCCGGACGGCCGGCTGGACCGGCCGGAAGGCCGGACAGAATGAATGTCCACCACGGATTCTTGATCAGTGAGTCTAACCAAATCGTTTAAGACCATTTTCATCGAAAAATTCGAAAATTACAGACATTTGGGCAAATTGATAAGCACTCAGTTCCGAGGAACTAGAGCGCCAAAAAATACATGTAACAGGCCTATTCGACTGTTATTATGACATTCATCATATAAATCCGAATATGTCTTTAGTTATAAATCAGAGCATTTTTTATTTGAATACACTGCATATTATTCACAAGAGTTTAATATTTGCTATTGAAAATATACCGATTTCTTTCGAGTTTCCTAGCCAGACGGTAGCGGGCATCATTAAATGTGGGCAAAAAATGTACTGAGAACTATGGCTTGGGTGGCGTAAGGCGAGAAAAGGAGTGAGGTGATCTCAGAAGCTTTCATGGGCATGTTTATATGATCCAAATTCATACCTGTCATCTTATTTGCCTATAAGAGACATGTCAAAATTATTTCTGGTTCGTTACTCTTGATATAAAATAGCAGGGCCGTCGCTACCGGGGTGGAGGGAGGGGAGCTACCGGGGTGGGAGGAGGGGAGCGTAATTTTCTTCAATTTTCTAGGGGCACGGTCATCACTAAATTTTACACACGTCTTTAAGTTGATATTGTACAACTAGTTACCAAGCTTCAATTCGATCGAATCTATATTTTTTGAGTTATCGAGGAAATAATATTCCAGGTGGGTAATATTTCGCAACCGTTGGGCCGATTATGCACAAAAACGAACTTAACTCTGCCATCCGGATGCGCAACCGAGTAGAGTTGAATTCTGAAGGCTTTCGCAAAATTTCAGGGATGCCGATTGAAAAGTTTCTGATATATAAAATTTTTTTCAATGATTTCTTAAAAATGTTCTAGTGATACGATCCTCACGAAATATCGCAAGGTTCCGCGTTAACTCCAAAACCGTTTGGCCAATTATTCCTATAAACAAACTCAAATGTCGCATCAAGATGCACAACCTAACTTGAAAATTTCAAGTCGCTATCTCTTTCCGTTCTCAGGTTATCGTGACATAAATAATAATTTTTCATTATTTATTTAAAATTTTCTAGCGATACGATTCTCACAAAAAATCACCAACGTCCTTAAGTTTGCATTGTACAACTACTCACCAAGTTTTAATTCGATCGGATTTGAATTGGTTGAAAACAAAATTATTAGTCAGAAATCAATGGGCCGATTATGCCCATTAACGAACTTGTGCGTCATATTGGGATGCACCACCTACCCTGATAATTTCAAGGCGCTATCTCTTTCCGTTCTCAAGTTATAGTGGCAACGGCCGACTGGCCGGACAGAATCAAATTTGACCTCGAATTCTTCATTAGAGAGTCGAACCAAATTGTTTGAGACCATTTTCGGCTAAAATTTCGAAATTTACAGACATTTGGGCAAAATGATAACGCGATGTTACCCAGAACATGCGCGCAAAAAAGAGGACTGTATTTTCGAATAGAGCGAAAAGCGTTAGTTTTGGCGATTGCTGACACATAGTTTTTATGGAAAGTAGCACCTTGTGAATCTCCATTCCACAACTGCACTGACAGATTGAACTATAAAACTAGACATGACTGTTTTTTTCGTGAAATTTTCGATGGGTGACATCGACGATTTAATTTTCTATATACATACTACAAAAATTTTCAGGGTGAAGAATACAAATATATGGCTTTAATTCAAGAATTACAAAAAACTCATTCCAATATTGCAAATAGCAGATATTTTCGAATAATTGTTGGAACATTCCACTCTAGATAGCAGCAGCGTAATATGACAATATTGCTATATCATTTTTCGAAAGTTTTCATTTTAATATTTGTGAACTCTTCGGATAATTCTTATCATCTCGAAAGCTTGATGTATATATTTATTTTTGTCAAATACAATTATTTTTTGGTCGTGGATCTTTTGAGCGATGCAAACAATATTTTTCACTCAAAAACACAAATTCAGAACGTAGTCTTGTTTGTAAAATAATTTTCATTTATACTTATATTAATTTATAATTCATTCTTTATTCAGAAACTATGTAGTATTTTCATCAATGTATATACACTGTATCCATATTTTTGTGTTTTTCAATTTTTGTATATTTTTTTAAATTAGGTGCGCCAAAAGCCGTTTCTCCCCCCCCCACTTCGGAAAAGCTCTCAGCTACGGCCCTGTAAAATATCCCCCCAGTTCTAGAAATCAAAGTATGATGGAATCCAAAATGACCTATCGTATTCTGGTGATAATATAATACCCTTGGATAAACCATACCATTCCAAATAGGGTTTAGGATATCTGCAGTAAAAACAAAACTGGAATATTGGCTAAGTTTCAATTGGTGTAATATAATTTTCAGAGTAGATTTGAGGAATGAATATCTTGGATAAGTTCGTTATTGGATAGAATCGGTCTAGTGGTTTCTCCAGTTCTATCATAAAAATCTATTGATATCATTCCCAACTCTGAGAAACCAATACTTTCGGAGATATGATTTGTCAAAGTTTCAACAAGAGCGCCAAAGCTACTGTCCACAAGGCTTCCCCACTTTTTTGTTTCAGTGATATTTAGTGAGATTTCGAAAAAATCGTGCGTGCTAGCATTCTACAAGTAATTACCAAGGTTTAATTAGATCAGATTCGTATATTTTGAGTTAAACAGTGAACAATAACAAAATTTAAAATGAGTACAACACCCAAAACCGTTTGGCCGATTACGCTCTACAACGAACTCAATAGTTCCATTCGGATGCACAATCTACCCTGAAAATTGCTCTATCTCTTTCCGGTCGATAAATCATCGTGGCAACGGTCACCCATCCAGCTACTGAACTCAACCAAGGCTACTCGGATATACACAATATAGATCCGACCGTGCTCAAATTCGGATCTTGGTTGAAAAGTTAGATTTTGAAGGCTCACAAAATTTCAGCGACATCTGATGCATAGTTTCTGAGATACAGAATTTGTTTCAATGATTTTTCAAAAAAATTCTGTTGATCCATACAAAGTTTCGTGATAATTTGCGTGTCGGCATTCTACAACTAATTACCATGTTTGAATTGGATCGGATTTGTATTTTTTGAGTTATTGAGGAAATAACAACAAAATTTCATTTGTATAACTCCGAAACCGTTTGGCTGATTACGCCTATTAACGAATTTGACTGTCGCATCTGCATGCGCAACCTACCCTGAGAGTTGCGAGCTGCTATATCTTGCTGTTCTCGCGTTATCATAAGATACATAATATCATTTAATATTTTTTTTATATTTTCTGGTTATACTATCCTCACAAAATTTCATGAACGTCTTTGCATTCTACAACAAGTTACCAATGTTCAATCCGATCGGATATATTCTTTTTAAGTTATCGAACAAACAATATTCCAGATTGGTATAACTCTGAAACCGTTATTAGGCCCATTAAGACCATTAGGACATTCAGATACGCAATCTACCCTGAAAATTGCAAGTTGCTATTTCTATCCGTTCTATCCCAAGACCTTTCGGATTTCCAAAATATAGATCCTATCGTGTTCGTATATGGATCTTGACTGTAAAGTTAAGTTTTCAAGGCTCTCGCAATTTTTTTCAATAATTTTTTTCTACTTTACTAGTAATATGATCCTCAAGAAATTCCGCAAATATTTGTGCGTTGGCATTTACAACTAATTACCGAGTTTTAATTAGATCAGATTCGTATTTTCTGAGTTATTGAGGAAATAACAAAATTTCAGATGGTTGGTTGGACTTTAATGTCGCATTTGGATGCGTAATCCACTTTAGAAATTGCAAGGCACTATCTCTTTCCATTCTTAAGTTATCGTGAGGTACATACATTTTTTTTAATTATCTAGTGATCCTCATACTCAAAAACCGTTTGTCCAATTATGCCAATTAATGAAGTGAAAATTTTCAAGTTGCTATCTCTTTCCGTCCCAAATTTATCGTAGCAACGAACGGCTGGACAGAATGAAATTTGACCTCGAATTCTTCATCAGTGAGTCGAACCTAATCGTTTTATACCATTTTCGGCAAAAAAATCGAAAATTACAGACATATTGGCAAAATTGTAGCACGCTTGTTCCCAGAACATGTGTACGCAAAAAAATTTCTCGAAAAGATATCGACAAGTCAATATTGAAGTTGACATGTGGAGACATTAGGGATGATTGGTTTATTTTGAATGTGAATTATTGAACCTGTTTCAGATTTTTGAATTATTCAATACTGGATTCAATATTAATTTCTGAACGCTTGCATATGTTTGACATTTATAAGACGTAAACAAAAATCAATCAACAAGTCACCTACATATTTAGGGTTCGATAAGACCCCTCTTGATCAGGAGACCAAAGCCATGAGAATGTTAAGTAAAGTCAATTGGCTTACTCGTTTTCTCCCATGGAATATTTTCAGTATATCATTCAGTCTTAAGACTAAAGTTGTTCGACCGTCCACGAGGACTGACCTTCTTCTTCGTGCGTTCATTAAAGAATAATATAAAGCATATATCTGCTTTTAATAGGGCTTCACACGAGAGCGAGATTTTTCTCGTCTCGTCTCGTTGTCGTCTCGGAAAGGCAAGACGAGACGAGACGAGACGTTTTGAAAAATATTCTAGGCGATACCGAGACCACGTACAGCGCAACCCGGGAGTGTCGTTTTTGATCTTGTTAAATTATTTTATGAAGTTTTTAATCGAAAAATTTGAAAATATCTACATAGAGATCAATATATTTTACAAAATATCAACTCTTGTGACTATCTGTGAAATATTTTATTGTTAATTGAAATAAGTTTTCCACAGTTTTATGTCAACTTATTAACTGTTCTTATAACTTCTTATAGTAACGTGTCTCTTATCATAAATACCTATACTTTTATATTTTAGGTTTACATGTGTTTTTTTCAAGATCGATTTTTTACTCTCGGTTGAGTATAATATGTGTCTATAAACTAATGAATAATAAGCGTGTATACTATTGAAAGGGTTTCTTTGCTTCGAAAATTTCTACCTGGAAGGTCGTCTTAATTACTAGATATGCATACAGTATACATTTCTTACATTCGACTTAACCTTTTTCAACACTCACAGAAAGCAATTGAATATGAAGAGTTTCCACTATAATTACCAATATATTTTATTTCTATTATGCATCGATCGTTTTAGAATTACATGGTTTTTTAAAGATGATTGAGATTTTTTCTTCAGAAAAATTAAAATTCACAACCATAAAAACTGACTCCATTGTGAATTCAATACTTATCGGAGAACTTTTATTGACCTTAAATCCCAATGCTTTCAAAATTTCGTCTCTATTTGAACATCTGGAGAAATATATTGCTTTTTATTGTGCCTGTTGTAGTGAAGATGTGAACAATTATTGTATACATCTGTGGAAGTACGTATAATAAAACTGGTCAATAAATGAAAAATGAAGCTGTTCTATGTTTCGAAAAGTGTTTGAGGAATACACCAAGAACACCCTCAATGATCTACCTAATTTGTTCAAATGAAATTAAAAAATGTATCGACATCGATAGCCTCTTTAAAACACCAACAAAACCTTCGAGACATTGAGAAGCTGCGTTTGAAGAAGATTTGCTGTTAGAAAATAAATCAAAATTGTATTTTAGAGTGGCGGAAAGTGCATGAAAAAGTTCCTACATTTTCCAAGATGGCCGATGATTTATTAATGGCTACATCCGTACCCGTTGAAAGATTATTTTCCACAGCAGGTTTGACCATTGCAAAAACACGTACATCATTGAAAGATGATGTGATGCAACCGAGATTATGTTCGAATTCTTGGCTCGAGTTATTCAAGAGATGAAATTAACAGTGTTTAAGATTTAAAAAATTATGTACATGTACAAATATTTTTGTATAAGAGCCTAATAAATATAGCTTCACAGAATTATTCACTGTTATCTACCATTTGATGAGTGCTATCGTTGCTTTGGAGAAAAAAGTATCTCTAAAATTGGAAGAATTGAATAACAAAGTGACGCTTCTGGAGGAAGAAAATGTGGAGCTGAAAAGTAAAGTAGAGAATTTGGAACGTGTTAACAAGAAAAATAATATAATAGTGTTTGGAATACCGAGTACCCACGAAGCAATTGCAGAAGGGCAGTCTCTGGAAGAATTGAATAGTATTTTGACTACTAATATCCAACAATCAGATATAAGCGACATATATCCTCTAGGAAGAGGGCCAAATAGTCCTCTTAAGGTAGAGTTTATATCTTTTATCAAGAAGAAAGAAATTTTCAAGAATATAAATAAACTCAAAGGAACTAGAGTGAGCATTTCACATGATTATACTCCCCAGCAAAGAGAAGAACAAAAAAAGCTGAGATCATATCAAAAAAATATTCAACAAGAAGCCCAGGATCGTTGTGTTATTAAAGGAAATAAATTAATTATTGGAGAAAAAGCTTATACAATAGCAGATTTAGAAAATTTACAACTGGTGAATGAGCATACTGGAAATACTAGTGAATTATCAACTACAAACACAAAGAAACCCAACAATTCAATTGGTCAGCAACAGCCCAAAATTTCATCACAAAGTCATATAACCTCCGCTAACACCAAAGCATCACAATTTCAGACGAAAGGCAAGGCAGGAAATATGGGTACCAGATCTCGATCAAAACATACATCCAAGTAAGTGTAATCAACAAATTTATGTTTAGTATAATTAAATTTCCTTAACAATAGTTCAAAATAATTAGAAAAGTCAAAACAAACAAAAATTCACCCAATTTAGAATAGACAGTATGGATCCCCTTATCAGAGATATAGTAGAAGTCTTACCCAACAACATTATAGTTGATAATTTAGCAGAATTAAATGCGCAATCAAGGGATCATGCCATAAAGATTCTACATATGAATATACGCAGTATTCGAAAAAATGGTGACGAATTCTTTTTGATGCTCGAACAAACTACACAAGAATTTGATATTTTGGTTTTAACAGAGACTTTTACAGTCGATGACCTGTATATGTTCAGAAAACCAGGTTATAATTTGGTCTATAGCAAGGGTGACATCAACAAAAATGATGGAGTCATTGTGTATATAAATGATGAACTAGAGGCAACCTATGGAATTGTAAACATTGATCAGTCGAAAGCAATTGAAATAAAATTCATCAAAAACAAGGAATCATTTCTCCTTACGGCAATATATAGGCCACCATGTACTAGTGTAGTAGACTTCAACGGGGCAATGGATAGATACTTAAAAACCATAAAAAATAGATATACATATCACATTGTTGTGGGCGACATCAATATAGACACTCTTTCCCATACAGAATTTACGGATGAATATAAAAACATGTTATCGATGTATAATTACATATCGTATATTAATAGTTATACAAGACCGATTAGCAAAACATGCCTGGACCATTTTTATGTAAAAATAGGAAAAAAAATTAACAAAATGTCATATCATCCTTCGTAATTAGAGAAGGAGTCACAGATCACTTTCCCACTGCCTTGCTAATTAAAACTAAATCACTCGATCAGAAACATCATCGAAAATATACAACTAGAGTAATTAATTATCATTTATTACGTATGGATCTCAGAAACGAAAACTGGGATGTAATTTACACAGTTCATGATACAAATAGAGACGTTGACAATTTCTTAAAAAAATTAAATTATTACATTGATAAGAATACATCTGTATACAATAAACATAAATCTCATACTCCTAGGAAAAAATGGATTACACCAAAAATATTGAAAGAAATATCAGCTAAGAATAAACTATACTTAGAAATCTTAAAAAAACCCACTGATGTTGTGTTGAAGTCAAGATATAATACATTAAAAATTAATTTACGCAAGGCAATGAACCATTCTAAAAAACAACATCTCGCATCATATATACAGAGTAACAGAGCTTCAGCAAAAGCATTGTGGAATTTCGTGGATGACATCTGTGGGGGACCTGAAAAAAAGAAGAAAGATATAAAAAAAATAATTTTAGAAAATGGAGAAATAATAGAAAACAAGAATAGAATATCTAATTTGTTTAATGAACGATATAGCCTTTTAGGAGAAAGATATGCTAATAAAATAATTCCTCCAAAAAATTTTATAGATAGAGATAATTTTGTAGATAAGACAATATTCTTACACCCTACTGATAGATTAGAGGTTGAAAAGGTTATCAGTGGTCTCAAAAATGGAAAATCTGCTGGTAATGATGGTATAAAGGCCGAGACACTGAAAGAAATCTGCAAAGAAATTTCAGAACCTCTGTCACAACTAATTAACAACTGCATGTCAAGCGGATGCTTTCCCAAAATATTAAAAATGGGTGTCATCAAACCACTTTATAAACGTGGCTCTATATTCAAAATGGAAAATTATAGACCTGTTACAATAGTATCCAACATAGCGAAAATATTTGAGAAAATAATAGCAAGTAGAATTGTGTCATTCTTGGAAAAAAATAATATTATCTCGGATTCTCAGTTCGGATTCCGTCCCAAGAGGAGTACTGAGGATGCAATAAAGAAGTTGACAAATCATATTTACGGCAGCTTAGACAGAAAACTCCCATGCTTGAGTTTGTTCATTGACCTCTGTAAGGCGTTCGACACTGTGTGTCATGAAACTTTATTACATAAGCTTTATCGGTATGGCTTGAGAGGAATATGCTACGATCTATTAAAGGACTATTTACACAACCGGGAACAATATGTCGATTTGAATGGCGTCAAGAGTGAAAAAAGGAATATAACATATGGGGTGCCCCAGGGGACTGTTCTGGGTCCCATATTGTTCAACATTTATTTGAATTCCCTGTTACGTTTGGAGTTGCAAGGCAAAATTATCTGTTATGCGGACGATGCAGCGATATTTTATAGCTCGAGTTCGTGGTTTGAACTAAAGAACAAGGCAGAACAAGATTTGCATCAGATACAACAGTGGTTTAGATATAACAAACTAACATTAAACGTAGACAAAACAAAATACTTGCCGTTTAGCTCCTACACTTCCAGTATTCCTAATATGGGACCCTTGAGAGAAGGCAATGGAGTGGAGATCGAAGAGGCAGATCATATTAGGTACCTTGGAATAATAATTGATCGTCACCTAAAATGGGATCTTCAAGTGGACAATGTAGTGCGAAAGACACGATTCATGCTGGGCCGTTTTAGAAGGATGGCCGAAATTCTGGACTTCAAGCATATGAAGACTCTCTATCACGCATTAATTGAGTCCCATTTATCGTACGGCATTCTAGGTTGGGGCGCAGCATATGATTGCCACCTCAACAGGCTGAAAATAATACAAAAGTCATTCATAAAAATTATCCTAAGAAAAAGCAGAACGTACAGCAGTGAATTGACGTATAAAGAAGCGGAAGTTATGGATCTGGCACAACTATATGCATTTAAGACTCTGATGGATATTCATAAAAACAAAGATGATATAACACATTCTACTCACGTATATCACACTAGAAATAAAGGTACTCGTCCCACTACTATCAGAGCTGAAAAGACAATTGGCCAAAGATGTAACCAATACTTGGCTCCAAGAATATTTAGCATTTTACCTGAAGATATAAGGAATATTAAAAATTGTTATCAGTTTAGATACAAACTAAAAATATGGATACAAAACACCGAAAGAACACTACTGTACAATATTATAAACTCCAAATAAATAATGAAATAAATATATATATATATATTACCTACCGAAATCTTGACAAACTACCTGATAACTGAGAATTTACCCGAATTGTGACATAATACCCGGATATGATGGATCACCTGAATTGCGGCACTGAACCTGAATTGGACTCTTCACTGGATTGAGAAAAAACCGAAAAGGGAATGATACTCTGCATCTACTTACCTACACACTAAGGCTGATGTAAAATTTTGGAATATTTGTCATTTTACTCACAGAAAACCATTTCACTTGGTTTTCTCTATATTTTTTGTATATTCATGTCTTTAGTCCCTCATATAAACCCATAGTTTAATTTGAGGGAGCACTTTTTTTCTTTTTAATTCATGTATCTTTAAATTTTGATGATGAATATATGTTATTATTATTATTATTTCGTTTATATTTTATAATATTTATTATCGTTATTCAGAACTAAGTGAGACGAAACAACTGATAACGAGACGAGTCCGTGACTTAATTTTTTGGGAATTGGGGAGACCGAGTCGAGTTTTTTCATATTTTCGCCTACTATCGTCTTGTGTTAAGCCCTAGTTACTGAATCCGAATCTTTGAACTTCCATCCTATAAAAAATCCAACACAATAATCGTTCTTAAGAAACATGGTTGTCTTCCAATAAAAACAGTGTATACAGTGCGCGTCAAAATTATGGAACAAATTCATTTTCTCAGAAGAAAAATAATTGGCAACAAAATCCTGAAACAGGTCAATTTTTGTTTCACTTTCACCAATTTTTTAAGCATTTTTGAAGGATTTTTGTTGCACCCTGTGCCATCCCCATCAACCCACTAAATGTTTTGAATAGGGACAGTGGGTAATGTGATACTTTTTTGGCAAGGTCTTTGTATCTTCTTTACAGGCGTGCAATCATTTTCAATAGAACATTTTTCTTTTTTGAAAAATAGTTAGTTCAAGTGTTTTTCAATATGTGCACTTTGTCATGGCTCATTTACTTTGAAACTATGCTACCAGATGAAATTTGTCACCGAATGAAAGTCGACCATTACAGTTTTGTTCATGCACAACTTTCAACCGAACCCTTTAAAGGGAAAAAAATGAGGGGGGGGGGGCGGGGGCGTGAGAGGGTTGAAAGTTGTGCATGAACAAAACTGTAATGGTCGACTTTCATTCGGTGACAAATTTCATCAGGTACCATCGTCTCAAAGTAAATGAGCCAAGACAAAGTGCACACTGCACAAACTGAAAACCTCTTTGAACTAACTATTTTTCAAAAAAGAAAATTGTTGTCTTGTAATTTGCTGCACGCCTGTAAAGAAGATACAAAGACCTTGACAAAAAAGTACCACATGACCCACTTTCCCTATTCAAAAAATCTAGAGGGTTGATGGGGATGGCACAGGGTGCAACAAAAATCCTTCAAAAATGCATAAATATTTGGTAAAAGTGAAACAAAAATTGACCTGTTTCAGGATTTTGTTGCCAAATATTTTTCTTCTGAGAAAATGAATTTTTTCCATAATTTTGACGCGCACTGTATAATTTAAAATCGATAAATCCCCAAATGTACTCAAACTTCGCAAGTACAATCATTAGTATAACAACGTGAAGCCATAATCCACCAAAGTCATCTGACAGTCATGTTGATGTATCCATAACTAAATGGAACTGCTACACGCAGATCTGTCGTGGAAAATGACCTTAAATTTGAATAATTATTGCCTCGCATTGCCTCCTTACAACCCCGCAAAGATGTTGCATCACTTGGCGGACTCTGTAATAAATTCAGGGACAAGACAAACGGAGTTAGAAGATGATTTAAGGAAGATGACAGAAGCAGCCGCATCATTTCGGAACATTAACATAACATTTGATATATCGGCAGTGCGAACAATCGTAACCCTGTCTTTACAAAGATTAACGATCATATTTGGGATCTGTTATTTTACTTCGGCCCCAATCTCACATTGTACGTCATGGTTTTTGTCTGGATATTGAATTTCATGAAGTCGGAAGGAAGCAGATATCGAAAGCGTATCGGGTCAGTTTTTGCCGGTGATTTTCACCTCCCTCTTGTAGCTTCGATTTTTGATGGGAAGGATTCCGAGTCACAGCCTCATAAAATCATTCTGTATCATTAGAGAGAAACAGGCAAAAAATATAAAGATCAGCGGAGGAAAATGTATAATACATATTCGAGATTCTGACTTCGTGAAATGAACCACATTATATGAACTCACCTACAGAATACACACATTTTAGGCGCTCTTGTTCCTCGGAACAAAGAGTGTTTATCAATTTTCCGTAATGTCTGTAATTTTCGTATTTTTGGTTGAAAATGGTCTCAAACGATTTGTTTCGACTCAGTGATAAAAAAATCTGTCGTCAAAATCGATCAGTCCAGTCGTTAACACGATAACTCTCGAACGGAATGAGCTAGACAGTTGAAATTTTCATAGTAGATGTGGGACATAAATATCTCAGTTAAGTTGTTTGGTAGCGGAGTAACGGAACCATTTTTCTTTTATATTTCAAATTTTAATTTAAATTTTTTTCAAGATCTTATTTATCATAAAAATCCATTAATACTATTTTCAAATGTAACAAGCTAATACTTTAGGAGATATGATTTTTTTTAAATTTCAAAATGAAATCGTGATTCTATGAATTCATAGAATGCTGTAATCGTATCTATGAATATATAAATATGAATGATCTGTGTTCATAAATGTTATCTTAGGGCTCTTCGGAAAGTGTAACTCATATAAATAATCTTTCTGATATGGTGTAACTCTAGATCGTGTAGATCATCAGCTGTTGGCAGGTTCTTGCAAAGAATCGCGTTTTCGATCACCCTTTCTGAACGCAGCAGTCAGCAGTCAGCCGAGGTAAAATTTACATAATCTTATTTTTTATTTGTTTATAATTATTCGTACTACCAAAATATTCTGTGTTGGAAAGCACGGCTCCAAATCTTGAATTTGAGATTATATACAATACTGTTTTGATACCAAAAATAATATTGACTTCTTCCATATTGAATAACTTATGTATAAATATTGGGGATGATGTTTTAGAAGATTTAGAATTGGATCATTTTAACGATGTAGTTTACGAAGGCAAAAGGAAAGAACAACATAATGGAATCATCAAAAGAAATTATTTTTGTTTGTTGACCACCGAGGTTAATATTACCTTCTACTTCCTTACGTAGTGATACATCTTCCTATATACATCATTTTCATAATGTCGCTTGCAAAAAAATGCTATTATTAATACAGAATGAATGTGTTAGTGGTATGAACTATTAAATTATGCAAAGAGGATTGTATTTCATTAATAAATTTTGTCTTATAATGAGATATGTTTTCAAATAAAGAAACACAAGGATATAAAATATATATTTAATCTTTCAAACAAATGAAATGAACTATTAAATTGATTTGTTCGTCAGGCTATTCAAATATCAGGAATACATAGGCAATCTGCTATGAGTATCTCCAGCCTTGCTCTAGACATTTCTATGATACTTTCCTTAGGTATTTGGAGTTTTGAAAACTATACACCAAGAGTAAGTTGCAACAACACTTTCCACGAGGTAAAACCATTGCAGATTGCTCATTAAATCTTGATAAATAAAGTTTTATTTGAATTTAATTTCTTTCATAATGCGGTTCCATCATAAGAATCCATTGATATCATTCCCAATTCTGAGAAACCAATAATTTCGGAGATATGAATTGTCAAAGTTCAAACAGGAGCGCCAAAGTTCCTGTCAACAGGGCTTTTTTTGGGATCTCATGACATAAAGCTATAAGTTTGCCCAAATGTATGTAATTTTCGAATTTCGACCAGAGAATAGCATCCAGAGATTCCATTTGACAAGCTGATTATAACTGTTGTCAAATTTGATTCTATTCGTCTATCCGTTCCGTAAGTATGGTAACATCGAAATGATGAAACTTAGAGACTTCAAATTTGCATGATTACATGTCGAATCTCGCAAGCAGAACTGGGTGCAGTAAAGGGCAACGATATATACAGGAAAGTCTTTAAGTTGATCGTTAATTTTAACCCTAGACTCTCCTCAAATGAAATTCCTATTTCATTTACCATTTTTCCAGATTCGGCTCCGCTATAGAAAGTTACAAGCGTTTAAAGAATGTTATGATGTGCTAATACACCTAGGCACTTTCTGTACCTGTCGAACACAGAAACCCTTACTGGATTCATTATTGTATAACTATCTAAAAGCTTCATCATCTGATATTCCATGAAATTTTCTGAAAAAAATTATTCACCCACTCAAGTCTTATGAAAGGTTTTTAATAATCTTGGTGCACCATTTGTGAAAAAAATGTTCTATTGCTGAATATTAAGACACTTAAGCTCGATTCTCATTCAATATTCACTATAAGATTATACACAATTTCATCATTGGCTATTTCCACATTCCTTAAATATTCTAATTGTTATCATGTATTATCCAACAACATTATAAACAACCACAACAATTAAAAGCTCTATCAGTCTACTACCTTACCCCATAGATTGCATATAGTCATAGACAAAATATAATTGAGGAAGGTTTCACGAAGATAGTTTAAATTCACAGGAAACTAATTTCTCTCTCAAATTCTAATAAGCCGATTAACGAATTTCTGATTTCACAAAGCTTTTCGATGATATCACAATTCAAGATTCTTAGATAAGAAAAACCTTGATCAAAACCGTCGATGAGTCAATCGAGGAAAAAAATCTGTCACATTTACTCTAATTTCACCGAGGCATACACAGAAATGTGATAATTGTTAGGTTATATTCTAATTTATCTAGTACCTATTTCTATTTCGAAGCGTTCGTTGGGTTACTTCTTGTTTGGAGCCGGATTCATAAAAGTAGCTAAACTTCTGGAATTTTTTTTTCCATGAATAATATCTCGAAAGCGATTCGTTACAGCAGAAATGATGATAATTTAATGTTCTTAAATAATTAAAGATTCTTAGAAAGACTTAGGATAAATTTTATCCTAACGCTAATTTGTCATAGATTTATGAATTCGCGAGTCTATAATTAGGAAACCAGTGAAAGTAGGAATAAACTGTTAATTATTGGAGATTATGTGTCATATTTATAGAAAACTTCATATAAGAATTCATTTCATTCTGAATTTACTGAATGATACAAAGGGAAAACTGTTTTTTTTTGCAATATCAACAGTATATTTTACTTGTGCAGAATTTGGAACAATGATAAATGAAATTGGGTTCAAGCCCTGTGGACAGGAGCTTTCTGGCGCTCTAGTTCAAACAGACAAATTATATCTCCAAAAGTATTGGTTTCTCAGAGTTGAGAATTATATCAATGTATTCTTATGATAGAACTGCATCATAAAGGAAATTCAATTCAAATAATAGTTTATTTATCAAGATTAAATGAGCAATCTGAGAATGAGAACTGCACCATGGAAGAAACCAAATTAAAATCGCTGAAATGAATTTGACTCTCTCTTATAGAACAGGATGAAATGTACGAGTATGAACACAGATCATATAATAAAGCTTCGATGGAATATTTATAGCATTCTGTGAAAACATAGAAGTACGATTCATTATTGAAATTTAGAACTTCATAGAAGAATATAAATTCAACAAGAGTGCCAAAAATTATCAATCCAAAACCAATAGACGAATTCTACCCAACAACGAACTCATCCGAGATATTCATTCCTCAATTCTATGATGAACGATAACATATATATTTCCTCAAATCTACTCCAATTCCAATACACCAATATTCCAGTTTTGTTTTTAGTGGAGATATTCTGAACTCAATATTATTAACTTACCATTACCATTCCCATCATCATATGGATTGACCATCGGCATGAAAATATCAACCAACAGAAAGTATGATATTATATTAGAATTCTCATATTTATAGGATTGCTGGAATGAATGACAATGAGACAACGTCATGTCTCACGAAAATAATTTGACATTATAACAATTCATAGAATACTCACAGAATAATTCTATCATGGTGTGAAAACGTAGAAATAGGATTTACATTGAAATTTTGAAAAATCATATCTCCGAAAATATTAGCTTCTTAGAGTTAAAAATAATATGAATGGATTCTTATGGTAAAACTGCTTATTGAAAAAAATTTAATTTGGAATTTGTTTGGTAAAAAAACAAATTTTTTTTGTTACTCCGAAACCATCTGTCCGATTTTTCCCAATAACGAACTTAGCCGAGATATTTATCCCCCAAACTTACTCTGAAAATTTCAACTGTCTAGGTCATTCCGTTCGAGAGTTATCGTGCCTACGGCCGGCCGGACGGCCGGACCGGCCGGACAGAATGAATTTCGACCACGGATTCTTGATCAGTGAGTCGAACCAAATCGTTTAAGACCATTTTCATCGAAAAATTCGAAAATTACAGACATTTGGGCAAATTGATATGCACTCAGCTCCGAGGAACTAGAGCGCCAAAAAGTGTTTTATTTGCTAAGAGGAATCTATGGTTGAAATTAATGTGCAATTTAAAGAGTCACTCTGTGTAATATAATATGTTATCAGCAATATCAGCCATATAGCTATTCTACGTAAAAATAAATTGAAATTTTCCTGATTCTACATACAAATCAATACGCATCTATACTAGTGAGAAGTAGCTACTAACATTTTGGATGTATTATATGCTAGAAATCTAAGGTGTAAGATAGAAGATATCCAAATAAATAGACGGATTTTCCATTCATCACAGCGTAAGGATTGAAGAGATTCAGTGTCTCCATGAGCAGAGATAAGAGGAATAATTTTGAAACAATGTAATAGAGAAAATGTACTTCAGGCATCACTCTTGTTCAAAATGTTTTTTCGACTCTTCAGAAAAAAGATTGGAATAGTCTTTATTTTCGGGAATTCGAACTATCACAGAATTTATATGAAAATGCACGACGTTGCCGAAAATAATAATACATTTCACATTCAAATGGAAGAGGGATTAATTCAATTGAAAATTTTAGAATAACAGAAATTTAATAAGAATGAGATTTCAGTTGGTTCAGAATTCGTGTTTGAGATTCATTCATGGAATATGAAAATTTCAATCTCTCCGAAGCTTTGAATAAGAGGGTGATATAATATGGAAGATATGCTTTTTGGCGCGTTTGCTCCCCTGAGTAGTGTGCCAATCACTTTGTCCAAATTTCTTTAATCTTCGAATTTTTAGACGAACGGTTTCAGAGTTTCAAAATATTGTTTCCTCAATAACTCAAAGAACACAGAAACAATCGAACTGAAACTTATTAAATAGTTGTAGAATACCAGTGCTCAAATTTCTGCAAAATTTCGCGAGGATCGCAAAAGTAGAAAAAAATTTCTTCTTCGAAAATGTTTCAGAAAGTATCTATCAGATTCCGTATAAACCTTATTCATTGTGAAAATAAAGTTTCGAACACTTATACCGGATGGCCCACGTCAGACGCGGAGCTCCTATTAAAACCCTTTGAGGCCGAATTTATTTGAAAAAAATGGAAAATGAATAATAACACGATTTTTTTTATGGAAATGTATTTATTGATATTAATCATTTGGAATAGACTTTATAAAACAAAAAAATGTACAGGCTGATCCTGCAGGATGTGGTTACCAATGCTAACCGCTAGGAACTAAATCGAAAAAATAAAAAAAAAATCAAATCGCTACCCTCAACAAATATCAAGAAATGATTGTTTCATTTCATGTGGTACGACGCAAAACAGTTCCTTTCTTCATTTAGGCATAATCCAACGTGGCAGGTTGAACATTTCCAAATTGTTCTATGCACATCGATGGTAGTACTACACTTAGCGCAACGGAGTGAAGTAGATCTTTGAGGCATCTGATCAGCATTACTATACCGCACTTCATATGGTACAACCTTTTTGTAACTATTCGGAGGTGGATCTGAAGGAGGTCTTCCGCGTTTGATAGTTTCAATCATACCAATAAGTCCTCGCGCCACGGACATACGAAATTGTTTCATTGTGAGGCTTTTGCATTTACATCTTTGCTGGAAGAGAATGAAAGCATTGACTAAAGCTGCATCAACAAAGTAAAAGAAAATTCGATGCCAAGGAACGAAATGACTTTGATAAAATAAAGCAATATCAAGAATGAGATCAAGACATTAAAAATAATTTTCCTACAAATCCCTACTGGTCACTGTTAGGAACCACAAAGAAATCAGCTTTTGTAAACTCAATTATCAAAATTTTTTCGTAATTTTGACGATAAGTGATGAATAACAGATGTCCAAACACTTACCTGTACCTTTTTTTGAATAAATACCACAAAAACTATAATCAAAATGATAACGTTCCCGCAACCACGAACGTGTTCGATGCGTTATCAATTCGAATCTTGAATGTAAATAACCGCGTTCAGAAATCATAACAATCGGTAGGAACGGGAGAAATGATGCTTAGGCAACACATTGAACACCGCGGTCACTATGTGAAGCCGGTAGGCCAATAATAAAGTGGATATTAGTACTGTGGTTTCCAATGATAACCGGTAGGGCTCAAAGGGTTAAGAGAGTAAATGAAGATATTTTGAGAATATTTTTTTGCGATGTGTGAAGAGTTTCAAAAGCACAATTTAAAATTATCTACATATATACAGGGTGTTCGAAAACAAACATATAGACCAAAGTTACAATTTTTTAAATGTAACACCCTTTATTTGTCCTCAAAATTGGAATGGCTCAATTATGATGAGTTTCTTCAGATCACTTTATACGTTAGAAGTACCACTTACTGAAAAATGGCGAAAAATTGAAAAAATGGAGTTTTTTTAAATAGCAATTATTGAAGAAACCAGTAACGCCAGCAACACAGACAGAATTTTTTCGAGTAGACATATTGGCTACTCCTATACAGAAAAAAAATTCAACTCTGTAATATACATAGTGATCATAAATAATTTTCAAACATCAACTACAAATAATAGTCGAAAATTGCTGAGAAACTACCAGGTTTAGGTGTAGGAGAACTTTATGAAGATAGTTTCGAAATTCGTTCAACGAGATATAGAAATACCGGGTGTGCCATTTGAAAAAAGAAAGTTTTTGACCATTATTTGTAGTTGATGTTTGAAAATTAATTATTGTCACTCTGTATATTCCTTAGTCAATATATTTTTTCTGTATAAGAGTAGCCTATATGTCAACTCGAAAGAATACTGTATGTATCACTTCATTTGTTCCCACCGATCCAAATGAAGTTGAAGAAGTTGTAAATACTCTCAAATCGAGGAAGTCAGCTGGATATGATGAAATACGTTCTGAAATATTGAAGGAAGTAAAGAATGAGATATCGAATCCACTTGCATATCTAATAAACGAATGTTTTGAGAAGGCTTGTTTTCCGAATATTTTGAAAGTAGGGATAGTAAAACCGTTATACAAAGGAGGAGATAAGTCAAAAATGGATAACTATAGACCTATAACCCTAGTGTCAAATATAGCAAAAATCTATGAAAAACTAATTAAAACACGTATGGTCGCATTCATGGATAAATGTAGCATACTTTCTAATAATCAATTCGGATTTCGAAAAGGTACGTCAACTGAAGACGCTATCAGAAAGGTAACAGAAATCCTATACAATAATATCGATAAAAATATACCAACACTAGCAGTAGTCATAGATCTAGCAAAGGCATTCGATACCGTCAACCACGAAAGACTATTAGACAAGCTTATGAATTACGGATTCAGAGGAAAAATATACGACCTGATTCAAAGTTACCTATCTGAAAGAAAGCAGATTGTCTCATTAAATGAGAAATATAGTAAAGAAAATATAACTACTTACGGAGTTCCGCAGGGTACTGTGCTTGGGCCAATTCTTTTTCTTTTGTACATAAATAGCATATTCGATCTAGATAGCAGGGGTGACGTCGTGAGTTTTGCGGATGATACGATAGTTATATATAGCGATAATTCTTGGGACAGTCTGAAACAAAAGGCAACCGCAGATATGAGAATTTTGAAAAAATGGTTTGACCTTAATAAACTCACTTTGAATAAGGAAAAAACCAAATATCTGACATTTACGCCTAACAAAGTTGGACTCCCAAAGTTAGGAGATTTGCAAATAAATGATCAACTTCATATTGCCGAGACACGCTCGACAAAATATCTAGGTATTCTCATAGATGAACATTTAAAGTGGGATGAACATGTAACTTACCTTTTGAGGAAGCTTAGAGGTATAGCTTATAGATTCAGATACATACAAAAAAGCATAAAATCTTTGAAACATCTGCATATACTCTATGACGCATTAGTGAAATCGCAAATCTCCTATGGTATAATTGGATGGGGAGGTATACTAGACTGTCATAAAAAGACATTGGATGTTATTCAAAAGCATATCTTGAAGATCATGTATGGAAAAAAGATGACTTTTTCTAGTAAGAGTTTGTATGAAATATCCGGCGTACTCGACATAAGACAAATATATGCATGTAAAATAATAATGCACATAAAACAACTTAAAATACCAATAGTATCAAGGGAGCATAATTATTCAACGAGAGCAAGAGGAAACAACTATGAGAGACCGAGAGCAGAGAGGAGAATTGGCCAAAGGTGTTGTGCCTACCTAGCACCACGATTATATCCGATGATACCAACAGCCATACGAAAAGTTAAGAATCTACGAAAATTTAAAAAAGACCTTATCGAATGGATCATTAATGAAGACCGAGGAATGATACATAAAATAATTAATTCTTCATAAAAGTGAAAATACTTCAGGAGATAGATAAATGAAAGACGTAACCCCGACAAAGACAAAATACCAGACCAAGACGAAATTCCTGATATAGACTGAGATTCCTATTGAGAAAAATTCCTGATCAAGACAAAAAAAAACAGTTCAAGACAAAGACCGATTAATCATGGGGGAATTGTGTTCTCCAAATGAACCTGTATTTGGGGTTCATTTTGGGTACTCAACATCGAGAAAGTACATTTAAGTTGATTGCCGTTAGAATAAAATTTTAATTTGTAAAAACTGTAAACAGTTATTCCCTAAGCCTAGGAAATAACTCACAGTTATTCGAAGTTTATTATATTATGATAGTTGTATATCGAATATTGAATAAACTTTTCATTCATTCATTCATTCATAACTGGTTTCTTCATTAATTGCTATTTAAAAATCTCCCTATTTTCAATTCTTCGCCATTTTCTCGTAAATGGTGCTTCTAAGGAATAAAGTGGTCTTGAGAAGCTCATCATAATTTGAACTTGTCATTCCAATTGTTAGGTCAAATACAGGGTGTTACATTAAAAAAAAGTAACTTTGGTCTATATCTTTGTGTTTGAACACACTGAATATATGAAAATAATTTTGAATTGTGCCTCTGAATACTCTACACACATCATAACAAAATATTCTCAAAATATCTTCACATACTCCCTCAAGACGAGCTCCGCGTCTGTGGTGGGCCACCCGGTATATAGTTTGGAAATTTCAAATAATGTAAACCTCAAAACTGCAATATATCCTGCATAGCCGAGATGCTAGTGTCGTTGCCTGACGCGCAAGAGATCTGTATTCGAATCCCCGCTGAGTAAGTTCGCTATCTAATTTATTCTAAAAGTTCATGCCGTATTTCGTGAGGGTGTGAATAGATAATAGAACATGTGCGCAAAAGCTCCTGACTTAACGTCAGGGAATTCCAAGAATTTGTTTACGAAATAACTAAATTATATATCATACGATGAACGTAGGAAACGAACGTAGGAAATGAACGTTAGTAAAAATTCATAGAACTAGTGTGTAAAGTTCGAACTTTTTGGGCGCATGTTCTAGGGGAACATCGTCCTATCATTTCGTCCAAATGTCTGTAATTTTCGAATTTCGAGCTGAAAATTGGCTAATAGACTAATTCGGACTCCCTGATCACGAATCCGGTGTCAGATTTTTGGGTGCCGGCCGGCCGGCCGGCCGTAGGCACGATAACAGGAGCGCCGAAGGTCCTATCGACTTCAAACTTTCAGGGTAGGTTTCTGATCAAAATGCGACGGTTAAGTTCGTTAACAGGCAAAATCGGCCGGACGGTTTAGGAGTTATAGACATTTAAAATTTTGAGGTTATTTCCCTGATATTTCAGGAACTAAAGAAGATGTTGAATCGAAACTTGGTAGTCAGTTTGAGGATATAAACGCGCAACTTTTGGCAAAATTCTGTTATGATCGAAATGTTGGTAATTTTTAAAAAAATATTTCTTTTAATTTTTTCGAAAAAAAAATTTTTTTTTCGTGAACTATTCATCAGATTGCAACAAAAACTTGTACTAACGTCAATTGTAGTATTTTCCAACATTGTGCAAAATTTTGTCTCTATACGATTTCAATTTCTGGAGATATAAGACAAAATGTGTCAAATTTCCTGGGTCTCTCTCAGTATTTTCATCGATTATTCTATGAACTCTTTGAATTCCACCGAAAACAAATTCAAAGACATAAACATAAAGAATCAAGTCATAGTTTAGACGTCGAAAGAAGGACGATGTTGATCGACTTGAAAAGGTACCTATTTCAAGAAATGCAATAATGAAATGCTTAATTTATGGATATAATATTATCTAAGTATTGTTGGGATCGGGCAGTTGGAAAATTTTTTAATTAAAAAATTTGTACCGACGTTAAATCAAGCATTCTACACGAGTGTGCAAAATTTCAGTTCGATACGATCTCAATTCCAGAAGATATTGCTTAAAATTCACATTCCAGCGTGTTTTGACGTTCTATGGTCACAGAAAATCGTCACAAAAATCTATTTACCTCATTTGACGGCTGTTTGTCAAATCAATTAATTCCAATAATTGATGTCAGATTTCCTACATACCAAGTTCAAACACATTTTATTATATGGAAAACACTTATTATGATCACGTTCTACAGGAATTGATACTAAATAGAAGCTAGATGAAGATTATTGTAATGGAAAATTTGTGTTCCAGAATAATATTAAGGTATTCAACATGATACTGCTTTTTTTCTTTACTGGTCAGTACGGGCCACAAGGAAGATGAACATGCGCCCAAAAGCTCCTGTCCACAGGGCTTGAACCAATTTTTTTTACTGGCTGCTGGTAAATTGTCAACCCTTGAAGTTGTGAACTTTTTTCTTCGTTTCCCATCTCTGCATACCGTCAACCTTGTTTAGAATTTATTGATGCAAGTTCAAAGTCAATATTGTCATTTCATCCGAAATTCTTCGTGTTTCGGAAACACCAAAATTATTTCAATTTCAATAATCGAATTTATACTAGCGACGGGAGTTTTAGCATGGAAAATCCTATAAATAATGAAATTTTCATGTCAAAATTAGAAGCCAAGATTTCTAAATAAAAATCATCGCATATTCAGTAGGTTTCTGTATTATTTCAGATACCTACGTAGATGATGCTTTCGTGTGTTTTTCCGCGCGTGTTCCGCAAGGAACAGCGTGCTATAATTTTGCCACAATGTCTGTATTTTTGAATTTTTTTTTGCGAAAATCGTCTCAAACGATTGGATTGGACTCCCTGATGAAGAATTCGAGGTAAAAGTCAATTCTGTCCGACTGGTCCGGCCGTTAGCACGATACCACTCAAACGAAAGGAGTAAGGGGATTGAAATTTGCTGGGTAGGTTTGGAGCGTAATTATCTCGGACAACTTCGTTAAAAATTTTAAACTTTTGTTTCCAGGATAACTCGAAAAAGACTGATCTGATTGAATTGAAACTCAGTAGTTAGATGCAAAAGACCAAGGCAAACACTTTTGCGAAGTTTCGTGAGGATCACGTGGCATGAAAAAAGTAAAAAAATTACTACTATTTTGCTGAATATTTTGTTTGAAATTACGAAACCTTTTTTTTTGAAGTTCATGCTGCCCCTTCCGGTCAGTTTCAGTTATGCGCCTGCGCAGATGAGTAGTGATTCAACTGCTGGAGTTTTCATCAGAGAGGATTGGGGTTTTGGCGTGGAGAATGCTAATCCTCCATTGAATTCCCTGCTGAGGGTTCGCGAATGCGTGGATTCATGATGTGATATCTCCTGAACAACTAGTGTTGGAGAATCGGAGTTTTTTGTAAGATGTGTGATTTTGGGAGGACTTTCAGAAGTGAGTAGATTGCGCATGCGCAGGGGAGAGGTGACCGTTTTTGGGTTGTATGGATTATGTTGGGAGTGGTTTAGGACTATCGGTTATGGGTCTGGTGCTGAACCGATATTGTGAGGTTTTAAATGAATATTCATGGCAATTCAGTGAACGGACAAGTCAGTTTGGGGAAATAGCGTTGTTTCCGAGTTGAAGTGTTCATACCGTGGCTCTGGGCTAATTTTGGAATTGATGTTACCTCTTAATGCACACGAGCAGCAAGTGAATTCATTGCTTCAGTTTTCATCTGAGGATTGAGGTTTTGAGGTCCACAATGCTATTACTTCACAGAATCCCCTTGGGAGTATCCACGCATGCGTGGACAATGATGTTGAAGAATCAGGAAATATTAGGAAGAGCAAATGTAGCTTGATGTTTGTGGGGAATTTCATCGAAATACGACAGGTAGTTCTGAAATATGAAATTAGAAGTTCTGGGCACAAATAGTTTCCTAGGTAGATTTCAAATCTTACATAGTCTTACGCCGGTTGAAAAGTAGCAAAACTATAATTCAAAGTAATCTTGCTCCTTCCATAGATGTCACCTCATAGTTTTCCATATTAATAAAGCACGAAGGAGGTGTATAATTTTACATAACCGCACAATACACATGTGTAATAAATGTTTATTTCCATTTACCAGCCAGTGGTTTTTGTACCAAGTTTTATGTGGAAAATATTTTAGCTCATGTAGTTATTTTATGTAAGTTTGAATCATTGTGGAATATATTGTTGTTAAAATTTTTGTTTTACCTTATTTGATCAAAATACTGTTTCGTATAATATTCACCCAGTGTTTCGTTTACATAGCAGTATTTTTTTTGTATGTTTTAAAATTTTAATTTTTTTGAAAACATGCAGCGTATCCTTGAGGATACCAAAATGATTTTTTAATTTATCGATACTTGGGAAAAATTTGTTAGTGGAGTATTGATGGAGACCCTGAGAAGAAACACAGCTATGTCGAATTCCTGTCATCATCAGAATCATAATGGCCATCTCTCATGTTACGTATAATCGAGACAAGTAAAAGTGCCCCCCTCAATATCCGAAAATCCATAAATAACCTGCGAATTGTTACAGTATTTCCATGGAAATCGCCTACCCAGTAAAGTGGTATGCTGTTTGTTATGGTTTATCACCCTCCCGACTGCGGAAATTCACGTGAAGCAATATATGTACCCCTTTTTTACGGGGATTACTCCACACTAGAACGCTTTTAGCACCCACTCGGAATCCCTTCAACGTGAATAAGTTTTATGGACGGCTTCATTAGTTAGTCAGTTTTTTATTTGACTCCATGAAATTTCAATCGGATGCATACTAATGGGCCTGTCCCTGATTCTTATTCACTAGCTGAAGATAATGTATATCCCTTCCGAAGGCTGAATAGGTTCTCATTGGGGGCTGATTATTCGATAGGTAAGTTAAAATTTTCCGAAGTCCATGGGGTCTCATTTATCATTGCGATATTTTGTCGATGATTGATGGAAAAGTCATCGATTCTAAGAGGGAGTATTTTACCCAAGCTTTTCGAGTGAACTGTTTTCAATGAAATTATGAATTATCTCGGCAAATTTCATATTCTTGAACCTGATGCTCAGCATGACGCTTTCCTCTTTGTAGGGTCATTCCACGCAAACTATCATTTTGGATTGTATGCATTTTAAAAAATCAAACCTTTAAATATATTGATAATAAAAATTTAGATACATTGTTTTCATTGTCTTTATTTGAAATAATGACGAGATTAGACATGTTTTTGCGCGTATGTTCTGGGGAACATCGCGTTCTCATTTTGCCCAAATGTCTGTAACTTTCGAATTTTCTTACGAAAATGGTCTCGAACGATTTGGTTCGACTCCCCAATGAAGAATTCGAGGTCAAATTTGATTCTGTCCGGCCGGCCGTTGCCACGATAACTTGAGAACGGAAAGAGCTAGCGACTTGAAATTTTCAGGGTAGGTGGCGCATCTCAATACAACGGACAAGTTCGTTAAAGGGCATAATCGGCCCAGTGGTTACCGAGTAATAATTTTTTTTTCAACCAATATAGATCCGATCGAATTGAAACTTAGTGAATAGTTGTAGAATATAAACCTAAGCACGTTTGTGAAATTTTGTGAGAATCGCATCGCTAGAAAATTATTAAAAAATTATTAAAACATATTTTTGTTGTCACGATAACCTGAGAACGGAAAGAGATAGCGGCTTGAACATTTCAGGTTAGGTTGTGCATCTGAATGCGACATTTGAGTTTGTTTATGAGCATAATCGGCCAACCGGTCTTAGAGTTAGGTATAGCCATCAGAAATTTTCTGAAATTTTGTTGTTTTTTGTTCCTCATTAACTCGAAAAATACTAAACCGATTGAATTCAAACATGGTTATTAGTTGAAGAATGCCAACGCGAAAATTCTTGCAAAATTTGGTGAGCATAGCATTTGTAGAAAATTTTTAATAAATCATTGAAAATAAAAAAAAAATTCTATATATCAGTAACTATTCGTCTGAAATTGCTGAAATTTTGCAAGATCCTTTAGGTCCTAACTCTACTGCCAAGTTTCAAGTTTTAACATGATCGGTTAAATATTGTTGGAGATTCGAGCAGCCTTGTGTGAGTTCAGTAGATGGATGACCGTTGCCTCGATAACTTTCAAACGAACGGAGATAGGGACTTGCAATTTTCAGGGTAGGTTGCGTATCCGAATGAGAGAGTTGAGTTCGTGTTTGGGCATAATTGGTTTAACGGTTTCCGAGTTATACCCACGAGGAATATTATTTCCTTGATAACTCAAAAAATAAATATTCGATCGAATTGAAGCTTGGTAACTAGTGGTAGAAAATCAACATAAAGACGTGTTTAAGATTTTGTAAGAACCGTACCTCTAGAAAATTTGAAAAAAATCACGAAAAAAAAATTATAAGAACCGTACCCCTAGAAAATTTCAAAAAAATCAAGAAAAAAAAATTGGTTCAAGCACTGACGTGAAGTCAGAAGCTTTTGCGCGTATGTGCTATTGTCCATTCTTCTGTATTGGACACCCTTAATCGAATTTACCAAGGTAAATTATGTTGTCCATTCTCCTGTATTGTACACTTGATTCAAATTTATCATGGTAAATTCGAAGTGTCCGATACAGGAGAATGGACAACATAATTTACCATGGTAAATTCGATTAAGGTTGTCCAATACAGAAGAGTGGACAATAGAACATACGCGTAAAAGCTTCTGACTTCACGTCAGTGCTTGAACCAATTTTTTTCAATATAGTGAGATTTTTCGGAAATATTGAAAAATAGATTGTGCAAAGGAAGGATGGAGCTACAGAGGAATGACAAAACTCAATGAGTACAAATTGTTTATTATAAGAAAAACTCAAAAATATAACGTATAAAAAGGATAATAATATACGTTATGAATGCGAAGCTGAAACATATTTTAATAACAAAAATTTACTTTAATTTTGTTCAAAAACTACAATGATTTCAATAATGAAAGGACTAGCAGAGATATATTTTAACGATTGAATCAAAATTGATATCAGAAATATCTTTTTCATCAGCACTGAATGTTTGAGTATTGTTGCGTCCCAGGACTACACATGTTGGGAAGCACTGGGTTGTTTTTCTAAACAAAGCAGCTCGCTTATAAAACTTAAATGTTTTGGGTTCACTGGTTTAGTTTACCCTGGGTGGCATCACCCTTGAAATTAATATTTTCCACGAAAAGATAATTGTAAGTGAAATATCTTGTAACCTTTCTACCCTTGTAGATATTCATGACCTATTTCCTGTGAAATATTGATAAAATTCATTTAACAACTGAAGTGCTAAGAAACGTATCAGTTTCTAAACACATTGCCAGAGCCATTAGTACTTTTGTCTAGACTATTCGAATACCCCTAGTCTGTGAAAATCATTTATCAGCTTTCGCTGACAGATCATATCCAGAAAACGAGGGAATTTTGGTCCCGATAGTGGGGGAATTTCGAGATTTCGAATTCCTAAGACTAAACACGCTAGAGGTTCACTGATTGGTGCATTTAGTATGCATTCCTACTACCTTTTCGCAATCGACAAATGTTAGTATTGTTGTAACATATCTGGGGCGGTTTTAAGATCGAACCCCCAATAATTGTTAATATTTCTCCTTTTTTACCCAGATGAAGAAACCTCCTATATTTCCTTCTATCTGGGCTTTTATATACAATTACACAGTTCAATTTCATTACTATTCTTGATCTGTCGCGAAACAATAACATTGTCTTGTCTTCGTTGGCAACTTAGTAGTCACTTCTTCCTTGCTATAAATTTTCATATAGAAGGAAGACTTCAATTGTATCAATATTGCATTGTACAATACTTCGTGCTTGTTATCACATTGTCGGTAACAAGAAAATACATTTTATTGTTGTGTTAAAAGTGCGTTCGAATATTTCACCACTTCCTATCCTCGAAATTGTTATTTTATTACAAGTAACAACGAGATTACTACTGGGTGCTTAAAGTTAAGTAGGTATACCCCCTTACTCATCCCCCTGATGAAACAATCAGGGTGTATAATTCTGGTCCTTCGAAAATACATTAGATCCTCATTAAAGCATCAGGACTCAACATATTATCCTTCGAAACCATAACATTCTGATAAACTAATCAGGATTCAACAAGTATTATGAATTCTTAGGTACTGGAGTTCATTAATAGTAATAATTTTGATTAATAATAATAACAATTTTGTTTTGCGTTTTCTTTAAATATTGATTGTGCTTTTTTTGTCTTAATTTTCCTCTTCCATCTGGATCCGTCTTTAATCTCTCAACCTTTTTTTTCAGCTTGGATTTTTCTTCGCTTGATAACGGCAAATTACTCTAAAAATGGATTCGATTTCCTTCAATAAAATAATAAGATAATTTTAAGCTTTAAAATTCAGTTAAAACTCATGTCCGTCATTCCTCTGGCATCTTGTTTGCCAGAGGAATGACGCCAGACGAATGATGATTTTGAACAAAATATTCGATAAATCCGAAACTGCTGAATATTCTAACCTAGTTTTTTCAGGATTGTACTTGAATTACTTATAATAATATATCATGTATCTGAAAGAAAATACACTGCAGTTCGTGACCACTATGTTTTGGAAACAAAAGGCCGAATTAACAAAGATACATGAAACAGGTTAAGAACAAAATAATCCTACACGTGCTAATCTTAAAATGGACAATTTCTACCTCTAAAACGTTAGCTGTTCGCACCATCTGTTATGTCGTTTTTGTAATTTTCTAGTTGGATGAGAGGAGTGACTTAATAGGAAGGTTGCTTAATTTATTTTTCCAATAAGTTGGTAATATTGACAAGTTTAATTCGATATTTTAATCCTAATTGGGAGTATTGTTATTATCTCAATATTTCAATAGTCTAAGTTAATCAATTCAATTCGAAATTTCCTGCGGTTACATGACAGAGGAATGACTATTTGGAAAAAAATATGAAATATAATTGTAATAAATTAGTTTTTATTATTTTATTGTCTAATCCCGATACAGTGTTTGATGTATCTTTATTATTTCATAGTCGTAATCATGGTAAATTAGACACCAATTAATAAATCTGCAGTTACTTCTAAAAAGATAGTTTGCGTAGAATGACCCAGGAACACTGAGCGATGAGGTGACCAGTGGCGGATTAACCGGTACGCTTAGTACGCTACGCTTAAGCGTAGGGCCCCTGATCGAATCAACATTTTTGCAAGTGAAAATGAAGAATAACGTGTAACTTGTCAGTCACAGGAAACGAATCGCAACCAGAGTCCAGACCTAGAGCAAAATTCAGCTGTCATTAATAAAATAACATCAAATCAAATGTCCCGCTTCCGCATGATTTATCTAATTATTCTTATCTGCCTGCAATAAATTTACGCAACGGTGGCAGAAGAGTTGTCGGCATCTCTTCGAAATCAAGGTAAATGCCACCACCGATATTGAGTGGGAAGGAGGGGTGCAGAGTGCAAGACATGATTTTGGCATTTCTTAGTTCTAAATATTTGTCATATACATTTTATAACCCTAAGGAAACACATCAAGGAACTTCAGCACTGAATATAACCTAATTATTATAGATCATTTCCTGCAAAATTTTAGAAAATTACAGACATTTGGGCACGCTGTTTCCTAGAACTTTATCGCAAAAGGACTAATAGCGTTGATACTAGTGCTATCTCTTTTTGGCGCTCTTGTTCCTCGGAATGCTTATGAATTTGCCCAAATGTCTGTAATTTTCAAATTTTTGGATGAAAATTGTCTCAAAAGTTTTGGTTCGACTCACTGATCAATAATCAGTGGTCAAAATCGATTCTGTCCGGCCGTCCGGCCGTCACCACAATAAATCTCGAACGGAAAGAAGTAGACAGTTGCCATGGGCAGAGATTAAGATGCAGTTTCATAATAAGAATCCATTTCTATCGTTCTCAACTCAGATGAACTAATACTTTCGGATATATGATTTTTCAATATTTCAATAATTATTCTTTTTCTATGATTTCATAGAATACTCTAATAATAAATTGCTGATGTATGTAAATCCAACATCAGGTGAGTCATAGACCTCTTGAATTTAATTACGAAAATTCTTGCAAATTAACACACAGAAGCCTAATTGAAATCAGATAATAGCACATGGTGTTCCCAAGCGGTCATCCATACAAGTACTAACAGCGCCAGATGCTGCTTCGCTTCAGTGTGGACGGTATCTAGAATATTGTGTGTGATATGGCTGCGAACAATATTTCTTCCTCTAACTCTGCAATTCTATTTATTTATTCTATTTCTATCATAAGAATCCAATTATATCGTTCCCAACTCTGGAAACCAATATTTACGGATATATGATTTGTCAAAGTTTGAACGAGAGCCTTAAAGCTCCTTCCCACTTTCTCTTAAGGGGTTAGGTGTAGTCAGCTTTTTCAATTTTTGTTCTCAGTTTCTTAAAGCATAATATCTCAAAAACATTCTCTAAAAATTTGAAGTACCTCCGACAAATACTTTTCGAGTTATTCGATAATTAGCAAAGGGCTCTGCTCGGGTCGGGAGCAGATAGCTAACAGCTAACGTGCTAACGACAACACTCCAGCAGGTAGAATGATACGTAGACAACATCAAACAGATATTTTGGAACCTGCTACAGTGGTTGAAGAACTAGTATATGGCCCAGGAATAGATTAACCTGTAAGTAATTGAATAATACGTAAATTGAGTTTAAAACTTCAAATGCGTTTTTCTCAAAACTACGTTCTCAGAACTGGTGACCACTGTAGCTCGAAAACCACTTGGTAGATTCTAATGAAATTTATACAGCTTTTCGAAAACATGAGAGACTCGTGCCTGATCGAAGGATTTCCTTTTTTGCTTAATTTCGATTTCTTATAAACAATTAACGTTTGGTTTTATCCCGAAAATATGGAAAAAATTATCCTGAGGCTGCCATTTAGTTAATTTAAAAAAAAAGCTTCGACCAGGCACAAGATTATCTACTGATACAACTAATTTTTTTTTGTCCGATTGATTTTTGATGAATCTCCAAAGATGTGTGATGGTCACCGCAAGGAGCTTCGGTCAGAACTGGAACAAAACAAACAGCTATTACTTTTAAAATTATCAATATTTTTGTCTGAAATTTTTGTCAAATCAAGTCGAAATCTCATTTGATGATACTGTATTTTTACTTTCATAATATAAAATAATTTACTGGTAAAAAAAATATTTAAAATTGTCATGTTTTCACGCTTCTGACTACACCTAACCCCTTAAGAACTCATTGTGTCTGGTACCAAATGTCAAATGTCTTAACTGAATTGTTCAAAAATAAAGAGTTATGAGACCGTTATTAGTCATATACAGCATGAATTTTGAAGTTTGAATATATTCCAACACCTCAACGTCCATATGATGTCACAGCTCGAAACGTCCTTTCGGTAGCCTTGTCCCCGAATTTCATTAAAAAATTGGTAGAGCATTCAGTGACCAATGTAACGCAATATCCACCTCGCAAAACTATGGGGGAACAAACTTTTCCATTTGCAGCGAAAGCTTTCCAACATATTTCCATTTTTGCAGAGAACACAGTGCGACGGAGTTAAGAGTTCTAACAGATGTGAAAGCATTAAACTTAATGTTTGATACTTCTCGTGAAAAAGTTTGCTCCTAATTTGAGAATTGCCCGCTCCTTTCATTGGAACCCTAAAGTTGCAACTTGTTTAATAAAAATGAATAAGCTCGAGGTTGGATGTCGGGAAGTTTATTCCAAGATAGATATACATCAGGGATCGAGGAGGTGTTCAATAATGAAAACAAATACTCTTCCTGTGCCTATTTTTCGAACTTATTACTTATTCGAATTCATACCTATTACTTGAATTCTCTTTAGGGGAAAAAATAATGTGGATATATGATTTGATACGAGGGAGAAACCGCTAACAAACATTTGTACACCAGAATTCCAATTCAACCGGAATTCTATTGGAATTCTATTAGAATTCTATTGGAATTCTATTGGAATTCTATTGGAATTCTATTGGAATTCTATTGGAATTCTATTGGAATTCTATTGGAGTAATATTGGAATGCTTTTGGAATTCCAAGGTACGATGTATCATTGAAATTTTGAAAAATCATATTTCCAAAAGTATTAGTTTCTTAGAGTTGGAATTGAGATCGATAGATTCTTATGATGAAACTTGATCTCAAAAAATATTGAAGTTGAAATTTGTGATGTATAACAAAAAATTTGTTTTCGTTACTCTGAAACCACCCGGCCGATTTGGCCTAATAAAGAACTTAACCCCTCATTCCGTTCGAGAGTAATCGTGATAACAGCCATCCGGCTGGACGGCCAGACATAATCGATTTTGACCGACGATTCTTGTTCAGTGAGTCGAACCAAATCGTTCAAGACGATTTTCTGCATAAAATTAGAAAATTACAAACATTTGGGCAAATTGATAAGCACTCCGTTCCGAGGAACAAGTCACGTTTGCTTGCCGTGAATGTAGACTTTTTGGAAGCCACAAGTGCTTTGATGAAATATTGATGAATAAAAAATTTTGTAAACGATACTAAATGTGCAACTTATTGAATTAATAAATGTACTATTTGATGGGAATTTTACATGTAATAATTTCCGAAAAATGCCATTGGCAGTGCAAATTGTTATCTGAATTGGCTGCAATTAAAGACGTGGGATCCGCAAGTAATTATTCAAGTCAATTCAGCTGCCATTATATACTAACTGACAAAGAAACAGCAACACCCAAGAGGAGCTGTTTAAATTTTGATTTTTTTTGGTAAAACATAGACAGTAGAGCAAGGAGTAAATGATTAAAATACGGAGAAAAAAAACATTTTTGTTACTTATATGTTCTAGTCGTTTTTTTCAATTTTTTTTTCAATTTTACAACAAACCAGCTGTTAGAGGAGATCCAAAGTCGATGTTTAGTTGTTGTTAAAATACCTAGAGCACGTGTACGCCGAATTTATCGCCAGTTAAGTGAATTAGAAAGAGGTCGAATTATTGGTCTACGGAAGGCGGGGTCGTCATTTCGAGAAATTGCTAACCTTACGAACAGAAATCCAACTACTGTTATGAGATGTTGTCAAGCTTGGTTTGATAATACCCAAAATCGAAGAAGAGTAGGCACAGGACGTCGGAGGGGCACAAATGGAGTTCAAGATCGAGGTCTAAGACTTAAGGCTATTAGAGACCCATTTGCGACAACTCGATCTTTAGCTGATGAGTGATTAGGAGCACAAGGCCATCCTGTAACTGTCCGAACGGTTTACCGCCGGCTAAGGTCTTTTGGACTGCAGCATTATCGACCCCATCTTGTGTTACCTCGGACGGTTGGGCATCGCCGGCAAAGATTACAGTGGTACAGAGTCAACATTGGAATGTCGAATGGTATCAAGTTGTCTTTTCTGACGAACCTCTATTCTCCTTGGGTGAACATGATGGCCGAAGAAGGGTTAGACGACGTCTGGGAGAAAGACGTGAACCTCAGTTTGATATTGAGCGTCATATACACCGGACAGTAGGCGTTATGGTATGGGGTGCTATTGCACATGCATTTAGGTTACCTTAAGTCTTTATTCGAGGTAACATGACATAGAGGAGCCATATGTTCTCCCTTACCTTAACCGGCTCGAGAATCCAATATTTCTATAATGCTCGACCTCATGTTGCCAGAGATAGTTTTAACTTTTTTGAAGCAACCCATGTGAATCTTTTGCCATGGCCCCCCAGATCCCCCGATCTTTGCCCATAGAGCATGTTTGGGACATCAAGTGTGGAAGGCTTGGAAATTTACCCCAGCCCCCAGTGGACTTTCGCGGCTCTGATACATGAACTACAGGTGGCTTGGGATAGTATCCCTTGGAGAAATTGACCATCTTATTGCATCAATACCAAGACGTGTTGGGGAGTGTATAGATAATCACGGTGGACAAACACATTATTAACAAATTTAAAAAAAAAATTAGTGAACCCTTCGTTTTTTTCTTCAAATTTATCTATGTTTTACCAAAAGAAATTAAAATTTAAACAGCTTCTTTCTGGGTGTTGCAGTTTCTTTGTCAGTCAGTATAATTATAATAATTGTAAATTGTGGCAACGATATTTGAAGCGTTCCAAGCAGCAATACCAAAAGTGAGACAAAGAGTAGAAAAATCTATGAGTGAGAAGAGAAGAATAATAATTGAATCAAGTTCCGGTGAATTTTCGACGGCCCTATTTCAAACTCTTTTGTGTGGAACATTCTAAGTATTAATTCTCCGTTGTGGTGAAAGCTCCGTTACTCGGTAATTTGATATTACACCGTTAATAAAGAAAGTTCAATGAGAGGCTATAGCGTATGGCTCATTCGCCTTCTTTCACGATGAAATTACATAGAAGATGAAACAGTTTGTGTAAAGGGCGCATCTTGGGGAGCTTCAGGTGTGGCGAAAAGATTAAATGAAGGATCTGAGTGAAGTATATGGAGCCAACAAGTGATTATCTCATGTACTCTACAGGCTGGAAGTAATACTTAGGTGACAGTCTGACTGTTATATTTCTTCTCAGTTTTAATCTTGCGAATATCTGAAAACATAATCATTCTGAATGGCAAAATGAGTTCAGATGATATTGCGACGGAGTTTTTCTCAATTATTTTGTAACTGTGTGTAAATAAAGGATTGGTTCAAGCACTGACGTGAAGTCAGCAGTTTTTGCGCGCATGTTCTATTGTCCATTCTCGAGCTCCTTACTTTACGTCAGTTCTTGAACCAATTTTTGGCGGTCTTGTTCCCCGGAACAGAGTGCTTATCAATTTGCCCAAATGTTTGTAATTTTCGAATTTTTGGCTGAAAATGGTATCAAACGATTTGGTTCGACTAACTGATCAAGAATCCGGGGTCGAAAACGATTATGTCCGGCCGTCCGACCGTCTGTTAACAAGATAACACTCGAACGAAAGGAGTTAGAGGATTGAAATTTGTAGGGTAAGTTTGGAGCGTAAATATCTCGGACGAGCTCGTTAACCAGCAAAATCCATTGAGCAGTTGCGGGGTTATGGCCGGTTTTAGTAAAAAGATTTTTTAAGAATATTTCCGAATCCGATCGCTCGATCTAACTGAATTTTGCATCAAATTGTAGAAACATGACCTTCAGACGCATGTGGAGTTTTGTGTTGATCGGGTTACCGTAAAGTGTAAAAAAAAATTTTGAAAATTTTTGAATTTTGTTTCTACAATTAATCTCGAACGGAATGAGCCAGGCAGTTGAAATTTTCAGAGTAGGTTAGGGAGATAAATATCTCGGTTGAGTTTGTTATTGGGCAAAATAGGCCAAATGGTTTCGGAGTAACGAAAAAAAAATTTTTTTTAACTTACAAATTTCAAAATAATTTTTTTTTAAGATGCAGTTTCACCATAAAATTCTATTGATATCATTTTCAACTCCAACAAGCTAATACTTTCGGAGATATGATTTTTCGAAATTTCAATAATGAATCGTACTATGATTTATTATATGTTCTGTGTTCATACTCGTACATGTCATCCTGCCCTATAAGAGAGAGTCAAATTCATTTTAGCTATTTCAATTTGATTTCTTCCATGGTGCAGTTCTCATTCTCAGATTGCTCATGTAATCGTGTTTCTTGTTGTTCTTTTTACTGTTTCTTGTTGTTCTTGTTCTTTTTAATATTTCCTAGTCATACGCTCCCCACCAAATTTTGAATCGGATTGAATTTAGTTGTTTGAATAGACATCTATCTCTGTCACAATGATATCAGTTGCTGCTCCTCGCTATACCCAATCATTTGTGCTAAGTCAGTCGGTGGATAGTTTTGACGTAGTTTCATCAAACTTATGAGAAGCTAGTACTTGGAACATTCTCAACATTTCACCCCAAGTAATATTTAATTGGTATATTTTCCAACAGTTCATATAAAGCAAGGAAAATGTTTTTTTTTTTTTTAATTTTCTAGGGATACGGCTCACACAAAATTTTACACATATCTTATGTCGATATTCTACAACTAGTTACCAAGCTTTGAATCGATCAAGCCTATATTTTTTGAGTTATCGAGGAAAGGATATTCCGGGAGGGCTATAACTCCGAAACCGTTTGGCCGATTATGCTCAACAACGAACGCAACTCTCCCATTCGGATGTGCAACCTACCCTGAAAATTCCAAGTTTCTATCTCCTTTCGTTCGAAAGTTATCGAGGTAACAGTCACCCATCAAGCTACTGAACTCACACAAGGCTGCTCGGATCTCCAACCATATTCATCCGATCATGTTCAAACTTGTAACATGAATGTAGGGTTAGGTTATGAACGCTATCGCAATTTCAGCGATGTCGGATGAATAGACATAGCATACACATAGAGAATATCTCGAAAACGGTGCGTTTAAGGAGAAATGATGAAGAATAATATAATGTTCTAAAACGATGGAATATTCTTGAAGTGACTCTTGAAAAACTTTATATGCTTTCTTTATGCTAATTTCGTTTAGTTTTATGAATCCATGAGTCCATAGCTAGAAAACTAGTAGAAGTAGAAAATAAATAATATTTGGAAAATATGTATCATAGTTATAGGAAACTTTACGCCAACATTCATTTTATTCGAAAAAGGGATGTCAAAGCTACAAGATAAAAACTGATTTTTTTTTCAAAATTTCAACAGCCTGTATCTTTTTACCTGAGCTGAATTTGGAAAAATGTTAAATGAAAAAAGTGTTTCATTTGATGAGAGGAATCTTTGGTTGAAATTAATGCAGTGGTCAAAGACTCACCCTGTATAATAATTCGAAAGCGATAAGCGAAATATAACAAATAACTATAACAGTATATTTGGTTTTGGCAAGAACTGAAAATGTGGATCATTTCAAGTATGCATACTGGACTCAAATCAGTTGTGTGTAATTCTCAAAAATATTTCAATTGAGTGTTCATTAGATCCACCAACAGATTTATTCTGAATAAAATTTGAACTATTGAATTAGTCTTATTTATAAACTGACTTGCAAACCTTCCAGTTCGGCGATCATCAATGAATACCTAAAACAAACACTCGAACAACAACTCGCTGAAATGCGATCGAACTCAGGTAACTAATTCCTGATAACCTTTTTGATTAATGTAGCGTAAATACTCGGAGTGGACGTACATAAGCGCTGTGCGTCATTTCTAAAATTCAATTTTTCCCATAACACCGCCACAGATAAACCTCAAATATTCCTGGTAGTGCCGCGTTCACATTTTCATGTCGCGCAGATATAGCTGAGCATTTCCGCGAGTTGAAGTTGATTTTACGATCATTTTTTCTACTCGTTTTTTGCTTTCCTGAAATTTTTCAACTGTGTTCAATTTCGTAGAATGATGAATCAGGTAGAATTTCTACGGACAGAGTTGATATACCTACTGAAATGGAATTAACTGTACCTAAATAGGATAGTCATGTCAACAATTGCTTTTTAGGTTAAAATTTTTGCGTATTCTCCGAAAAATATGATTGAGGTGTCATTCGATTTGGAGTGGCTTTTAGGTAATTTTGAGGCTAAGGGTCTATTTCCCCATAAAGTCCCGAAACCGGGTACTCCGGCTCGCGCAAGCCTCGACCCCTTCGGACCTTCAATGAATAAATATTATTTAAACTCATTAAATATGAAAAGATAAAATTGAAAAAATTCAGGCGCCTGCGGGATAGATCAGTGAATAATATTCTGTGGTCCAAAAATGTTTATCTCGATTTTTAAATTAGTTATCAATTAGTTAAAAACCAATTTTTTGTAGCACGAACATTAACATTGCAAGTGCGATAATTATTAAACTATCAATCTGAGAATGTTTTCATTAATCTGAGAAGTTTTCCTTTCGTGGATCTATTTTTCAAAGGTCTTAGATCCGTTTTTTATGATCAGAAAATCATTTTTAATAAGTTTTATCCCCTATTGTTTAAAAAATTGCGTTGTTTATGAAATAATTTGAATTTTTTTTGATAACATAATCGTTAATGGTAATTATGATTTGAAAAAAACCCCGTTTTTCAAAATAAAATTTATTTCTTAAAAACGCATTTGTTAAATAACATTTTTTTTGTATACCTTGTTACGAAAATTAAGGACCATTTTTTTTTAAATCTTTATATAACTTGGTCTTTGATATTAAAAAAAATCGATTATTATTCAAATTTTCATTGTTTATTTAATAAACACTTTGTTATAAACAAATGAATTATCTCTTTGTATTTTTTTTTCTCTTCAAAAAAAAACAAGCACAATCATGTATTATTGAAAAAAAAGTTATTGAATTGAAAGATCAATAAAAAATATAAATAAATTTTTTTTAACAAAAAATAATACATGGCTGTATTTTTAGCCAGGCATGCGCGAGCGGAAGTACCTTCCCGTTTTCGGGCGTATTTTCAACCCCCTGGGAAAATTATAAATATTGGTCCTACAGTTCCAGATGTAAGGACTTGTTTTAGGAAATTTCCTCCCCATTTTGAGTCTCTTTTCAAAGTTGAACTATCTGATATCCAATAGTTTTTGAGATATTGGCGAGAAACCAAACGCTTTTTTATGTTTTCACTTAATGTTTGTAACTATAGCAATTTTCACGAGCGGCCTTAGCATTTTCTGAAAAACTATCTACATGCTATTCCAAATCGCATGATAACTCAATCATAAATTTCGGAGAAAAAGCAAAAATTTTGATCTAAAAAGAACTTGTTGACTAGACTATCCGGCCAATTTAGACATTCAAACGTAGAAAAATTCGAACCCAGCTGAAAATTGGTAGGATAGTTAAGACTCCATTATAAATGAAATCTAAAAAGTCCTCATTGATCCCGTAACGATGAAACAATTGTATCGTGATAAATATAATTGTTTAATCGTTGATTGTTGTTATTGTTATTGTTTGTTAGGCAACACTGTCCGATTGATTGCTTCGGACAAATCTTTGTTTGTTACGCAGAAGCAAATCCCAAAATTATAAATATTTTATTTTACAGAAATTTTTCACCGTTTGGAAGAGAAAACCCAGAAAGAAATCATTTAATAACATATTCTTCTTATTGGAAGAGGAGAAATGGAAATGCTCATTTCGTTTTGAAGGAAGCACTCAATATATTCATGAGACCGTGTTGGAAAATAAAGCTGGATTCAATGACATATAACATGGTTGTCATAGAAATCCTGTAAATATCTTAGATTTGCAGGAGTAGTGTGGACCATCTTGTTGAAAAATGTATTTCTTCATCGTCCAGTTGATATATAAATGGTTCCAACATAATTACCCCATACCTTTTATCATTGATGGCACCTGGTTCATATAATCAACGAAGTGAAACTGCTAATCATACTAAAACATTTTGAGAATCTAGTGAAGTCTCAATGATATTTTAAGGATTCTCAGATCACTAAATCTGTAGTTTTGATAATTTTCATACCCCACCCAACAAATGAAGCTAAGCCTCATTACTAAAATGCGTAAGGTCCAATAATCTGGCCTCCTTGATATTACGTAGAAAGCTATGGCAGTACTCTAGGCGACGTGGAATATTTATTGGTAGAAGTTTCTGTATCATCGTGGTTTTGTAAGGGTACAAATTCAATTTTCTTTTCAACACTTCGTGTCAACTCGTGTCCTTAGATCTTCAACAACTTCTTTAAAGACTTGCGGTTTTCCTGTCGATTTGCTAATGTTGACGTCCCCTGTCTGAATAAATCTGTTCATAACACCTCTGAAATTAGTCTTTCATACAGGATTCTTGAACCTGAACATCTGGATGTTTCGCCTCATATTCATTTTCATACGCGTGTTTTGTTCTAAATCATAAGCCATTGTGTATTTCAATAATTTTCAAGGTTTTGGAAACACAAGGTTAACGAACTTTAATGCGAATTGACATTGAGATAATAATGGCTGAAGGTTTCGATATTTTAATAAATAGTTTAGGAGTAACCGTCATTCAGTAGAGAACACAAAAAAAAATACTTAAGGATCTGTGATCTGAAAATAACGGTTTCAATTCATGAACATACGTCCAATATACCATGTTTTATTCTCTTTGACCAACGAATGCTTTTAAATATAGATATAAATGCATCTAAATAAATGTTTTTCAACATCCTCTGAAACTGACAATCATTCTCTCGTATTGAAAAATTATGGAAGGATAAATGATTAAGCAATATTAGTTTGATTTTAGTACTTACCGAATTTATATTCTATTCATTTCTTCGGGAATAAAATTGCCCTTGATAATTGGCAATATATATTTGATGTTGTTCAACCGATTTTTAAGTGAATTCTGACATTCTGTTGACGCATCGACTTGTCAAATACAACTTCGGTAGGCCGCTCGGAAGCACGAAAATAAGTTTGAACATAGACAGACTTGATATATTCTCTGTGAAATAATGATTTATTAGATTCACTTCAGGGACGTCAGAATAGAAAACCGTTGACAACTTCGCTGATCGAGTGTAATACAGTTGACCAGTACATCTCGACTGTTGGAATATTTCGGTATTTCGGTAACATCTTCACCAATACAGTTCCGATCAAATCTAGAACTCCACTGTAAAATAAGGCATTAATGGGTCTCACAGAATTTGAATGATATCTGTCGGATAGTTGCTGAGATACGGACTGTTTATATATGTATTTTTTAATTTCCTAGTCATGCTAATTTCATAAAACTTGGCAAAAGTCTTCGAGTCGGTATAGTATTTTCGAGTTATTGGAAAGTTTCAAATGGCTCTGAAACCACTTGGTAGATTTTGCCCATTATCGATCTTAGCGGCGCATTTGGACTACAAACCTACCCTGAACATTTCAACTCATTGCTATCGAGCGTAACCGTGCTGACGACCAGACGGTCAGACAGAATCAAGTTTGACCTCGGATTCTTCATCAGTGAGTCGAAACTAATCGTTTGAGACCATTCTCTGCCAAATATTAGAAAAAAACAGACATTTGGACGAATTAATAGGTACTCTATTCAGGTGAACAGCGCGAAAATTAAAGAAGCACTGACGACATGGCAGGTGCTATCAGCACACCCGTTATTTTAATAATTAATATATTTCGCTGATTTTTAACTCTTCTTGCGAGGATCATACAATCAGAAGCATAGAAATACAGTTCACCAGAGTCACCTCAATTTTCTTAGATTCTTCCGAGATATCAGTAGCATGAGCTTTTAAAAAAATCACCTATATAGCTAATTAACCACAAGCAAAAATGGAGTAATTCACAAAACTCGAAGGAAAGTCCAAGTGTTAACATGTCTGAAAAATATCCAAAGATGAATCATTTTCTTCCATTTGGCAGGAATTTGAAATTATATGGTACCTACTTCTTCTGAATGTATCTCTAAATTGTGGAAAGAACACAGACAATAATAATGGAGTTAGGGAGGATCAATCCACGGATAAAGCTACTATTGAAATGAGGGAGATCGAACTACACTATTTCCTGAGATCAGATGATACCCAGGAGCTATATCTTTCAGTTTATGCGATCGAAGTTCATGGCCTAATATAATCAAAATCCTCAAGTTATAGTATAGAGAAGATGTGGGAATATTTCCCAGGATATTATCATCTAACTTGTGGCCTAGAGGTAGAGCTGACTCCATTATAATACATCGTTATTCTATAGGTCTTTTCATCTTATGTTGGATTCAGCTGGCGGCGAAAATGTAACCCATTTTTCCTGAGAGCTCCGATAATGTCTTTTCTGGTACATAATTTCGATTTTACGGCTGCTGAAATTCAAGTCGGTTCTGGTTTTTATGTTACTGCGGCTCCCTATTGTTTCTGAGACGCTTATACTTTATTTTTTTCCCCGTTTATTTTATTTCAGAACCAATTCAATTATGTGTGTGCTTTCTGTTGATAGCACTAATCTTATATTTTCGGAATCGAAGTAGTTTCAACGTTGATTACATGACCGAACAGAAACATTAATTTTTTACTGATACTAAAGAAATAACGAACTGACATACATATGTCCGTATTTGGGTGACCCATACGAGCTACAAGGCAGTAAAAGCGTATGATTACCTTTAGTTAAATTAGGGAATTTGAGTATCGGTCGGAAACAAACAAATGTTGGGTAGAGTTACAGGGGTTGAAGGGAAATATTCTGTTCTGTCGCTAAAAAATGGGGTAAATTAAACATCAATTGACAAGTTTCAGCGTTTCAGTTATTGGTTGAAAAAATATGTATTTATTCCAGACTATGGCCCAACCCTGTATAATATAAACCGTCCACCCCAGAAGTAATAGTCTAGTCAACAAGTCCCTATTAGGTCAAAACTTTTTAGAGTTCCCCGAAAATTATGATTGAGATGTCATTTGTTTAGGAATGGCATGTACATATTTTTTGAGAAAATTCAAGAGCAGCTCGCAAAAATTGCAAAAGTTATAAACAATTAAGAGAAAAAATAGGGGGTTTGGCTTTTTGCACTTATCTTTAAAACTATTTGGGATTCGAAAAAAGATTCAAAAAGAGGAGGAAATTTCCCAAAATAAAAGTCCGATCCCCCGGAACTATAGGACCAATATTCCTCATTTTCCCAGAGGGTTGAATATCGCCCGAAAACGGGTACTCCGCGTTGCACAAGCCACGCTCACTTCGCACCTTCAATGAATAAATATTACTTTAACTTATTATATATGAAAATTGAGAACTGAAAAAATTCAGGTGCCTACAGGATAGATAAATGAAGAATAATCCGTGGTCCAAAAATGTTTATCGCAATATTTCAATTAGATATCCATTAGTTAATTAACAATTTTTAGTAGCACGACCATTGATATTGGAAGTGCGATAATTGTTGAACTATTAATCTGAAACTAGTGAAATTGTATGTCTATTAGTTTGATAGTCATACTGAAATTAAACATAAAAAATGGGTTCAAGCCCTGTGGACAGGAGCTTTCTGGCGCTCTAGTTCAAACAGACAAAAGTTGGGAATTATATCAATGTATTCATATGATAGAACTGCATCCTAAAGGAAATTCAATTCAAATAATAGTTTATTTATCAAGATTAAATGAGCAATCATGAGAATGAGAAAAGCACCATGGAAGAAATCAAATTAAATCTGGCCAATTTTGCCCAATAACGAACTTAACCGAGATATTCATCTCCCTAAACTACTCTGAAAATTTCGACTACGTACCTCATTCCGTTCGAGAGTTATATCTATGTCTATGGATGAAAAGCAGTCTCACTACTCTCAGATCTCTTACTTCATGTTCAGTTCCGAAATGTAAGAATTTTCTGAGAAAAACTAATTTCGGAGCAAACAACTGAGATTTTTCTCACTTCGCTCACAATTCTTCGATTGATTAGATAATCTGTCAGGAACATCATTTGACATTATGACAATTCATATTCATACATAGAATAATATCATTCTGTGACAACGTTGAAATACGATTTATTATTGAAATTTTGAAAAATCATATCTCCGAAAGTATTAGCTTGTTAGAGTTAAAAATGATATGAATGGATTCTTATGATAAATCCTCTCATTAAAAAAAATTTAATTTGGAATTTGTTTCGTAAAAAAAAAAATTTTTTTTTGTTACTCCGAAACCATCTGTCCGATTTTGCCCAATAACGAACTTAGCCGAGATATTTATCCCCCAAACCTACTCTGAAAATTTCAACTCTCTAGCTCATTCCGTTCGAGAGTTATCGTGCCTACGGCCGGCCGGACCGGCCGGACAGAATGAATTTCGACCGCGAATTCTTGATCAGTGAGTCGAACCAAATCGTTTAAGACCATTTTCATCGAAATATTCGAAAATTACAGACATTTGGGCAAATTGATAAGCACTCAGTTCCGAGGAACTAGAGCGCCAAAAACGCAGGTGAAAATAATGAACTAAAAGAACAGAAAATTAAAAGTTCAATAAAAAATGGGTTCAGCCCTTTGGACAGGAGCTTTCTGGCGCTCTAGTTCAAACAAACAAATTATATCTCCGAAAGTATTGGTTACTCAGAGTTGGGAATTAAATCAATGTATTCATATGATAGAACTGCATCATAAAAGAAATTCAATTTAAATAATAGTTTATTTATCAAGATTAAATGAGCAATCATGAGAATGAGAACTGCACCATGGAAGAAATCAAATTAAATCTGGCCAATTTTGCCCAATAACAAACTTAACCGAGATATTCATCTCCCTAAACTACTCTGAAAATTTCAACTACCTACCTCATTCCGTTCGAGAGTTATATCTATGTCTATGGATGAAAAGCAGTCTCACTACTCTCAGATCTCTTACTTCATGTTCCTTTCCGAAATGTAAGAATTTTCTGAGAAAACCTAATTTCGGAGCAAACAACTGAGATTTTTCTCACTTCGCTCACAATTCTTCGATTGATTAGATAATGTCATGTCTCAGGAACATCATTTGACATTATGACAATTCATACATAGAATAATATCATTCTGTGACAACGTTGAAATACGATTTATTATTGAAATTTTGAAAAATCATATCTCCGAAAGTATTAGCTTGTTAGAGTTGAAGATGATATCATTGGATTCGTATGGTAAAACAGCTTATTGAAAAAAATTTAATTTGGAATTTGCCTTGTAAACAAATTTTTTTTTGTTACTCCGAAATCATCTGCCCGATTTTGCCCAATAACGAACTTAGCCGAGATATTTATCTCCCAAACCCACTCTGAAAATTTCAACTGTCTAGCTCATTCCGTTCGAGAGTTATCGTGCCTACGGCCGGCCGGCCGGACCGGCCGAACGGCCGGACAGAAGGAATTTCGACCACGGATTCTTGATCAGTGAGTCGAACCAAATCGTTTAAGACCATTTTAATCGAAAAATTCGAAAATTACATACAATTGGGCAAATTGATAAGCACTCAGTTCCGAGGAACTAGAGCGCTAAAAAATATAAATTTTTTTTTATATAATAGGTACATGATTATTTTTGTTTTTTTGAGTAGAAATGAAAAAAATACAGAGAGACAATTCATTTGTGCATAACAAATAGTATATTGGATAAACAATGACAATTTGAAAAATATTTTTTTTTATATCAAATAATATAAAATATTATATCATTAATAATGATTAAAAAAAACTTATTCTTTATTATCAATTAGAAGGGGTAGAAAAAATTTTTAATTAAGAAATCCATTTTTAACCAATAAAAAAAATTAATTAAAGATTATATTTCCAAGGCATAATTTCAAATTACCTTATAAACAACGCATTTGTTTATAACAAGTTTTTGAACAATAATACATAAAAATTATTAAAAATCATTCTTAAGTAGCTTCTAATCATGAGAAAACGGATCAATAGTAATATCATAAAAACAATATTTTTTTTCAATGTTTAATCAAGCTCTAACATTTTTAACCTAAGTAAATTGTTAATAACAAAGTGAAAATTAACAAATTTTTCCAACGGGAATCTATTCTAAGCCCTTTGGAAAATAGCTTCACGAAAGGAAAACATTCTCAGAATACTAGTTTTACAATTATTGCACTTGCAATGTCAATGTTCGTGCTAAAAAAAATTGTTAATTAACTAATGGATAACTAATTGAAAAATCGCCATAAAAATTTTTGGACCTCGGATTATTATTCATTGATCTATCTTGTAGGCACCTGAATTTTTTCAGTTCTTTATTTTCATATTTAAAAGGTTTAAATAATATTTATTCATTAGAAGACCGAAGTAGGGGCGTGGCTTGCGCAAGCCAGAGTACTACCCGTTTTCGGGTGTATTTTCATCCCTCTAGGAAAATTATAAATATTGATCCTACAGTTACGGGGTTAGGACTTTTTATTTTGAAATTTCCTACTCTTTTTGAATCTTTTTTCAAATTTGAAAAATACTTTTCAGGATACCTAAATGCAAAAAACCAAACCCCTTTTTTTTTCACTTAATTGTTTATAACTTTTGCAATTTTTGGGAGCGCCCCTTGAATTTCCTCAAAAAATATCTACATGCCATTCCGAATCGAATGGCACCTCAATAATAATTATCTTCGGTTGAACTCTAAAAAGTTTTGACCATTACAGTGCTAATAATATTTAATGTTCGTTCCTCAATTCCAGACAAAACAAAATACATTTTGATATTTATTGTGCAATTTCTATATCATAAGACTTTCTTGAATAGGGACCAAAATTATATTCTGAAACAAGTTGCAGAATGGCTTCCTATTCAAACACGAATGCGAAATTCGAAAACGAGCGACGAAGGAGCGAGTTCTCGAACGCATGAGTTGAATTATTGCCTTCTGCAACGAGTATATAAGACGACATTTTCTCTATTTCAGGCAAGTTTTGTAAAATACTGTTGAAATTTAATGAAAAATTCGGATTACACATCCTAGTGACTTTTGTATTGTATCTTGGCAGTTGGTGTAACTGTTACGAAATTGACAGATTACTGAATTTGAATCATACGTAGGGCATGGAGATCAGATTTGAAACAGTTTCCTAATAGCATGAATGATTCAAAATTAGCAAGAAGGAAATCTCTAGTACCATATTTTTTTATGAAAATAAAACTTCTCCTCTCAACAATTATTTCACTATATCTAGATTATATTATATTGACAATTGACTTGTGTTGAAATTAGATTGGATCGAATGTCAGTGCTGACTACCACAAAACGAAAAATATAACTACAAACACTGCGGGAATGAGTTCATTACAGCACTCTTTTTAGTGCTGTAATGAACTCATTACGATACTGAAATAGACAATAGTATATTCTAAAACAAGTTGTAGAATGGGCCGATATTCCAACACGAACGCGAAATTCGAAAACGAGCGACGAAGGAGCGAGTTTTCACCGTACGCATGAGTGTTGGAATTGCCATCTGCAACGAGTATTAGACGATATTTTCTCTATTTCAGGCAAGTTTTGTAAAATACTGTTGAAATTCAATGAAAAATTGGGATAATACATTCTAGTGACTTTTGTATTGTAACTTGGCAGTTGGTGTGACTGTTACGAAAGTTGACAGATAACGAAAATTGAATTGTACGCATGGAGATCAGATTTTTTGACAGTTTTCTAATATCATGAATGATTCAAAATTAGCAAGAAGAATATCTCTAGTACCTTATTTTTTGATGAAAATAAAACCTTTCCTCTCAACAATTATTTCACCTTATCCAGATTATCTTATATTGACAAAAATTGACGTGAAGAAATTTGATAGGATCGATTGTCAGTGCTGACTACCTTCTTCTTCTTAAAATGCCGTACACTTCTAGTGCGTTGGCGACTATCTCATTATAATAAGGGTCCTTGCTTCCGCAGCGCGACAAAGCTCGCCCGTATTATTAATCCTAGCTTTCTATTTGACGCTGTATCACTTCCAAAGTGATGCGAAATCAGTTCAAACCAGAGAAATAGAGGGAAATCCCTCTATTTCTCTGGTTCAAACTGATTTCGCATTCAAACTGATTTCGCATCAGTTTGGAAGTGATACAGCGTCACATAGAAAGCTACCAATGCCTGTCCAATTCTTGATGTTTCTCAGCCAGGACATCTGCTTACGTCCTACTCCTCTCTTCCCTTCAATTTTTCCTTGGAGAATTATCTGTGGTATTTTGTACTTCTCTCCTCGTAGTACGTGGCCCAGGTATCCAATTTTCCACTTCTTGATAATGTTGAAAAGTTCTCTTTCGCGTCCCGCCCTTCTAAGAACGTCTTCATTACGAACTCGATCCACCCACGATATACGGAGCATCCTTCATAGGCACCACATTTCAAAAGCCTCAAGCTTATTTATCTACCGGATCTTAAGAGTCAATGTTTTCATTCCATATAAGAGGATGGACCAGACGTAACACTGCATCATTCTGCATCTTAATTTAACTACCACAAAACGAAAAATAACACTACCAACAATGCGGGAATGAGTTCAATACAGCACTCTTTTTAGTGCTGTAGAGAACTCATTACGATACTGAAATAGAGAAAAGAATTATTATTAACGTTATCATTTGCTTGATGAACCATACTTCATCTCAGGTACCCCGTCCATCACTTATATTGAAGATTTACCAGCCCTATATCCGAACCATTCAGAACGTTATCAGGCACCATACGATTTCATTAAGCTAATTACCTCTTGGATTCAAAAGGAATCTTTCAACAGATCCCATCATACCCTGTCAGGAAAAATTCAGCGCTGAAAGGGTCCAAATAGCGGAAGTTGCTAGCAGTTTTCATCGACCCCTTTTTCGTCCCTAATAGCAATGGAAACTTCTCAAACTTCATTTCGTGCGTCTTGAAAACGTCGTTCAATTGAGTTGGTTGGAACTTTCGAGGCTGTTGTTATTTAAATTACTTATTTCGCTAACCTTATACAGTCGAACGTTTAGATCAATTGCCGCGAGGGGGAACGGTGTGCCGGATCTGGCTCGGTTCAACTGAAAAATTGTTGAACTGTAGCGATAGGGGTTTTTAGGGCAGCTAAGTTCTGATTGGACGCTTCAATTTGAGAATCTTCCGCAGTGTATACTTTTTGCTTCGGGTAATTGGAGCTTTGATTCGGATGGAAAATTTTCCGTGATATGGATTAAATTGGAAATTCGTTTACAACTTCCGGTGGAATGGAGTTTTTACCGAATCTGGAGTCATATGTAACATCGGAAACTAAAAAGACAGAAAACACCAGAAAATCTATTTTAACTGAACGATATCAATGAGGTAAGGGAGTTCATAGAAATATTATTATATCCCAAAAATTCCAACATAGCTCGGAAATCGCGTTAGAAGTTTTATTCTGCTCGTTCATTGAATGATAAATATAATTCACTGTGTCTGGCATCTTATATACAGGGTGATTCATTGAGAAATGCACACACAATGAGGGTAGATTGGGAACATCGAGGTGCTTCTATATAACCTTATTTTATGGGTCCATCATTCGTGAAAACCAGGATATAGGTCAATTAATTAATTTTTTCCATATTTTCAGATAATAATAACTTATGCACCACCTTATACATTTTTGTAATAATTGGTTCATATGTTCTTTGTCCACAGTGGAGTCGAGTGACATAATAATAAATATCTTGTTCTAGGTCCGGCCTCAAAAAAATTATTGAGTAGGTTTCGAATTGAAACAACACTCTGTATATCAATATTTAGAAATTTTATCAACAAATTTGGAAAGAACAGAAAATATACGTGTGATTAAATGTTTCTGGTGTTTCCACATACTACTTTTAATATTTTTAGTTGAGTCAAATCTAGTTGTTTCGATAATGAGGGGACACAAAATTAAAAAAATATATAGGTTCAAGCCCTGTGGACTGGAGCTTTGGCGCTCACCTAATGTTGGATTTACATACGTCAGCAAATTATAATTAGATTATTCTATGAAATCCTATAGAATTAAGAATAATCATTGAAAGTTTGAAAAATCATATCTCTAAAAGTGCTTATGAGTTGAAAATGCTATCAGTGGATTCTTATGATTCATCTGCATCTAACAAAAATTAACTTAAAAGTTGTAATGTAAAAAAAAATTACTTTATGTTACTCCGAAACCACCTGGCCGATTTTGCCCAATAGCGAACTCATCCGAGATATTTATCTCCCAAACCTACTACGAAAAGTTCAACTATCTACCTCATTCCGTTCGAGAGTTATCGTGGTTACGGCCGGACAGAATAGATTTTGACCACGGATTCTTGATCAGTGAATCGAACCAAATCATTTGAAACCATTTTCGCCCAAAAATTCTAAAATTACAGACATTTGGGCAAATTTATAGGCACTCTGTTCCGAGGAACAAGAGTGCCAAAAATAAATCGTCTGCCGAAATGAGAATATATCAGACTATAAAGTTCCAGTGTTTGATAGTTGTAGGTAGGCTTCTTTCCTAAAAGATTTAGTTCACGAATTAAAATTAAATTTTTCCATAAATAATTCGAATAGATTACAAAGAAGGGCTCATTAAGAAATAAATATGCTGCTCCACAAAGGTTAAGAAAGTTCAGATTGTGAGACTATTTCAAAGGTTTACATTTTATTTCACCCATTTTTCAAAGTTCAGGTGAATATTTATTTTTAGTACATTAAGTGCCACTCAAAAAATTTAAAAAATAAAGATCAGTAAAGAATATGGCAGCCTCGAGCGTCATCGACACCCTACCAACGCCTTTGCATACTTTCGATCAGATTGTTGAAGTAGCCTTGATCACTTCCTCTCAAGAGTTGTGGTAAAAGCCGTCTAAGATCTCGAAGTGTATGTCGAGGTGATTGATGATAATCCAAAGCTCTTTGAAGCTGATCCTAAATTAATTCAATGGGATTTAGGTCTGGTGACCAAGGGGATAGGGCCAATTGTGGAATACCATGGATTTCCAGAGCTTCATAGACAATTATCGCACGATGGGGTGGCGCAATATCGTCCAAAAATAAGAAATTTGGTCCAATATCATTACGAAACAAAGGAATAGTATTATGTATGCTCTACGTAAATCTTCGCTTTCATGTTAGCATCAACCACCAACAATTCTGTACGTCCATTGAAACAAATGCCCCCCAAATAGTAACCGTGTCACCACTGAAAGGGTGAGCTTCCTGTACCGATCTGCAATTCTTGGGCACCATAGGCCTATCCCAATGGAAGTCGCATATGAGATAGTGGAATCCACTCAAAGTTGACTAGATTAACGTCTCGAAGTCTTCGATGAACTGTTTCAATCGAAACCAAAACACCAGTAGCGTTCAAAAGGTGCTGTTTGCATAATTGAAGTACTCAAAGGCTCTCCAATAGTAGACACAGTCAGAAACTAATCTTGTGCAGGAGTGGTAGAATTTGGGTGTCCACTTCTCGGTGTATCGGTCACGTTTCCAGTTTCTCGATATCGATAGACGAGCCGGGAAACTACGCTTTCACTAACTTGAAAGAAATTTGCAACATCTCTCTGATTACATCGCGCCTCAACCATACTAATAGCTCTTTCGGCTTCATCTACAATAAGTTTACGTCTAGGTATTATTGCAAAACAAATTTTCTGATTTTGAATCGAAGTTGATTGTAAGAACGAAAAACAATAGATCCATAATTCTCAGAAACGCAAACGAGAAGAACTTGACTGAAACTGAAAAAGTTATCAAACGAGGAGCAAAAAAAATGGGTTCAAGCCCTGTGGACAGGAGCTTTCTGGCGCTCTAGTTCAAACAGACAAATTATATATCCGAAAGTATTGGTTTCTCAGAGTTGGGAATTATATCAATGTATTCTTATGATAGAACTGCATCATAAAGGAAATTCAATTCAAATAATAGTTTATTTATCAAGATTAAATGAGCAATCTGAGAATGAGAACTGCACCATGGCAGAAACCAAATTTAAATAGCTGAAATGAATTTGACTCTCTCTTATAGAACAGGATGAAAAGTACGAGTACGAACACAGATCATATAATAAAGCTTAGATAGAATAATTATAGCATTCTGTGAAAACAAAGAAGTATGATTCATTATTGAAATTTAGAACTTCATCTTAGCAGAAATTGAATTCAAACATCATAGAAGAATTAAAATTCAACAAGAGTGCCAAAAATTATCAATCCAAAACCAATAGACGAATTCTACCCAACAACGAACTCATCCGAGATATTCATTCCTCAATTCTATGATGAACGATAAGATAATATATATCTTTCCTCAAATCTACTCCAATACACCAATATTCCAGTTTTGTTTTTAGTGGAGATATTCTGAACTCAATATTATTAACTTACCATTCCCATCATCATATGGATTGACCATCGGCATGAAAATATCAACCAACAAAAAGTATGATATTATATTATAATTCTCATATTTATACGATTGCTGGAATGAATGACAATGTTATTAACTTACCATTACCATTCCCATCATCATATGGATTGACCATCGGCATGAAAATCTCAACCAACAAAAAGTATGATATTATATGAGGAGTAACTATTCAAAACGCATTATGTCCAATTTGGGCGAAATTGAGTTTGAAGCGGATTCAGAAATGTTTTCTGTTGCTCTATAGCCCTATGTAAACAAAATCTTCCAAATGGGATTATGTCCCTCTGTAATTCAAATCCAAAGTATGTAAGCCGCATCGAAATGAATTATGTTTACGTTTGCATTTTTAAAAGAAATAAAATATAACCAAAAACATGTTTTATCGATTTGCTCATGTTAATTAGGTTACAGGCCAACACTTACTGTGCAGACTGTTTTCTCTAAATGTATAAAAAATCGCAACAAACAGCATTATTTTCAATTTCAACCACATCAAAACGCATTATATACAATGAGATGAATCAAAACGCATTAAGTCCAAACGTTTTTTACATTTTCTGTGTATATCTGATCAATATTGATTTAAATGAGATTAGTTATTACCTTTAGATGTAAATTTCTATCAAACAAACTCGACATACTCAAATTATAAGCCAGGGAGGAAGAAAAAACGTTTTTCGTTGATTCCCAATAAAATGGTTTTTGGACTTAATGCGTTTTGATAAGTTGCTCCTCATATTATGATTCTCATATTGATAACTGGAATGAATGACAATGAGACAACGTCAAAGTTGACATTATAACAATTCATAGAATAGCCACAGAATAATTCTATCATTGAAATTTTGAAAAATCATATCTCCGAAAGTATTAGCTTGTTAGAGTTAAAAATGATATGAATGGATTCTTATGATAAAACTTCTTATTAAAAAAAATTTAATTTGGAATTTGTTTTGTAAAAAAAAAATTTTTTTTTTGTTACTCCGAAACCATCTGTCAGATTTTGCCCAATAACGAACTTAGCCGAGATATTTATCCCCCAAACCTACTCTGGAAATTTCAACTCTCTAGCTCATTCCGTTCGAGAGTTATCGTGCCTACGGCCGGACGGCCGGACAGAATGAATTTCGACCACGGATTCTTGATCAGTGAGTCGAACCAAATCGTTTAAGACCATTTTCGTCGAAATATTCGAAAATTACAGACATTTGGGCAAATTGATAAGCACTCAGTTCCGAGGAACTAGAGCGCCAAAAACCATTGAGATGAAAGACAGTAAACATTTGATTCCTCATAAATGAACATTTGGTGAACAAGAATCGGCAACTTTTCAAACGGTCACCAAATTTCTGAACTTCCTTAACTTTTGTGGAGCTGTATATTCTCTCCTCTCACCCAATATCCTTCGAGAAAAACATAACTATAGTAGATTCAACCTAAGTCCAGATATTCATTTTCTACGCTGAGGTACAAGTTGACTATCTTTGGCCTGGGGATCTTAGTTACCGATAACATTGAAATTTCTTGTAGAGGCAACACTCATGCGTATTTTATGAATTTACAGCGATGTTTAGGCCTATATTAATTGCACCCTTGACATTTTTTAGAAGCTGGTAAAAAAGCACCTGTACATTTACAAAAGTTCTCCCTAATGATCTACGCCAAACTTTCCTCATTCCCAGGGATTCCCCGGGACATAAATTCAGCTATGAAACTCATCGGATTTATTCAGTGGGCCATAGACGCCAGACATATCAAAAGGATTCAGAAATTCCATACATTTTTGATTTACGATAGCGCTCAGCAGAGACTAGAGTAAATTAACCCAATTATTTTGCTCGTACGTTTTATATAGCCCTTCTTATACTCGGTGGGAATTTATCGTCAGTTATAAATACAGTGGCACAAAGGATGTTCAGTGTGCTAAAACTACTATGTACGGGGTTATGCTCGATAAACTGAAATGGGGGGATGACACCATTTGTCCCCATCGTTATGTTTCGGGCTACTCAGTGCAACGCCCAAATGAAACGGTCATATTTCTTGTTGGTAAGTTATTTTTAATGAGCCTAATATATTTCAAAATGTAATCCAAATATAATTTAGAAAGCCAACCTCCAAGTATTCGTGAATTGAATAAAATTGTGGAAATAATTTATGATCGTAATTATGCTACATTATTTCCGATGTAAAGCGTGCTCTAGCACTTGTAAATTGCACCAGTTGGATCAGATTCCTATGGCCAAATGACATTCAGGCTCATAATTTATGTGTAATAACAGATTCGTATCTCACTTTTTGGAACTTCGTATTCATTATCGTATGTTATAATCCTAATCGCACGAGCAATACCCGTAATAACAGATGTGGATTTAAATTTCTGGGTGGTTTGTACGTTTATGCCTTACATTTCGATGAATAGTGGATATTCGTGATGAGACTATTAACAGCCAAAAAGACGATCAGTTTTTTTTTGACTTTTTTTTTAGAGTCGGATTTAATTTCTTGGAAATATTGGAAAAATCCTTTCATTTCTGGAGCTAAGCAGCTTTCGGCGAGTTCAGTACCTGGATGGGTGACCGCTCTGGCTAAGCAGCGCGCCAAAACTCCTGTCTTTACCACTTTTCTGATTAGATTTGCTCGATCCTTTCTAATTATTATTTCTTCTTCTTCTTACAGCTTCTTCCGACCTATTTAAAACAATAGTTAAGAATTCTTTCACTTCTAGTTCTTCGCAAAGAATCCCGTATGTTTTCCCTATTGCTCCGCTATTTTCCAATAATTGAATTATACCGGGTTAAACTGGATTTAATAATTATACATAAATTTGAATATAGTCAAGTGGTGGAAAGGAATGTGGTGACAAGGGAGATTGGGCATAGCACCTGGGTAGAACTGGCATTGTCATCGCATGACTTAGATATCTGCACATTTGTAGGAATGCGTTCATGGACACGACCCTCAACTTTCTAAGTCCCGTAATCAAATCAACGTTTTCTAGTGAAAGAGAAATTCCCGGTATCGAAAACAAGGAGTATAACTTTCCCCCCTTCAGGTTGAAACCTTAGTAGGCGCAGGTACAGGTCAGTAACGATTTGTGAAATTACCGTTTGTAACCCAAACAGGTCTCCCGAAGAATAAAATTATGTTTTCGTTTTCGTCAAGTTTTTAAATAAGTCCCGTAAACGTAGCACCCCAAAAAAATTAAGAATATTATATGGTTAATTTAGTCAATGAAGATTTAGCAGCGATGAAGGGTTTGTCATGGGAATCCGCTTAGCACCCTATTGGCAGAAATATTCCCGGACAACCTGAACTCCATCTCTAAGACAATTCAATTTTTTCCAAATTCGTATATTGGTTAGGATACTTGGATGTTTTGCTTGCGTGTTTTAGGGAGAAAGACATTAATACCGTTCATAAGAATGTCAAATTCACAATAGTAATGGATTAATTATTTTCTTAACATTAAAATAACACCGAAAAAGAATCAACATAATCAGCTAAAAAGTTTTGGAGTTATATCCATCTCAAATTTAGATGTTATCTCCTCAATCACTCAAAAAATGTGATCCAATTCAAACATGGTAGTTGTAGTTATAGTAATTTTTCTCAAAATTTCGTGAAGATCGTATCACTAGAAAATTTTAAAAACATCATTGAATATCAATGGAAAAAATTCTATATATCAGAAGGCATTCGTCTGACTTCGCTGAAATAAGGCGAAAGCTTTCAAAACCTAACTTTACATCCAAGTTCCAAATTCGAACACGATCTATATATTCGGAGATCCAAGCAGCTTTAGATGAATTCAGTAACAAGATGGGTGACCGTATGTCATGATAACTAACCGAATGGAAAGAGACTTGACATTTTCGGAATAGGTGGCGTGTCCAAATACGACGGACAAGTTCATTAATGGGCATAATCGGCCCAACGGTTTCCGAGTAATGATTTTCTTTCAACAAATACACAAACGAATTGAAAGTTGGTAGTATTAGACTACAGACATGAAGACGTAGGTATGTGAAGTTTTATGAGAATCGCATCTCTAGAATATTTTAAAATAATTAATGAAAAATATTATTCATCTCACGATTACTTGAGAATGGATACAGATAGCGACTTGCAATTTTAAGAGAAGGTTGTTCATCCTAATGTGAGATTTGAGCTCGTTAAAGAGAATAAGCGGCATAATGGTTTTGGAGTTATATCAATCTGAAATTTGGTTGTTATTTTCTCAATAACTCAAAAAATACGATGCCGATTTAATTCAAGCAAACATTTCTGTGAAATATCTTGAGGAGTACTAGAAAATTAAGAATGAATTATTGAAAAAAATTCTATATATCAGAAAGTATTCTTCTGACATTGCAAGAACCTTCCAAACCTAACTCTACGACCAAGTTGCAAGTTAGAACACGATCGGATGTCTATGGTTGAAGATCCGAGCAAACTTGTGTGATTTCCGATATTTAATGAATTTCAATTCCGATAGAATGAATATGTCAAAATTAAAAATTCTATATCCTTAGAATATCATTACTGAAGCATGTCATTGAATTGGTATGAAATGTATTCGTATCTTTAAAAGCTGAAAAATGGCCTATATCGATGTTGAATTCGATTAAAAGTGTCCAATAGAGGCGATTAGACAATAGAACATCCGTGAAAAGCTCCTCTCTTCACGTCAGTGCTTGAACCAATTTTTATTATAAATTTAATTTTGTCATTCGAGATTCAAATCAATCCTAAAAATTAGAAGTATTTTAGCAGTTTATTCCGTTATATTAGTAACAACAGCTGCCGGATGGATAACCAGATTAAATTTCAGGTTCTCCATCAACAGGCACTGACTTCAGCAAGGCTTTTGATAAAACAAATATCGATGTTCATATATCTAGCATTGATGGGGTTGGTGTGGGTGGCAGCATGCTTGGATGGTTTGAGTCATACTTGTCCGATAGGTTTCAATTCGTCTCAGTGGAAGGCTATTCTTCGAATTTTTTTGAGACATATTCTGGTGTACCTCAAGGCTCCCACTTAGGACCTTTATTGTTTTTAATATATATTAGATCAACAAGATTGCTAAATGTTTTACCAAATGTATATTTCTCCTCTTCGTGGATGATTCAAAGATAATGAAAAGTGTCAGCTACGAACAGGATTGGCTGGATTTGCAGTCTGAATTGAATGCCCTTTGTACTTACTGCGGTGAAAATCAATTATATTTGAATTTAGATAAATGCTGGATGATCACATTCACGCGTAATATCAATAAAATTATCTACCCTTATAATCTTGAAGATACTGTCTTGTCCAGGGTAGATTACATAAAAGATTTAGGGGTGATTTTTGACTCTAAGCTTCTTTTTGATCGTCATATAGATCAACTCGCTAATTCCTGTTGTAAGATTATGGGCTTTGTTACAAAAAAAAGTAGACACTTTATGAAATTGAAAACCTTCACCATTTTATATAACTCCTATATTTACAGTAAGCTCAACTTTGCATCTGTATATTTCATATAGGATAGTATTTGTTCTTTTAGTTTGGTTAACTTCTTCGTTCTAAAGATATAACTGTTCACTTTGACACACTCTGTATTCCAGAATAGTGGGTACTGTATTGGGTGGTTATCACCTGTTTGTATTCCTGATCTTCTAAATAAATAAATAAATAAATAAATCAACAAGTCCGTTGTGTTCTTGAGAAAGCATTTTCAGCTCCAAATTCTCAAAATTGCCACATTTGCGAAGCGTTCTATTACGAGCGCAAAAAAGCTATTCTGCATCAAAATTCCTTTGAATTGCGTCAATCCAATCGTCTGGCTCCAGGCACCCAAATCCGGAGTAACTCCCGAACGAGAATTCCATTAAAATACGACGGTTGGAATAAACGTTTAAAGATAGCAAACTTTTCTACTTTCGCAATTAATTGTGATCATTACCAACTAGAAGACATTTATGAAAGGAGCATTGTGGAAAACAATGACCTGAGCGGCTGGATTGAATTAATAATAATAATTGAAGCCTCGATTGTACCAAAGTTGGTTGAAAAATTACGAATTCAATTATAATTCAATTCGAATCAATTCCAAGTCGGGTATGCGATTCGTTCAGTAGGATTTTTATTAAGCTCTCTGATTGAACTTACGACAAGAAAAGTTTTATTGAAATCTAAGGTTTATTCGGAAGATTGAGAGATTATAGTCTCGATCAGGGAAAGTATACACCCCCATTAATGCTGGTTATCTGCGGAAAAAATTTTCACAGTTTCTCAGAGTGGCCTCATTTTCACCCATCTACATTTCACTCGAAATCTGAAGCCGAGAGATAACGATTAAAGTTTAGAGTAAGTTATATATTCTCGTCCCTTTTTTATCTTGGGTTAGCACCGAAGTTTCGTCGGTGTCGGCCGTTTGGGTTCATCTGATACCCTTCTAAAAGTGGCGATTGTATTTACTTAATTCGGTTTGGACGAGAGAGTAAGTTTCACATATTTCTCAATCTTTTGATACGGTATAGCGAAGTGAAATTCATAGCTCCAGTTGGTTCTTTTATTTGGATACACACTCGAAATAATAGAGTCTTGTCTTCATATAGAAAAAAATTTAATTCAAAACGTAGGTCTAAGTTATACCTATGTTTACCTCATTTGTTGGATATACCTACATCAGCAAATTATAATTAGAGCATTCTAACAAATCATAAAATTACGACTATTTATTGAAATTTTGAAAAATAATATCTCCGGAAGTATTAGTTTGTTAGTGTTGAGAATGATATCAATGGATTCCTATGATGAAACTGCATCTTAAAAAAATGTGGGAAAGCCCTGTGATGAGGAGCTTTGGCGCTCTTGTTCAAACTTTGACAATTTTTCTCCGAAATTATAGGTTTCTCAGAATTAGGAATTATATCATTGGATACTTATAATATAACTGATTCATGAAAGAAACTAATTCAAAATTAGATTAGGAACTTATACGAGATATTCATACCTCAAATTTACTCTGAAAATTATATTATATCAATTGAAACTTAGGCAATATTTCCGTTTTGTTTCCACTGAAGATATTCTGAACTTACCAAATTATATATTTCCATCATCATATGGATTATCCATATGTCATTTTGCATTCAATCATACTTTGTTTGTTAGATTATTTTAGATTATTGAGAATTACATTTGACATGTCTATTATAGGTGAATAAGATTTCATGCATGAACAGTGAGCACAGATAGAACACAGACAGATAGTCTGTGAATACATAGAACTACGATGTATTAAAGAAATTTTGAAAAATCATGTCTGCGAAAGTATTAGATTTTTAAAAATGTAAACGTAATCAATGGATTCTCATGATGAAACTGCATCTTAAAAAAATTTAATTCGTTATAATTTGAAAAAAAATTCTTTTTATGCAGTTCCATCATAAGAATCCATTATTATCATTTTCAACTCTAAAAAGCTAATACTTTCGGAGATATGATTTTACAAAATTTCTTTAATACATAGTAATTATATGTATTCACAGACTATCTGTCTGTGTTCTATCTGTGTTCACTGTTCATGCATGTAATCTTCACCTATACCAGACATGTCAAATGTAACTCTCAATAATCTATAATAATCTAACAAACAAAGTATGATTGAATGCAAAATGGCCAACTATAGGATATTATAATTACCCCTACCCTATATGCCCTTGAATAATCCATATGATGGAGGAAATATATAATTTGGAAAGTTCAGAATATCTACAGTTTTTTTGTTATTCCGAAACCATCTGGCCGATTTTGCCCAATAACGAACTGAACCGATATATTTATCTCTCAAACCTACTCTGAAAATTTCTCATCATTCTCATTCCGTTCGAGAGTTATCGTGGTAACGGCCGGACGTGTGGCCGGATATATCGATTTCGACCACGGATTCTTGGTCAGTGAGTTGAACCAAATCGTTCAAGATTATTTTCAGCCAATAATTCGAAAATTACAGACATTTGGGCAAATTAATGAGCACACTGTTCCGAGAGACAAGAGCGCTAAAAAATGGAACTTGAAATTTTTAATGTAAGAAAAATTCTTTTTCTCGTTACTCCGAACTTGCAATTTGGCCAATAATAGACTTTCCGCCGTATTCACAAAGCGTTGTTAAATATTTAAATCTCCGTTGAGTCCTAACTGAGAACCTCAGTTGAGGATAAATAAGAATCGCAACCACAGTTAACGTATGTAATGGTGGTGAAACAGGCCTGTTTCACGTTGATTTTCACGTTAACTGAGGTTGCGATTCATATTTATCCTTAACTGAGGACCTCAGTTAGGACTTAACGGAGATTGAATGCTTTGTGAATACGGCGGATTAATATTTATCTCCCAAACCTACTCTGAAAATTCCAACCGTCTAGCTCATTCCGTTCGAGGGGTTATAGTGTTAACGGACGGCCGGACAGAATCGATTTTCAGCACGGATTCTTGATCAGTGAGTCGACCCAAAACGTTTGAGGCCATTTTCAGCCAAAGATTCGAAAATTACAGACATTTGGGCAAATTTATAAGCACTCTGTTTCGAGGAAAAAGAGCGCCAAAAACTTTATTTTTGCCAATGTCCTCGTATAATTTTGCCCACATGTATTTCTGTATCTTTCGTAGTTTGAGCCGAGAATGGGTTTGAACAATTATATTGTAGATATTGATTAATAATGCGAAGTGTAACATTATGGAATTCATATTTAAAATTAAAAAAAAAAACACTCACGAGAAGTCAGAGGCTTTTGCGCGCATGTTCTGTTGATATTCATGCGTCATACAACCTGACGAAATACTACATGTAAGTTGAGTATGAGTAAAAGAAGCGTTAATACATGAAAAAAGCCATTGGGAATTAGCTTAATTCAAATTTTGAACCAAACCAAGATTAAATCCGGTGATCTATTGTAAAATAGCTGCTAGGAGAATTGTGTGAAATTTCAGTAGAATCTGACAGATAGTTACTGAGGTATAACATTTTCGACGAAAAATTTCATCTTTATTTGAATAAGGTTTTAAAATTTTTTTCCTAGCTATCACATCACGATCACATCATCATACTGAAATTTTACACAACTTTGTGGGTTGGCATTCTACAACTACATACCAAGTTTCACTTCGATCGCATAAATAAATGCGAGAATAAATGTTCGAGTTATTGAGGAAATAACAAACAACAGATGCGTATAACTACGAAACCGTTACATTTGGAGGCACAGCCCACCCACATAATTGCAAATTGGTGTATTATTCCTTTCGAAAGTTATCGTGGCAACTAACTTACAGCCGGCCAGACAGAACCGAATTTGACCTCAAATTTTTCATCAGTGGGTCCAAACACATCACATTCAAATTTTAAATTGTCATTCTTCTTCGTAAAAATATGAACCCTATCTTCAACCTCCTTCGAAAAACAGGTACAACCGTCAAATTTTTAAATATGAAGTATGGGCTTATGATACATCGTTTGAGAAGACTTACTTCATTTTATGTTATATCCGTCACCAATAATTTGTAAAATTAGTATTTTGTGCATTTCCGTTAATCGAACCATTATTCAGAATTGAATATAATGATATTCAAACACAAATGAGATAATTTATAAACTACAACTTATCTCCACAAAACAATTTGCGAAGGCGTTCTTAAGAAAGTAGCATTGCCACAGAAAGTGTTTAAAGTAATTTTCATGGTACCATCTGGAAAATACAATGTTATAGTTTTTTTTACATCAGGAAGGCAAAAAGTTTTAGTATTATTGTAATAAGATTTGGCAATATTATAATCAATTTCGTTAATCACTTGATTTTATTTTTTTTTAATTTGATTTTTGCAATAAAGATGAAAATGATAACATTTCTGGATAGGGAAAACCCCAATGTATCACAAGCCCATACTGCATATTTGGGGTTTGTACCTGTTTTCGAAGGGGGTTGAAGGTAGGGTACGCATTTTTACGAAGAAGAATGACAATTTAAAATTTAAATTTGATATGTTTTGGGATTTTCCGTAAATATGTACAGTTACCAGTGAATTTATTTCATTTGAATCCATATGAACATAGAACACAATAATGATAGTAAATAATGATGAATCAAATCAGAATTGGAGAATTACTTCATTCCAAGAAACTTTCTAAAACTAATAGAAAATAAAAGTAAAATTCCTAGGACGCATCAATAAAAATAAAAAAAAGCACTGACGTGAAGTCAGTACTCTTTGGCGCGCGTGTTCACGGTGGCTAATTTGAATTGAATGATGAGTACTTCAAGCTCAGTGGATAGAGCGAGCCGAAGATCTACCCAAAGGATAGTGGACACCATTCACTGTCGTTTCAAAAATTAACAGTGCTGTATCTAAGCGGCCATCAGGATAGAGTAATAAAGTTGGAAGAGAACACAACTGACTCTCCTTAGTCGCACAAGCTGCTAGAAGATTTGGGAGAGTCAGTATAATCCTAATCATGTTTATAGCACGCGCGCCAAAGCAGATTGACTTTTTACACTTTTTCTTTCATTGTTAAGTCAATTTGCTTTTGCGCGCGTGCTATAAACATGATTAGGATTATACTGACTCTCCCAAATCTTCTAGCAGCTTGTGCGACTAAGGAGAGTCAGTTGTGTTCTCTTCCAACTTTATTACTCTATCCTGATGGCCGCTTAGATACAGCACTGTTAATTTTTGAAACGACAGTGAATGGTGTCCACTATCCTTTGGGTAGATCTTCGGCTCGCTCTATCCACTGAGCTTGAAGTACTCATCATTCAATTCAAATTAGCCACCGTGAACACGCGCGCCAAAGAGTACTGACTTCACGTCAGTGCTTTTTTTTATTTTTTCAAGTTCCTTTAACAAATATAGCTATCAATACAGTTTGACTGTTAGCTTTACCGTAGATCGAAAAACATTGCGGTTGTGGGACCTCTGTTAGGAACGCAATTGCCTCTTCTCCGAATCCGAACGTATTTTAATATAGATCTACCGAATACAGTTATACATAAATTTGCATCAGGGCCACCATACAGACATTTCAACTCGGAAACAACGCTATTTACCCCAAACTGCCTTGTGTCCGTGCACTGAATTGACATGAATATTATTTTAAAACCTCACAATATCGGCTCATTACTCCCAACATAACCCAAACATCCCAAAACCATACACTTCTCGTCTGCGCAAGCGCAATATACTCGTGGCTGTAAGTCCTGCCAAAATTACACACCTCACAAAAAACTCCGATTCTCCAACACTAGTGGTTCAGGAGATATCGCTTCTTGAATCCACGCATGCGCAGACCCTCACCAGGGGATTCTATAGAGGAATAGCATCCGCCACCCCAAAACCCCAATCCTCTCTGACGAAAGCACCAGCAGTTAAATCACTGATGGTCTGCTCATGCGCATAACGAAAAATGCCCGTAAGGGGTAACATCAATTTCAAAATTAGCCCCAGGGCCACGGTACGGACACTTTAACTCAGAAACAACGCTACATCCCCCAAACTGACTTGTCCTTGCACTGAATTGTCATAAATATTTTTTTAAAACCTCACAATATCGCTCAGCACCCCCAACATAACACACACAACCCAAAAACAGTCAGTTCTCTTCTGCGCATGCGCAATCTACACGCGGCTGAAAGTCCTCTCAAAATCACACATCTTACAAAAAACTCCGATTCTCCAACACTAGTGGTTCAGGAGATATCGCATCCCTTATCCACGCATGCGCAGACCCTCTCCAGGGGATTCTATGGAGTAATAGCATCCGCCACCCCAAAACCCCAATCCTCTCTGACGAAAACTACAGCAGTTAAATGACTTCTCATCTGCGCATGCGCATAACGAAAAATGCCCGGAAGAGGAAGCATGAATTTCAAATTAATATTTTTCGGAATTTCAAGCAAAATAGAGTAATTTTTTGAATTTTTTCATGTGACGTGATCTTCACGAAATTTTGTAAAAGTGTTCCGTTTGGTCTTTTGCATCTAACTACTGAGTTTCTATTCAATCAGATCAGTATTTTACGAGTTATCGTGGAAACAAAATTTTAAAATTTTTAAAATTTTTTTTTGTCACTTTATGGCCATCCTGTCAGTCACAAAAAACTGCGATTCTCCAACACTAGTGGTTCAGGAGATATCGCATCTTGAATCCACGCATGCGCAGACCGGCACCGTGGGATATGGAGGAATAACATCCTCCACCCCAAAACCCCAATCTTCTCAGAAGAAAACTCGAGCAGTTAAATTATTTCTCGTCTGCTTATGCGAATAACAACAAATGCCCAAAAGAGGCAGTTACACCCCAGTCGTTCACCGTTCAGACTAATTTTGAAAACCAATTTAAAATTCCACACATCGTTTACGCATTAATTCAATTGCCATGCTAGTAAGTAGTCCATATTTTAATCAGTTGCCCTCGTACATATCGTATTGATTCAGATAAACGCGTAAAAACCCGTCAGAATATTGTCACCAGATGTTATGTATTCCGTGTAGAACTTCGAAATGAAATAATTTGACCAGTTTGGAGGTTCAAAATTATTAATTTTTTTTGAGGCTCCTAGTGGTCTGTCCGCAGTGAAATTTTGCACACCCCAAGAGGTCATTATTGGTCACCGAAGTTCCAAAACTGAACTCATTCCGATATTTGGTTTCGGAATTTCCAGCAAAATATTCCGCTGATAGCTAAAAATTTTTTTGATTTTTTCTACTCATGCTACCCCCACGAAATTTTGCATAAGTGTTTTCGTTGCTACTTCGCATATAACTACCGAGCTTCAACTCAATTGGATCAGTTTTTCTCGAGTTATAGTGAAAACAAAATTTCAATTTCATTTTCAAATATTTTACATTTTTTTTTTCTAGTTTACAGCCATCCGATCATTATGAGACTTCGCAGGCATATAAAGGTCATGATTATACAATTTGAGGCTAAATTTCAGATAGATCGAGTGATCAGTTTCGGAAATATTCTCGAAAAACGATTCAACTAAAAATGGCCGTAACTCCGAAACGGCTTGATGGATTTTGCCCATTAACGAACTTGTCCGAGATATTCACGCTCCAAACATGCCCTGCGAATTTCAACGCTCTAACTTGCTCCGTTCGAGAGTTATCGTGCTAACGGCCGGCCGGCCGGCCGGGCCAGACGGACAGAATTTAATTTGACCTCGAATTCTTCATCAGGGAGTCGAACCCAATCGTTTGAGACCATTTTCACAAAAAAATTCGAAAAATACAGACATTGTTACGAAATGATAGCACGCTGTTCCTTGCGGAACACGCGCGCAAAAAGCCATCTATACAAAAACAAAGGTTTCCACATCAACAAAAATTAAATTAAAACAAATGTAAGGAGAAGAGTCAAACACCCCCCCGCCAGATCTGGGGATCTGGCAAAGACGGCATATGCGACCGATCGTGAAAATTGCGAATGGTCGAGAATAGATCCCCGGATCCCGCATCTGCCCTGCATCTACGTGAAGCATTTAGAGGGTCGTGTAAATTGTTCAACAAAAAAAAAAAAAGCACTGACGTGAAGTCAGTACTCTTTGGCGCGCGTGTTCACTGTGGCTAATTTGAATTGAATGATTCAAAAATTAACAGTGCTGTATCTAAGCTGCCATCAGGATAGAGTAACAAAGTTGGAAAAGAACACAAGTGACTCTCCTTAGTCGCACAAGCTCCTAGAAGATTTGGGAGGGTCAGTATAATCCTAATCATGTTTATAGCACGCGCGCCAAAGCAGATTGACTTTTTACACTTTTTCTTTCATTGTTAAGTCAATCTGCTTTTGCGCGCGTGCTATAAACATCATTAGGATTATACTGACCCTCCCAAATCTTCTAGGAGCTTGTGTGACTAAGGAGAGTCACTTGTGTTCTTTTCCAACTTTGTTACTCTATCCTGATGGCAGCTTAGATACAGCACTGTTAATTTTTGAATCATTCAATTCAAATTAGCCACCGTGAACACGCGCGCCAAAGAGTACTGACTTCACGTCAGTGCTTTTTTTTTTTTTTTTTTCATGTTCCTTTAACAAATATAGCTATCAATACAGTTTGGCTGTTAGTTTTACCGTAGATCAGAAAAAAATTCGGTTGTGGGTCCTCCGTTAGGGACGAAATTGCATCTTCTCCAAATCCGAACGCATTTTAATATAGATCTACCGAATATAATTATTTATAAATTCGCCTCAGGGCCACCATACAGACATTTCAAATCGGAAACAACGCTATTTCCCCCAAACTGACTTGTGTCCGTGCACTGAATTGACATGAATATTCTTTTAAAACCTCACAATATCGGCTCATTACTCCCAACATAACCCAAACAACCCAAAACCATTCACTTCTCGTCTGCGCAAGCGCAGTATACTTGTGGCTGCAAGTCCTCCCAAAATTACACACCTCACAAAAAACTCCGATTCTCCAACACTAGTGCTTCAGGAGATATCGCTTCTTGAATCCACGCATGCGCAGACCCTCACCAGGGGATTCTATAGCGGAATAGCATCCGCCACCCCAAAACCCCAATCCTCTCTGACGAAAGCACCAGCAGTTAAATCACTGAATGTCTGCTCATGCGCATAACGAAAAATGCCCGTAAGGGGTTACATCCATTTCGAAATTAGCCCCAGGGCCACGGTACGGACACTTTAACTCTGAAACAACGCTACAGCCTCCAAACTGACTTATCCTTGAACTGAATTGCTATGAATATTCTTCTAAAACCTCATAATATCGTCTCAGCACTCCCAACATAACCCATCCAACCCAAAAACAGTCACTTCTCTTCTGCGCATGCGCAATCTACTCGCGGCTAAAAGTCCTCTGAAAATAACACACCTTACAAAAAACTCCGATTCTCCAACACTAGTGGTTCAGGAGATATCACATCTTTAATCCACGCATGCGCAGACCCTCAACAGGGGATTCTATGGAGGAATAGCATCCGCCACCCCAAAAACCCTAATCCTCTCAGACGAAAACACCACCAGTTAAATCACTGATGATCTGCTCATGCGCATAACGAAAAATGCCTGTAAGCGGTAACATCAATTTCAAAATTAGCCCCAGGGCCACGGTACGGACACTTTAACTCGGAAACAACGCTACATCCCCCAAACTGACTTGTCCTTGCACTGAATTGCTATGAATATTCTTTTAAAACCTCATAATATCGACTCAGCCCTCCCAACATAACCCATCAAACCCAAAAACAGTCACTTCTCTTCTGCGCATGCGCAATCTACTCGCGGCTAAAAGTCCTCTCAAAATAACACACCTTACAAAAAACTCCGATTCTCCAACACTAGTGGTTCAGGAGATATCACATCTTTAATCCACGCATGCGCAGACCCTCAACAGGGGATTCTATGGAGGAATAGCATCCGCCACCCCAAAAACCCTAATCCTCTCTGATGAAAACACCACCAGTTAAATCACTGATGGTCTGCGCATGCGCATAACGAAAAATGCCTGTAAGGGGTAACATCAATTTCAAAATTAGCCCCAGGGCCACGGTACGGACACTTTAACTCGGAAACAACGCTACATCCCCCAAACTGACTTGTCCTTGCACTGAATTGCTATGAATATTCTTTTAAAACCTCATAATATCAACTCAGCACTCCAAACATAACCCATCCAACCCAAAAACAGTCACTTCTCTTCTGCGCATGCGCAATCTACTCGCGGCTAAAAGTCCTCTCAAAATAACACCCCTTACAAAAAACTCCGATTCTCCAACACTAGTGGTTCGGAAGATATCGCATCTTTAATCTACGCATGCGCAGACCCTCATCAGGGATCTGAATTCTATGGAGGAATAGCATCCACCACCCCAAAACCCCAATCCTCTCTGACGAAAACTACAGCAGTTAAAGGACTTCTCATCTGTGCATGCGCAATACGGAAAATGCCCGGAAAGGGCAGCATGAACCTCAAAAACATATGTTTCGGCATTAAAAGCAAAGTATTCCGCAAAATAGTAGTAATTTTTTTATTTTTTCATGTCACGTGATCTTCACGAAATTTTGCAAAAGTGTTTGCTTTGGTCTTTTGCATCTAACTACTGAGTTTCAATTTAATCAGATCAGTATTTTACGAGATAACGTGAAAACAAAATTTTCAAATTTTCAAAATTTTTTTTTGCCACTTTAGGGCCGTCCGTTCAACACAAAACTTCGCAGGCATATAAAGGTCATGATTCTACAATCTGATGCCAAATTTCAAAAAGATCGAGTGATCGGTTCCGGAAATATTCATAAAAAACGTTTTTATTAAAAACGGCCTTAACTCCGGAACCGCTTGGTCGATTTCGCCCGTTAACGAACTTGTCCGAGATATTTACGCTACGAAACTACCCTGCAAATTTCAACGCTCTAAGTCGTTCCGTTCGAGAGTTATCGTGCTAACGGCCGGACCGGCCGGCCGGCCGGACCGGACGGACAGAATTGAATTTGACCTCGAATTCTTCATCAGGGAGTCGAACCCAATCGTTTGAGACCATTTTCGAAAAAAAATTCGAAAAATACAGACATTGTGACGAAATGATAGCACGCTGTTCCTTGCGGAACACGCGCGCAAAAATATCTATTGCGGATGGAAGCCAATCATTTCAAAGGAATCAATGTTTGGATGAAAAAACCTGAGGAAAAGAATTTGATACGATCCTTGTCCCAAAATATATTTCGTTTGTCCAGGAAAGCATCAAGAAAATTGATGTTTTTTCGGGTATTTCAAGAATCACAGAGTTTCTTTGACATTCCACTACGTTGCTGCTATTAGTTTATATCCTATTCGACCGAAGGGAAAGAAATTTCTTGAATCACAATGAAGAAAAAATGGTTGAATAGGATTACAAATAGCAGATATTGTTTTCTGTCGTTTTCTGACGCAATAAGACATAGGTATATGAAGTTTTGAATATGATACTAGGAAAATGATATCGATGTCAACTTATTTTCCTGAGACATGACATTGTCTAATTCATTTCAGCAATCCTAGAATTATGAGAATTATAATATGATATCATACTTTTTGTTGGTTGATATTTTCATGCCGATGGTTAATCCATATTTCTATGTTTTCACAGAATGATATAATTATTCTATCTATGAATTGTTATAATATGATCTGTGTTGATACTTTTCAACGTATTTTCCTGAGACATGATATTTCAGCAATCATAGAATTATAATATGATATCATGCTTTTTATTGGTTGATATTTTCATGCCTATGGTTAATCCCTAAGATGATGGGAATGGTAATGGTGAGTTAATAATATTTAGTTCAGAATATCTCCAGTAAAAACAAAACTGGAATATTGGTGTATTAGAGCATTGGAGTGGATTTGAGGAAAGAATAATATATATTATCGTTCATCATAGAATTGAGGAATGAATATCTCGGATGAGTTCGTTGTTGGGTAGAATTCGTCTACTGGTTTTGGATTAATAATTTTTGGCACTCTTATTCAATTTAAATTGTTCTATAATGTTTGAATTTAATTTCTGCTATGATGAAGGTCTTTCATAAGAATCCATTTATATAATTCCCAACTCTTACCAATACCTTCGAAGATATGATTTGTCAAAGTTTGAACAAGAGCGCCAAAGCTCCTGTCCACAGGGCTTGAACCAATTCTTACATCTATGTTTGTTCATAATTTTCTGAACTAATTGATGAGTATACCCGTTTCTTTCGGCAATTTCGAAGATAATTTTTCTTTCTTTCTTGAAATTTACATTGCTTAGCGGAATATTAAATAACCGATATACGAGGAAATGTAAGCTCGCTGTTTTATGTGACCAGGGAGCTACCGAATCAGACGGAATGTAAATATCAGAATTAGAAGGTTTTCTTAAAATCTCAAAACTAATTAAATTTGAGTCTGGATACTTTTAAATCGGTGAATGGTGAATGGTGAGTAGCAGTCCTTTTCCATTTCGGAGGTGAACTTAATGGATGGGTATTGAGTATTTAAGACCATGGTAAAGTCGTTAATATCAAAATTTTCATCAACAATTGCAAATATGTCATCTACGTATTTAGCCCCTATTAACAACCCGTTATTCTCACTAATTGGTTTATGACTAAGGGTATAATGTCAACCCGTACCTACTGGAATGTAGAAATTGATTGCATGCTTTATTAACGCTTGGTTTTTGAAGATGGAAACTTTGTTTCCGGAACATATATCAGACGACAAAAACTGTGGTGGACAAGAGTGTAGTTACTTTGGAAACCTTTACATATTAGCATATTGTGTTATATTTATTCCAAAGTGTAAATGTAGAATCATTATCCCCTAGACAACGATAAAAATCCTACATATTCGAATACGCAAAATATCCTTACAGCACTTTCATATTTCAATTCGTTTTCAGCTTGAACAAACATCAATAGTGATTGTAGACATAACAAAATTCATCTCCCTATATTCCCACATCTTCGTGATGAACAACGTGAAAATGCATTCCACTTGATGAAAAGAAGATCCTGGTATGAGGTAAATTGCGGCGCCCAAATTGAATCAACTCTTACTCCAGCTTCTGCCGACTGTACGACATATTTTCTTTTTCGAATGTTCATCTCCGTAAATCCGATGGGAGCACTGGCAGATTTAGAAATGAGATTGTTCACTGCTGAAAAATTGACGAATTCTTCGTCAGTTTTTCATGCTTATGCACCATGAGGATTCCGGATAATCGAATTCGATTTCTTTTTATCTACATTGTATGCTGGTTTTTTAATATTCCTGGCGAGTCTGGTTTTCAGGTCGATCAGGCTAACTGTCATGGGTTGAAAAAGAGTCACTTACAAGTGTTGGAACAAAAAATTTGAATTCCATTTTGGCAGGGTTGTTTTTCGAGGATATTCGTTTCGGATGTACTTAAACCGCATGAGGGTTTCGTAGTATTCTTTTCTTATATATTTTTTTTATTTATTTAATATTACTTAAACTGGATCATTCTCCCTTACAAAGAAAACTACAATGGAAATACAAAGAATTACAACGATAAAGAAATACCAAATATCGAAATATTGACAACAACATTTTAATGTTTGAACACAAATAATTAAAGAAGAGCATTAACCTAACTCCAAACTCAACAAAGTTGGAATTAAAAAATTGGTTCAAGCACTGACACGCATGTTCTATAGTCTATTCACCTCTATTTGACACTTTTAATCAAGTTTACCATCGATATAGACCGTACGAAAGTTATCATGGCAACGGTAACCGATCAAGGTGATGAACTTTCCCAAGGCTGCTCGGATCTACAAAAATATGGTTACTATCGTTTTTAAATTTGGAACTCGGCTGTAAAGTTTGGTTTTGAAGGCACTCAGCGAATTTTCAATGATTTCGTTAAAATTTGTTAATGATACGATACTCACAAACTTCTGCAAAAATTTGCACGTCAGAATTCTACAACTAATTACCATGTTTGAACTTGATAGATTCCGTATTTTTTAAATAACAACAAAATTTCAGATGGGTGTAACTCCAAAACCAGTTGACCGATTACCCTAAAAATTGATATCTCCAACTGTTCTCAATTTATGGTGAGATCAATATTTTTTTTTCCAACTTTCTGGTCATATGATCCTCGCAAAATTTCACATAGGTCTTTAAGTCAGTATTCTACAACTGGATACCAAGTTTCAATTTGATGAGATGATTGGTTGGAAATATAATTGTAACTCGGAAACCGTTGGGCCGATTAAGGCCCATTAACGAACTTGTCCGTCGCATTCAGACGCGCTACCTATATCCTGAAAATTTCAAGTCGCTATATCTTTTCGTTCTCAAGTTATCGTGGCAACGGCCGGTCGGACAGAATCAAATTTGAGCATGAGTTCTTCATCAGTTAGTCGAACCTAATCCTTTGTGACCATTTTCGGCAAAAAATTCGAATGTTACATACACCCACTTTTTTGAAAAAGCAGATATTTTGACTTGAGTATTTCCGATTGAAAATTAGGATTTCTTTTCCATATTAAGTCAAAATAAGTGGAAAAAATAAATATTTTAAATCAAAAAAATTATATTGTCTTTGGGACATAAAATGGTAAGTTTTTGCCAAATTTTGTAAAAAAAAATTGTGTGTAAATGATAAAAATAAAGATACAAAAACTTGGTTATTTGAATTCTTAACAGGTTATGTGAAAAAGAGTAAATACAAAAGTTGTACATCTTTTAACCTACAACTTTGCCATTTAACTTTTTTCCATAGGACTTGGAGTTTTGCGGGAAATCGATATAAACCTTTTTTCAAAAACTCACCCCCTTCCACATCCCGACCTCAGGTCGCCAGTATATTATTTTCCCTTTCATTTTTGTTATATTGTCTTCCTTTTCTGATAGGTTTCATCCTATTATTTTTTTTTCTAAAATTGACCCTGGTCTACCTTGCTTATTTAACGATATTCAATACATATTTTTAGCATGGTTTTTCCCCTGAATGGAGCGTGCCTATCATTTGGCCCAAATGTATACAATATTTTGGTCGAAAATTACCCAAATAGTTTAGTTTCAACTGACTGATGAATAATCCGATGTCAAACTTAATTATTTAATTATGTCCGTCCATTAGCTCTGGACCTCTTGAACGTTAGAGAGTTAAAATTTGCAGAGAGATTTTATGTTGCTGAGATAGTTTACGGCATGAATATCTATGAAGAGTTCGTTAATGGGCAAAATCTGCCGAGTGTTTTCAGAGTTATAGGCATCTGAAATATTATTTCCTCAATAAATCAAAAAATACATATTCGATCGATTCTTTTTCAAGAACTTGCATAATACTGACCTGATCGAATGGTAACTAGGTGGTTAGTTGAATAATACCGGCCAGAAGTCTTATGCGAAATTTTGTTGAGGATCATATGACTAGAAAATAAAAATGGGTTCAAGCCCTGTGGACAGGAGCTTTCTGGCGCTCTAGTTCAAACAGACAAATTATATCTCCGAAAGTATTGGTTTCTCAGAGTTGAGAATTATATCAATGTATTCTTATGATAGAATTGCATCATAAAGGAAATTCAATTCAAATAATAGTTTATTTATCAAGATTAAATGAGCAATCTGAGAATGAGAACTGCACCATGGAAGAAACCAAATGAAAATAGCTGAAATGAATTTGACTCTCTCTTATAGAACAGGATGAAATGTACGAGTATGAACACAGATCATATAATAAAGCTCAGATAGAATATTTATAGCATTCTGTGAAAACATAGAAGTACGATTCATTATTGAAATTTAGAACTTCATCTTAGCAGAAATTGAATTCAAACATCATAGAAGAATTTAAATTCAACAAGAGTGCCAAAAATTATCAATTCAAAACCAATAGACGAATTCTACCCAACAACGAACTCATCCGAGATATTCATTCCTCAATTCTATGATGAACGATAATATATATCTTTCCTGAAATCTACTCCAATACACCAATATTCCAGTTTTGTTTTTAGTGGAGATATTCTGAACTCAATATTATTAACTTACCATTACCATTCCCATCATCATATGGATTAACCATCGGCATGAAAATATCAACCAACAAAAAGTATGATATTATATTATAATTCTCATATTTATACGATTGCTGGAATGAATGACAATGAGACAACGTCATGTCTCAGGAAAATAAGTTGACATTATAACAATTCATAGAATACCCACAGAATAATTCTATCATTCTGTGAAAACGTAGAAATACGATTTACATTGAAAGCCGGGGTCGCGGGTTCGAATCCCGCTCAGGGCATGGATGTGGTGGTTGGGTTGTGTGAATGTCCAAAATAAATATGAAAGTGTTTGCGATATAAGCATTAAAACTGTGTAGATGGCCGACAGTTGCCTAGCACATAAATAGATAGAAAAAAAAATAAAAAATTTACATTGAAATTTTGAAAAATCATATCTCCGAAAGTATTAGCTTGTTAGAGTTAGAAATAATATGAATGGATTCTTATGGTAAAACTGCTTATTGAAAAAAATTTAATTTGGAATTTTTTCCGTAAAAAAAAGATTTTTTTTTTGTTACTCCGGAACCATCTGTCCGATTTTGCCCAATAACGAACTCAGCCGAGATATTTATCCCCCAAACCTACTCTGAAAATTTCAACTGTCTAGCGCATTCCGTTCGAGAGTTTACGTGCCTACGGCCGGCTGGACGGCTGGACCGGCCGGACAGAATGAATTTCGACCACGGATTCTTGATCAGTGAGTCGAACCAAATCGTTTAAGACCATTTTCATCGAAAAATTCGAAAATTACAGACATTTGGGCAAATTGATATGCACTCAGTTCCGAGGAACTAGAGCGCCAAAAAGAAATCACTAGAAAAAGTTCCGTTTCTCAGTAACTGTGCGTCTTATATTGCTGAAGTTTTGCAAGAGATTTCAAAACTTTTTTTGCTTCCAAGGTTACAAACTCGATCGTTCTACAGCGATTTTTTTTTCATGGAAGCCAAGGAGCCATGAGCGAGTTCAGTACCTGGTTAGGTAACCACTGGGCTATGAATTTGAACAAGCGCGCCAAAGCAATTTGTTCTTAAGTATGTGCTTTTCCAATGTTTTCCAATTCTTCGTTTATATCAACTATTACAAATATTCCGATTGTTATATCGCGTAATCATGTTGCCCAAATGTCTGTAATTTTCGAATTTTTGGCCGAAAATGGTCTCAAACGATTGGGTTCGACTCCCTGATGAAGAATTCGTGGTCAAATATTGTTCTATCTGGCCCTCCGTTGCCACGATAACTTGAGAATGGAAAGAGATAGCGACTTGAAATTTTCAGGATAAGTAGCGCATTCCAATACGACGGACAAGTTCGTTAATGGGCATAATCAGCCCAATGGTTTCCAAGTAATAATTTTGTTTTCAACCAATATAAATCCGATCGAATTGAAACTTGGTGAGTGGTTGAAGAATACAAACAAACCTAAGGACGCTTGTGAAATTTTGTGAGAACCATATCACTAGATTTAAAAAAAAATTATCGAATATTATTATTTATGTCACGATAACTGAGAGATAAAGACTTGAAATTTTCGGGTAAGGTTGTGCATCTAAATGGGGCATTTGAGTTTGTTTATAGGCATAATCGGCCAAACGGTTTTGGAGCTATACCCATCTGAAATTTGGTTGTTATCTCGATATCAATAACTCGAAAATTACAGGACCGATCCAATTCAAACATGGTTATGAACTGTAGAATGTCAACGCGAAAATTCTCGCAAACTTTTGAGAGGATCGTAGCACTAGAAAATTTTTAAAAAATCATTAAATATCATTGAAAAAAATTCTATATATCAGAAACTATTCGTCCGACATCACTGAAATTGCAAGAGCCTTCAAAACCTAATTCTACTGCTAAGTTCCAAGGTTGATCGCGATCGGATCTATATTGTTGGAGATCCGAGCAGCCTTGTGTGAGTTCAGTAGCTAGATGGGTGACCGTTGCCAGGATAACTTTCGAACGGAAGTAAATAGGGACTTGCAATTTGCTGGGTAGGTTGCACATCCCAATGGCAGAGTTAATTTTGTTTTTGGGTATAATCGGTCCATCGGTTTCGGAGTTATACAGACCTGGAATATTATTTCCTCGATAACTCGAAACATATAGACTCGATCGAATTGAAGCTTGGTAACTAGTTGTAGAATATCGACATAAAGACGTGTGTAAAATTTGTGAGAATCGTACCCCTAGAAAATTTTAAAAATATTGCGAAAAAAAATTGTTTCAAGCACTGACGTGAACTCAGGAGCTTTTGCGAGTATGTTCTTTTGTCCATTCTCCTGTAATTGACACTCTTGAATAGAATATACGCGCAAAAGCTCCTGACGTCGGTGCTTGAACCAATTTTTTTACATATATTTTTACAATTCAAGCTAGATTTCTATTTTATGAGATATTAAGATATTTTGAATGGTCATATTTCCAGACCCATGTTCAATGATCCCACTGAAACTTCTATTCTACACTGCAAATATTAAACATCAAATGATGTAATCCAGAAATTAACGTGCTTAAAAACGGCCAGCCGGAGGGATGAACGGCGATGAATCTCACCACAATTTATCCGTCTCTAACCGCTTTGAGTTTCGAAGGCGAGACCTTCCAGATTGTTTCACAAAACTGATTTCTCGGCCACGAGAGCTCTGAAGCGTATCGCAATATAATCCAATTTAAACCGCGAAAGGATACATTTTTGTTCCTCAAATGCAAAATGGTATATTTATTAAATATTGTGACGCGTTTCGTCGACATAGTGACTTCTTCAGAGTAAATCATACTAAATTCTTAATAGTTAATGATCTCCATATATGGGATGGTCCAGTTTGAAGGGCGGAAAGTCCTGGAGATAATAGACAATCGAGAAATAATATTATTTTGTTTAATGAGCTATATTCTTGTTTCCTTTACATAGTACAAGACGTTCACATTTAATTAGAAAAATTACAATTTATTAATTTTTACCAAATGACTGGAGTTATTTGAATGGAGTTTTGTAGGCCTCAATTTTGAGCGTGGTAGCAATTATTCTGATGGAAACTTCCGTACGATCTTGCTAACACGCTGGAAATTGAGGCGAAGTAAATTTCATTCAAATATATCCAGCCGTTTTGTTAAAATTAATGAATTTGGTTTTTTCTTTAATACCTTGTACTTCGCAAATGAAGCATTTCCCGAATATAGTTTATAAAGCAAAGTCACATCATTTCTCGATTCCCTATTGTCTCCTGGATATTCCACCTCTCAAACTGGACCACCCTGTATATTCGGGAAGTCTTTCGGGTTTTCTTCTCCTTTTCTGTTCTTCCTAAGTTGATTCTATTAAGGTACCATCACAGCTACCAACACAACAAATTCCATTCGAGTTATTTTAACCATTTATAATTAAGGAAACTTGGGTATTGAAGGAGAAGAGAAGGCCTATGAACTTGCGAAAAGGCCTCCAGCGTAACCACCTGCTGGAACAGCACCCGTTTTGGGCTTAGAAAAGACCAATACAAGGCATCGGTGCCACAATGGTAGCTAAATAACGAAATAGCTCTTTGAAGATCTCCCACCATCCTACATCAGAAAGCTCCTCCAGCTGCCACGAGCTAAGCTTCGGGTAATGGTGGGACTGCTGACAAGCCATTATCAGTACAAATAACAATTGTACCACATTGGCTAGTCAGCAGACGAAACATGCAAGCTATGTGGATTGAAAAGGGAAATAACAAGGCGTCATCAGGTAAATTTATTAGGGCTTCACACGAGACGAGAGTAGGCGAGAATATAAAAAATCTCGTCTCGGTCTCGCCAATTCCCAAAAAATTAATTCTCGTTTAAGTCTCGGTCTCGTCTCGTTATCAATTGTCTCCTCTCGTGTTGTTTAATGCGAAAAAACGATAATAAATATTATAATATATAGACGAAATGGTAGATAACAATGAATAATTTTGTAAAGCTATATTTATTACGCTCTTATACACAAAGATTTGTACATGGAAATAATTTTTTTAATTTTAAACACTGTTAGTTTCATCTTTTAAATTACTGGATGACCAAGAATTCAAACTCAATCACGCTTGCGTCACACAATCTTTCAATGATGTACGTGTTTTAGCCATGATCATACCTGCTGTGGAAAATAATCTTTCAACAGGTACGGATGAAGCCATTAATAAATCATCGGCCATCTTGGAGTGTAGGAGCTTTTTATGCACTTTCCACCACCCTAAAATACAATTGTGATTCCTATTTACTGTTTTTAACAGCAAATGTTCTTCAAACTCAGCTTTCCAATGTTTCGAAGGTTTTTTTGATGTTTTAAAGATGCTATCGAACTAGATACATTTTTTAATAGAACTGCACAATTTGGTATCGTTTTCCATGAATGCCTTCTCAGTAGGTGGATAATTGAGGGTATTCTTGGCGTATTTCTCATAACACATTTCGAAACATTGAATAGCTTCATTTATCATTTCTTTACCAGTTTTATCATATGTACTTCCACAGATGTATATGATAATTGTTCACATCTTCACTACAAGAACCACAACAAAAAAACAATAAATTTCTCCAGATGTTCAAATAGAAACGAAATTTTAAAAGCATTGGGATTTGGGGGCAATAAAAGTTGTCCGATAAGTATTGAATTCATAATGGGATCAGTTTTTATAGTTGTGAATTCTATTTCTTGTTGAAAAATAATCTCAATAATCGCAAGGTCTTCAAAGAATCGTGTATTTCTAGAAAGATCGATTTATAATATAAACAAAATATATTGGTAATCGCAATGGAAACTCTTCATATTCAATTGTTTTCTGTTGGTGTTAAAGGTTGAGTCGTATATAAGAAAAGTTTACTGTGTGTACCTGTAGTAAATAAGCCGATCTTACACGTAGAAAATTTCGAGTCAAAGAAACCCTTTCAATAGTATACACGTTTTTTACTCAGTAGCTTATATACACATATACTCAACCGAGAGTAAAGAATCGATCCTGAAAAAAACATATTCAAACCAAAAATATAAAAATCTGCAAGGTTAGATATTTATGATAAGTGATATGTTACTATGAGAAGTTATAAGAACGGTTAACAAGTTGAAATAAAAATGTGAAAAAATTATTTGAATTGACAATAAAATATTTCACAGAGTTTTCACAGAGTCACAAGAGTCGATATTTTGTAAAATATATTGATCTCTATGTAGACCTTTACTAATTTTTCGAATAAAAATTTAATAAATCAAAATTAACGAGACTCTCGGGTTGCGGTTTGTGTGTTCTCGATATCGCCTATAATATTTTTCAAAACTCGTTCTCGAGATTTTTCTCGTATCGTCTCGTTCTCGTCTCGGAAAAGCGAGATGAGAGAGACGAGAAAAATCTCGCTCTCGTGTAAAGCCCTAATATTAACACCATTGACAATGTCCTAAGGATTGAATAAGTACTTAGTGTAATAGAATAAAAGATCGTATCAATCGCAGCTCGGAAGGCCTGGACCAAGACTCACGGTCCATATTTCAAAATTCTACACAACAACAAAGGTGTGCAAATATACAATTATATTGTTGTAGGGGGTAGCGTTGCGCTGCAACCATGAGATATATTGTACCTACACATCAGAGCTGTCTATGTCATTACCGAGACCATCTACAGCTAGTTTACCAGTTCCAGAGTTCTGGAGAACTCCAGTATCTGGGATGGCTTCAAGGAGGCTACGTCTTTGCCCCTGTAGATTTCTTTCCGAAAGCATTCCTTGCGTTGGCTTGAGATGGCGAGGCATTCCGTAATCAGATGATCAGGAGTTTCATCCTCCTACCCACAGAATCTGCACTCGTCAGTTTCCACTTGCCCTAATCTCATCATATGCTTCCTAAGACAGCAGTACCCCGTGAGAAACCAGTGATGAGGTGAGGCGTGTTTTTGCTAAGATCCATATATTTCTTGGATCTGACAATGTCAAAGTCCCGCAGGAACTTTTTGAAGTGATACATTCCTAGGAGAGATCTCTAGAGTATCCCTCTTTCAGTTTTTTCTCTCATCTGAAATTCACTTTTGTAGGTATATCTACTATCGCACAGCAGGATTCCAGGCCAATAGAAGGGGTTTGCACTCCTTTCTTGGGAGGTGTGTTGGACCCCTTATTTCCTTTAATGACCAGAAACCAGAACAAGGAGACCCTGTTATTCTTGCCTAACTCATTGACTTTTCTTCTTTCCTCCAATATTATGTTAGACTCGGTAACATAGGAGCTCAGAGCTTTACTAGCAGCTTGATTATCAGAATGGATTGCTATATCACACACACAGTTTCTTTCTAGGTTCATCTCCACGCATCTCTCGATTGCAAGTTTTTCTGCCTGAAAGACGCTCGGATAGGAGCCTAGCGATGGTGTAGTTGTTGTGTTGTAGTAGATTGTAGGTTGCTGACCCGAAAATCTTTGCGAAATATCGTGAAAATCGTATCACTACAAAAAAACAAGTGGGAAAGCCCGATGGACAGGGGCTTTGGAGCTCTTGTTCAAACTTTGACAAATCATATCTCCGAAAGTATTGGTTTCAAAGAGTTGGAAATGATACCAATGGATTCTTCTGATAGGACTGCATCATGAAAGGAAATAAATTCAAAAGAGTGTTATTCAAAAAAAAAGTGTTAATCCGAAAGCACCAGACCAATTCTACCCAATAACGAAATTTGGTCATTTTGCATTCAATCGTACTTTCTAGAACAGGAGGTATTTTATATCATAAGGAATAGAACTAGACATAATTACGACATGTCTCCTATCTGCAGATAAGATGACATGTATGATGTAGTTTTCGATTACAGCATTCTGTGAAGTCATAGAATTAAGATATATTATTGAAATTCTGAATAATCACATATTCGAAAGTATTATCTTGTTAGAGTTGACAAAATATCCGTGGATTTTTATGACGGAACTGCATTTGTAATGTAAAAAAAAATTATTTTGTTACTCCGAAACCATCTAGCTGATTTTGCACAATAACGAACTCAACCGAGATATTTATCTCCCAAACCTACTCTGAAAATTTCAACTGTTTGGCTCATTCCGTTCTGGAATTATCGTGGCAACGGCAGGCCGGCCGGCCGGACCGGCTGGACAGAATCGGTTTCGATCATGCATTCTTGATCAGCAAGTCGAACAAAATTGTTTAAGGCCATTTTCATTCAAAAATTCGAAAATTACAGATATTTGGTCAAATTGATAAGCACTCTGTTTCGAGGAACAAGAGCGACAAAAATAAAAAAAATATTATTATATATATTATATTATTAAATTCCGCACATACCTTCAAGCAGTTATTTGACAATCAAGTTACAAATATCAGTTCGATCCACTTTGTATGAGGCGTGAATAGACAATAGAATATGCGCGTAAAAGCTACTGACTGATTACTTTTCAAGTTTTTTTTTGGGAGAACGAATTACAGAAATATGTTTTCATTTCCATTCCAATACCACATTATCATAGTCGTTTTCAATGATAGGATAAGAAGATTGCAGAAATCGCAAACCGAAAAATTCTCTTCTGATTTCTCCAATTATCTCCAGTTTTTTTTTTCCGCCCCTCGGAATTTCATAATTGAGCAAAAGTACATGACGTTTATGAGCAGAATACTCTTATGCTCTTTTCAATCTCGAAATAATCACGAGGGAGGAATCTGACAAATTTATTTAGCGAAATCGCTTATTGCTTCACTTCCACATTTCCAGAAGAGATTATGGAGCTACTGGCATTTCGTTGTTGGGGGATGAAGGGCGGCAGCGGACATCTTTGCTGAGGCGTACTTAGATAATTCCTACAAATATGATTTCGGGGTAGCTACGACGAGGGGCGGAAATTTAATGCACTGTCGATGATAAATAATTAAATTTCTCTTTCGAATTACTCCCTCGGAACTGATGGCGTGTAATTAATTCAACTTATTTATTAATACTAAGTAGATCGCTTAGGGCATCGCGCAAATTCCTGAATACAATGGGGATTAAACTCAACGGCCTATTTGGCCCTTGTAGTCTAGTCAACAAGTGCTTCTTAGGTCAAAATTTTTGGGTTCTCCGAAAATTATGATTGAGGTGTCAATCGATTCGTACTGGTTCGTAGATAGTTTTTGAGAAAATTATAAGGCTGCTCGCAAAAATTGCAATAGTTATAAACAATTAAGTAAAAAAAAATGGGTTCAAGCCCTGTGGAAAGGAGCTTTCTGGCGCTCTAGTTCAAACAGACAAATTATATCTCCGAAAGTATTGGTTTCTCAGAGTTGGGAATTATATCAATGTATTCATATGATAGAACTGCATCCTAAAGGAAATTCAATTCAAATAATAGTTTATTTATGGAGATTAAATGAGCAATCATGAGATTGAGAACTGCACCACATTTTCAAATTTCTTTTTTTGACACTTTGCGGTAATCTGGTCAATACAAAACTTCACATGCGTATAAAGGTCATGATTCTACTGTCTCCTACAGTCTGGTGCTAAATTTCAGATAGATCGAGTGATCGGATTCGGAAATATTCATAAAAAATATTTTTACTAAAATCGGCCATAACTCCGAAACCCCTTGATGGTTAACGCTCATTAACGAACTTGTCCGAGATATTTACGCTCCAAAACCACCTTGCAATTTTCAATCCGCTAACTCCTTTCGTTCGAGAGTTATCGTGCCTACGGCCGGTCGGCCGGCCGGACAGAATCGATTTCGCACTCGGATTCTTGATCAGTGAGTCGAACCAAATCATTTATTTATTTATTTATTTTTATTTATTTATTTATTTCGACATTATATTACAACAATATATATATCGAATAAACGGGATATCCCCCATTTTACAATATCAATATGTTGAAATCAACAAACTTAAAACAAAATATGAACATCTAAAGAAACCAAAACATAATTATAATTTTCTTCAAAATAATGTAAGCAAGCTCCAATATGAGTTAGAGAGAACAACTTTCATGTATTTCTATAAATCTTTCTCACATTGCATTTGAAAGTAGGGAAACTTACGGAAAAAAAATCCAAGTTTGCATCCAAGCAATTTGAAACTGCTAAACATCTCCCAGGATAGATGTTTGATGCATAATTCGTCTTGTGTGTTATTGGACGAAAGAGTGGAGTATTACGTGTGAGTCTTCCAGGCACATTAAATGGTATCAACGACAACAAAGCTGGACAATCAACCACAGAATTCAAAATCTTATATAAATAGTGGAGATCAGCCGCGCGACGCCTGATTGACAGCTTCTCAAAACCAAACATATCCAATATTATTGGGTAGCAACCGTCCACTGATATGTATGATTTGTATGCCAGAAAACGGATGAACCTTCGCTGAATCCCTTCAATACGGTCCACATCACAGGCATAATAAGGAAACCAAATCACTGTTCCATATTCAAGTATTGAACGAACAAAAGAACAGTACAGTTTAAATATGGTGTAAGGACCAAACTCGTTAGAGTTTCGCATAATGAACCCCAACATGCGGCCGGCCCTCGAGCAGATATTGTCGATGTGCTGTTTGAAGTTCAAACGATGATCAAGAGCCACACCAAGATCGTCAACCACGTCAACTCGTTTCAGGGGCGAAACCCCAAGGTGGTAATCATACTTAATGTTAGTGTTCGAGCGGCAGAAGGAGATGACTTTACACTTACCAACATTTAAAGACAGAAAATTTACTTCTGACCAGTCAAGGAATGAATCAATCTGATCTTGAAACTTTTTGGCATCCTCCCAGGTTTTCACAACAGAAAACAATTTCATGTCATCAGCATATAATAAAAACTTAGCTTGAAGAGAAAAAGATACATCGTTTATAAACAAGTTGAAAAGGAGCGGACCAACATGGGAGCCCTGAGGAACCCCGGAAGTAACCTCTATGCTTCTAGAAGAAAAACCCTTATACTTAACTGACTGAGTACGCCCGCACAGAAAACTTCTGAGCCATGATAACATTGATGAGGTAATTCCATAAGCTTCGAGCTTAGCCAGCAATAGATTGAAGTTGACCCTATCAAAGGCTTTCGAGAAGTCCGTGTAGACTGCGTCCACTTGATAATTGGATTCAAACGCACTAACTATATCATTCATATAAAGAATTAAATTTGAAACCGTGGAGCGACCACCTCGGAAGCCATGCTGCTGCTCAATCAGCAATGGTTTGACCTCCCAGGAGAGGAAGGAACAGATCATGCTATCAAACAGCTTTGCAATCGCAGACTGAATCGCAATGCCTCTGTAGTTCTCAACGTCATTGACAGATCCACCCTTAAAAATGGGAACTATAAAGCTTCTTTTCCACATTGAAGGGAATTGGCCAGAGTCTAATGATAAATTGAACAAGTTTACTATAGGGATGGTTAGTGTACTTATACATTTTTTAAGGATGAAGGTAGGAATGCCATCTGGACCAGTAGACATGCTTGGTTTGCATTTGTCAATAACCTCATAAACTTCACGAGAAGAAAACCTGCAACGACATACGTCCACTGTGTGATCGAAAACAAACTCAGGAGAGACAACCACCTCTTTACTATAAACATCGGAAAAAAAGTCCGCAAAGAAATTAACAATCCTATTACCCTCACAAGAGGTGGTTCCCCGGAATTCCATTGTATTTGGCAAATCCTGAATATTTTTTTTTGAGTTTATGAATCTCCAAAAACGCTGAGGATCCGTCTGCAAAGTATTCTCAACATTATCAATATAGTTTTTATATAATTGGGCACTTAGGTCTTTACATCTCCTGCGAATCTGACTGAAGCTTAAATAATCTGATTCCGATCTGAGGCGCATGTATCTTTTGTGAATTCTCTTCTTCTCATTAATCAGCCCGACTAGTTCTCTGCTGAACCAGGTCGGATATTTCGAGGGAGATACTACTTTCAATGGTACAAAACGATTGAGACCCTCATACAATAATCCATAAAACGACGCTACCGCATCCTCAATGTTATGGGTGCTCAGGGAACAATCACGAGAGGCCAAAAACTGATTTAACCCTATATAATCGCCTTTATTAAAGTCAAATTGAGTATGACTCGACAACAAGGAAGACGCCCTCGAGTCATGATGAGGTATCTCAAACTGCAATGCAGTATGATGCATTGAATTATCCTGCAATAGATCCAAGGCTGGGTAGATTACTGTTGATGATTCATTCGACAAAACTAAATCTAAGTATTTGTTCCTACTATTAACAATTTTACTTAATTGAGATAAATTAGCAATATTAAATGAGTCCTCTAAACATTTGTATTTATCATTATACTTGAAAGAATCATCCATCCATGCTGCATCAGGCATATTGTAGTCTCCACAGATATAAAGCTTCGAATCAGGATATCTCAATGATATGTCCTCGACTGCAAGTCCATGCTTCTCATACGACAAAACTGGAGCATCTGGTGGTAAGTAAACCGCACCCACAACTAAATTAGAGACACCAGACACTAAAACGAACAGTTGTTCCACATCAACAAATTCATGGGTTATGATTTTAGCACTCAACGAACTATTCACAAAAATAGCGACTCCTCCGCCTCGTGTTTTTGTACTAGATAACAAACTTCTGTCCTTCCTAAAAACATTATATGATTTGGGGCAAAATTCTGCACTGAGAATATCATCATTAAGCCAGGTTTCAGTGCAAATAATGATATCATACGTAAAGTGCTGCAGTAGTGATTGCAGGTCATGAATCTTTGTTCTTATGCCGCCCATATTCTGATAATAAGACGCGATGAGGGAGAACTTAGTTTTTTGGAGTGTTCACCACTATGGTGGGTATACTATTCTTAAACTTTAATGAGATATTCTGTTCACCAGCAGCTCTACGAGCTTCAAGTTGACTACGAATCTCTTTCAAGTAGTTACGCTGCATATCTGTCTGATCGGAATTGATGAAAATTTTATCCCTATATGCGCTTTGTATTAACGTTCTTTTCCTCAGAACTCTACCCACAACATCAGGCGACGACAGCACAACTTTCGTGGGTCTATGAATGCCTCTACCCCGTTTGCCAATTCTTAAGACCTTCACGATATCCTCCCGCGAAACCTCCCCATGATTTAGTACCTCCTTGACTCTCTCCATATCGTGAGCTATTCTATGCTCCAAATTTTGATCAGATGACTCCGGTAGCTGAAAGATCATGATGTTTTTAGACCTCTGAACTCTCTCATTCAATTCAGAAAACACATCCTCCGAGGCCATGCCCCTCCCACGCTTAACAACTATCAACTCCTGCTTAACTTCATTTAGTTCCAATCTCAGTGTTTTATTTTCACTGGACAATCCCTCAATTCTCTCCAACAGCATGGAATTCTGCGCCTTTATTTCAATCAGCTCCTTCAAAATTTTTTCCAAGGTAACGTTATTCGATGCTTGAGAAGGAGGAATGGAAGGTTGCGAGTCAGACCGCGGGTCCACCTCGGAGCAGAGAGTACAGTACCATGTACCTGATTTATTCAAAAAATTTTCCAGTTGTTCCTCGGTAACATTGGTACACAATTTATGGAACCACTGTTCACATTCTATACATTGCAATTTGTGACCTTTTCTACCCAATCTTCCGCCGCACTGCTTGCAGCAAGATGACATTTTAAAAAACAAAGTGAATGCTTGTGTACTGGTTCAAAAGGATGAAAAAACGAGGGAACTCTTCACAACGGCCGGGCCGATAGCCGGTGACTCACTGACAAACAAGAGGGCCGCAGGAAACAAAAAACAAGAAAATGTTGGAAGGGATCAACCAGCACACCAGCAAATAATCAGTCCAGGCGGTTGGAACACAAAACGAACACACCTTGTATAAAGATTAATGAAATTTACCTATCCGATAACAATATCGCATATGGAAAGGCAGCACAATGCATGCGCCAATTCCCGGTAATTATCGAGACCGTAAAAAAATCAGATCCGATGAAAACAACAGACGAAATCAAATATCAACTTAATTAATTATGAAACGAAACAATCCTTCTACTTGCCGCCTTCACCGTACAACAACTTTCAGAAATACTGCGAGCTGAACCATCAAATCAACACAACACAACGGGAGCAACTGTAAACACGTCCTATCAACACAACTGCTCATATTCCAATGAGAGACCATTTTCAGCCAAAAATTCCAAAATTACAGACACTTGGGCAAATTGATAAGCAATCTGTTCCGAGGAACTAGAGCGCCAAAAAAACAAGTTTTGTATGACAATTGCCCAAAACAGGTTTAAAGTACCTACAAATAGTAGGTATTCCATAAAACATGTAAAAAATAATAAATTACCTTGTAATTGATCAAAAATTTCCTGATCTACGTTCACAAAATTTTCTCCTCTCTCGAACTTTGGAATTATGCTTTCAATATTTACGTAATATTTTCAAACATTTTCGGGTGAGGTTCCCGTTGCATCGCTAAAATACGAGTAATTCAACCCCAATATTCTTGAAATTACAATATTCCCTTCTGTCAAGTTGACTTCATGGCAATTCATACATAGAATATACATAGAATAATTATATCAATCTGTGAAATACGATTTACATTGAAATTTTGAAAAATCATATCTCCGAAAGTATTAGCTTGTTAGAGTTAAAAATGATATGAATGGATTCTTATGATAAAACTGCTTATTAAAAAAAATTTAATTTGGAATTTGTTTTGTAAAAAAAAATTTTTTTTTATTACTCCGAAACCTTCTGTCCGATTTTGCCCAGTAACGAACTCAGCCGAGATATTCATCCCCCAAACCTACTTTGAACATTTCAACTCTCTAGCTCATTCCGTTCGAGAGTTATCGTGCCTACTGCCGGACGGCCGGCCGGACCGGCCGGACAGAATGAATTTCGACCACGGATTCTTGATCAGTGAGTTGAACCAAATCGTTTAAGACCATTTTCATCGAAATATTCAAAAATTACAGACATTTGGGCAAATTGATAAGCACTCAGTTCCGAGGAACTAGAGCGCCAAAAAGATTCGAGAAGAAGAAGAAATTTGCTAAAGCAAAAGTCACAACTCCGGAACTAGGACCAATTTTTATAATTTTCTGAGGGGGTTGAAAATACTCCCGAAAAGGGGTACTCCGGTTTGCATAAGCCACGCCCCCTTCGGACCTTCCATGAATAAACAATATTTAAACTTATTAAATATGGAAATAAAAAATTGTAAAAATTCAGGCACCTGCGGGATAGATCAATAAATAATAATCCTTCTTCCAAAAATGTTTGTCGTGATTTTTCAATTAGCTATCCATTAGTTAATTAACAATTTTTTGTAGCACGAACATAAACATTTCAAGTACGCTTATTATTAAACTATTAATCTGAAAGTTTTCCCTTTCGTGAGGCTATTTTTCAGAGGTCTTAGAATAGATTTCTATTGGAAAATTTCAAAAATTGTTAACTTTCGTTTTGTTATTAACAATTTACTTAAGTGAAAAATTATAAAGCTTCAATTTATAATATTATTATTGATCCGTTTTCTTATGATCAGAAACTACTCAAAAAAGATTTTTAATATTCAATATCTCCTATTGTTTATGAAATTGTTATTAACCAATATTGTTTATAATATAATTTCAAATTATTTTTTGAAATATGATTCCAGCTTTATAATTTTTCACTTAAGTAAATTGTTAATAACAAAACGAAAATTAACAAATTTTTCAAATTATCCCACGCGAATCTATTCCAAGACCTTTGAAAAATAGATCAATGAAACAAAGAACTTCTCAGATTAATAGTTTAATAATTATCGCACTTGCAATGTTAATGTTCATGCTTCAAAAAATTGTTAATTAACTAATTGATAACTAACCGAAAAGTCACGATAAAACATTTTTGGACTACGGATTATTGTTCATTGATTTGTCCTACAGACGCTTGAATTTTTTCACTTTTTTAATTTCATATTTAATAAGCTTAGATAATATTATTTTCATGAAAGGTCCGAGGGGGGCGAGGCTCAAGCGAGCCGAAGTACCCGTTTTCGGGAGTATTTTCAACCCTCTCGGAAAATTATAAATATTGGTCCGAGTTCCGGGAGTAAGGACTTTTTTAGGAAAATACCTCCTCTTCTGGAATCTTTTTTCAAATTTGAATTATCTCGAATATTTTTTGAGATGTTGGCGAAAAACCAAAGATCTTCTTTTTTTTTACTTAATTGCTTATAACTATTGCAATTTCTGCGAGCGGCCTTAGCATTTTCTCAAAAACTATCTGCATGCCATTCCGAATAGAATGACACCTCAGTCATAATTTTCGGAGAATACGCAAAAATGTTGACCTAAAAAGCAATTGTTGACTAGACTATTAAGCCAATACAAATGCATTATGATTAGTTGATTTTCTTGAATAATAAACCTACGGGATCATGCTGCGAAAATTTTTTAAAGGATTCACTTTACATCTGGAGTAATAGTGTGATTGTTCACCCCTTTTTGCACGCATGTTCAGGCGAACATCGTATTATTATTTTACCCAAATGTCTGTAATTTTTGAATTTTTGACGAAAATGGACTCAAACGATTGGGTTCGACTCCCTGATGAAGAACTCGAGGTCAAGTTCGATTCTGTCTGTTGGAAACAGCAAAAGATAGCGATGAAATTTACAGGGTAGGTGGCGCATCCCAATAAGTACGACGGACAAATTCATTAATGGGCATAATCAGCCCAATATTTTCCGAGTAAAACTTGGTGAATAGAAACGAGTAAAACTTGATAGATAGTTGTAGAATACAAATTTAAGGACGTTCGTGAGATTTTGTGGGAATCGTATCACTAGAAAATTTTTAAAAAATTATTAAAAATATTATTTATGTCACCTGTTAACCTGAGAACGGAACGAAATAGCGACTTGAAATTTGTAGGTTAAGTTGTACATCTGGATGCGACAATTGAGTTTGCTTATGGGCCTAATCGAACAAATGGTTTTGGAGTTATGCCAATTTGAAATTTGGTTGTTATTTCCTCAATAACTCGAAAAATACGAATCCAATTCAAACGTGGTTACTAGTTGTAGAATGCCAAAGCGAAAATTCTTGCAAAATTTTGTGAGGATCATATCACTAAAAAAATTTTAAAAAATCAGTGAAAAAAATTCTATATATCTCGAACGAAATGAGATAGGGACTTGCAGTTTTCAGGGTAGGTTTCGCATCTGCATGGGAGAGTTAATTTCGCTGTTGGCCATAATCGCCCCAACGGTTTCGAGTGCTTACTAGTTGTAGAATATCGGCATGAAGACGTGTGTAAAATTTTCTGAGGATCCTACCACTAGAAAATTTTAAAAAAATATTATGTATCTCACGATACCTTGAGAACGGAAATAGCGACTTGCAGTTTTCAGGGTAGACTGCGCATCTGAATGTGACAATTGAAATTTTGTGAAGTATTTATTACTTTAAAATTAAAAAAAAATCATAAAAAAAAATGTATACATATCAGAAAGCATTTATCCGACATCGCTGAAATTTTGCGAGAACCTTCAAAACCATGAATGTCATGATGATATATTAAATTATAACATAAATTTCTGGCCAATTTTTTCATAACACAATATGGCAGATGATAGCCTTACATTAGGGTCCTGTAGCGGTCTTATCATCTGAAGTTCTGAGTAATCATCGTTTGGATTGGCCAGACCTGGTTTTGAAAGAGAATCTCTTGGCCTTATGAGCTACGACATTTTCCTTTTTGAAACCATATATTGAAGGGATTTATAAGATCAAGAGTGAATATCTTAGTCCAATAACGGTGAATGGACAATAGAACATACGCACAAAATCTCCTGACTTCACGTCAGTGCTTGAACCAATTTTTTTTCAGATCAATAACTACAATCAGGAAGAATAGTAGACAAAACAAAGCAGAATTGACAACTCCGTTGAAAATATAGGTAAAGTTACCAGCTTGAATAAATAGAAACCACAAAATAGTGCTTAATGAACGCTGATAAATGTCTTGTGGCGAGTTAAGGATAATAATAAATTGGGCAAATAAATAAAAACAAATACCTTATTGATATTATAGAACATAATGAAAGGAGCATTTCACTATGTCAGTACTGAATTATGTATTTTCAATCAAAAGATATTGCCAGTAATCTAAGTAACATTCAATCGGGAGCATAGGAAACTGAAAGTGTTGCACGAAAACAAAACTCAAATCAAAGAAGATTTCTTTTACAAAATCCAATGAAGTGACTCCCTGTGGAGCAAGCTTTCGTAATTTTAATTAAGTAACTCATTTCACGATCTTTCGAACACAGACTTCATTTCAAGAGGGAGTAGCCTAATTTCGATTAAATTACTGGCTGCACATCCCAACATTTATTTTTATTAAATGAATTTATATTTCTTCACCTGTATATAAAATTCCCAACAGTCAATCTGAAAATAATATAGTTTATTATTTCTAGATGAAAACTTTCTGGTTTCACAGAAAATTTATTTTTTTTCATCTACATTCTCCATTTTGGTTTATTTCTCCCGGATTAGTTCATTGTTACTTCAATTTATAATAGGAAATAATTTACCTTGTTTAGATTCTTCATCCGAAACGCCGACAGAAAAAAACAAAAACATGTTATTCGAGGGTGATATCCAAAAATTCTCTCCGCACTATAAGGTGAAAATGAAGGTTGAGAATCGAAAAGTACAAAAGTTACCATGGTCTGAATGTTCTGGGATGTGCATAGATCAATCTTAATCGTCCTTTGCCATCTTCAAACGTCATGAAGGAGCTGTCCACAAAAATTACCTCATAAAAAGGAAAATAATCGCTACAGAAAAGTGTACGCAGTATTGGTGAAGTCTCTGATATCGATAAGTCTCCTAGATGCTTTAACAGACTCTCTCACTCGAACATTGTCCCAAAGTACGATTGAATAGGTGTGATGATTTTTCACTATGAAGTGTTACATTTATTTAGTGTTTGATGAAAATACTGAATTTGGATTGTGGGTAAACAGTTCTCTTATGCATGACCTTCCACATATACTATACAAACTTATGATGCAACTAGTTGTAATAAAATAATTAGAAGTGACGTTAGTTACATCTTCAGAAATTCATTAATTAAATGTGTTTTAATAGATTATTTACCTATATGAAATAAATCCTTACAATCATTGTGCAGAATCGAAGCAGTATCAAAAAAAATGTATTGATGATATTGATAACAGATCATTTAAAAGTTTCATTCACCATTGGGGATAAATAAAAGAAATACCTAACCAATTCCTCAAACGGGATAACTCGCCTTTCTTCTGTAAAGCTGAGGAGGGGTATGGTTTAAATATTTGAATATGGGAGAAACTTCATTCTGGGATCGCTGAGATTACCGAATAAATTCACATAGAGGTTAATCTTGAATAGCGGATGAGTATTGGGTAAAAGCTAGTTCTGAATAAATATGAAGTTACTGTTATGATATGAATAATTTTGTAAACATACGAAGCTGAGTGTGTGTTTTTGAATCGAGAAGATCTATGGAAACGAGAAAGAAATGGCAGTGATGAAATATACATATCAAAAAGAGAAAACTCAGATAATTTAAATAGAATCTCAAGCAAGAAAGGACCTTGAATTTTAAGATAAGAATACCACAATGAGTTTGAGAGTCTTAATAATTGAAATTCAGTAACAATCAAGAATTATAGCAAATATGCCATAACTATTGGCGCCGAACGTGAGGCTAGAATAATATGAAATTGTTACATATTTGGACTTATGAACAAACATGGAATTAAGGTGTAAAACCGTTGTTGGAATGGAGAAAAGAGATGAAGAAGAGAATTTAAGAGTTATTACTAGATAAAAGGAAACAAATGTAAATGAACTAAGTATTATGGATGTTTTACAACCAAAGAAAGGAAATTTCAGAGATAATAGAAGAAAACTCGAAAGAAATCAAGAAGGATGCAAAAGAATGAAAAATAAAATGGAAGAAAGCTCAAAAGAAATGGAAAAGATTTATCAAAAGATGGACATAGATCAGATTAAAATAGAAATACATATCAGGAAAAGTTGGAAGTAAATGATAGGAATGTGAGAACAGATGTACACAATAGGAAATAAATAAATATGAGTGAAATTCTAAATGAAATAGAGAAACAGAAGGAGCTGATAGAAAACCAAGAAGAACGAAAAACTGAACAAAATAGAATATTTAAGAAAGTGATGAGCAGAGAAACTTTTGTTACATCAGAAGTATTACATGTAGAAGATAGCAAAAAATGGAATTTTGACGGAAGAATCTGAAAGCAACATCCAGTACCATTTACCAAATATCTGGAAAACAAAGAAAGATTATTTTCATGATTTTTTGCTTTCAAAGAATTTATTCAAAGTTTATTGTTCGAGGAAGCGTTGTTATGGTTTAACAACAAAGAAATGAAGTTTAAATTCTTTGTATGAATAGAAAATAAAATTTCAGGAATATTTTGAAAGAAGTACATAGAAGAGTGTGTGTATGTGAGAGAGTCATCTGTTATTCTATTCCAGGTCCGGATTGATAAAAGCAGAAATTTCTGGAATTTACTTCATATTTTAAGACATTCAATGAATATCGTGAAAGCAGTACGTTTTAGGAGAAATGATGAAGAATAATCTAATTTTCTAGAAATTAATTGAGTACTTCAAAAATGACTCGAGATAAATTCTTATAGTTTTATGAATTTGTTAGTCTATAACGAGGAAACCAGTTGAAAACTGTTAATTGGAGATCATGTGTCATAGTTATAGAAAACTTCACACCATAATTAATTTCAATCTGAGTAACCTTGTCAAAGCTACAAAAGGAGAACAGATTTTATTTTTATTTCAACAGATTGTATCTTTTTTCCTGTGCCGAATTTGGAAAAATTATGTTTTATTTGATGAGAGGAACCTATGGTTAGAATTAATGTATAACTTAAAGACTCATCCTGTATATGGAATAGAGGAAATTCAGATAATTTCAATAAGTTTTCAATAGAATTTCAAGCAAGAAAGGACTTTGAATTTTAAATTAAGAATCCTGCAAAGAGTTTGCAGTAACATTCAAGAATTCAAGCATTAATACCTTAACAATATGGACTATCTAACACTAAATGACTTATTAAAAAATCGAATAGCTACCTACAAGATGAATAATTGATGGTTTACAAACTGAGTGCTATAACATCAAACTTTTCGAAGACAAAATAGCTGAAACTCCAAAAATAAAATTTTCCTAAACTGTAATAATTCTATAGACAAAACAGGCGGGACATTTTCAACTGATGGAATGATTGATGACTAGGCATCATGAGGAATTACCACTGGAAACTAAATCAGATGTTATGAAATACTGTCAAGACGCAGGCAGGCACACTTGCAAGTGGAATGTCTACAAGGGATCCGCCCACCCTCTGTTGTATATTGTGAGCGCATTATCTCAGCGGATCTGATGGATGTACTCATATCTTCCCCAAGAACGACATCTGAAATATGACTCGTTTTCAGCGATAATATTTCAGTCATATGGCAGCGGCTCGATAAAACTCGCATATATTAGCGAAGACTGAAGCGTTACAAATGGGTCTGGTTCGTTTTGGGATAAATTTCATAAATAACGAAATACGTCGTCCATTTATTCCGGGTTCTAGATATGAGAGTGGATTTTGGACTTCTGCCATAAAGAATGGTACACATAGGTCGTTCCATATTTCAGCACTAACTAGAACCCAGATTCTGACATCCAAATATAATGTCATAGGGGCTGGAAGTTGTTTCACATTTTTCTTGTATCGGTGACATGATTTTCCGGGAATTGTATGAATAATCTCATACATGAATTCGAGAGAGACGAATTCGTTGTGAAATTTTATATCTTGTGTAAAATTGCTTGAGTTACGACTAAGCTGTAAGAACGATACTATACCAAATATACAGGATGTGTCATTAATTTAGGATTTTTATCGTTGTCTAGGGAATTGCGATTCTACATTTACGCTTTTGGATTAATAAATAGAATGCTTTATGCTATTTTGTACAGGTTTATTTACAGGAACCTTCAATCTCCACCCTCGTAATCAAATATACATGAAATATTGTCGATAACTGAGGTTCCGAACGTCTTAATACTTAAAATACTGGCATTTAGTTTCAGCCGTCTAACCTTTTTTCACACGTTCCAGAAGGAATCAACTTCCTCAGTGTCTAACCCTCGAACCCCCGTACTGATCTAAATCGCACCCGACACCACTAATTCACCCTTCCGATCCAATTCGGCTCAAACCATGGAACCTTCTTCCCCGCCTTTCTCCCTGAAGTAGGGTTGTGCTACCAAGGTGGTGTTCACCACTGGTTGGTAAATCCTCTGCCTCCAATACTTAACTGGGACCAATGGGGTTCCACGAGAATGAACCATAGAGTGGCACGAACTTGATCTCCCACGAAGCAAGATAAGTGTTGCTCCAAAATTTATGCGACAACTAACTCTAATATGGTCTTAGCGATTTCCTGTTCCGAAAGAAGTATTCGGTGACTCTAGACAGCTTGATGGGCTTCAAGGCGCCTCCCGAGTTAATATTTATATGTTGGGGATGGTTTGGGTTTTCTTCAGACATGGATAGAATCCAAATAGGTCCGAATTATCGGTAAACGTCATCTACACTGGTAAATCTAATTTTGAGTTTAATATTTACAAAGGGGTGAATATCATTCCTAAATGTACTAGATATGCATATAAAATATTCCTCTTCGCAACCATAGAGGGTGTTGCATTTTAAATATTCAAATATATCCTTTATTTTGACAACTTCCATTATTTGCTCATACCTGGCGAACAGTTTTAAAATATTTGGATATGTAAGACTAGTGGTGAAAAATGGTTTTCTGCAATCACCAGAGGCCTGCAGTTAGTAGACGTAGATCATTTATTTACTCCCCTACAATATATCCCGATATGTTAGGCTAAATGTAGGATAGTTTCCCTTCTTTTCGGAATGGGCCATTAAAATGCAGAAGATAAACATTTAATAATATTGTACTTCAATATTAGTTTATATGCTCATGATGGAACACCATAATCAGGATAATTTAATATTATTTGTTCCATTTCTTCAGTAATGAGAAAAATAAAAGGTCCTATAGATTGGTATAGATGCTTTATTGACTTGCGATCTTTACAGTAATATAAGTTTTTGAAGGCTCTCCCAACATTTCAACGATATGGAACGGACAATTTCTGAAATACAGAATTTTTTAAAATATGTTTTTCAAGTCATGCGATCCTCACAAAATTCTGCATAAGTCTTCGTGTTGGTATTTTTGGCGCTCTAGTTCATCGGAACTGAGTGCTTATCAATTTGCCCAAATGTCTGTAATTTTCGAATTTTTGGCTGAAAATGGTCTCAAGCGATTTGGTTCGACTCACTGATCAAGAATCCGAGGTCGAAATCGATTCTGTCCGGCCGGCCGGCCGGCCGTAGGCACGATAACAACAAAAGGAGTTAGAGGATTGAAATTTGCAAGATGGGTTTGGAGCGTAAATATCTCGGACAAGTTCGTCAATGAGAGAAATCCATTAAGTGGTTTCGGAGTTATGGCGCCAATTCTATGAAAAACATTTTTTAAGAATATTTCAGAAACCGATGACTCGATCTATCTGAAATTCAGCGTCAAATTGTAGAATCATGACCTTTATACGCATGTGAAGTTTTGTATTGACCAGGTTACCGCAAGTGTAAAAAAAAAATTTGAGAATTTCAAAATTTTTATTTACAATAACTCCCGAACGGAATGAGCTAGGCAGTTGAAATTTTCAGAGTAAGTTAGGGAGATGAATATCTCGGTTGAGTTCATTATTGAGTAAAATAAGCCAGATGGTTTCGGAGTAACGAAAAAATAATTTTTTTCTTAAGTAACAAATTTCAAATTCAATTTTTATTTAAGATGCAGTTTCACCATAAAAATCCATTGATATCTTTTTAAACTCCAACAAGCTAATGCTTTCGGAGATATGATTTATCGAAATTTCAATAATGAATCGTACTTCTATGTTTTCACAGAATGTTATAATTATTCTATCTAAGCTTTATTATATGATCTGTATTCATACTCGTACATATGTCATCCTGTTCTATAAGAGAAAGCATTCAAAATTTTCCAACTGTGCATGAAGGTTTACATAAAAAAACGATGGCGAGCGGGGATGGTGTTGGGCACCAACTGCTTGGAAATTCGCCAACTTCGTTCAACATTGGGGATACCGCAACCCCCGCTCCCCTTAGGGGCCTGTCACTGGTAATGGTTATTCCGTCCGAAGAACTGCCGATTTGCAAGAAACCCATCAAAACTCCGAAAACTAGTTTTTCGGAAATTCAAATTTCTATCTATTTCTATTATTAAAAGAAAGGAACAAACAGCGGGCTCGCATATTTGAGAAATTCAATAGAAATAAAAGCTTTTTAGAATGCTGCTCGACAGTGAGAAACAGCTCAAATTGGTAACAGATGGTTTGTTTTATGACATACTTGCCGGCTACACACATTGTGCCGAAAACTATTGAATATTGAATTTACGGCAACAGGAATGTTTACAAGTGTACATGGTGTTATTCACGATCCTCTATTATCTGTCTGCTTTGCATTTATCCGGTCAGGCGGTCAAATTCCTCCACATTTTATAACAATTTTTTCGGAAATATTCCAACTCCATTGAAATTTTTCCAACTGCTTCGAAATGTTTTCTAACTCCTTCGAAATTTTTTCCCACTTCTTCGAAATTTTTCTAAGTGCTTCGAAATTTTATCCAATTCCTTCGAAATTTTTTCCAACTCCATCGAAATTTTTACAACTGCTTCGAAATTTCCTCCAACTCCTTCGAAATTTTTCCAACTGTGTTGAAAATTTGCCAACTCCGTGCAAGATTGGGGGGGATCAATGATAAATATACCTCCCACTGTATCCCTTAATGTTTATGTAACATTTAGATTTTCCATATTTAATAAATTCGTGAAAAAAAATTTAAACTTTTTAAACAGTCTAAAAATTTGTTAACTTCTTCAACTTTTGTGGAGCAGTATATAGCATACACGACTACCCTTTACACAAAAATCGACATCGTCCAAATCAACAATAAGCCTCCCTTAACATAACGAGGAACATGATACATTGCTCTACTTGTGTTAATCCTTAAGATGGCAAATATCTGGCTAATACCCTGAAAGGGAGAACCTAGACAATATGACAGCACTAATACAATAGAGACTCTACATACCAATCCCGTGTTCTATCTTCAGGGTAACACGGCCACAATATTAGAACAATTATTTCGTGGAAACGCAGAATGGAAACATTAGATTTATCCTCAGGCAATTACTGTGCGATGACAGCAGATTTCATATCAGAGAAATCATCTCATATTAGCTAGACATAGATATCAGTCTTATGAAAGTTCTGGATGGGTGATTAATAATTTCGCCTGAATGTGATTGCGCCATTTAACGTTTATGACAGGTTGGGGGACGTATAGAGAAAATTTCGCAGGATGAGTGGAGTTGCGAATGATAATACGGAAGTATAAAATGGGAGGAAGCTTGATGGTGATTTCGAGTTGGATATGAATATGATAGAAATGTACTTGATATAGAGCACATTCCTCACGGTTCATCATAATTCATCATATGAATATATTCTTCCTTATTCGATGATTCGAATTTCAAATATACAGGATGAGTCTTTAAGTTGTACATTAATTCCAACCATGTACTCCTCTCATCAAATGGAACACCTTTTTGGCGCTCTAGTTCCTCGGAACTGAGTGCTTATCAATTTGCCCAAATGTCTGTAATTTTCGAATATTTCGATGAAAATGGTCTTAAACGATTTGGTTCGACTCACTGATCAAGAATCCGTGGTCGAAATTCATTCTGTCCGGCCGGCCGTCCGGCCGGTCCGGCCGTAGGCACGATAACTCTCGAACGGAATGAGCTAGAGAGTTGAAATTTTCAGAGTAGGTTTGGGAGATGAATATCTCGGCTAAGTTCGTTACTGGGCAAAATCGGACAGAAGGTTTCGGAGTAATAAAAAAAAATTTTTTTTTTACAAAACAAATTCCAAATTAATTTTTTTTTAATAAGCAGTTTTATCATAAGAATCCATTCATATCATTTTCAACTCTAACAAGCTAATACTTTCGGAGATATGATTTTTCAAAATTTCAATGTAAATCGTATTTCACAGATTGATATAATTATTCTATGTATATTCTTTGTATGAATTGTCATAAAGTCAACTTGACAGAAGGGAATATTGTAACTTCAAGAATATTGGGGTTGAAATACTCGTATTTCAGCGATGCAACGGGGACCTCACCCGAAAATGTTTGAAAATATTACGTAAATATTGAAAGCATAATTCTGTAGTTCGAGAGTGGAGAAAATTTGATGAACGTAGATCAGGAAATTTTTGATCGGTTACAAGGTAATTTATTATTACTTATCTAATAAACTATTATTTGAATTGAATTTCCTTTATGATGCAGTGATATCATATGAATACATTGATATAATTCCCAACTCTGAGAAACCAATACCAGATATAATTTGTCTGTTTGAACTAGAGCGCCAGAAAGCTCCTGTCCACAGGGCTTGAACCCATTTTTCATTTACCATTTTTCCAGATTCGGATCAGGTAAAGAGTTATAAGCGTTTAAAGATTTTACATTGTGCTAATCCATCCCTGAACGGTCTTTAACTGTTGAACACAGAAACACTAGGATTCAATATCGCATAATTGCATGAAAGCTTTATTATCTGCTCCTCGAAATTCCATGAAATTGTTTGAGATAACTTAATTAATCACTATGGACTAATGAAATGGTTTTAAATAATCTTTAAGCTGCATTTTTGAAAAAAATCTTCCTGCATATTAAAACACTGACTCCAACTTAGTTTTCATTGAATATACACAGTATCTTCATCGCCTATTCTGTCTTTCATTAAATATTTTAATTTTAATCAATTAAATGACTTTATATTATAAATCATATAACCAATTTATAAACAATTACTATAAATAACCTAACATCTATCAGACTATGGCCTATAGATCGCATAGAATCTGGACATGCGTTTCATGAAGATACGTTCAGTTCACGATTAACTAATTTCTCTGTCATATTCAACAAGCAGGTTAACGGACTTCGGGTTTTATAAAGCTTTTCGATTATATCCACAGATAACTAAGTATATCAAAGCCCGAGTTTCTTAGATAAGGAAACATTGATGAAAACCGTCGAATTCTGGAAGCAATCAGACAAGTGACAACCTCCTATACACATAGTATAATAATAATTTTTATACTGTGACAGAAGCAGGCACAGAAATGTAATACATTAGGTTAGCCACAGAATATATCGTTCGGTCCTAACCTTACCTTCAATAATAATTGGGATGGATATGTGGAATGATATTTATAATTGATATTAAACATTTTTAACACTATGAAGAAATTCGTTTCATATTCACTATTATGGGGATGAATAGACAGAAATTCAAAGATCAATACAGATCGTGGTAAGCGTATTCATTTATTTCCCAAAACATAAATAACTTTTCGATTCAAATTGTTTGAATAAGTAATTATTGTCTTTTGTTTACGGTTTTTATTATAATTGAATGGTAATGTATAAACATATTATGTGAGTTATAGAGGTTATACTAGCTATACCTCTTTCTATAAGTGTCAGCTTTGAGATCCATACTCAACCTATGTCTTTATTCGAGCACAGATCATTTGTTATCCTATTCCAGGTCTGGGTTGATAAAAATAGTTAAATTTCTGGAATTGTTATCATTTTTTTATGTCATTCAATATTGAATATCCTGAAAACGGTACTTTTGAGGAGATGTGATGAACAGTAATTTAATTTCCTAAAATGATTGAGTATTCTTAAAATGACTCAAGATAACCTTCATCAGCTTTCATTATGTTAATTTCTCATAGTTTTATGAATTCGCGAGTCTATAACGAGGAAACCAGTAGAAGTAGGCAAAAGCTGTTAATTGAAGATTATGTGGTATAGTTATGGAAAACTTCACACCAAAATTCATTTTATTCTGAGTAACCATGTCAAAGCTGCAAAAGGAAAACTGATAATTTTTTCAGTTTTCTAAAGCATGTATCTTTTTTCCTGTGCCGAATTTGGAAAAATGGTAAAGGAAAAAAGTGTTTTATTTGATGGGAGGAATCTATGGTGTGGACAAACAGACAAACAAAACAGCTGTCAATTGAATTCTCATCCACCTTCGCCGCCATGTTGTAAAAAGTGATGGGAGTTGAATGGCTTTCCTTTTACTAGGTGTTGATTGAATCTATTTTTCATTGATAATATTTTATTCTACTGTTAGTTTAAGTCGATATAAATCCAACATTTTCCCACAATATTCAGTCCTTTCGTTCCATAGCATGAATTGATATGCCACTCTATAAAATGAAATCGTTCAGTTGTGAAAACCATTATCCAACAGGAATTTCAACTTCGGTGCATGAAACAATAAACCAAACTTTATTGTCGGAACTAACCATTTATGAAGTTAGTATTGGAGCAAAGAACAGTACAATCGCCACATAAACATCCATGTCTGTTTTATTGGCCACGAAAGCAGCATGTTGTTCATATTTTATGGGAGGAGCTGAAGTTGGATAAGAATGATAGCAGGAATCGAGCGAATCTTGTTTACAGTTTATGAATTTTCTATGCAATTTACCACCATATATTGCTCCATTATTCAGAAAAAGCACCTAACAAAGCTGCGTATAACGTTGAAGAAGTCTCTTAGGAGAAGGAAGGAAGATGAAAATCTTTATGTACTTTTACAATAAACATAATCAAACGTCTCATAGTCAGCGTATTTTAAATATGACCATAAAATAGCTAGACAACCATTTTATGTTAGGCAATAAATTTTTCTCTTGATGTAATTATCATAATGCACATTTTACATTCTGATTCACAGTTTAAATTAATTAGATATCGAATAATTTTCCTTCTAAGCACTTCCATCTCATGAACACAGAAATCAATGAATCCTCTATTTGATATCATAATATCAAAACTAGACGTCAGAAAACGTCCAACCAAGAAATTGTCAAAAATGAGTTTTCTATACGTTCTGTTGTAAAATCAACTTTTCGACCATTTGCAGAAAATATCCCAACGAACTCTCTGCTTAGTTTGAATATATTTGTCGTAATGCTAAGTCACATATTATGATCTAACTTGGATTTCTATTTATGTAAAACGTTAAAGTAATTTGAATGGCTTCTATGAAAAATATACGTTGGTCCATAATAAATGGTTGAACAGTCTCTAGTGGGTTGGGTCAATTATTGTACCAATAAAATAAGATGAAAGATAGGCTATATACTCATACACTTCAAGTTAAACTACAATTTGTGGGCTGGATTCTTTTTGCTTAACTACGAGAAGAATTCAGGGTCAAATCTGATCTGTCGAGAGGATCCTTTGACCAGAAAATTCACAAAAATTATTAAGAAATATTATTTATCTCAGGATAACGGAAAGAGATAGCTTATTGCAAATTTTTGGGTAGGTTGCACATCCGAATACGACATTTGAGTTTGTTAATAGGCATAATCGGCCAAACGGTTTAGGAGTTATAACAATCTGAATTTTTTTTTGTTATAAACATGGTGGGTCTATAAGTTGTAAAATCATTTGAAACATAATCAACATAAAACGCTTTTTTCATGACCATTCCTCCATATTCGACTCAGGGTGTAGATATATAAGCGTTCAAAGATTTCACAATGTGCTAATACACTCCTGCACTGCGTTCATCCGTTCAAAGAAAACTGTTACTGAAATATTCAAACAGAAAAACATAACTCTGATTCTTCAAATTCAATGAAATTACTTGTGAAAACTTATTTTCGCTATTAGATTATACATAATTAGATCATCACTCATTCCCATATTAAACATTTCATAAATATCCATTAATTAGTTAATTTTAAAGAGAATCTCGAATCGAATAGTTGAGATGTGAGTCCAACTGAAAGAACAGTCATAACAATTAGTAGGTACCAAATACAGAAACTCAATAGGATCATAGAATGTATGTCTCCGTGTTCCGTTTTCATGTGGCATTATCCAACTGTGTACCAGGCTTTGGTTTATTATGGCAATCAAGGAGAATTAATTATCTATATCTTGTGAAACGAAAACAGGTGCGGCAACGTAGATATACATTGACTCAGGGCCTATACTAGGACAATAGCTCGAAAAAAGGCAAATTTTAGGTTTGTATCAGATTTTCTGACATTCAACGTTAAATATCTCAGGAAGGATTCGTTTTGGGAGAATGATTAATGATAAACTCTATCTGTTTTTCTTGTGCTAATTTCATGTAGTTTTATGAATCCGTGAGTCACTAATAAATAGAATGTGGGCAGGAGCTTAGGCGCTCTTGTCGAACTACTAGCGAGTAATTATTCAAACTTTGACAAATCATACCTCCGAAAGTATTGGTTTCTCAGAGTTCGGAATGATATATATGATAGAACTGCATCATAAAAAATTGAATTCAAAACGTATGTCTATGGCTCACCCCATTTGTTGGATTTACCTACATCAGCAAATTATAATTACAGCGTTGTATGGAATCATAATAAAATTACGATCAATCATTGAAATTTTGAAAAATCATATCTCCGAAAGTATTAGCTTGTTAGAGTTGAGAATAGATCAATGGATTCTTATGAGGAAACTGCTTCTTAAAATAATTGAATTTGAAATTTGTAATGTAAAGAAATTTTTTTTTCGATACTCCGAAAGCTCTAAGCCGATTTTGCCCAATAACGAACTCCTTCGAGATATTTACGTCCCAAACCTACTCTGAGAATTTCAACTCAATTTAGCTCGTTCTGTTCGAGAGTTATCGTGTTAATGGACGGACGGCCGGACAGAATAGATTTTGACCACGGATTTTTGATCAGTGAGTCGAATCAAAACGTTTGAGACCATTTTAAGACAAAATTTCGAAAATTACAGACATTTAGGCAAAATGATAAGCGCTCTGTTCCGAGGAACGAGAGCGCCAAAAACCAGTGGAAGTAGGAAAACACTATTTCGGCGAATGTGTCATAGCTATAGAAAACACTGCTCTGAAATTCATTTGAATCTGAATAACCATGCCAAAGCTACAATAGAAAAAATTGGTTCAAGCACTGACGTGAAGTCAGAAGCTTTTGCGCGTATGTTCTATTGTCCATTCTCCTGTAATGGACACCCTTAATCGAATTTACCATGGTAAATTCGCCAAATCTGGAAAAATGTTAAGAAAAACAGGTGTTTCATTTAGTGAGAGGAGTATGTGGTTTAAATAAATTAATTGTCAACTTGAAGACTCACCCTGTATGCTAAATTTCAATTCTTGAACTCATCTCTAAGTATTCTTGGAATTCGCAAGCATTCATCTTCCTCTTTTCAAGAATTCCATCGTTCAGAAAATACATGACCGCAAAAAGTGGATTCACTTAATGCTTTTCTTACATTTTATCTCAGCGTACACACCTCAATGAATAAATTTACATTTCTCATACAAATACAGAAGGGAAAATGAGCCTTGAAAGTGAATATTAATGACAAGATTACTAAAATGGGGAGAATAAGTGTGTAAGGAAACGAATGAGAAAACCGATTTGTAAGATTGCATAGATAGCTACACAGGAAAGAGTGGAATGATTTTTCAATTTTGATCAATGGCAGAATTGTTGAGAGAAAAAACCGATTCCTTGGAAAGAATGACTAGTAGGTATATAAATTATTATCATCAAGTACAGTATAGTTGAAATATAGTTGCGGCGTTATATCGACTATTATTGAAGGCATGTATTTTGCGGGCGAGAAAGTACTTTCTCGTCAGCTGGGGTCACTCTGAATTAGGGAATCCAATCCCGCACCAAAATCACAATCCCACAAAAGCGCGGAATGAAAGTTATCGTGTTCAAACATGGAACTTGGCAGTAGAGTTAGGTTCTGAAGGCTCCCGCAAAATTCCAGCGAGGCCGGACGAATAGTTACTGATATTTAGAATTTTTTTCAATAGGTAATGTTTTCTACTCCTACGTTCCTCAAGAAATTTTGCAAGAATTTTTGCGTTGGCATTGTACAACTAATAACCATGTTTGAATTTAATCCGTTCCGTATTTTTCGAGTTATTGAGGAAATAATAACCAAATTTCAGATGGTTATTACTCCAAAACCGTTTGGCCGATCTCTTTCCATTGTGCCGATTATGCCCATTAACGAACTTGTCCATCTCATTGGGATGCGCCACCTACCCTGAAAATTACAATTCGCTAGCTCTTTCCGTTCTCAAGTTATCGTGGCCAAGGCCGGCCGGACAGAATCAAATTTGACCTCGAATTCTTCACGCGCAAAAAGGTCTTATGCAATTAAAAACATACTTTAGTAGTAGCATATGAGGTTTTTTATGTACCAATGACCAAAAACTGTCTATTATTGTCGGGGCTGCAAATTGCTATTCGAGGACGAGCCGAGAATAGCAAGCAGGCGAGACAATAGACAGTTTTTCTTCATGGTGCATATTTCATTTTTTCGTCGACGTCTACATACTTTTATGAATACTCTTAAATAATTTCACAATAGCAAATGACAGTTCTCATATACACTCATGTTGGTATTGAACAGTATCATGCCATATTCATAGTGACCATAGCGACAGACAGTTATTAAAAGTATATAAAAAGTACTTTTCTTTTTCTGGGACGTTTGCAATTTCTTTGTCGAATACGGAATTTTAATATTGAGTCCCGCAAATCCAGCAATGTTGATCCCGCAGAATTTCAGCGGGATCCCGAATTTGCGGGATCCAGCATTTGCGGGATTGGATTCTCTACTCTGAATACGGCATGATACGGTTCAATACAAACATAAGTATCTGTAAGAAAAACTGTCAGTGCTGTGGTCACTACGGATACGGTACAATACAAACAAACATAAGTGTATGTGTCATTTGCTATTGTGAAATTATTTAAGTGGTCCGAAATTCATAAAAATATATTCTTCAGAACTCCCACTCAAAGGTTAACAGCTGCGTTGGAAATTGGTCCTTCGAACCATATGCGGATTTTCTGTTGCACAGAAATGTTCAGTATGGATATTAAATGTACCCTCATTGGCCCAAATAAAAATTATAAAGGTCTCGTCACATCCTTTAAAAACTTTCAATCCCAGGTTCGGAATATGCGGGCAATATTTATCTTTCGAGGGGTGGAAATGGTGTTGACCTTCAATTATTATTATTATTATTATTATTATTATTATTATTATTATTATACTGATCCTCCTGGGTCTTCCACAAGGAGACCCCTCATAAGCTCTAAGAGCTTGCCCTGAGTTAGGAGAACCAGTTGTGTTCTGTGTTGGCTTTGTTACTGTGTCCTTACGCCACCTTAGGCACAGCACTGTTTTGATCCAACAGCGAATGGTGGCGATTACCGTGACTAGAAAATTTCTTTCCTAGCCTCGGAATTGAACTTGGGGCTTCCGCTCCCAAGTCAATTACTCTACCACTGAGCCAATCGCACGATTGTTACCATACATCCCACCTGCGAGAAAAAAAGAAGAATTGATACGAATGAATAGTGAACACAGATAGAACACAGACATATAGAATTCACATTCGGTGAAAACATAGAAGTACGATGTTTTATTGAAATTTTGAAAACTCATATCTCCGAAAGTATCAGCTTGTTAAAGTTGAATATTAATGGATTCTTATGGTGAAACTGCATTTAAAAAAAATTTAATTTGAAATTTGTAATGTAAAAAAAAATTGTTTCGTTACTCCGAAACCATCAGGCTGATTTTGCCCAATAACGAACAACCGAGATATTTTTCATGTACAAAACCTACTCTGAAAATTTCAACAGTCTAGCTTATTCTGTTCGAGAGTTATCGTTTTAACGGCCGAACCGGCCGGCTAGAATCGATTTTGATTTTGTTAGTCGAACCAATTTCTATTTTCGTCCAAAAATTCGAAAGTTACAGACATCTGGGCAAATTGATAAGCAGTCTGCGTGGAGGAACAAGAATGGTTCTTGAGTTTGGGCGGTTCAACTGTATCTTCAACATCACCTTTTGACAGTGAGTTCAATTATTATATTTTTTCGTAAATAATGAACCGATATTGAAAATTTTAACTGGGTTGTGTACAGAACATAAATAACTTCCAAACTAACCAACATTCCAGAGCTCTTCTCTATTCAAAAAATATTTGGGGTAGATGCCACCTTCAAGGAGATGATTTTTTCGGAACAAACTGATGATGGATGTTCTTCCTCATCAAAAGTTGACCTATTTTTTTTAAATCTTCAAAAATTCTTCGTTTCTGAGTTTTGGGGGGGAGTCAAATTTTCGTTGGGACACACTGTATATTATTAACAGTTGATGTCGCAACGTCAGAATATTGAAGCAAGTAACAGATCACTGCCAATATTTCATTTATTATTTACCAGAAATTCAACACAAGACTCAACTTCTCAAATTGGAAACGTCCATTTTGACATTACTAACTCGGAGTTAGCGATTTAACCTTGCCATTTTCTGGGTTAAATTTGTATACTCTTAACTCTGGGTTAAGCTATAACTCTTGAAGGTGCAAGACAAATTATCAATTTAACCCTGGGGTAATATTTAACTCTGAGTTAATTAGGAATCACGCAAGTGGTCCTATAAGTATTTGAGTCGCATATCTGCCGGAACAACTACAATTTTTGTGAATTGCCGAATATTCCAATAGATAATAATGCTATGAAATTTTGATATAGATGTAGATGATCTGATAATACCATCGAATGAATTTTCATCATGAAATATAACTGCTCGTCCGACTACAATACACAGAAAACAGCTAACAGTAAATCACACTCATTTGACCGATTAAATAGTTGAATGCCCATTCCAATATATAACCTATAGTGGTTAGGTACCACAAGATACGAAATTTATGAACTGTGCATCACGTTAATAAATTTCTATTCATGACTGTAGCAGTTTATTGGCAATGGCTTCAAATTGACATTTAGCGGACAAATAAATTCGGACGAGAATGAACGATTATTCTTTCGGCGTAATATTACTAAGGGTAGGCATGGACTGCATTTTGATCCATTCCACTCCAATTCGTTTTTCATCCAAGGCAAAACAATAAAAAATATGTTGTTGACATTACCTCTTTTGGGTGATTTTACCATTTACCATTTTCAAATCTGAGTGAGAATAAATTTAACATAAATTCTAGTTGGCCACAAGTAGTTTGTGTCTGTGTCACACTGAGGAATTTCAGAATAACTGTCAACAAATAATTCTGAAGATTTTCACTTTGTGTCTGATGAGGGAGTCTGATTTAGTCTCCGAAACGGTACAGATTTTTATAGTTGATGGTGTTTCATTACTGTTTATTAGTGTTCTACATATGGCTTCTGACACATATCAAGTGTTTCTAACGCTGAAGCAGTTTCAAAAAAATTTAATTTGGGAGAAAACCCAGAAAGAGAACATTTAGAAATGATTCAACCTCCCAAAGTATCCTTTAATGATTACTTGGTTATTTTATTTCATTTAATGGTCCTAATATTCATAGAACGACCGATTTGTCCTATATAGAAAGCTGGGCATAAAAATACAATACAATGTTTTTCTACGAGCGTGCGTAAAGTAGCACTTTTCCGCACTTATTTGGCTTGCCAAAGTGAAAACTTTTCCGCATCGTGCGGAAAAAATATTTTGCGGCACGGAAATGTCAAACTGATGTGGGAATCTTGCAAGTGTATAAAACTCTACTTTTAAATTTTTACTCCCGATATTTGCATCACAGTCTGAATAAATGGATACTCATGATAAATTCTCAAGAACAATTTAATTAAGCAACAAAACTTGTAGCTTTTGATACATGACTATGTCAGAATTTTTGTCAAATTGTATAATACCTCAAGCTTTTCTCTCCTACACGATCGTTGAAAACACTGTTGAAATGCACAGTTCTTGTAGTGATCATCCACATTCCATATTGCAAGCGGCTAATGAAGCGAGTTTGAGTTTATACCTGCAAAATCTAATGTCAAGTATGAAGCAGAATATCAGAATAAGAAGTATTGTTTGCATACTTTTTACATTTGGAGAAGAAATTTCAGCCCAGTACACTATGTAACAAATATTCCATGTTGGAAAGTATTCTTGAAGTGAAGAGAAACTTGATTTGAGTGAACATTTTAAACATACTCCGTGAACAAAGAAGCAACATATTGGGTACCGTCCGCAAAGAGCCAAAATATTTGAAAAAAGTGTTGTTTTTAGATTGATAAAATTCATCTTCTCATCAAAGTTGCTACCATTTTTGGGTTGGTCGGTGCCTGCAGGTGCGATGAACTATGCAAAATAATGATTGATCACATCAAAGGTAAGGGAAATTTGATAGTGGTCAAAATCCCGGACAGCGAAAATAATTCTTCGAGAATATCTTTTATTTCCAATGAAACGAATCATGGATATCATTTGCAGCTCTACCCTAAATATGCGAATTTGAGAAAACAAGATAATCCACACAGGTGTTTTCTTGTCCAATATACAGGGTGAGTCTTTGACCACTGCATTAATTTTAACCAAAGATTCCTCTCATCAAATGAAACACTTTTTTCATTTACCATTTTTCCAGATTCGGCTCAGGTAAAAAGTTACAAGCGTTTAAAGATTTCACAATGTGCTAATACACTCCCGCATATAAATTATCAATGACATTGTTGGCGGACGAGAATAAGGCATGGTAACGTGGTTTACAGCTTGATTCGGGATTCCAACGCTCAAGGACGGATCCATAAAAGTAGTGAAATTCCTGGAGTTTTCCATTTTAAAACATTCAATGAAGAATATCTTGAAAACGGTGGTTTTTAGGAGAAATGATGAAGAACAATATAATGTTCTAAAACGATGGAATATTCTTGAAATGACTCAAGAAAAACTTTATATGCTTTCTTTATGCTAATTTCGTTTTGTTTTATGAATCCAGGAGTCCATAACTAGAAAACCAGTAAAAGTAGAAAATAACTAATATTTGGAAAATATGTATCATAGTTATAGGAAACTTCACGCCAACATTCATTTCATTCGAAAAAAGGATGTCAAAGCTACAAAATAAAAACTGATTTTTTTTCAAAATTTCAACAGCCTGTATCTTTTTACCTGAGCTGAATTTGGAAAAATGTTAAATGAAAAAAGTATTTCATTTGATGAGAGAAATCTTTGGTTGAAATTAATGCAGTGGTCAAAGACTCACCCTGTAGACAAGGAGCATGTAGTACCCAATGTGTGCATATTTAAAATTGGAAAATCCTGAGCAGTACACTGGTCATAGTTTCAGTCGTTGGTCGGCTACTATGTTGTCCAATTCTGAGCAAGTAATAACCAACGTTGAGCGCCTGGGAGGCTGGAAATCTACCACTGTCACCGAGAGTTACATTGATGAGTCAACTAACCAATAAAAGAAAATGTCTAATAATATACTGTCTAAAGATAACTCTACTTCAAATAATCAAAACCTTTATCAAGCCATCCATACAGCTACCCTACAGAGAATCATCAACTTTCGTACGATTGTCCTTCAACTTCAACGAGTAAGAACATTACTTGGCCTTTTACGCCGAATGTGTGTGTTCATCGAGACATCCATTAAATGAACTAACAGTATATCAGCACTCAATTTACAAAATGTAAATAATTGTGCTTTCGTGATATATATTACGAACAAATAATTTGATATTTCTTCTTTGTTTTCCTGTTATTGTTTGCTTTAGAATAGTTGAGTTGTTTTATTCCGGATTCAGTAAAAGTTCGAGAATAAATTATTATATTACAATAAGGTTTCTTCTTGTTATTATAAGACGCTCGAAGAATGAACCTTTTTCCTAATACGTGCGCAAAATGGCTTTGCCGCACGCAAAAACTTATCCGAACTCCGGTTCGCGTCGTTCGTCTAAATGTAAATGCATGCGGAAAAGTATCACTTTGCGCACCTGTTAGGGAAATAACTATTATATACCGCTTTTTCCTCATCTAAAGAATCTTTGTTTTGGATTAAAAGAGAATCAAGGATTTTCTTATTTGTACAAATACGGTAATTTTATGTTGTTTTATCATATTGTCAAAAACGAGCTTCATATTTATTTATTTATTTATTTATTATTAACCAAAATATTACATGAAGTTTCGAGGTGAACTGGTCACCCGTACAATATTAGATGTAATAGTCCTACAGAAGTAAACTTAGTTACTTGTACATAGGCTGGCCAACCTAAAACTAACTTAATTCTAATAAATCAAAAATTACACACTACTAGTCTCATAAACAAGGGGTTTTTTAAATAATAATGAGAATACCAACTAATATTTTTCTATTATGAAACTTTTCAATTTCTTCTTTATTTTTGCTCTATCTGTCCTCAACAGTTTAAGACTATCTGTTAATGTGTTGAACACTTTTATAGCAACATAATAACTATTTTTCGTACCTATTCGTTTGTTTATTCTTGGTAACTGTAGGCTCTTATTCCTTGTATTGCTTCTAGAATTTTTGTACTTATCTTTCAACCCAAGATAATGTAATGATACTGCTTCTAAATGAAAGAGTTGGCGTGGAGTTAGAGTATTGTAATGCGTCTGAGTATTATTCTTATTTATTATTTTTAGTATTTTTTTTTGAGTTCTTTGAATAAAGTTTAGGTTATTATCATAAGCTCCTCCCCAGGCAACTATTCCATAGTTCATTAGACTCTGAAAAAATGCATGATAAATTACCATCAAAGCATCAGTTGCCATAAACTTTTTAATTTTGGCAAAAATAAAAATCAGGTATCTAGTTTTCTTAACAATATAATCAATATGTTTTTCCCATCTCATATTAAAATCGAAGTATAAACCCAAATATTTGTGATAATCTACCTTTTTCAGTATATGATGACCTATGTTGACATTTAAATTTTTTGGCACACTATCACAGTAGTTACCATATGTTATATATACAGTCTTTTCAAGATTTAGCGATAGTTTATTTTGTTTAAGCCAAATTACCACAGTTTCTAGATCTTTCATCAATCTCACCCGCGCCTTCTCCCACGTGTCATCACTCGAGATGATGACGGTGTCATCTGCGTAGGATAATATTGAATTTTCTGGCATATCTTTCAGTAAATCGTTCATGTAGAGAACGAAAAGTATAGGACCTAAAATTGTTCCTTGTGGAACACCGATAGATATTTCTCTGTAATTACTTGTAGCATTGTTTATCTTTACTCTCTGTTTTCTACCAGAAAGATAGCTTCTGAACAATTTTAGGGCATTGCCTCTTATGCCATGTCTTTCTAATTTATTTAACAAGATTTCGTGATTTACTGTGTCGAAAGCTTTCGCCAAATCAAGAAAGGCTGTAATTATTGGTTTGCTCTTATCTAATTTTTTATAAATTATGTCGGTTATATGATTTAAGGCTTCCGTGGTTCCTCTGTTTCTTACAAAACCAAATTGTCTATCAGAGATTATATTAGATTCATCTAAAAATACAAAAAGTCTATTGAGTATAATTTTTTCAAAAATTTTGGCTAAGTTAGAAATGAGCGAAATTGGTCTGTAGTTTTTGATGCAAGTACTGTCTCCGGACTTGTAAACGGGCACCACTTCAGCCTTCTTTAATTCTACTGGCCACGTGCCTTCCTCAATACATCTATTAAGAATGTGCTGTAACGGCAAAACTATATGATTACTCATTGCCTTCAGCGCTGCAACACTAATTTTATCTACTCCGTTCGATTTTATTTTCATTTCTCTTATGATTTTGCTAATTTCATTACTATCTGTTGGATACAGAAAGATAGACTTACTATTTTGGTCAGGAAGTTTCAGTTCCCTGTCTCCATTGTTTACTATTTGATCACTTAATAATTCGCCAATAGTGCAGAAATATTCATTCATGACCTCAGCAATTTCTGCTTTGTTATCAATTTTTTTGTTATTTTCATATATATAATCTACTGTTTTATTTTGAACATTATTTTTACCCAATTTGTTTTTAATATTGTTCCACAACTGTCCTGAGTTGCCACCAATCTTTTTTATTTGTTCATTTTCAAATTTATATTTGGCATCTTTTATAACTTTACTAAGTATTTTATTATAATTTTTATATTCACTTTCTAGCGTTTGACAAGTTGGTTTTTTCTTCCACAAATTATACAAATTTTCTTTAGTTCTGCAAGATACTAATATGGCACTAGTGATCCAGATTTTTCTTGGTGTTATATGTTTATTTTTTTTCTTTTTTCTTATTTGAAAGGTGGCTTCCTCAACACAGTTATGTAAAGTTTCTATCAAGGTGTTAATTGAGGCAGTAGGATCTTGCACAGACAAAATATGGTTCCAATCCACTTTACTAGCAAGAAATTCCAACTTATTATAATTTATATATTTTGAATATACCTGATTATATTGTTTCATTTCAAATTTGTCTATATTTATGAGTAAGGGATAATGATCATTAAATGGGTTATTAATTTTGTAAGATTCAAATTTGATATTTTTGCATTTTATAAAACAGTTGTCTATGCAAGTACCTCCTGCAAAGTCTATTGATGGCCTCGTTATGCCAGTGTAACATGGTGTAAATTTGTGTTGAAGAAAATTATTTAAAACTTCATGGTGTACAGTTTTCTCATAATGTTCAAGTTTCATAATGTTCTCTTCCAGTATATCAATGTTAAAATCACCAACTACGCAGTGGTTTTTAATGTTTTTTTGATCTTTCAAGAATTTTTGCAAACTATTCACAAATTCTATCTTGGGAACATCATGTGATCTATATACAGCAGTTAACCTGAGTGACCCTCTACTTTTAAGACTTATATCAGTGTTTATAAACTTTAACCTATCTACCTCTACAATATTGGTATCCTCGTGTATGTTATCTTTAACATAAACTACAACACCATCAGCCTTGTTTATTTTGCTTTCATTATAATAGCTTTTATAACCCGTCAATACAAAATACTGAGGACAGACTAAGTTCCAAGTTTCCGTACATACTATAATAATTGGTTTCTCATTTAGACGCTCAATAAAAGTTTCAAGTTTTTCAAAATTTGCGTTCAAGCTTCTTATATTTATACTTAAAATTAATTTTTTTTCATCATTAAAGCTTTCATTAAACTTTACGACATTCTCAAATTCATATTCTTTTATTACAAAATTTTCAAAATTTAGTATTTGTTCCATAGTTATTTTTTACTTGCTTGTCTGGTTCCCATTCTAGTATGTCTTGCATCCCTTTGTGTAGTTGCCGACGTCGTACATTTTGACGTATCCGTTGCTGGGAGTTGATAATTTATTTTCTCTATTCTGCTGGTATATCTCTGCAAGACAGGATTAATTGGATAATCGGTAAAATCAACAATCTTTTTGGGCGTATGTTCTAGGGGAACATCGTCCTATCATTTCGTCCAAATGTCTGTAATTTTCGAATTTCGAGCTGAAAATTGGCTAATAGACTAATTCGGACTCCCCGATCACGAATCCGGTGTCAGATTTTAGGGTGCCGTCCGGCCGTCCGGCCGGCCGGCCGGCCGTAGGCACGATAACAGGAGCACCGAAGGTCCTATCGACTTCAAACTTTCAGGGTAGGTTTCTGATCAAAATGCGACGGTTAAGTTCGTTAACGGGCAAAATCGGCCGGACGGTTTAGGAGTTATAGACATTTCAAATTTTGAGGTTATTTCCCTGATATTTCAGGAACTAAAGAAGATGTTGAATCGAAACTTGGTAGTCAGTTCGAGGATATAAACGCGCATCTTTTGGCAAAATTCTGTTATGATCGAAATGTTGGTAACTTTTAAAAAAATATTTCTTTTAATTTTTTTTTATTTTCGCTTTCAATATTGCACACTCAAAACTATCTGTAGCCATGTGGTCAACTGTATATTTTGTGTTGTAAAGTTTATTACTGAAATCACAGTTAGGACATCTGTTTTCCGTACTTCCACAATCCCTTGTTAGATGCTGACCCGAGCATTTCATACACGTAATGCTATTTGTGCACTTAGATTCTTTATGTCCAACTCTTCCACATTTGAAGCAGGGGCTAACATTTATATAATCGTAGATTCTACAACTCTGATATCCAACAAAAATGTTGTTATTATTTCCTCTAATCTGTCGATACAGTTGTGCTGGTAATTCCAATATAAGTGTTTGCAGCTTATTTTTTGCATTTATGTACGAATGCAATATTCTACACTTTTTCTCACAACCAGTACCAGTGAAATTCCTGAGATTTATATCTTCTTCTAAATTCCTGTGATCCATCTTTTCAGAGTTGTCAATGCAATATTATGTTGTTTCAATAGATTGAAAAAAATGGGTTCAAGCCCTGTGGACAGGAGCTTTCCGGCGCTCTAGTTCAAACACACAAATTATATCTCCGAAAGTATTGGTTTCTCTGAGTTGTGAATTATATCGATGTATACATATGATAGAGCTGCATCATAAAGGAAATTCAATTCAAATAATAGTTTATTTATCAAGATTAAATGAGCAATCATGAGAATGAGAACTGCACCATGGAAGAAATCGAATTAAATCTGGCCAATTTTGCCCAATAACGAATTTAACCGAGATATTCATCTCCCTAACCTACTCTGAAAATTTCAACTACCTAGCTCATTCCGTTCGAGAGTTATTGTGGAAAAACTTTTTTTAAATTTTCAAAATTTTTTTTTACACTTTGCGGTAATCTGGTCAATACAAAACTTCACATGCGTATAAAGGTCATGATTCTACAATTTGATGCTAAATTTCAGATAGATCGAACGAACTTGTCCGAGATATTTACGCTCCAAAACCACCTTGCAATTTTCAATCCGTTAACTCCTTTCGTTCGAGAGTTATCGTGCCTACGGCCGGTCGGACCGGCCGGACAGAATTAATTTCGACCTCGGATTCTTGATCACTGAGTCGAACCAAATCGTTTGAGTTTGAGTTTGAATTTAATTCAGGAGTTGCAATGTAAATAAAATTTGTTTTTCGTTACTCCGAAACCGTTAGGCCGATTTTACCCAATAACGAAATTATCCAAGATATTTATCTCCCACAGCAGGCTGATCAGTGAGTCGAACCAAATCGTTTGAGACCATTTTCAGCCAAAAATTCCAAAATTACAGACACTTGGGCAAATTGATAAGCACTCTGTTCCGAGGAACTAGAGCGCCAAAAAAACAAGTTTCGTATGACAATTGCCCAAAACAGGTTTAAAGTACCTGCAAATAGTAGGTATTCCATAAAACATGTATGAAAGAAGATGAGTAATAATATGAAAGAAGATGAGTAATAATATGAAAGAAGATGAGTAATAAATAAAAAATTACCTTGTAATCGATCAAAAATTTCCTGATCTACGTTCACCAAATTTTCTCCTCTCTCGAACTACAGAATTATGCTTTCAATATTTACGTAATATTTTCAAACATTTTCGGGTGAGGTCCCCGTTGCATCGCTAAAATACGAGAATTTCAACCCCAATATTTTTGAAGTTACAATATTCCCTTCTGTCAAGTTGACATTATGACAATTCATACATAGAATAATTATATCAATGTGTGAAATACGATTTACATTGATATTTTGAAGAACCATATTTTCGAAAGTATTAGCTTGTTAGAGTTGAAAATGATATGAATGGATTCTTATGATAAAACTTCTTATTAAAAAAAAATTAATTTGGAATAGGTTTCGTAAAAAAAAAATTTTTTTTTTGTTACCCCGAAACCATCTCTCCGATTTTGCCCAATAACGAACTTAGCCGAGATATTTATCCCCCACACCTACTCTGAAAATTTCAACTCTCTAGCTCATTCCGTTCGAGAGTTATCGTGCCTACGGCCGGCCGGACCGGCCGGACAGAATGAATTTCGACCACGGATTCTTGATCAGTGAGTCGAACCAAATCGTTTAAGACCATTTTCATCGAAATATTCGAAAATTACAGACATTTGGGCAAATTGATAAGCACTCAGTTCCGAGGAACTAGAGCGCCAAAAACAGCAGTATAGGAATAAATATTATAAATATTAGGGTGAATGAACACAAAAAAATTTCACTCAGAAATGAAATAACAACCGGCTCTTCAAAACATTGTATGAAAAACATGCCACCAAAACATGAATTCAGTATTTAGGTAATGAGGTTAAAATTTTAGATTTGTTGAAAACCTTTAAATTTCATAATTTTACAGAAGAAGTACTTTTCAATTTTTACGTAGACTTGCAGTTCTTGGGAGTACAATTCGGTCACCCTCAGATATCGCAGATGAGATACTCAGGAAAATTACAATCTTCATCAAGTTGTAGGGGTCTAAGTTTGAAGTAGGTCCTACTTCAAACCTAGACACCACGTCACCCTTCGTGACAACGTTCTCGTTAACTATCGACTTCATCACTAGCAAAAGGGTGATGTAGGGGTCCATTTCATCACTAGCCATTTCCCGAATACCCTGTTCATTATTATTATTAGAACGAGGTCATGATGCTTGGTTCAGCCCTTCGAAACTGCGACAAATACGATATTTTGTTTTATTACCCTACTTATATTCAATCCTAAAAAAAATTTGAATAGTGTCGACAAACCTGATGATGTCCTTAGGAGCCTTGACTACGACGTCGTAAGGTTTCAAAACTGGCTCAACCATATCTAAAATTCATAGGCTGGCTTGCTCTGGCTATTTGCAAACTATTCAGTTCAGTTCGGCAGTTTCCTTTTCCGATGTATACAGGGTGTCTGGTGAGGAATGGGACAACGTTTAGGTGGTGGTGAGGGATGTCTCAAGGAGTGAGAAAATGCCATTTGAAATCATCTGAGGTTCATGGTTCCTGATACACAGGGTGTTTTAGAAAAAAGTACGAAATTTCAAATGACTATAATTCAGGAAATATTAAAGCTAATCCGATGATTTTTGGTATGAACAATGATAGAGTGAGTACGAATCTGTTTGAATGGAAAATTCGAAATAAAATCAGAATCAGAAACAACACCCTGTATGCGGTTTTCAATTTTTTTGACTTCAGATTCTGAGAGAGCAGGAAAAATACTTTCAGACTCAACTGTCATCCCGAATGGCACAAATTTTCCCTGCTTTCTCTGACCCTTCGAATGTCATTCTTCCGATTTTCGCTTCTTCCATATTTTTTTTCTCGATATTTCAGAAACATGAGATCTCAGATAGTTACTGATAAGTAAAAAAAAGATCATAAACGAATCAAAAATTTTATAAAAATTATCAAAAAAGCGAAAAACAGTTAACATTTGGAAAATTTGCGAAGTATTTCTGAAGTACTAATTGATGATTCAGTAGGAACAAATTTAATGATTAATTCTTCAAATATTGTTCAAAATGAAAACCGTCAACTTCTTGTCTCTTTCAGATCTTTCAGATGAGTTTGGATCATTTTTTCCTGTAATATCCAAAGTTTCATTCGTCATGTACATATCTCCATCATTAGTCTTGAATCTAGTTGCCAGTTATGTCATTCTATGGTTTGCTATCATTCATGATGAGAAAAGATAGAGCATTTAGTTATCTGTCAAACTAGTGATATTATTGTTGATACAATCTTACTTCAATTTGTTGAAACTCATGCCGCACACATTTTCTAATGAAGAGTATGTTGACATGATTTTGGTGTATGGTTCATGTGATATGAACGGAAGAGCAGCTGAAAGGGAGTATCGTAGACGTTTTCCCAATCGTCGGGTTCCAAATCACAAAATTTTTTCCCGCCTTGTTGCGCATACGAAACAACATGGTAGTTTTCCCAGCAAAATAGTTTCTGAGAGACCACATACAATAGAAGATAATATCCGTGAGAATATTTTAGAAACTGTGCAAAACAATCTGTGAGTAAGTATCAGACGATTGGCTTCAATTCATGAAGTATCGAAATGGTACGTTTGGAATACTCTGAAGAGTGAAAAATATCACCCATATCACCCTCAAGTGGTTCAGCAGTTGGAGCCTGGTGATGAGATCGCACGGCTTCAATTTTCCAGGTGGATAAGAAGTCATAGAAGAAATGTCCAAAGAATATTATTCACAGATGAAGCTCAATTCACTCGCGATGGAATAAACAATGCTCGAAATAATCACCTTTGGCATCAACAGAATCCTTTCGCTGTCGTACAAAGACAATCACAGAGACGTTTCAGTGTAAATGTGTGGTGCGCAGTTTATGATAATATTTTAATAGGTCCTCATTTTTTCGAAGAAAGACTCAATGGAGAAATTTATAGAGATTTCCTCATGAATGTTTTTCCTAATTTATTAGGGAATATTAATCAAAGAGGACTTATCTTCCAGCATGATGGAGCACCCCCACTTTTCTCAATTACAGTGAGAAATCATTTGAACGAGGTCTATCCAAATAGATGGATAGGTCGTGGTGGTCAAAGAGCATGGCCACCTCGGTCTCCAGACATGACACCGTTAGATTATTTCCTTTGGGGCCACCTTAAAACTATGGTGTACGAGCAAGAGATAAATACGAGGGAACAATTAATTCAGCGAAAAATAGACGCATGTGACGAAATACGAAACAACCCAAATGTGATAAGGAAAGCAGTTTTGAATTTAATGAAAAGAGCAGATAAATGTGTAGAAGTTGGTGGTTTTCATTTTGAACAATAATTGAAGAATTAATCATTAATTTTGTTCCCACTGAATCATCAATTAGTACTTCAGAAATACTTCGTGAATTTTCCAAATGTTAACTGTTTTTCCCTTTTTTGATAATTTTTATAAAATTTTTGATTCGTTGATAGGCTTTTTTTTAATTATAAGTAACTATCTGAGATCTCATGTTTCTGAAATATCGAGAAAAAAAATATGGAAGAAGCGAAAATCGGAAGATCCGAAAGTATTAGCTTGTTGGAGTTAAAAATGATATCAATGGATTTTATGGTGAAACTGCATCTTAAATAAAAATTGAATTTGAAATTTGTTACTTAAAAAAAATTATTTTTTTTTACTCCGAAACCATCTGGCGTATTTTGCCCAATAACGAACTTAACCGAGATATTCATCTCCCTAACCTACTCCGAAAATTTCAACTGCCTAGCTTATTCCATTCGAGAGTTGTTGCAGAAATTTTTTTTTTAAATTTTCAAAATTTCGTTTTGACACTTTGCGATAGCCTGGTCAATACAAAACTTCACATGCGTATAAAGGTCATGATTCTACAATTTGATGCTAAATTTCAGAAAGATCGAGTGATCGGTTTCGGAAATATTCATAAAAATGATTTTGCTAAAATCGGCCATAACTCCGAAACCGCTTGATGAATTTCGGCCATTAACGAACCCGTCCGAGATATTTACGATCCAAACCCACCTTGCAAATTTCAATCATCTAACTCCTTTCGTTCGAGAGTTATCGTGCCTACGGCCGGCCGGACCGGACCAGCCGGACAGAATCGCTTTCGACCTCGGATTCTTAATCAGTGAGTCGAACCAAATCGTTTGAGACCATTTTCAGACAAAAATTCGAAAATAACAGACATTTGGGCAAATTGCTAAGCACTCTGTTCCGAGGAACTAGAGCGCCAAAAAACAAGTGAAGTGGTATCTAGCAGGTGTGCTTGGAAAAACATCGAATGATTCTAAGTTATTGGTTGAAATATATCTCCAAAAGTATTGGTTTCTCAGAGTTGGGAATTATATCAATGTATTCATATGATAGAACTGCATCCTAAAGGAAATTCAATTCAAATAATAGTTTATTTATCAAGATTAAATGAGCAATCATGAGAATGAGAACTGCACCATGGAAGAAATCAAATTTAATCTGGCCAATTTTGCCCAATAACGAACTAAACCGAGATATTCATCTCCCTAAACTACTCTGAAAATTTCAACTACCTACCTCATTCCGTTCGAGAGTTATATCTATGTCTATGGATGAAAAGCAGTCTCACTACTCTCAGATCTCTTACTTCATGTTCAGTTCCGAAATGTAAGAATTTTCTGAGAAAAACTAATTTCGGAGCAAACAACTGAGATTTTTCTCACTTCACTCACAATTCTTCGATTGATTAGATAATGTCTCAGGAACATCATTTGACATTATGACAATTCATAGAATAATATCATTCTGTGACAACGTTGAAATACGATTTATTATTGAAATTTTGAAAAACCATATCTCCGAAACTATTAGCTCGTTAGAGTTAAAAATGATATGAATGGTTTCTTATGATAAAACTTCTTATTAAAAAAAATTTAATTTGGAATTTGTTTCGAAAAAAAAAAATTTTTTTTTGTTACTCCGAAACCATCTGTCCGATTTTGCCCAATAACGAACTCAGCCGAGATATTTATCCCCCAAACCTACTCTGAAAATTTCAACTCTCTAGCTCATTCCGTTCGAGAGTTATCGTGCCTACGGTCGGCCGGCCGTAAGCACGATAACTCTCGAACGGAATGAGCTAGAGAGTTGAAATTTTCAGAGTAGGTTTGGGGGATGAATATCTCAGCTTAGTTCGTTATTGGGTAAAATCGGAGAGATGGATTCGGAGTAACAAAAAAAAAAATTTTTTTTTACGAAACAAATTCCAAATCAATTTTTTTTTAATAAGCAGTTTTATCATAAGAATCCATTCATATCATTTTCAACTCTAACAAGCTAATACTTTCGGAGATATGATTTTTCAAAATTTCAATAATAAATCGTATTTCAACGTTGTCACAGAATGATATCATTCTATGTATGAATATTAATTGTCATAATGTCAAATGATGTTCCTGAGACATTATCTAATCAGTCGAAGAATTGTGAGCGAAGTGAGAAAAATCTCAGTTGTTTGCTCCGATATTAGTTTTTCTCAGAAAATTCTTACATTTCGGATCTGAACATGAAGTAAGAGATCTGAGAGTAGTGAGACTGCTTTTCATCCATAGACATAGATATAACTCTCGAACGGAATGAGGTAGGTAGTTGAAATTTTCAGAGTAGTTTAGGGAGATGAATATCTCGGTTAAGTTCGTTATTGGGCAAAATTGGCCAGATTTAATTTGATTTCTTCCATGGTGCTTTTCTCATTCTCATGATTGCTCATTTAATCTTGATAAATAAACTATTATTTGAATTGAATTTCCTTTAGGATGCAGTTCTATTATATGAATACATTGATATAATTCCCAACTCTGAGAAACCAATACGTTCGGAGATATAATTTGTCTGTTTGAACTAGAGCGCCAGAAAGCTCCTGTCCACAGGGCTTGAACCCATTTTTTTGTACTGAATTCTATCTGACGTGGTATAAAAAAAAGACAATAGACCTTTTCTGCATATTACGTTGAAAAGTTGCCCATTTTGTGAGGATTCCGAAAAGGTAAAATAAAGGTGAACCTTCTTCACGAAAAAAGATATTCGAATGTTTATCGAAAATGGAGCATTTCTGTGAAAAACTGATTTTTCACCTTTTCGATAAATACTTCCATTTTGCACTTCCTGCTGAAAATAATCAATCAACAAATCAATAAAATGTTATTAAAATGCCAATTCACTGACTGAGTTTTTTTATTTCTTTTTCTTTGCCTAAAGAACTCTCGAACATCGATATGATGTGATGCGATTCAATGATTCAAACTTAAGGTACTTAAGGTTCACCAGACTTAAATCCTCTGGATTTTTTTACTGGGGTTTAAAAAAAAATGAAATTTATTCGAATCCCATAAGAGATGAAGCACAACTAAGGGGCCGCATTCGTATTTCTGCAGCCAAAATAGCGGGGAGAAGTTTGTATGGTTTGAAAAGGTCATTTCTCAATAGATGCAGGGCATGTATTAGAGAACGGGGTGGTCATTTTGTGAATTTGCTCTAATAAGAATCCTGAATTTTTATTATTGATATTTTTATAAAGTTTCTTCACAACAGATTTGTTGATGTTGAAGGTCCTGTGCGTTATTACATTATATCATTGCAATTAATGAATAATTTCACTTTATAAGTAATTTAAGGACTAACTGACATTTTTCAAGAGAATTCTTCAATATGTTTAAGCAGAATTAGCAAAATGAAAGGATTTGTGGAAAAGGTGACAAAATCAGTTTTTCACAGAAATGCTCCATTTTCGATAAACATTCAAATATCTTTTTTCGTGAAGAAGGTTATCACCTGTATTTAACCTTTTCGGAATCCTCACAAAATGGGCAACTTTTGAACGTTTGCAGAACCTTCTAGTGTCTTTTTTATACCACGTCAGATAGAATTGAGTACAAAAAAACACTTCCTTCAGAACATGAATTTTAATTTTTTTTTCAGAATCCCTGTATAATATTTTGTGCTATTTTTCATTGCATGAATTGAAGTAATCATTCAACAATGTTTACGGAAAAAAACTGATTCGAAAAGTATTTAATTGGAGCTTCCGCAAGAGATTAAGCGTTTTAAGTGAAAAATTCAACATTTTCATGAAACATCAAATATCTCAAAAACTGTGAGACTTTCATATGAACGATTTTTTCACATCAGGTAGAGCACATTCTGATCTACTTTCCGTTTTCGTTTGACGTGGTCTTTACGGCACACCCTGTATATATACTTCACTAAACTACCAAACATAACATTACGTCGTTTTCAGGCATTCAAACCTCGATTCAAACAGTGCATGTAATGGTATCTATGGAAGAGATTATACTGAATATGTCACTTGCGATATCGAACTTGTAATAACGTCGTTCATTTCGAAATCATACAATTTTCCTGACCAACTGATGGCTTAATGCACCGAGTTCCGTGAAATGTATCCTTCCTGACTCACACAATATTATTTTTGTATGTCACTTTTTTCCTCATATCTAAACAATTTTTGTTTTTGATTAAGAGAGAATCAAGGATTTTCTTATTTTTACAAATAGCGGTAATTTTATGTTGTTTTAGCATATTATCGAAAAAAAGTATTATTTTTGGTTGTTTCAATAGATTTGGAATGAACACCAAAAATTCCTAGGTTCCTAGGAGTAAAAGTTTTGCTCTTGATGCCGAAGCAGTGCAAGTCCTGCAGTATTTCTCCAAAGAGATATTCTGTTATTTAGCCCCCATTGTTAGATCGCTGCCTGTAGCTGGTTCATTAGGTGCTACCCTGGAGGCCATTTTAGCAAGTTCATCAGCTCTCTCATTTCCTTCAATACCACAGTGCTATGGCCCATACCCATAGAAGAGTTAACTTATTGCCTCTAGCCAGTTGCTTCCAGCATTTCCAGGACAGTAGGAATCCTTGGATGGGTGAATCAAGGTCTATCAATGTGGCCTGGCAGTCCATTATAATATGGATGTGTTTCCCCTTGAGATTCCTCTTCAGACACCCTTGAGCGCAAATGTAGAGAGCTGATGTCTCTGTCTATAAGATAGAGGGCTCAAGCCAAGAGGCACGAAGATCCTCAGTTTCCATGTACCCAACTACCTGCACCTTTATCTTAATTTGATCCATCCATATACCTAATGGATGACTTTATGTCCAATTAATTAACAAGGTCCACCGCGTTTGCCGTCATCTGATGGCTTAGCAAAGAGGTTTGAGTTCAGGTGGTCCAGTACTCCGTTGGATGGTAAAATGATCTGCGCCCCACCCTTAAGGTCGACCACATATGTTATAGAAGGAGTCGGTTTTACCAGTAAGCACTACGGTACTTCGCGTAGATCTATGGATCGAATGAAGTCTGGCGTTACACACATCTAAAGCAGGACCTTTACCAAGCTGTATTGAAAAGCTCAAAGGTAGGGGCCGGAGCGGAACGAGGAGCCCTATTTGCATTAAAAATAAATAGGTAATGTGTTACCTCAAGGCCTCTAATCGAAAAACCACAAAGTAAAAGAAAATCCTAGAAAACTGATTTCCACAATCAAATGAAAACTGGTCTAATCTAAATCTGTCATGTCAATATTGTAAACATCATCAGCTAAATACGGCATATGAAATATTTCAACTACAATACGATCCACATGCACGTCTATCTACGTAACATAACATCACGTCGTCTTCAGGCATTCAAACAGTGCCAATACCATGTAATGTTATCTATGGAAGAGATTATAGCTAAATATGTCACTTGGGATATCAAACTTGTAATGAGCTTTGTTCATTTCAAAATCATACAAACTTCCTGACTAACATATGCCTTTATGCTCCGAGTTCCGTGTCGTGTATCCCCTTCGTTTGATCACTCACCCTTTAAAATTGCGAAATCTCTTTCACTACAATTCAGACGTGGGTTCAGGATTCAACAGAAAGGAATCCTATCGAAATAGTTTGTTCATTTGCGCGTTAATTCGCTTAGGTGGCAGCAATTCGCTTAGGTGGCGGCAAAAGCGTTCTTCCCGACTCACACCGTTCCGGACAGTCAGAAAATTGCCTATTTATATAGAGTGTTTTCTTGCTGTAATTACTCGTCGTTTCACTTTATTGTGCCGAATTGGGACCGCTTTAATTAGTGCTGTCTCACGTTTGCGATAACATACAGAATTTCCATACTGTTTGTTGTCGGTGTGGCCCGGCTCGTCTTTCCATCGATTCCGCAGCGTGCATGCAAATCGCCGCCTTTCATTGAAAACAACCGGAAAATCCCTTTCCCGGCCGATGGGTCCGCTCAGTTGGAGGGTCCGCTTAAGCTGACGAAAAAACTTAAATGACTATACTCCATTCACTTTTATAAAGTCTCCCGGTTGCCATAATTTAGGTCTATCACGTTTTTGTAATTAAAACACAGGTAGGTTGGCACTGCTGAAATATCGTCAATGTCAAAACAATTCGCCCAGGCGTTGCTAATTTCTATTCTCAACTCAACATAATCATAACATAATCTTTCATCTTAGACAAAATATTATCACAGACCATTATCTTCTAATAATAGGGAACTCTTCGCTTTGAAATTAAATATGCCGAAAGTAGTTTTGATGAAGCAGAAGTGCTATACAGAACCGAAATCTGCAATAGGAAAACTTCATTCTGGCATGTTGAACTCTCGAATGAAATTACTTAGTTTTCTATCATTATATTTTATTGAGGTATAAGAATGACTCGGTCTTCGTAGTACTACTACATTTTGAAACTGGTGTATTTCAAGTTGTGCAACAAGGTATTTAAAAGTCTTCTTGAGAAAAGTGGGGAATTCAATAGCTACGTCTGTTCGTTTAGAAGTTTTCCTGCCGGGTTATTCAGGTACTTTTATTCCTTTTTCAAATGAACTATCACAAAGTAACGGACTACTCTATCCATTATTTTTCAATAAAATTCCAACACTTGATTCTTCATTTCCATACAAGAAAATAGCATTATTGAATATTCCAACCAGTTTATATACGTGAATTATTTCTAGTAACAACAGAGGATTTTCTTCTGCAGTCGCCAGGTCTTTGGACTTGTTGAATTCACATAATCTTTTCTCAAAATCATTATTTTTCCGAAGTAAATTCACATTGTGAAAATAAGTCATTACTGCGATTTCTTTGTAGAGCGGACAACGTTGCTTAGTTTTCTGACAGGAAAATGGCTATAACCTTACATTTTCAAATTATACATGGTGAATTGTGTCAAATTTTCATGGCCAACCGGGAGACTCAATAAAAGTAAATGGAGTATATGTGGGATTTTACTGGGAAAATTCATTTTTTCTGCGGTTGCTGCATGCATATTCTCGGTTCGATGCCGGGTAATGCTGGGTACAAGGAATATTGGGGAAATTTTCAATTATTTATGTCTTACTGCTAGGACATTCTAATACACCAGAATGGGAGGGGTCGTTGCTTTCTGAATACAAGACGATGCTAAAATTTTAATCAGGTCCTCGACCGCTTGATCCCGAGACGTTGAATTGGGTTCATCAGGTAGATTTGACGGAACTGATTTTCATTCATTTTATTATGTGGAGAGGGTCGGTCCTTATAGCAATTTCAGATTGACGAGACCCTGAAGTAGTACAACAAGCTTTTCTTTTAGCACTTAGTGGATCGAAAATGAATACCGATGGGCAGTACCGTCTATGGAATTTTTCGCAGAGTCTGTTCACACAAATTAGCTGGGGACCAATATTTACATAGAATTCTATATTCGAAGGACATCGAGCTATCAAAAAGAAGGCATTATTTTCCTGTACAACATTGCGGTGTGTGTGAAACGTTGTGCTTTCAATACCACCCAAGAACCGAGCGCCAATGTATTGAGTTGAAGTAACCAGATAGGCCTAATTCGAAAAAGATTGCTGATAACTATCATTATTAATTGTTTTCTTTCTGTGTTTTATCTCCCAAACTATGAAAAATATGTAATAAATAAAAATTTATTATTTTGTGAATTGCTTCTGTGTAAGAAACACAAGATATTTGTCAGAAGCAATTAATCGAACAATGTTGCCTAACAAACAATAACGAAACAGCATCAACGATGAAACGATGAAATTGAAATTCGTAACGTTTTGGAGTTCAAATCAGACTGCTTCTTCAGACACTAATGAAAATCTTCAGAATTTATTTTTTGTTGGTATAGCTATTCTGAAATTCCCTCAGTATCCTTTAATGATTATTGCTGATAATGTCAATTTTTATTTAAAATCCTAGAGGAATCCAGCTAAACGGTTAATGCTGTGTTTCATCTTTTTGCGCTCATATTCAGGGAAACAGCACACTATCATTTTGCCCAAATGTCTGTAATTTACGATTTTTTACCGAAAATGATCTCAAACAATTAGGTTGGAATAACTGATGATGAATTCGAGGTCAAATTCGAATGTCTCTGCCGGTCGTTGCCACGATAACTTTCGAACGGGAACAGATATCATCTTGCAATTTTCAGCGTAAATGTTTGAGCTAGATCGGATTCGTATTTTTCGACAACCAAATTTCAGATGGGTATAACTCCAAAACTGTTCGGTCGATTATGCCAATTATTGAACTTATTTATGTCGCATTCGGATGCGCAACCTACTATGAAAATTGCAAGTCGCTAACTCTTCCCGTTCTCAAGTTATCGAGAGATACATAATTTTTTTTTTTAATTTCTAGTAATAAGATCCTCACGATATTCCACATACGTCTTTGTGTCAGTATTCTACAACTAATTACCAAGTTTCAATTCGCTCGGATCTGTATTGTTGGAAAACAAAATTAGTACGTGGAAACCGTTTGGCCGATTAACGAACTTAACCATTGCATTCGGATACACAACGTATCCTGATAATTTCAGGTCGCTATCTTTTCCCGTACAAAAGTTATTTTGGCAACGGCCAGACAAAATCAAATTTTACCTCGAATTTTTCATCAGTGAGTGGAACCTATATTCGTTTGAGACATAAGAGACATTCGAGCAAAATGATAGCACGCTGTTTCCCATGAGAACATGCGCGCCATGACGACTGCGTTGTGAATAAGCACTTGGATGAAGCCACGGGTAAAATCTAGTTATAAAAAATTGGTTTAAGCCCTGTGTACAGGAGCTTTTTGGCGCTCTTGTTCAAACAGATAAATTATATCTCCGAAAGTATTGGTTTCTCAGAGTTGGATATTATATCAATGGATTCCTATGATAGAACTGCATCATGGAAGAAATTATATTTAAAAAAAGTGTCGTTTAACAAAAAATGATTCAAAAATTATCTTTTGAAGAAAAAGAGTAATCTTCAATGCTTTAATGCTTCAAAAATATGTATGAAATTTATTTATCAAGATAAAATGAGCAATCTGCAATGATTCAACCTCGTGGAACGGGTTCTTGCAACTTACACTCGGTGCATAGTTTTCACAACTCGAAATACCTAACGAATGTATTATCGAAATGTCTAGAGCAAGGCTGGAGACAATCATAGCAGATTGTCCATTTATTCCTGATATTTGAGTAGGTAGAGGATAACGAACAATTTATTTTAATAGCTCAAAATATATTAATAAAATACTATCCTTTTTCATAATTTAAAATTTAATAGTTCATACCACTAACACATTCATTTCTGTATTATGAAACTTAAATCAAGAAGAAATGTTTGATACACAAATGTAGATCCACATTTCAGTATTTTTTTGCTAGCAACATTATGAAAATACTGTATATAGGAACATGTCTCACTACTTAAGGAAGTAGAAGTTAATTTTAACCTCAGTGGTCAACGAACAGTAATTTCTTTTGATGATTCCATTATGTTCTTCTTTCCTATTGCCTTCATAAACTATATTGGATCATTCAAATGATCCAATTATAAATCTTCTGAAACATCATCCCCAATAAATACATAAATTATTCCATATGTAATCAGTCAATATTATTTTCGGTTTCAAAACAGTCTTGTATATATTCACAAATTCAATAATCGGATACTTGTTTTCTAAGAGAAAATATTTTCAAACTAGGAATTGACAATCTCTAATAACCCATTGAAAATAACAGTTTAACCCATTTGAAAATTTATCGACACTGACAGCCAATGCACACTCATAAGTCGCAAAAGACAATAAATTACGAGTATTTTAATCAACAAATGGTGGGTGTATGGCATTTAATAATCTTCACGTCGGTCTGATCGACGACCAGCTCTCGCAATTCAACGCAAATGAATACTATCCCGATACACCGTGAAAAGATATAGAGTTCATGAAATCAGCTAATTCCAGAGCCCCGACGTGATATGAATGGGAAACAGCGGGCACAAATGTTTACTCAATTTATCAGCGAATTCCGCGTTCAACGAAAATAAGAATCCATTGTGATCCTACCAACAATGGCGTTTCTGTCTGATTCGGACCAGGCTGCCGTTAGGGTAGTTTATCCGTTGTAATTCTGTCTTGAATTCCACTCCCATTATATCCCAGTTTTCCCTTCGGTTGTTTATTGAAAAAAGGTCTGGATAATTGAACGAAAATTGCCATTTTGATATTTATTGCTGAAAATGGCCGTGGCAGCCAACTTTAATGAAAGACCATAATTTTAGCCCCCGCAGATAGGATAAACACGATAGAAATAATGGGCTATGGAATTAAAAGTTCATAATTTACTGTTAATTCGACCGTTTTTTTGAGCTGCTGTATGTTTTTCGGATTTTGTTCGGTCTCTGTAGGGAGCCAATGTCAAGTGAAGGTTCTGTGAATTAAACATCAGCAACTAACCAAGCAGTACTTAACTAAACAAAATATGCACAGAGGGAAAGAAACTAGATGTATCTGCCCTCTATTATGAAGAAATGAACAAACTCTTTAAAATATACCTCAAATGTGATCAAGTTAGGTATATCTCAAGACAAATTTGTATATAATAATAATAATATTTATTCATAAAATGTTCATAAACAAAACAAAAAACACTTAATAATCCTATCCCACATACTAATGTAGGAATTATAACATTTTCACCCTTTTAAATAGTAGACTTAAGATTAGTTTTACTGGTACAGATGAAGTTGAACTAAGTTCGTACCGATAGGTAATTCAGGTGTGTTTCTGGATTAGGGCCCTCTCTGAAGAAAACCTAAAACATCCCCATGATATTGAATATTAACTCTGGAAGCGCCTCTAAGATACTTGGGTCGTCTAGAGTCACAGAATATTTTTCTGACTACTTTTGGTCGAACAGGAAACAGATAATACCATTTCCATGTTTAGATGTCACCTAAATTTATGAAGTGCCTTCTTGGGTGACCAGTTATTGTATGTCAATAGCTTTCCAGATATCGTTCTCATGGAGCTCTATCAGCGATGACCGCTACCGTGGTAGTACAGCCCTAGCACAGTAGAGGGCCACGGAGGTACTGGGGGTTAATCGATGGTAGAATTGGAAGGAGGTCGAAGCTGGGCAGCCGAGCGTGACGGAGGTTAGAATCAAAGGAAGTTGAATTCCTGCTTAGACGAAAGAACTGAATAGACTTTCGAGTATTGTAAAAGCTTATTAGGCGTGAGAGAAATGACAGTTAAACGTACAACGTACAAGTTTATAGTATCGACACTATTAGGAATCTCAGTAATCGAAGGTATTTGATGTGACAGCGATGCAGAAGTTTGTAGAGTTGTGTTAATAGACCTGTACATATTAGCCTACAGTTTTCTATTTATTCCAAAGTGTAAATGTAGAATCATAATGCCCTAGACAACGATAAAAAGCCTACACTAATTTACCTAAAAATCTTATTTTGAGCTCCTAAGTAGATGTGTAACACCTGTATGTGCTGTACTTATTGTATATTTTTTAATTTACCTTCATTGTATACATTCACAAATCATAAAATGAAATCAATAGTTCAGATATCTCAATTTCTGAATCCACCCGTAAAACACAACAGCCTACCAAAGTGCCATATTCAGACATATTTCTGAAGATATTTAATTTTTCTCTACATTTTTTTGTCTGATTGAAATGAAAAGTCTTTGAAGCAAATTGCAATATCTCACCTGTCAATATATACTTACATGCAAAATTAAAGTGGGAAAGCCCTGTGGGCAGGAGCTTTGGCGCTCTTGTTCAAACTTTGACAATCCATCTCCGAAATTATTGGTTTCTCAGAGATGGGAATGATATCAATGGATTCTTATAATAGAACTGCATACTGCATCATAAAAGAAACTAAATTTAAATTAATTAACGAAATTATCCGAGCTATTCATTTCTCAAATCTCCTCTGAAAATTATATTATATCAATTGAAACTTATGCAACATTCCATTATTGTTTTCACTGAAGATATTCTGAACCCAATTGATGAACTTACCAAATTATATATTTCCATCATCATATGGAGTATGCAAGGACATATATGGAAGGGGTTATTTTAATATACAATAATTGGTCCTTTTCCATTAATTCATACGTTGCTTGTTAGAACAGAAATACATTTGATATGTCTATCATAGGCAGATAAGATAACATGCATGAACAGTGAACACAGAAAAAAAGTACGATGTATTATTGAAATATTGAAAAATCATATCTCCGAAAGTATTAGCTCGTTAGAGTTGAAAATAATATAATTGGAGTCTTATGATGAACTGCATCTTGAAAAAATTTTATTCGAAATTTGTAAAAACATTTTTATTTTCGTTACTCCGAAACTATCCGCCTCATTTTGACCAATAACGAACTTAACCGAGATATTTATCTCTCAAACCTACTCTGCAAATTTCAACTGTCTAGCTCTCCGTTCGAGAGTTATCGCGTTAACGGCCGGCCGGACAGAATCGATTTTGACCAAGTATTCTTGATCAGTGAGTCAAACTAAATAGTTCAAGACCATTTTCATCCAAACATTCGAAAATTACAGACATTTGGGCAAACTTATAACCACTCTGTTTTGAGGAATAATAGCGCCAAATAGGCAACAAGTCAATATTTGGTAAAATTGAGGTGTCATAGTGTTTTACTTTTAGTTAAATTCTCCAAATTCTTTCGGCATACTGATAGATAAAATCAGTAATTTTTACTTGCACATTCAGTCCTCTGCTAAATAATGCCTAATTATTCATTATATTGGGTTAATTAGAAGTTTGTTGTTAAACCCTAAATTTATAATATCCTGTGAAATCATTTCGTGGTCAAATTCTTTCAAAATACCAATTTTTGTTATGAACTATCCCGTTTCAATTTTTTTTTTTCGTTCATGCCTTCAAGTGGACTAGTTCACCTCATTTTAAGGATTATTCTTTTTCTGAGCGGATGTCTTTGCTCATTGTACCATAATATCCGTTTGACAGCTCAGTGGATGAGTCTAGCAATGAGAAGGTTTCAATATATTGTTCAGTTATAATAATAAGCAATTAAATATTGCAAAATTTATTTATGCAAACTTCAATTCCAATTGAAAATTAATCTTCGAAACAAACCGATTCAATTTTAGCTCAAATAACCTGAAGAAATATTGGTTTGTTTCGAAGATTGATTTCAATTTGAATTGAAGTTTGCATAAATAAATATTGCAAAATGTAATTGCGTATTATTAAAATTGAACAATATATTGTTGCCTTCTATCGAGCCTTCTATGTATGTATGTATGTATTGAAATTCTCGCATAACATGAAATCGTATTAATGGTAAAAAGAATATGAATTCATATTGATTTTTGTTTCATTCAATGATAATGGAATTTTTGAGGAATACTACGTATATCTTGGAATAAGGTAATTGATGCGTTGAATTAAATAATAACCTACACCATACAAATTGACCCACTCTGTTGGTTATAATTTTCTTATATTTCTCAAAATCCATTAATATACAGGCTGATTCAAAACTAAAGGCGAAACATTGAGGAACTTGTACAGACTGATATTCTTGATGAAACGTGAAAGAATTTTTTTTTTCTGATGAGGTTTCTTTTCCAAGTTATTGGACTTTGAAGTTTCCGCATGCAACCAATTTAATTTAATAAATTACAGAAAGCCTATAGAAATAAGTAAGTGAGTTGTCACTTGTCTGTCACCTGGTGACAGAACAAAATTTGTTCACCAATTTAGAAGTTGCTTTGTTGGTTAAGTTTTTTCGTTAAATATGCAGTTTTCTATAGATAGAAGAAAATGCAGATACTATTTTTGTGTACGATTTTTGTGATGGCAACGCATTAAAAACTTGTCGGGAATACAACAAGGGATTCCGTAATATCTCCGTAACTTCCGTAACATCTCGCTGGGTGTTTTCCGACGCTTATCAAAGGCTGTGACAGTTTGGAATTTGCAATTCCACGAAATTGCTACGAAATAATGATTATGATGCTATGAGGGAAGAACAAGTGACAGATTATGTGCTCGATAATCCGGATATTAGTAATGAACGCATTGCTGCCCGTCTTATTGTTTCCCAAAGTTTCACATCTGTTTCATAAACAAAAAATTCATAATTTGCACCCAGGAGATCACAAGCAGAGACTCGCCTTTTATAAATGGCTTCTTCAGCAGCATGAACAAAATGAAAATTTCTTCAGAGTGACGATTTGGTCGGACGAAGCTATTTTTACCCGGAATGGCCATAACAAATATGTATGGTCTCTAGAAAATCCTAAAGCTTTCAAAGGAAGAGTTTCAATAAAGATTCTCTTTTAATGTATGGGGCGTAGTCTTTACAGGACAATAGCTTCCAATTCAAGTCCTTCCCAATCGTTTGAATGCCGCAATTTTTAGTAAACGATCTCGCAAATTTGCTAGAAGATTTTCCTATGGATTTTGCATACGATCGTATATGGTATCAGCACGATGGAGCACCACCGCATGTTGAACGAAATGTTGTCGCCTGGTTAAACCAAACTTTCAATAGGAGATGGATTGGTCGGTATGGCCTCCGAGATCACCTGACTTGAATCCTTCGGATTATTTTGTATTGACGCATTTAGAACAACTTTTTTACTTTTTTTTAATGATGGAACGAATTAATTAATGCATCCACTCAAAATACGCAATACATGCAATTAGTATACGATTCCCTCATTTTTCGTTGCCAAGCCTGTATCGATGCTAATTGTGGTATTTTTACTAGTAATAGCACAAGTGATTGAATTTTCGCGATAAGTCTGTCGACTAATTTCTTAACGAAGCTGAGTTGCTTGAAAACACTACGAGTCCGAAGGACGAATGGTGTTTTCTCTAAGCAACTCAGTTGAAAAATCAACAAGTCCAGAGCGTTCCTGCTAATCGGGTCCTTCATAAATGGCTTCGTATAATAAATATACTTATGCATATATTTCACAAATCAAATAGACCCCAGGGGGTTCATTGATCTGCCGAGAAAGCCAGAGCAGACGCGTTTCTGGCTTCTTGGCCTTCATCAGTACCCTGTAGCTTTCCCAACAAATTCAACTAAACTGACCCGGGTCAAGCCTCTCAGAGCCGGCTTGGTCGATCATTTTAATCGCCCACGCCACCTATGAGACGAAACACGGAAATCAGCCTCTCCCCACCAGTGAATATTTGAAGCGTGAAATCATATACCACTATTCACTCGACATTAATCTAGAACGAGTCCCACAGAGCTCAGACAGTATCTTCTCAATGGCCATGAACGCTGTTCAGCGTTTTCAAAAATAATAATGAAAAATGGCGATACCGTTGTTAAAAAATCAACAAGTCCAGAGCGTTCCTGCTAATCGGGTCCTTCATAAATGGCTTCGTATAATAAATATACTCGTTCTCGATTAATGTCGAGTGAATGGTGGCATATGATTTCACGCTTCAAATATTCACTGGTGGGGAGAGGCTGATTTCCGTGTTTCGTCTCATAGGTGGCGTGGGCGATTAAAATGATTGACCAAGCCGGCTCTGAGAGGCTTGACCCGGGTCAGTTTAGTTGAATTTGTTGGGAAAGCTACAGGGTACTGATGAAGGCCAAGAAGCCAGAAACGCGTCTGCTCTGGCTTTCTCGGCAGATCAATGAACCCCCTGGGGTCTATTTGATTTGTGAAATATATGCATAAGTATATTTATTATACGAAGCCATTTATGAAGGACCCGATTAGCAGGAACGCTCTGGACTTGTTGATTTTTTAACAACGGTATCGCCATTTTTCATTATTATCAACTCAGTTGAGTTAAGAAATGATAGATAGACTTATGAGATAAATTCAGTCACGAGGGATATTTCATTAGACTATTTCACGAACAATTTGACGTCTGTAATTGATATATATCGTTTGTCAAACAGTCCATATCCATGGTTGATTGGTTGAACACCAAAGTTGTAAAACCAATCATAATTCAAAGACAGTTGGTGTTTTCGCGATAATACGAGCTGTCTTTGGCCTGTGGTTAGTCAGTTTTTGATATTAGTGAAATATTCTAACCTATATGGTTTAATTATTTTCCTATTTTTGGCAGAACACAGTGCTTATCAATATGCCCAAATTTCTGTAATTTTCGAATTTTTGGATGAAAATGGTCTTAAACGATTTGGTCCGACTCATTGATTAAGGATCTGTGGTCAAAATCGATTACGGACTGGCCGGCCGTAGACACGATAACTCTCGAACGGAATGACAGTTGGAATTTTCAGAGTAGCTTAGAGAGATAAATATCTCGGTTGAGTTCGTTATTGGGCAAAACGGGCAGATAGTTTCGGAGTAACGAAAAAAAATTTTTTACATTGCAAATTTTGCATTCATTATTTTTTAAGATACAATTTTATTTTAAGAATCCATTGATATTATTTTCAACTCTAACAAGCTAAAACTTTCGGAGATATGATTTTTCAAATTTCAATTATAAATCGTAGGTTGGTACCTAATATTCTATGTTACAGAATGATATAATTATTCCATTTATGAATTATTATAGATCTGTCTTCATACTCGTACATGTCATCTTGTTTTCCTATAAGAGACATGTCAAATTCATTTCAGCTATCCATATATGATGATGAAATATATACTTTAATAAGTTAATCAGATTGAGTATCAGAATATCTCTAGTAAAAACAAAACTCAAATCTTGGCCTAGTGTCAATTGATATAATATAATTTTTCACCAGAAATGAAAAAATAATTTACCGCTATCAATCTGCAATAAAAATAATCAACTCCATATTAGAGACGCTTAGGATGGAGTCGTTCAACACAGAAATATTCCATGCCATTAGCCCTTCCTAGCCCCACTGAAATATCTCATTTCTCGGTTCTGCAAATTATATTCTCTCATCTAGAAATTAGCATTCGTAGTGTTCTTCTAATTTACATTTACAGTAAATTTTTGCGGTTATTCAGATAGGATCTAACTCCAGTAGTTCCAAAACCAAGACCCATTTCATTTTGGGACAAGAAAACACATTTTCAGTCGGATAAATCTTCATGAGAATATAACTGTGATATTCCAGGAGACGTAAATCAAAAGTCTTGATTTTTTAGGAACTGGAAAGTCCATTTCAGATTTGATATCGAGCAAGAAGCGAAAATTCTTATGAATGCTTAGCGCGATATGAAACTTTTCAAATCTAAGCTACCCAAAGGTATACATCAACTGTTTAAAACCATCTCAACAAATTAGTGAATTATTAAACCAACTTTAATTAGCTGTCGTAGAAATATTACAGATTCTGGCGCTTTACTCAGACTATGCACAAAGTTGTCCAGAGTTGCTGAAAATGGAATGGCACAAAAGGAGGGGTTTCTTAATTATAAAATCAATTTCAGTTGTTTGTGACGTTTTTCTGATGTAATAATTTTCCATTTCGGGATCATTGATCTAACAAGTGTTTTTCGGAATGAATATTCAACGTTATAGTGCCTGAATTAATGAATTCTCGGTTGAGATGTACATTATCGAAGAGAATTGAATGGTAATGATGACAATTTCGTGGAAGCTTTTCATTCGGACTTACTCAATCTTTCGAATTCGTTCCAAGAATGTCTAATTGAATGGTTTCAACAATTGTCATGAATTCTGAAGGATTTAATATAAGCACTGTTATGGTGTCAGGAGCTTCGTTTCTTGAATAATGAATAGATTTTATCGATTTGTAATTACTTGGACGAATGAGGTAATGGTTAGCAGAACCATAATTTCTTCAACAAAAACGAAATGGGCCTTTCAGAAAATTGTGTATGAAAACATATACACATATTATGTGATATGATTGTAGGATTGTTATCTTTATCTGGTGGATAATGTTTCCACATTCCCATATTTCGATTAAATACAGGGTCTTTATAAATGATTTTAACATTGCAGTTGGCTTTAGATTTTTATTTGCCGCTCTCACTTCTTGTGTTCTGTTTATATCTTAGAATTCGTAAACTGACTGCTAGAGCCAATATTGAATTGTTGTCGATTCTTAAGATTCTTTTTAAAATTGATTTTCCGAATTATTTAAATATGCAATGACTTATAATTCTGAACAGAACACATTTATTGTGATGTCCTATTACTGCAATGGTAAATTCATCAATGGTGCATTGATTTACTCTGTAGAAGCCTGTAAAAATGTATATCTGGCGAAATATTCTGATGTTCAGATTCTAGAATCTTCTCTAAAAGCCCACATCAGAGCTGTTATAAACAGACTCATGCATACTGGAAATATTAACAAGGGACAATAGACAGGAAGACCTCAAGTTTCTCAATAAGTTGTTGAAGAACTGAGAACAGGTGTTGAACAAAATCCACAAATGTCCCTGAATAAATTATCTTTACAGTCTGGTGTCCCCTTGAGTATTTGCCACAAAGAAAAAAAAAATAATTTATACCCTTACAAAATAACGATGGTACAGCAACTCCTACCATAAGTTCTCAAAACTGCAGAATTTGGACATCTGAGAATCTCCACAGTTTTATTGAGACTCCATTACATTCGCGAAAGTTGTCATGTGGTTAGCAGCTTCTTATCGTAGTATATATGGCCCAGTTTTCTTTCATGATACTATTGATGGTGAAAGGTACAAAATAATAATGCTGGAGCCATTCATAAACCAATTAGATCACGAAGAAATACAGTTGAGATATTTTCAACAAGATTGGGCAACTAACTCCCACACTACTTCTACAAATCTAAGCTATTTGCAGGAATTCTATAACAACCGTATAATAACACGGAGACTCTAACCTTCCTTTCCAACAAGCTCTCCAGACTTGACTCCCCTGGTCATTAGCATCTTTGACTATCTGAAAGATGAGGTTTTCAAAAGACAATACGATAATATCGAAGACCTCTATTCATCAGTAATAATGAACTGCCAAAATATTGGACCACAAATGTTAAAAAACATATTTGACAACAAACGAAATAGAATTTATAAATACCTTGAGAATAATGCAGCACATTTTGAACATTTGATGAGAATTCATTATTTAGAATTCTCACAAATGACCAAACTCCTAAACTGGGAGTTATCTTACAGTTATTGTCTTTTCTTACAGTCATTGTCATTTTCCAAACAAAATAGAATAAAATAAGAAATAAAGATGAAAGCTGGCTATCTTTCGTTCCTATTCTTATTGTATCTTGTTTCGTGTATAAACACTGTCATTGAAATGTTCATGCTCAACTTTCTGTAAACCCGCCTTAAGTCCTCAACGTTCGACAGGTCCACTGTATGATTCTTCTTACTAGAATATATTGAGAGAGCACATCTGTCATTGTTGGAGAGTTTGCCTTATATCTCATCATTGGTCCATTTCAGGAATCCCCTGAAAAGAATAAATAAATTCAAAAGCTTAGCCCAGGAATACAGAGTACATACCTACTTTTGTTACATAATTTATTCGTTGGCCGATACTTACGTCAAATATCATGAATAAATGAGCAATCTGCAATGATTGAAACTCGTAAATTGGGTTGTTGCAACTGAGATTCATAGTTTCCACAACCTACAGAAAGCATCAGTCGAAATGTCAAGAGCAAGGCTGGACACAAATTTCGGACATATTGGCCTTTTGTCAGCAACCAGTCGCTGAGATGTTCAACTCAACTAGGCAAGCTGTGCTACTGTAAAGAAATGAGAAACGAATCATTCGAAAATTTGTATTCATTACTTTGTGTACGTAAATGATATAAAACCTGTAAAATTATAATATTTCCACCCTAGTAAATAATAAAGTTAGGAGTAGTATTACGTGTGCAGATGACGTTTTCTGACGTTTGTATCGATAATTCAGACGTATTTCTGGATTATATCCCCGTCTGAAGTCAACCCAAACCATCCCTTATGACATTGAATATTAACTGTGGAGGCGCCTTGAAGACAATTAAGCTGTCTAGAGTCACATAATACTTTTCTCTGAACAGGAAATCGCTAATACCATATTGGTGATACTTGTCTCATACATTTAGAGGAAAAACGTATTCTGCTACGTGGGAGACCTTATTTCGTGAAATAACTGTAATGCTCCAGATATCGTTCTCATGGAAACCCATTGATTCCAGCAAGTATCGCAAGGTAGGGCCCTATACAACGATAAAAATCATATATTAGTTTATTTACAGAGGTACAAAAAGAATGAAAAGCGTAGATGCAGACAGATACATATGAAAGACAGACACGCAGACATATATTTTTTTTTCATCTTCACGTTCCATACACATGTTCTTTATTGTGGACCACTGAATGCGGATTGGAGCATTAGGTTGAGGATCGTGCGGTCTGTTGAAAACCCCTTTTGTGAGACTAATGACTGCATTTCAAAGGTCGAATATTCCAACGTAATAAACCGTAATTCAGTGATGAAACTCAATTCTTCATTTATAGTTCAGATAACCAGTACGTTCATATTATATTTCCATATTCATTATTTATATGTGTGCTCAAAAGTCTCTTTAATTTTCATTAACTCATGCACTGTATCTTCAGTGCGGAATTCAATATTGAATAATGACGTGGAATTGAGACCGGCTCAAAATTAATGTTTTAAAGTGCTCGGTTAATAGCTCAGGTCATTAAAAGTTTGCTCAGCGCGGGAAAGGTTTAGATGGAAATCTCATGAAAATCCTGAAACAACTGTTCGTGTTTGATCTGTAAATATTTAATGGAAAAGTTTTTTCAACACGACTGAGCTGCTTTCTGAAATTTTTATATTTCAATTATAGTTTCGTTTGTATGGTACTTTCATGTTGAACGTATAATTAAACAGACTGTGTGCATGATGTGATCATTTCAGTCGATTTCCTTTTATTTGGGAAGTGAGATTTATTTAAATATTATACAGGGTGGTCCAGATCTTACCCAAGAAATTTTAACCACGTATTCTACGTCAAAAATAAGCCCTTATTTGTCATACAAACATATGTCGAGAAATGCTTCCTCTCTGAGATACAGGGTGTTAAAATTATAGAAAAAAAAATGTTGTTTATTAATAACTTTTACACTTTTTGAAATATTTCTAATAAATTTGGCACATAGGTTTTATGGATCAAGGAGCACTTTTTTAATGGAATAATTTTTGTCTTTTCTACCAGTGGCGTCCGCACTGCATCGAGACTGAATATTTTAAGACAAAAAAATGATACGCCACTGGTTTTTCCAACATTAAAAATTACTCTTGAAATCCTTATTCGATATGGAGTAAATTCATTCTCTTGCGTTTTTGACATTCGAGGCACCGTTTCCGAGTAAAAAAATTAAACACATTCTCATGCATGAGGAAATCGCTAAAATTTGATATGGTACATAATAATAATAAGACTATCTTTGTAAACGAAACATATAATTACAAAAAAATAAGCGTTAATAACCACACTCAATTATGAATTTCAAGAAGGTGTTCGAAGTAAAAGAAAGAAAAACATTTTTTTTTCTAATAATTTCAACACCCTGTATCTCAAAGAGGAAGCATTTATCGACATATGTTTATGTGACAAACTAGGGCTTATTTTTGATGTAGAATAGGTGGTTAAAATTTCTTGGTTTCTGGACCACCCTGTATTATTTAAAATTTTATAAGAACTTCTCTTAAAAACTCCTATATGCAAGTTGTATAATATGTAAGTTTTTCAAATTGACTATTTCGTTGATTATTCGTTAACCATTTTAATTTATTTATGTATATGATATACAGTGTGGTCCTAGTTATTCGCCTTTCATCGACATAGCCAGGAAAAGCCGATATCTTGATTTTTCACCAAATAATGATTCTTAGCATATTCTTTAAATATTTTTGCATATTCAGGGTGTTCCATTTGAGAGAAATATACCAACCTACGGGTTTTTCTTCTATAACATCCTATATATTTTTCAATAGTTCGACTACTGTCAAGTATTGATGAAACTTCGTCATGAAACTTTTCTCGGTATATTTCGGGTTATTAAAATTGGTTCAAGCACTGACGTGAAGTCAGGAGCTTTTGCGCGTATGTTCTATTGTCCATACTCCTGTAATGAACACTCTTCTTAATCGAATTTACCATGATGAATTCTATTGTCTATTCTCCTGTATTGGACACTCTTCTCAATCGAATTCACCATGATGATTTTTATTGTCTATTCTCCTGTATTGGAGACTCTTCTTAATCGAATTTACCAAGATGAATTCTATTGTCCATTCTGGACAATAGAATTCATCTTGGTAAATTCGATTAAGAAGAGTCTCCAATACAGGAGAATGGACAATAGAATTCATCATGGTGAATTCGATTGAGAAGAGTGTCCAATACAGGAGAATAGACAATAGAATTCATCATGGTAAATTCGATTAAGAAGAGTGTTCATTACAGGAGTATGGACAATAGAACATACGCGCAAAAGCTCCTGACTTCACGTCAGTGCTTGAATCAATTTTTTTTTTCGATTAAAAGGGTCCAATCAGGAGAACGGACAATAGAATTCATCATGGTAAATTCGATTAAGAAGAGCAAAAGCTCCTGATTCACGTCAGTGCTTGAACCAATGTTCTATTGTCCATTCTTCTGTATTGGACACCCTACCATGGTAAACTCGATTAAGGGTGTCCAATACAGAAGAATGGACAATAGAACATACGCGCAAAAGCTCCTGACTTCACGTCAGTGCTTGAACAAATTTTTATATTAGCCATCAAACCTTTTTAATTCTTCATAATCATTACAAGAATGTCTGTCGATATGGAATATGGTAATAATTTGACATTTGAACACATTGTTTAATGCATAATCAATTTCAATACTTTTGTCACTCGTTGATGAGATGAGATATCTGAAATTATAGATAAACTCTAAATATTTCATTCAATATTGAAATATTAAAATTAAATTTCCACTTATTCATTTGTATTTCAAGATAATGAACGTTTGAAGCTAATGATTCATGTAAATTGTCTGTGAAAATTTGTTTTCTTGGGTTAGAGGAAAAGAGTTATTGTGAAAATAAGATTCATTTATTTAGATACCAATCTATAAATTGTTTTATACTATCTACTAAGGGCCGATTCATTCAACCTCTCCGTAAAGTATTCGTCAACTATGTGCTCGTTGAATCCCCTTTAAAGTGAACATTTACAGATTACTTTCCTTTCGGTAAGGCTACTTGACAGTTTACAGGTCGTAAAATATATCAGCCCTCAGTGAACAAAAAATTTGTATACCTCACTGAAGCCGTAATACAAACAAAGGAAATAATTTCGAATAAAACTCTATTAACATATTCGATTATTTACTTCAAGAGAGATCAAGAATAACATTCATTTTGAAAATTCAATACTACATCAAGCAGCATGCAATACATTTTTTCGAGTTTGGACCACTGCTGCCCACATAATCATGGAGGATTCGTGAAACACTGCAGGGAGGATAAATACTTGTATATAGATTATTATTAAAATATGATAATTGACTTTCTCCGTTTCCTTATATACTCTTCTCGTTGTAAAATATACTTGGATTTTCCTCCGCAACACTAGGATACATCATTTTCAAAGTTAGCGTTGAATTATCAAGCCATTCTATTATAATATTAGTAAAATCTGTTCTTCAGAGGTATTCATTGTTAAGCATGCTAAGCAACAAGCATTTAAGAAACATATACCTGAAGTTCCACGGGAAAACAATATACATAATATATACCTACACACATGTTATATTGCATCGCCTTCTACTCCTATATTTTAAACTATTCTGCAATTAGAAAAATTAAAATGTTTCGTTAAAAATGCCTATTATATAGGTACACGCTGGCATCCAAACACCCTGATGATGGATCGTAAGAGACCCATGATATCAGGAAAACAGATTTGTTTGAATAGAAACACTAGATTTTCTTCTTGGCTATTCCACTTTTGATCTTTAAAAATTTTAGTGTTCATGTCATCTTGGTTGCCTCTTATCAATATTAAATTTTCTCATGAGATATACTTAAGCTTCACAAATATTCAATCGACTAAGTTCCATATACCTTGTTTTTAAGAATTCTATCTGCAGTAACTCCAAGAGTAACTCATGCATTATATTTGTCGAAAAGCATTACTTTTTTGCTCTACGTCAACTGGACCTTAATTCATTCCAACCTGAAAGGAAATATTAAGACTTGGATTTCTCTGAGTAAAGTAATTCATTCAATTCACTTCTATTACTTACTGCTGATTTTTAGCCAGAAATCCTGAAGGACATATACCAGATATCTTCTTTCTGAACAACTTTTCCACAGTTCTCCATAATTTGGAATTTCTTTCACATACGTAAACAATATTTCTAGATTCCTCCAATCTTCAAATACAAGGTAATCTCGATTATTTTCAACGGAAGGAATACTCGTTCGTACTTCGTGGATTGAGAATACTTTGTTTACGTTTCAGATTTCAGATTCGATGTTGAGGTTAAAACGGGGCGCATGCGTAGATCAGAATGTAGTTTGTAGTATATCCATTAATCATGAATCATTCTCAAAAATACCACACAAGCAATTTACCGATCACTGCTAATATTTATTATTTACCAGAAATTCATCACAAATCGAAACTATTTAAATTAGAAATGTCAATTTTTACATGACTAACCCGGACTTAGCCATTTAACCCTGCTATTTTGCCGGGTTAAATTTTTATAGTTTTAACCCAGGGTTAGGCTCTAACTCTTGAAGGTGCAAGACCTATTATCAATTTAACCCTAGGTTTAGAGTTAATCCGGATTTAATTAGATAACCCGCATTCGTGCAAGTGGGCCTTAGTGGCCTACATGGCCTAAAATTCCTCTCTACCCATCACAAGATTTAATATCCACAAATGAGCCTCTCACCTTACAAGATCAGAAGCCTTCAGCAAAATTTCAGCGATATCATATTAAAAATAATACATAACCTTTCAAAAGTCCCCTCTCGCAAATATACTCCTCTGAAGGCACATGGATCTCTTGAAGAAGAATCGCCTTCTCTATTTCTCAAAGATATTCACTCTTGTTCATAGAAATCCCTTCAATATTTAGTTGCCTCCTCCTAAGGAGGATCTCTTTCAAAACCAGGTCTGACCACTAATGTAGGGCTATCATCTCCCATAGATTTGTGATGAAATAAGACGATTTTCCCATAATATACGAGCGAAAATATGTCATCATGACATTCATATTTTTATTTTATTTTTGAAGCTTCTCGCAAAAATACGACCATAGACTACATATTATCATACGACGATTCCCATCCGCTACACTTGGCTACCACTACGCTACCGAACTCACAAAAGGCTGCCCGGTTCTCCAACAATATAGATCCGATCATGTTCAAACTTGGAATTCTGCAGTAGAGTTAGGTTCTGAAGGCTGTTCCAAAATTTCAGCCATGCCGGACGAATAGTTTATGATATATAGATTTGTTTTCAATAATTTTCAACTATTTTTTTTTTAATTTTCTAGTTATACCATCCTCACGAAATTCTGCAAGAATTTTCGCGTTGGCATTCTTCAACTAATAACAATGTTTGAATTCAATCGGTTTTGTATTCTTCGAGTTAATGAGGAACAAAAAACTACCAAATTTCAGAAAATTTCAGATGGCTATAACTCTAAAACCGTTTGGACGATTATGCTCATAAACAAACTCAAATGTCACATTTAGGTGCACAACCTAACCTGAAATTTTCAAGCCGCTATCTCCTTCCGTTCTCAGGTTATCGTGAGAACAAAAATATTTTTTAATAATTTTTTAATAATTTTCTAGCGATCCGATTCTTACAAAATTTCACAAACGTGCTAAAGTCTATATTCTACAACTATTCACCAAGTTTAAATTCGATCGGATTTATTTTGGTTGAAAACAAAATTATTACTCGGAAACCATTGGGCCGATTATACCCATTAACGAACTTGTCCGTCGTATTGGGATGCGCCACCTACCCTGAAAATTTCAAGTCGCTAGCTTTTTCCGTTCTCAAGTTATCGTGGCAACGGCCGGACGGCCGTACGGCCGTACGGCACCACAGAATTAAATTTCACATTTGGGCAAAACTATAACGCGATGTTCCCCAGAACATACGCGCAAAAAATACGATATTTTCGACGACTCAGTTAACATGGAAAAAAATCAGGAAATATCATAGAATCATCAGATAAACAGCAATCTCCTCAGTTCTGAGATTTCACCAATTCGTTTCAAATATTATTTTTTAACAGCATCAAATAGGTACTGTACTTGGTGATTAGTTGTTCTTGCGCCAGTGCGCATTTTTTTGTGAAATTTCGTGAGCATCTTATGAATAGAACATTAGAAAAATATACAAAAAAAATTCGGCTTCTCGGAACGTGGTAACTAGTTGTAAAATGCCGATTTTGCCAGAACCTTCAAAACTTAATTTAACTGCCATGTTCTGATATTGAACACGATCGGATCGTTATTGTTGGAGATATTGAAAAAATATTCAGAGCTGATTAGCGAGATCAGTAGCTGAATGGGTAACCGTTGCTACGATAACTTTCAAACGGAAATAGAGTGCAACTTACAATTTCCAGGGGTGGATGCGCATCCGAATTCGACAGTTCACTTCGTTATTGGGCATAATCACCCAAATGGTTTTGGATTTATACCAATATAAATTTCTGTATATCAATAATTCAAAAAATGCATGTCCTATCCAATTTAAACTCATTAAATACTTGTAAAATGCCAACATTCTCATTTTCGAAAAATTTCGTGAGGATTGTTTCACTAGAAAAAAAAAGAAATATTTCTTTTATATATCTTCTGTTAATAAATTAAAAATTTTGCATCGAAAATTAATATTTCAGAAACTATTTGTCAGATTCTTCTGTATTATCCGAATATTGTCAAAATACAAATTCGATCGAATTGAAATCTAATACTCGGTTGAAAAAGGATGGCTGGAAGGTTCATGCATTATTCCTTGAAGGTACATGAGTGCAAGAGCTCCTGACTTCATGAAAGTAGTACTTTTCAACAATTTTTAAGATTATTATTTTTCAACCTGAATTCTACAATTTTTTTAATGAGCCTATCTTGATGAGAAGCTGATCATTTCAGGACGATATTTGAGTGACCCTATAAATTTCAGTAATGTCTCTCTTAAAATTTGGGAAACGATGTGGAGTTTTAGAGGAACAGATATACCTACTGCTATTTTGGACATACGGCTTTTGTTTATTGTGGAACATTCAGGGTGATGAATATTTATATTGTTGACTCGATTACAAGATTTCAGAATTCGAAAGTAATGGATTCAAATGTTGCTTTGAATTTTTGAATAAATTCAATTTTCGTCTTTGAATTTTAAGCTAAATTATCAAACGCCAGAGATTGTTTGAGGTAGGTTGAGAACTCGAAGTATTCATATGTTCCCGTGACAAATTACAGATATTAAACATCCTTGACAGACAATACCGCTATTGCATAACTTGACGATCCGTATAGATATGCGAATCCTCCTACGGAAAATGAAAATTACGCCAATCCGAGCGAAGTTTTATGATATGTTTAATTTATATTCGTCCTTAAACTCCAGTCATCCACATATCGGATCATCAAAGGAAACGTCCAATTGTCGATAACATAAATCAAAAATAATCAAACGACTTTCGACGAGTCACCCGTAAACATTGCCAGGATATCGGCAAAACACAAGGGAGGCCAGCATAATCGAATAACATAACCATAGAGCAGACCGGGAGATTTCATCAAGCTAAAAGCAGATAAGGAGTTTATTTCTTCATCGGAGATGCGGAGCCATCAGATTTATTGAGGGGTTTTATTTGGTATGGCAAGGACGAAATTTATTGCATGTGGTATGCAAGATATACCGAAAAAGAACTCAGGAATTTTTTCGAGTTATCAACTAACCACTTTAGGTTTATCGTATGTGGATTTATTTGACAAACCCGGCTAAAACAGGCTAAAATGTCGAATATTCGGAATTGCGCTCTGAGGTAACCTCAAGAATTAATACAATTCTGTTTTTACAATGGAATTAGTGTTCATTATTCATTTAAGAAAATCTTACCACATAAAATATTGTTTGTCAAAAAACGCTATATTAAATCGCTGCAAATTTTTTCCAGAAGTTCAAATTTAAGGAATTTATGTGCCCCTAAATATTTTTATTTCTTCAATTTTCTCCATCTTTTTGTTCCTATCTAATTTGTTGATTGAACTATTGATTGATAGTAGATTATTGTAATGATGAATTGAATAGTGAACTATTCACTATTCTTTCAGTTACTTAAAATGGATTTAAATCCGTGTAAAATGACGGAGTATAGTCGCAGGATTTTTTTCACTAAAATGAAGTTTGTGTAATTTATTTATATTTCTCACCATTTCATGGATGTTTTTGAAGTAAAGGCAGGTAAAATAAAGAAACTAATATGTCTGGTAGTAATTTTATCTAACTTGTCTAACTTTAGCCCAGCCAATACTAAACATAGGTTTTATATGGTTTAAAAGTATGGGACAAAGTTTCCCCAATTCAAGGCAACCTTGGCCCAAATACTAAAAAAAATTAGTAGGTATAATATTGCAAAGAGATTGATAGGTGTCAATATGATATTAATTTGATGATATAAAATTTGTTTGACACTGACAGATACTGAAAATTAATATAATCAATGTCGAAAAATATGGAGCTGATAAAACTATAACAAAGTTACAAATTTTAGCCCCAGCTGACCAGTACTCAGTTTCAATTCAATCAGATCTGTACCTATTTTTCGAGTTAATGTAAAAACAAGGTTTTTTTTATTTTTTTTCAGTTAATTACATTTCTATCAACACAAAATTATACACGCATATAAAGGTCATGATTCTACAATTGGGTGCTAAATTTCAGATAGATCGAGTAATCGGTTTCGGATATATGCATAAAAAATATTCCAATTAAAAATGGCCTTAACTTTGAAACTGCTAGGTAGATGTCGCCCATTAATGAACCTGATGAATTTCCGCTCCAAAACTACCCTGCAAATTTCCACTTTCTAGCCCATTTCGTTCGAGAGTTATCGTATGGTAATGGCCTGCCGGACCTGCCCACCGGACGGACAGAATTGTATTCGACACTGGATTATTCATCAGTGATTTGAACTCAACCGTTTGAGACCGTTTTCGGAAAAAAATTAAAAAAATACAGACATCCGGACAAAAAGATAGCCACGCTGTTCCCTGAATAGCGCGCCAAAACAAATTGATCCTTATAATTCTCGGAATAATCGACTGATTTAAATGAAAACTATGACTATGAATAAGGTGCTTAATAATAATTTCAATGTAAAAGACAGGACCGTAGAGCCTTTATTTTGATGATCAGATATTAAAAATATATATGAATATGTATATGACACATTTTTCTCATTAAGATTCGTGAAGAGGACAAAAATGGTATCGAAAACAATGTATTCAATTAGCAATCGGAGAAAATTAACAATAGTAATTTATATTTCTTTTACACCATCAGAAAGCAGAGATTATTTCATCAAACAAAAAGCCCACTGACTTTTTTTAAAACGCAGATATTTTGACGTGAGAATCATCGATAAAAAATTAGGGAGCTTTTTCGATATTAAGTCAAAATAAGGTGAAAAGTTTTATATTTCGAATAAAAAAATTACAGTGTGTTTGGGACATGAAAAGGCAAGTTTTCAACAAATTTCGTAAAAAAAATTGTTTGTAAAAGATGAAAATAAAGAACCAAGAACTTGTTTATTTGAATTTTTCACAAAAATTTTGAGATTATTTGAGAAAAGTGTGAATATAAAAGATGTAGATATTTTTATGACCTACAACTTTGCGCCTTAACTTATTTCTTTGGGACATGTAGTTTTGCCGGAAATCGAGATAAATCGTTTTTTACCCTTAAAAACTCACCCCCTTCCACTTCCCGACCTCAGATCAACCGTAAATTATTTTTTCTTTAATTTTTGCTATATTCTATTCATTTTCTATTGGGCTTCATCCTACTAATATTTTTTTTCACTTTTCTTTTATCATTTTCACAGGCTTCACCAGCACTGTTATATTATCAAAAGTATTTTTGTTGGTTTGGGAATAACTCCATATGGTTTCAGAGAAATAATCTCACCAGAAATTCACTATGCATCATACACCGCGAATATGGGATGAACCACAAAAATTTAATTATTTCAAAGCCATTCATCCGAGTCCGCGGTTGGAGTTTACTTCTCCCCTAAATCCGCCACTGGATTAATCAAAAACGGTATAGTTTCATTCGTTTCGTGCTCCATGCACCACTCCTAATTCTCATGAATTGTATCCTCTTCCAACTGTGTTCTATTGTGTCCAACCTATTCGGTTCGTAATTTTCACGTATCCGTTGTTCTTGCAACAATAAGACGAACCTAATTCAGCGATCTTGATGGGACTCCGCACCCAACGCTATCCGAATAAGCAATCTCAATTTCCGTTGCACAAATACAAGTGTAAAAATATTCGGCTAACAGAGATAATCAAAATGTTACGAAAGTAGAGGGGAATTAAAATAATACAGACAGCATAATAGTTTTGCCCCATAACGCTTTCACAGTTGGCAGTAGCTCGGGAATTATCTAACTGTGATTACAACGAGAACAACAGATAAAACGCAGGTTTAATGACATTTTGCAGCAGCCTGGGACGCTATAAAATATCTGTTAATTTCCACAGACACTTTAGCAAGACATTTCGACGTTTATTGCTTAGGCAGGGTTACAATGGGGTTTATATTGTATAATCGTGAGATGAATGTCAGTCCCAGAGTTTCAGTTTCACCCGTTTTTGTCCCGATTTGGTCTGACACACCAATCGATAACCTTTTTCTCGACTGGTTTTCTATATAAGCCGCATTATTTAGGTGGAACAGATGCGGCAGACCTAAATTCATCCGCTGTTGTTGATGGTAGGTTTGTGTTTTATAACGAAAGAAGCGGAAAATGGAATGAGCGCCAATGCGACGAGGCATTATAGAACCTGACATACTTTCTTTACACAATTCATTTTTTCTTCGATCGTGGGAAAAGTGACACTATTTTGACCTATTCTCTATGCGCAAAGCTCAACCATCTATAATAGTGAGCAGTTGCTAAGCAATTAAATAATATCAGTGCGGTAATATTCTTCGCTGTAGCGTGCGGTAATATTTCAAATGGATTATTACAATAAAATGAAACAAAGTAAGGTTTTAATCTTTATATTGATAAAGTTGTTATAAAAGAAAAAAAAAGAAAAATCTAATTTATAAAGATATTCTTGAACACAAATTAATTGTTGTCAATATTTACATTTATTGTACAGTTTGTACAATTTGTAAATTGTACTGGAGGGCACCGAGAATTTATAGACGTTGAAGCTGCATGGCTAATTGTTTGGTTTATCTCGTTTCGATCATTTTCATTTGAAGTCGAGGCGGGAGTGTTGAATATTTTATTAGCCACTTCTACTTTATTATTAAGTGATTTGTCAATATATTCTTTCGCCACATTGAAAGATTTCCATCTTCCGTGGTGCTTTAAAGAAACAATATCAGCTTCAGCATCCACCAAATTTGTTGCCGATGATATTCGGAAACAATGTCCTGTATATTCTGTCGGATTTGGCAACTGTAAATAACTTGCAACAATTAGCGGCATTTTTCTAAATTGATTTATTCCAATGACTGTCTTCCATTCTTTTCCCTTGTTGAATTTAAAAAAAAAAGGATTGTCAAAATCTTTAGGCCTACATGATACGGACTTTCTATAAACATTTAAATAGGTTTCGTTAATGATAAATGATCTAGGTTTATTTGTTTTTATTTCTGGTATTTTCATTTTATATTTCATTGTTTCAGCATATTCAGCAACAAATGCCATCAGTACATTCTCAGAAAAGGATACACTGTTGTTTTTTCTGCAAAAATCCATGAAGCGTTGGTACGCAAGTTCATACCTCTCTCTGTATTTCGCCGGAAGTAAATCAAGTGAAGCCGCGTTTTCGGCTTCTACTAGTTCAGGAGGCGTGCAAGCTCACAAATAATCACTATCAGTGTTCATGTTTATAAATTCGTTTTTAATTCTTTATAAAATACAACGAATCAATAACAATAACAATAACAATAATTTTATTCTCAGAATTTTTAATACAATCAATACAAAAAAATGAGAAACCGTCAGTAATATTCTGAATGACTCAAAACATATTATATTCTACTATTCACATATAGGAATAGTTCAAAAATTCCGAAATCGTGTAAGGTTCGATATCGTTCGATATCGTTCGATATCCAATTTGTGAGTTCCCTCTTGAATTTATTAAAATTAAGAATACTCAAAATATGTTTAGGTAGACAGTTGTAGAATTTTATACACATATCGGGTGTCCCAAGGTGAGTGGCCTATTAGATTATTATGGAAACTATTAATGGTAAAGATTTTAAATTTTGTGGATCGATATTTGGTACCAGATCAATATCTAATGATTTGCTAAATTTTCTGATTCAAATCTCAAATATTGAGCGAACTAGAGTCATTTTCGTAACACGCCTATTTGATCTAAAACTTCGAAAAATAATTAATAACTCAGAAACCGTTAAAGATGGGTATGAAACAGTAGAATGAATAGATTCAGTATTTTATGGAGTATCATAAAAAAAATAGAAATACCGAATGTCCCATTTAAAATAACAAAGTTGTTGCCAAATTGTCGTATATCCGGCAACACTGGAATTGTGAAATTATTCTAAAAATGTACCTTACATGGCCAAATATCGATCCACAAAATTTATAATCTTTACCATAAATAGTTTCCATAATAATCTAATAGGCCACTCACCTTGGGACACCCGATATACTTGGTGTTCTTTTCAGTAAGTGTCAATTTATGTACTGGAAAGTGGAAAGGTATAGTTCTTCTTGTGTTATTAATATTTTTTAGATCTTCAAAATAATGTTGATTTTTTCTAATAAAAAGTATGCTTTCCAGAATGTATAATCCGAAAAATGTTAGGATTCTATTCTGCCTGAAATGCCCCCTGCATGTTTATCTATATTTCAGATCGAGCATATATCGTAACGCCGATTTTTGAATAATAAATAGTCTTTGGCCGTTAGAACTACCCCCCCAAATTGCTATTCCATACCTAAGTATAGACTCAAAACCAGCTTGAAAAGTATTTTACTTTTGTCATAACAAAGTAAGTTCCATGGTTACCACTTCTATAATTCAATATGATCATAGAGAAACTTATCTGAACTTACTTGAGTTCATGTTGAATGATATATTTTTCAAATGTAAATCAACGATGTGCATAAAGGATTGGTTGAAAATTGGCTCCACAGAATCGATCGCTGCAAACGTGGTCGCGAAGGTCATATCGAATTATGCAGAAGAAAAATATTTGCCAACAAAATCCTGAAACAGATCAATGTGGGTCATGTGGTACTTTTTTGGCAAGGTCTTTGTATCTTCTTTACAGCTGTGCAGAAATTCTTCTCAAAGAGGTTTTCAGTATGTGCACTTTGTCATGGCTCATTTACTTTGAGACGATGGTACTTGATGAAATTTGTCACCGAATGAAAGTCGACCATTACAGTTTTGTTCATGCACAACTTTCAACCCCTACGAACCCTTTAATGGAGAAAAAAAATGAGGGGGAGGGGCGTGAGGGGGTTTGAAAGTTGTACATGAACAAATCTGTAATGGTCGACTTTCATTCGGTGACAAATTACATCAGGTACTTTCGTCCCAAAGTAAATGGGCTATGACAAAGTGCACATACTGAAAACCTCTTTGAACTAACTATTTTTCAAAAAAGAAAATTTTTTTCTTGAAAATTTCTGCACGCCTGTAAAGAAGATATAAAGACCTTGCCAAAAAAATAACACATGACCCACTTTCCCTATTCAAAAAATTTAGAGGGTTGATGGGGATGGCACAGGGTGCAACGAAAATCAAAATTCAAAAATGCATAAAAATTTGGTAAAAGTGAAACAAAAATTGACCTGTTTCAGGATTTTCTTGTCAAATATTTTTCTTCTGAGAAAATGAATTTGTTCCATATTTTTTACGCGCACTGTATAGTCAAATGTTACACGTGTACTGCACCTGGAATGAATTCCAGCCGAGTATATTCAAGTATAAAATTGTTATAACCACATCGAAAAACCCGATGAAAGCCAATGGAACGATATCAGATAAACAAACAAGAATCGAGCAATTGTTTGAATTCCGGTAGACTCCCGACGTTCGAATCATTTGGGGGATTCTGTGTTTGTTTACTCGACATTGACCATATTTGACACTCAAAAATCGATTCTACTCGGAGCTACAACATTTGCTCCCTGTGAAAAAAAATTATATTTCACATGTGTGTACATTTGAAGCAGATATACTGTTCGCAGCTGATAGCTGCTTTGTTCATGTTGTTCATGGTGTAGCTTGCTATGTCACACGGACAAAACAATGGTTGACAATTGTTTGAATGCATTATGAAAATGAGTTCACCAAAGTACGCGGTGTTCTCATGTATGGTATACTACGTGATATGTAGAGTTACCTGCTTTGAAGTAGGAAAACTCACAAACCAAGTATTGGGAAAAGTTTTGGTTTCGGAGATAATCCACCGTATTCACAAAATATTCAATCTCCGTTAAATCCTAACTAAGGTCCTCAGTTAAGGATAAATTTGAATCGCAACCTCAGTTAACGTGAAAATTAAAGTGAAACAGGCCTGATTCTCTACCGTTAAATACGTTAACTGAGGTTGCCATTCAAATTCAAATTTATCCTCAGTAAGATGCTTTGTGAATACGGCGGATTGCGATTGAAATTAGTACATTGTTTACCGGGTAGGAAAAGCTTAACATTCCTGGACGACTGTGAAGATTGCTAAGTCGAGGCGCAAGCCGAGACTTAGCAACACAGAGTCCAGGAATGTGGATTTCCTACGAGGTAAACATACTATTTTTCCGCAAATCGTTTAAAATTCGACAGATATTGATTTATTTTAAAAAAAATTGGTTCAAGCCCTGTGGATAGGAGCTTTCTGGCGCTCTAGTTCAAACAGCCAAATTATATCTCCGAAAGTATTGGTTTCTCAGAGTTGAGAATTATATCAATGTATTCTTATGATAGAACTGCATCATAAAGGAAATTCAATTCAAATAATAGTGTATTTATCAAGATTAAATAAGCAATCTGAGAATGAGAACTGCACCATGGAAGAAATCTAATTAAAATAGCTGAAATGAATTTGACTCTCTCTTATAGAACAGGATGACATGTACCAGTATGAACACACAGCATATAATAAAGCTTAGATAGAATAATTATAGCATTCTGTGAAAACATAGAAGTACGATTCATTATTGAAATTTCGAAAAATCATATCTCCGAAAGTATTAGCTTGTTGGAGTTAAAAATGATATCAATGGATTTTTATGGTGAAACTGCATCTTAAATAAAAATTGAAATTGAAATTTCTTAATTAAAAAAAAAATTTTTTTACCCCCAAACCCCCCCCCTTCCTGACTACGCCCTTGCTTGAAACAACACTCTGTATATCGAAAATTTGAAAATCCGTTTGCATATTTGAACAGAACTCAAAAAACTGAACTGAAACGTGTGCTTTAGATCTTTGCGCAGACAGTTTTTTTGTACAAATTTTTAACTTGAAAATGAAGTTTGAGAAGAACTTGAATACCAAAATGGGTTCAAGCCCTGTGGAAAGGAGCTTTCTGGCGCTCTAGTTCAAACAGACAAATTATATCTCCGAAAGTATTGGTTTCTCAGAGTTGGGAATTATATCAATGTATTCATATAATAGAACTGCATCCTAAAGGAAATTCAATTCAAATAATAGTTTATTTATCAAGATTAAATGAGCAATCATGAGAATGAGAAAAGCACCATGGAAGAAATCAAATTAAATCTGGCCAATTTTGCCCAATAACGAACTTAACCGAGATATTCATCTCCCTAAACTACTCTGAAAATTTCAACTACCTACCTCATTATCCGTTCGAGAGTTATATCTATGTCTATGGATGAAAAGCAGTCTCACTACTCTCAGATCTCTTACTTCATGTTCAGTTCCGAAATGTAAGAATTTTCTGAGAAAAACTAATATCGGAGCAAACAACTGAGATTTAACTCACTTCGCTCACAATTCTTCGATTGATTAGTCTCAGGAACATGGAACATCATTTGACATTATGACAATTCATATTCATACATAGAATAATATCATTCTGTGACAACGTTGAAATACGATTTATTATTGAAATTTTGAAAAATCATATCTGAGATTTTTCTCACTTCGCTCACAATTCTTCGATTGATTAGCATAGACAAGATATACTATGATTTATTAGTCTCAGGAACATCATTTGACATTATGACAATTCATATTCATACATAGAATAATATTATTCTGTGACAACGTTGAAATACGATTTATTATTGAAATTTTGAAAAATCATATCTCCGAAAGTATTAGCTTGTTAGAGTTAAAAATGATATGATTGGATTCTCATGAAAAAACTTTTTATTAAAAAAAATTTAATTTGGAATTTGTTTCGTAAAAAAAAAATTTTTTTTTTGTTTCTCCGAAACCATTTGTCCGATTTTGCCCAATAACGAACTTAGCCGAGATATTCATCCCCCAAACCTACTCTGAAAATTTCAACTCTCTAGCTCATTCCGTTCGAGAGTTATCGTGCCTACGGCCGGCCGGACAGAATGAATTTCGACCACGGATTCTTGATCAGTGAGTCGAACCAAATCGTTTAAGACCATTTTCATCGAAATATTCGAAAATTACAGACATTTGGGCAAATTGATAAGCACTCAGTTCCGAGGAACTAGAGCGCCAAAAATGCGATAATTTTATTCCCAAATAAATGGTGCTTTGAAATTCCTAATAAAATTACTTGGGTTACTATGGAAACGTATTGAGGTTGAATTGTCAAACTTGACGCTTATAAATTTAATTGCTGCTGTTCTCGAAAGTAAAATGATAAGTGATGATGAAATTTCCATTCCTGGGACTCCTCCAGAGCTGGTTGAGGCAGTGAATACTGCTTCATTAGAATTATTGCCAAAGAAATCAAGAGAAAAGTACGAAAATGCATACAGACGTTTTATGGATTATCGCATGAGTAAAAATACGAGTTCTTTCTCAGAAAATGTTGTAATGGCATACTTCCTAGACCTTTGTTTAAAGATGAAATCTTCAACATTATGGGCCAATTATTCAATGCTGAAGTCAACCCTTGCACTTAAACACAATGTAGATATATCTACATACTCAAAACTTCGTTCTTTATTGAAACGGCAAGCTCAAGGTTATAGGGCAAAGAAATCTAAGATTTTAACGAAGGAAGAAATTGAAAAATTTATCCAGGAGGCTCAAGATAAAGAAAATTTAATGATTAAGGTAATTTACAAGGTTTTAATTTCTATTTAGATTATAGCTTTATTTATTTTTTAGGTGGCTGTAATATTTGGTATTTCTGGGGTCTGTAGAATGGATGAGTTAGTCCGAATGACTGTACACGATATAGAAGACTTAGAATCTAAGCTTTTAATCAGCATACCTGATTCGAAAACCAACAAACCAAGATCATTTGTAATTAATCAGATCTACTTGAATGTTTATCGAAAGTATGTTTCGTTAAGACCAGAAAATATGAACAGTGACCGATTTTTCTTTAAATATCAAAGCGGAAAGGGTTGTAGACAAGTGGTAGGAATTCATCAATTTAGTAAAATGCCCAAAATAGTTGCTACTTATTTGAACTTGGTAAATCCGACAGAATATACTGGTTACTGCTTTCGTCGGTCTTCTGCAACAATATTGGTTGACTCTGGTGCCGACATAACTAGTTTAAAGAGGCATGGCGGGTGGAAGTCATCAAACGTTGCTGAAGGATATATCGAAGAATCGCTTAACAATAAGGTTGAGGTGGCAAATAAAATTTTCACAGTACAAAATATTCAACAAAATGACCCTTCCACCCTGCATGTTGTCCAAAATGTTTCTCATAGTTCTAAGAGTGTTCCTCCAATGTTCAATAATTGTACTAACTGTCAAATTACTGTAAATATAACAAATTGATCTTAAAAATGTATTCAGCAATGACTTGATGTTTTCAAAATATAAATTAATTCCTTATAAGCAATGTGTTTTCTATCATTTATGTAGAACACTAACAACTGTACGGAAATATCATTTCCTTACAGTAAGGAAATGACATTTCCTTACAGTAAGGAAGTCCTGACTTTTACTTCAAGAAATTTTGACAGGAATGTCAAAATTTCCTGGCGATTTGCGGAAATAGTATATTATTTTAATGAATGGATGCGTATACAGAGTGTTGTGTCAACATAAACGATGAAACAACTATATCGTAACGTGTCTGAGTCTATATATGTCTCCTTTGTCAGCAGCCTACTTAATTTTGTCGTAGTACTACTACATTTTGAAACTGGTATATTCCAAGTTGTGCAACAAGGTATTAAAATGTCTTCAGTAGGCCTATTTCTTGAGAATTTCGAATAGTGGGAAATTCCATTCCACGTCTATTCGTTAAGAAGTTCTCCTGTCGGGTTATTGAGGTACTTTTATTCATTTTGGCGATCTTGTTCCTCGGAACAGAGTGCCTATCAATTTGCCCAAATGTCTTTAATTTTCGAATTTTTGGCTGAAAATGGTCTAAAACGATTTGGTTCGACTCGCTGATCGAGAACCCATGGTCAAAATCGATTCTGTCGTCCGGCCGTTCGTCCGTCTGGCCGTTAACACAATAACTCTCGAACGGAATGAGCTAGACAATTTTCAGAGTAGTTTTGGGAGATAAATATCCCGGTTGAGTTCGCTATCGGGCAAAATCAGCCAGGTGGTTTCGGAGTAACAAAAAAATTTTTTTTACATTACAAATTTGAATTCAATTTTCTTTAATATACTGTTTTATCATAAGAATCCATTGATATCATTCTCAATTCCAACAAAACTAATACTTTCGGAGATATGATCTTTCAAAATTTCAATAATTATTCTCATTAATCCTATATGATTTCATAGAACACTCTAATTATAATTTGCTGATGTATGTAAACCCAACATGAGATGATTCATAGTTCATAGACCTACGTCTTGAATTTAACTACGAATGGTCTTGAAAATTGGTGCACAGAAGTCAAATTGATAAAGTGGGAAAGCCCTGTGGACAGGAGCTTTGGCACTCTTGTTCATTCAAACTTTGACAAATCATAACTCCGAAAGTATTGGTTTCTCCGAATTGGGAATGATATCAATGGATTCTTATTCAATTTATTTTATTTTATTAGGCAGTTCTATCATAATCCATTGATATAATTCCCAACCCTGAGAAACTACTTTTGGAGATATAATTTCTCGAAGATTTTTCAAATGAACTATTACAAAGCAACGGAATACTGTATCCATTATTTTTCACCAGAATTTCAACACTTGATTCTTGATTACCGTACAAGAAAATTGCATAACTGAATCTTCGAACCAGTATATATACGTCAAATATGTACATAGTAACAACAGATGAAAAATTTTCTTCAACAATCGCCAGGTCCTTGGAATTGTTGAATTCGCATATCTTCTCAAATTCATTATTTTTCCCAAGAAAGGTCACATTGTGAGAAATACGTAATTACTACGACTTCTATGTATATTGTATATTATTGTTATTATACTGATCCTCCTAGGTATTCCCCAAGTACACCCCTCATAAGCTCTCGAAGAGCTTGAGCGAGTAAGGAGAACCAGTTATGTTCTGTGTACGCTTTGTTACTGTGTCCTTACGCCACCTGAGGCACAGCACTGTTAATTTTTGACCCAACAGGGAATGGTTGTGATTACCGTGACTAGAAAATTTCTTTCCTAGCCTCGGGATTGAACAAGTCAAATGCTCTACCCCTGAGCCAACCGCACTTCTAGAGAGGACAACGTTGCGTAGTTATCTAACAAGAAAATGAGCATAATCTTGAAATATTTTCAAAATATATGAAATGTGTCAAAATTTCATGGCTAACCGGGAGACTTTATGAAAGTGAATAGAGTATAGATGACTGGTTAAAAATTTTACTGCGTAAGTAATCAACTATAACAGACTAGCGAACAAACACACATTATGAATAGAAGCTTAAAAGTCACTGGACCGTTAATTCTGGATAATAGTCCTTTTATCTATAGCGTTATGGTGGATGGATGTTTTGGAAATCCAGAATCATGCGTTTTATAACATCCATTAATTTTTCCCATTTCTATTATTGGAGGGAATATCGTGGAATTTCATATGAAAGTAAGGTATTACCCTGGTATACCTACTCCCAAAAAACAGATAAGCTCACCAGAGCCATAAAACATAAAATGGAATAGTAGTTTAGAAGATATAAACAGGCGAAAAATATGGATCCTCATTTTTCCTGCAATATCGCTCGTATTGCAACTGCCGAGCTACGAGCACATCACATAGTTATGACCGGAATATCAGTGGCTGTAGCGAAGTATATGAATAGGTACATGGCGATGCTGCCTTTGGAATCTCGAAATTTTAAGTCTGATTCGCTGGATAATTCGTTCATAGCTTGCAGAATTGAAAAATTTTGATCTGCAATGATTGGGATTCAATTTAAGATTTTGGTACCTCCAGAGCCTTGTTCTTGAACTACTCCAGAACAATTGATGGGATTTAGTAGGAAAATCAAGCAGTGTTCAGGGATAAGTAATAATCATTAGAGAATACTGTGGGAGGCATATTCATTATTAAATGGTTTCTTTCTCGGTTTTCTCTCCCAAACTCTGATATACAATATCTATATCTGTTCTAGAAAACAATGTATGATCTAATGCAAAATGAGCAATGAAATAACTTCATCTATCGTAGAATTATTACGATTATAGGATAATATAATTTTTGATGATAATATAATGCCCTTGGATGATCCATGTGATAATGGAAATATATACTTTGGTAAGTTATTCAAATTGGGTTAAGAATATCTCCAGTAAGGTGGTTTCGGATTAATCATTTTTGACAACCTTGTTTTTTTTTAAATGACACTTTTCTTAATTCAATTTATTTCATGATGCAGTTCTATCATAAGAATCCATTGATATCATTATCTACTCTGAGAAACCAATACCAATTAATCATTTTTGACACTCTTGTTTTTTTTTAAATGTCACTTTTTTTAATTCAATTTATTTCATGATGCAGTTCTATCATAAGAATCCATTGATATCATTATCTACTCTGAGAAACCAATACCTTTGGAGATATGATTTGTCAAGTCAAGTTTGAACAAGAGCGCCAAATCTCCTGTCCACAGGGCTTTCCCACATTTTTCATTCCAAAACGAAATAATCCTTATGATTTCCGAAATAATCTACTAATTTCAATGAAAACTATGATGAGGAAAAAGAAGTTAAAAATAATTTCAATGTAAAAGACAGGATCGGATCTTGGCCTTTGATATTTTTTTGATGATTAGATAGTGAAAACATCACTGTGTATATGATTCACATTCTCCTTAATATATTCGTGAAAATGACAAAGAATACTTGACAAAAGAACTTTTCTGATCTTACCCCAATGTTCATTTGAAAAGATTAGTCAGGAGAGATCAGGAAACTATTAATGACAGAACTCAAATAAGTCGGAGAATTGTGAAGGAATAACCATCAAATCTTATGAAAATCACTTAAATCTATCGAAGAGGGCTGAAAAATGCATAGCTATCGATGGAGGCCATTTCGAGCAGATTATACGAAATTGGTCATCCTTTTTGCGCGTATGTTCTGGGGAACATCATTTCGGCCAAATGTCTCAAATGTGTCAAATTTTTCACCAAAAATGGTCTCAAACGATTGGGTTCAACTCCCGGATGAATAATTTGAGGTCAAATTTGATTCTGTCTGTTCGGCCGGCCAGCCGGCCGTCCAGCCGTTGCCACGATAACTGCAGAACCGAAAGAGCTAGCGACTAATACGACGGACAAGTTCTCAATCGACAAAATTTATGTAAATAGACTAAATAAAGTCGAAGTATAGATAAGAAACGATAGAAAAAAATTGAATATCTCAAATTTATAAATGGAAATAACAACTACTGTAATTTCAACGGTAATTGATATTTGAAACAGATAAAGTATAATCGAAGGATATACTTATCCAAACGAGCAACCAGAAAACTCACTTTCACCTTTCACCTGTTAATATCTATCAAAATCGAAAAAAAATAAGTGACGCCGCTAATAATCAAAAATCGACAGCTATTCTTGAACGAGTCAAATCTGAAGGAATGAAAGACCTCGATGGGGTCAGAACCTCTCGTAGAACACGAAGATCCGAACTCAATCGATCCCAATTGACATACTTGAAATCGAAGTCAGTGGCGTATCGTTGGTCGGGCGTGAGAAAACACCCTAGTGACCATTGAATCGTTACAAACTTACCATGGTAAATTTGACTTCACGTCAGTGCTTGAACCAATTTTTACAATATTGGTCTTACTTTTTCCGAAATTGCTCTTAATTTTGTCCAAAATTTGACTTGAATAGACATATTCTAGGTAATTCAGCGTCTATTTTCCATCATTGAAAAGATTTGACAGATTGACTGCAACCCGAATTTTAATGTATCCTGTTGCCTCGGCTAAGTGATTTTTCGTACTCCATAACGACCGAGCATTTCAATAAAAAGACCAGCAGAACACCTTTCACCGATAACCATCCACCAATAAAGAATCATCAATGCCGCTTTCCACAGCATCGATTCCCCCATTAAAGCTATCAAAGCACATCAATCACATCTTTCCTAACCTTTTCCCTCTTTTTCGCAGGTATAGAGGGGCTGCGCGATATGCACATGAACGTCCCCGAGGCGGTGAGGCTTGGCGATACCATCACGTTGTCGTGCGATTACGACCTGGAGTCCGTGGCCCTTTACACCATCAAGTGGTACAGGAACGAGGAGGAATTTTACAGATTTGTCCCGAAGGAGTCCCCGCCGTCTAGAGTTTTCGTCATGCCCCATCTGAATGTTGATGTGAGTAGGTCCTTTCCATTTCGGGTAATAGACGTGACGTGGGTGGCGAACTGATGATTTCGGGGTTTAACGATATTGATATTGTACGGGGGTTGATACTATAGAAGGAGATAATGGTTTGATATAATTTTTTGTTACTTTCTCCTTTATCCTTTAGTAGGTCTCGTACTAAAGGAATTATCAGCTTGAATTGGACCAGATTGTCTGAGAAGTTTTTTCAGGGGCAGATATTAGGGATTGCAATCCGGAATTCCAAGAATTCAGTCGGATCCGGACCGGATCTGGCCGGAGTTAGAAAATCCAATGTGACACTTCGCACTGAGAAAAAATTCTCATTACCACAATGGGAAAAACCGTAAGAGCAATGATCTTCTCCTAATAAATAGGCGACAATGATGCGAAGCTTTCACCTAATGGGCTAGGTTTCATTATAAACAAATAGTATATTTTAATAGTGGTAATGAATGTTTCTCATGGATTCAATAGGATTGTTCAGAGGAAAAATTGATTTAGATTTCATAAAAATAATGAAACTGTATAATAAAACTAAATATCGCTGCCATATGAATAGAATGTGTTAGTTTAATTAAGATAACGTTACAGCTTTATAAAAAGTATGTGAAGATAATATACTAAGATACCCATTATTATGTCTCTCTACGGGTCTACAAAACCAACTTATGACAATATTAATATAATGTTACATTTCCATAGTACCAAAAAAATTCCATTATTTCATTCGGATTTTCATAAAAGAATGAAATGATCTCATTGAATCTCCAAATTTAATTTTTCGATTAGGCTTAAAATATACGGCAGTTTCAATTAAAGATATATATTTCAAAAGATTTTGAAATAATACATTTGGTGGACATATAAAACACAAAAAAAAAACAATAATACTAGAACTCTAATATCACAAAAGAAAATCAACTAAGTACTTACGTAGGTACCTGTTCACAATATGCGATACCTTATACATATATTATCATACAGATATGTGGTCTTAACTGAATCTAGCAATATCACTAACTCACAATCACACATTATTATCACATAACTCGTCATAAACCATAGTAATAATAATAATAATATTATTTTTTTATAGTACTTGGCTAAGCAGTTTACAACCTAACAACAAAATATACAAGTGATAAAAATATGTTTCAAATCATCGTTTGTGTTCGTTGTTCTTTTAACCTCGCAGTTTGCTTTGGATTATTATTTGCCACTTCTCACATCTTGTGTTCTGTTTATATCATAGAATTTCTAAACTGACAGCCAATACTGAATTATAGTCAATTCTCAAGATTTGTTTTGAGGTCAAAATTTTTGCGTATTCTCCGAAAATTATGATTGAGTTGTAATTGGAGTCAGAATGGCATGTAGAAAGTTTTTGAGAAAATGCTAAGGCCAATTACCAAAATTGCAATAGTTATAAACAATTAAGTGAAAAAAAGGGGGTTTAATTTTTCACCAATATCTCAAAAACTTCTTGAGGTAATTCAAATTTGAAGAAAGATTCGGGAGGAGGAGGAAATTTCCCAAAGAAAGTCCCTACTCCCGGAACTGTAGGATCAATATTTATCCTCTGGCTTGCGCAAGCCTCGCCTCTTTCGGACCTTTAATGAATAAATATTATTTAAACTTATTAAATATGAAAATAAAAAATTTTAAAAATCGAGCACCTGTAGGATAGGTCAATGAACAATAATCCGTGGTGCACCAAGTTTTAGGGCGATTTTCAATTTGTTATCCATTAGTTGGTAGCACGAACATTAGCATTGCAAGTGCGATAAATATTAAACTATTGATCTGAGAATTTTTTGCTTCCGTGGAGCTATTTTTCAAAGGTCTTAGAATAGATTCCCGTCAAAAAATTAAAAAAATCGTTTATTTTCGTTTTGTTATTAACAATTTACTTAAGTGGAAAATTATAAAGCTTCGTTAAAGATTGAAAATAACTTTTTTTATAATATTACTATTGATCCGTTTTCTTATGATCATAAGCTACTCAAAAAATATTTGTAGTAATTTTTATCTCCTATTGTTTATAAAATAGTTATAAACAAATGCGTTGTTTATGAGATAATATAAAAATTTTCATTGATAACATAATCCTTAAGGATAATTATGATTTAAAAAAAAATAGTTACTTAAAAAATTTTTTTTTTCGCTTTAAACGCATTTGCTAAATAACAATTTTTTTTTCACTTGTTACGAAAATTAAGGAACCATTTTTTTTAAATCATTATTTATCTTGATCTTTGATATTAAAATAAAAAAATCGATTATTATTTAAATATTAATTGTTTATTTAATAAACTATTTGTAATAAACAAATGAATTACCTCTTCGCTCATAGTGATGCTATTTTGGCGATCTCCCCCTCTGAGATACCCTTCTCTGGGATACAATGTATTTGCAACCACTAAACATTAACCGCGTATTTGAATTCCTTGAAAATTGTTAAACCGTTAAAAAGCTTATTCAATTGAAAAACTTTCTTGCCTCTTGCAATTTTTTCACGAGACGGAAGATTTTTGAGTAAATCTAAAAATGTGATTGAATGCATTTCGAGTTTTAATTGATTGGGCCTTCTACGGTTTAAAAATTTTCGAGGAACGGCTAATTTTTATTGGTTTCAAAGACATTGTGACCAACTTGAAAATGACTAAAGGGGGTCCATCGCATAAATAGGTAGCACTATGAGATGTAGCATATCATAAAACTCCCGTGTACCAATTTGAGTGAATTTAGTATGACCGGATTCTGAGATGAAAAGAAAAAACTATTTTAAGGGGCGAAATTCAAGGGGGTTTAACTCCGAAAGAGGGGGCGTCCCGAAAAAATCAAATATATGGGTCTCCTTATTTCGTCTCGCGAATCTCTGGCCAAATTTTCTTGCATTGATTTAGCCTGTAGATCTTAATATTAGGTACATAAAGCTTTGAAAAATTACCCAGAAATGTATTATATCCTCTACTGTACTGAATTTTCAACCGTCATTATTACACACAAAAAAACGTTCTCTTGAATAAAAACTCCGAATTTCTTCGAATATATGTTCTCATTTTAAATACATATGGTCATATTTTGAAGATAGGACATTAAATTGAGTGCATTCATCTCTTTATATAAAATATATAATTTTTTCATTTTATTTCCTCAATCTGAGAACTCTTCTTTCAATTGAAAGTTTGAAGTTCTGTGATTGAAGTCATGAAACCTAAATACGAAGAATCACTCATGGTATCAAATCAAACCTTTATATACTCACAGTGAAGACCTACGCATGGGTATTAATCGAATGATGCAATGCGCGCCTTATTCAATCGGAATAATAATAGCGATTTTTTGCAAAATTTTGAAGATCTTCGGAAATTATGTAATTACCTACCTATTATTATATTGTATGGTATAATTTGAAGGAAGAAGTGAAATTCATGAAAGTATAACGTGGTATCAGGATCTTTTTAACAGTGACTTGAATGGTTTACACTATTCTGTATTTTGTATGCCACATACCTAACTATAGTTGCCGTTAAGAAAATAAAGAACTCTAACGAAATATATAGATATTCAGAAATTTGTTCATAAGACATAATTAGAAATACGGATGAATTCCTGCCAAAAGGCTTGAACCAAGTTGCACAAGGTACCTTCTACACGTATATAATTCTAATATCCTATTGAACCTGAAATGAAAACGTGTTCTTTTTACGACGTCATTTGTTCATCTTGGCAATTTTGCGTCTACTATAGAATTGTAACACTTTCTGAAACCGTAACGCTTATTTCCGATTCATTTTAGGAAATACTGTAACACATTGTGTCACACCTATAACGTTCGCAATATTCCGACGTTCAGAAGCCTGAACGGTCCAACTCATGCGCAGTTAACATATGCTTCGGTAAAATGACCCTTATGGAACATCACACCAAATTCCCCATCTTGTCTCTGCGTCTAAGCTCTTACAATGCATGCGCTATCTCTTTCTTGTAGCGTTTATCCTAAATAAGGAATAAATTGTTCTTCAAATCTTCTATTCCGCATATCCGCCATTAGCGTTGATTGTTTGTGTCAGAATGGGGTTCATATTCGGAAGTGGTTGTGCCATTGGCCGTTGGTATTCTACGGTTTAACCGAAAACAAGATAATCTTTTTCATTAAAGGAGTGTTGAAGTGTCATTATAATTCTTACCTTCTTTGGTAATTATGGAAAATAATAAGGAACTTGAAGAATTACTTTTATCGTGGGGAGTCTAGATGGAAACAGTCATGAAATTCCAAGGTGTAGTGTAAAATTTTATGAAATGAATGGTATTAGGTATGAATATCTCTTAATGTTAAAAATTGATCTGAATAATTATATAATACCATTTTTGGAAGTTTCAGATATATTATAGAATAAGGGTTATTGTCAGTCTCTTTATTTGTTTGGTAAAATATGGAACACCCAAGTAAAGCATTTGATTCACATTTTAAAGCTTATATTATAGAACAGTCAAATAAAGAAGCAATTTTGTCTGTAGACATATTTGAAATTGATATAATTGGCATAAAATATAAAGTTTCAGATAAGGCTTATGCATCAATTCCGTAATAATATTCTGCAGATGTGCACAATTATCATTGCATTTCATATAATAGAACAGTAAATATTTCAATCATTTCAGCTTGCTTGGAACTTTTTTTTATATAAAATATTGTCCAGATTTAAAAGTTTTCATAATTTGTTATTATAATCGTCTGTTGTGTGTACATATACAGGGTGATTCACGATGACCGTTCGTTAGAATATTTCAAAGAAATACTCTCGAAATAAACTCTTGAAATTTTATAGCTAAGCTTTGTTAGGATAGATGAATGCTTGGAAAAAAATTCAGATTCATTCGACTTCCGGATTCACTGGAAATGATACCATGTTTCGTTTCTTAAATGTAATACCCAGTTTTTTCATCGATAATCAGATTACCCATTAAATTCTACATTGCTTTAATGTGTCACTCAAATATTATTCTCAGAAAAAACGCGTGAAATCTGGAAAAACCCTTTAAATTTTCTTAAATAGGGCTTCATTCCAATGTTAATAACTTGTAGATTTCTGCATGAAAATTCCTAATTCTCTAGCTTCTATCAGAAGAAATATGAATCCTTCTCCTTCGTTAATTAAAAATTCTATTAAACATACAGGGTATTTCTATTTCAATGTCAAAGTCAGTCATGACAAAAACCTAGAAAATCAATTTTTTCAATTTAGAACCCATTTTTTTTATTGGTCAGCTGGAATCTACGTTGAAAAATACTGTTTTTTTTATAAAACATACTACTGCTTTACTCACCGAATATCTCGGGAAATAAACATTTTAGAGCAGTAGTCTGTATTATAAAAAATACACTATTTTTTAACGCAGATTACAGCTGACCAATAAAAAAAAGGGTTCTCATTTGAAAAAAATGGGTTTTGAGGTTTTGTCATGACTGAATTTGACATTGAAATAGAAACACCCTGTATGTTCAATTGAATTTTTAATTAACGAAGGAAAAGCATTGGTATGTATTCTGAAAGAAGCTAGGAAATTAGTAATTTTCATGCAAAAATCTAAAAGTTATTAACATTGGAATGAAGCCCTATTTTAGAAAATTTAAAGGGTTTTTCAGATTTCACACGAATTTTCTGAGAATAATATGTAAGTGACAAATTTAAACAATGTAGAATTCAATGGGTAATCTGATTATCAATGAAAAAACTGAGTATTACATTTTAAAAACGAAAGTTGGTATCATTTTTGGTGAAACCGAAAGTTGAACGAATCTGAAATTTTTTCCAAGATTGCATCTAACCTAATTAAGCTTCTCTATAAAATTTCAAGTGTTTATCTCGAGAGTCTTTCTTTGAAATATTCTAACCAACGGTCTTCGTGAATCACCCTGTATTGTATTGTATATTATTATATATATGTTTCTAATAAATGGTTGCTTTATTCATTATCTTTTTGCGCGTATGTTCTGGGGAACATCGCGTTATAGTTTTGCCCAAATGTGAAATTTGATTCTGTGGTGCCGTCCGGCCGTTCGGCCGACCGTTGCAACGATAACTTGAGAACGGAAAGAGCTAGCGATTTGAAATTTTCAGGGTAGGTGGCGCATCCCAATACGACGGACAAGTTCGTTAATGGGTATAATCGGCCCAATGGTTTCCGTTAATAATTTTGTTTTCAACCAAAATAAATTCGATCGGATTTAAACTTGCTGAATAGTTGTAGAATATAAACCTAAGCACGTTTGTGAAATTTTGTGAGAATCGTGTACCTAGAAAATTTTTAAAAAACTATTAAAAAATATTATTTATGACACGATAACCTGAGAACGGAAAGAGATAGCGGCTTGAAATTGCCAACGCGAAAATTCTTGCTGAATTTCGTGAGGATGGTATAACTAGAAAATTATAAAAAAAATAATTAAAAAAAATTGAAAAAAATTCTTTATATAATAAACTATTCGTCCGGCATGGCAGAAATTTTGGAAGAGCCTTCAGGACCTAATTCTACTGCAGAGTTCCAAGTTTGAACACGATCGGATCTATATTGTTGGAGAACCGAGCAGCTTTGTGAGTTCGGTAGCTGCATGTGAATCGTCGTATGATATGTTGTCTGTGGTCGTATTTTTGCGAGAACCTTCAAAATATGAATGTCATGATGACATATTTTTGCGCGTATGTTATGGGAAAATCGTGTTATTTCATCACAAATCTATGGGAGATGATAGCCCTACATTAGCGGTCAAACCTGGTTTTGAAAGAGTTCCTCCTTAGGAGGGGGCAACTAAATATTGAAGGGATTTCTATGAACAAGAGTGAATATCTTTGAGAAATAGAGAAGGTGATTCTTCTTCAAGAGATCCATGTGCCTTCAGAGGAGTATATTTGCGAGAGGGGACTTTTGAAAGGTTATGTATTATTTTATTATTTTTAATATGATATCGCTGGAATTTTGCTGAAGGCTTCTGATCTTGTAAGGTGAGAGGCTCATTTGTGGATATTGAATCTCGTGATGGGTAGAGAGGAATTTTAGGCCAGTTTTTCTTTCACTAATGAGAATATATCTTTATGTTTCACCTCATCACCTTTAGATCTATCAATGGACATTTATAGGTTAAGAATAAGTAATTGAATATTACTGGAATTAAATTGAATTTCATTCAATATGTTAGTAACTAAACTTATAATTTTCTTTACTTTGATTATTTAAATATGACATTAATTCCAGTAATATTTTTCAAGAATAATTATGTATTCTTCTCCTAAAGAAGAATTGAAGGTTGACAATAATGAGTTAATTTTTTCATCATTGCTTTCTATCCTGACTTCACGAAAAAAAAAATTGGTTCAAGCACTGACGTGAAGTCAGAAGCTTTTGCGCGTATGTTCTATTTTTTATTATATCTTCTATCCTAAACAAGATAAAACTAGTAAACTATGATCGAAATTGAAAAAGTGAGAAAGCCCAGTTTTAGCGCTCTTGTTCAAACTTTGACAAATCATATCTCCGAAAGTATTGGTTTCTCAGAGTTGAGATGATATCAATGGATTCTTATTTAACTTTTTGGATGTCGTTCCATCATATGAATCCATTGATACCATTCCCAACTCTGAGAAACCAATACTTTCGGAAATATGATTTGACGAAGTTTGAACAAGAACGCCAAAGCTCCTGTCCACAGGATAGGTTTCTATTTCTGAGTACATGATTCCTTTGAATATAGTATTTTGGACACTTTCAATTGATGTGATCTAATCATCCAATTAAGATCTTGTTGGTGTTATTATAAAGTAAGATGACATGAAGCTGGAGAAAAGATGTGTTTATTCCAAGAGCTTTGAGTTCAAATCTAATATCGCTGTGACTACAAGTTAATTATTTTGAGGGTTCACATTGAAATCTTTTTCTTTTAAGTGAAAATATTGATTTCCTTCTTCGGAACTACCAAAGCACTCTCTTCAAGCTACCCGATCATTAAAGTGAAATCTTGAAACCTCGTCAATTCAGTCAATTCACACCACAAACTTGATTTGATGTTGTGTTCCTTAGTTTTGATGAAGTAAACTTGAAGAAATTATCTACTTGATTTGAAAACCTATGTCATAGAAACATATCAAAGTTAGGGCGACCTCAGATTGATGTAGCTGGCCTCAACTCAAGAGAATATTTCAAGGGCGTAGCCAGGAACTAATTTCGGGGGGGGGGGGGGTTTTGAAATAGGAATTAATTTCGGGGGGGGGTTTTGGGGGTGTAAGGGTCACTTTCTGCAGCAAAATTTTTTTTTTAAGAGAAACAATAACATTTCGGGGGGAGGGGGGGGGTTTGAACCCCCAAACCCTCCCCCCTGGCTACGCCCTTGGAATATTTGTTTGTGTGCATTCACTCTTCAGATGTCTGAATATTAACGGAAGTTTTGAAGTACAGCAACAAAATGTGGGCATCAAAACATTTATTGGTATTAAATCATAAAAATTCTCAAAAACTAGATTTAATTATTTCTGAATAGTCAGTTGAATTATCATCCAAGCATCTATTCGTATCTTTACGAATGATTAGTTTTGCAACCAACTATTCATCACCAATAAATGAATATGCTATGAATTCATAACATATGGATAGACAACGATTATACGAATATTCAATGAATACATGAATAATCAATAAATTCATGAATATACATACATCGAATACATGAATATTCAATAAATACATGAATATTCAATGAATACATGAATATTCAATGAATACATGTAGGGGATAGTAGTACAAAATGATCCCGCGGGGTAAAATGATTACCCCCTATTTCTAAAAAACTAGTAGCGCCATCTCTCAATTAAATACTTAAAATTATATATATCATGCCGCTCATTTGCCTGACGAAGTGTCATGACGTCGTGACCTCTCCATGCTGTTTTGTGAGGAAAATATTGAAATTAACGTGTTCTATCTTAAATAAGCCTAATTGTAACAGAGATTCATTTTTGTATGTCAATATTTATGTTCTAGTTGTTTGCTTCAGCAAAATTAATGATTAATAGCGGTTGATCTTATCATATTTTGATTTCCAGTTAGGAATGTTTGTGAACAATTATTCGATTTTTCCAGAATGAAGGCATTTGGGGTAAGATGATCCTTAGCAAGGTGTACTAAGTGATCCCGTGAGATCATTTTTCCAACATGTTAAAGAGTCTAGGGATTACGACCAATGTTCATTTTCAAAAGAATTAGAATGAAAATGGAATTAATGGACCGGATACCTCCTGGTTCATCTTATATCTCTAATACATAAGGGTAGATGAAACAGGAAAGTTTTTCTCAATGGTTTGATCATTTCTTGAATTATGCAAAACTTACTGCAAAATATCCTGCTCTTTTAATTTTAGACGGCTATCTATCGCACACAAAACATTCTGATGTGATACTGATGAAAGCAAGGGAACATTACACTACAATTTTGTGTCTACCCACCCACTGTTCACATAAATTGCAACCCCTTGATGTTGTAATGTCTCCACTTAGCGTATATGCATTCGCAAAATGTGGGATACATACTTTTAACTCAGATGTTCTTGAACATAGCAATTTTATTGCGGGAGAAACAACAGAAACAGAGCACAACACCGAAATATCTTCATCGCAGGTTCAAAGAGAATCGCCTAATGCTGATCCCGAGGAAAGAAGTAGTTCACCAAGGATCCTCAACTGCCAAAACGTTGTCATTGCTGCTCATATAGAAAAGCTGCAAACAACAACGCAATCTTTTGCGCAAACTAATTCGAGATCGGCAGCACTTTCTCCTCCTCAAACTATATGATCCCTGGGATCATTTTCCCCCTCCCCGTGGGATCATTTAGGATACAGTGGTGTGCAAAATTATCCTTTAGCCGTCTTTTTTAAAAATGCCAAGAAATATATTCGTTTATCAGAAAATGGCGAAATTGATGCATAAATAGTTCAGCAGATACATTTTCTTAACAAAACATGTTTTATTACTTTTCATGCATCCATTGTGTCGAATCTGATAAGATTTTTTATTAGGGGGATCATTTTGGACTACTTTCCCCTACAGCCCTAATTTGAACTTTAAACAAACACTGTAAATTCCATATATCTAACTAATTGCATTCCAGATTGATCGTTTGACCTCGGATTCTTCATCAGTGGGTCTAAACTAATCGTTTCAGAATATTCTCGACCAAAAATTCGAAAATAACTTAAAGTTGGACAAATTGATAGACAATCTGTTCAGTAGAACAAGTGCGCCACAGAAGCCAGGGTGTATTGCGGACAGCATATTAACGTATTTTTATTCGATACAATATTTGAATCATACGTATTTCAAATCGGAAACTATCGATATTTTATGGGGGTTATAAAATTTATTTCACTGTTCTATTCCGAAGACAGACGGGGAGAGAATGAAAAGTTTTTTCAACTGCATATTTTAAGAAGTCCATTGCGAACTTGGAAAATACAAACATTCGTTTCTCTACTTCCACCACACTGACAAAGAAAACTTTTCGGACCTAAGGTAAATCCTCAGTGAGGGAATATATCACTCTATTCCTAGTACAAGAGACTAAAGTTTTTCGTTGGAAAAAAATCCGTTTGTAACCAAGGGTATCAAGGAAGAACACCAAATCCATTCGGGATAGCGAAGAGACACATTGAAGAGGATTAAGGTGATTGACAACAAGATGGACGAGTTCCAGGGTCCAGTTTGTAATAGGTGGAGACATGCTAGATTATTTTGGCGATACAAAGAAAATCCTTGATAGCCTTCCTAATGAGGAAACGTACCTAGCGATGCAGTGGATTCAACATCCCGGATTTCGATCAGGGTCTTGTTAATAGAAAATGTATGTGCTATCTCGTCACGACAATATACAGCGTGGTCCACGAGGAACTTCTCATACTCTTACCACAAACAGGTATGGTAAAGACGCTCGGAAAGATATGAAATTCAATGTTAATCTAGACGATGACCAGGGTCCAGTGGAGAAGTGGAACAGTCGAAACTTCAGCGCGATGCGATAACGAAGAAACGACTGTTCTCTCTCTTTGGGTCAGTTGGTCTCAGGTGGGAATGCTACGATACGATTCTCGAGATCTCGATATGCTGATCAGTCGCTCCAAATATGAGATGCGCAAGACCATATTGGTATAAAATAAGGTAGATTCCGCGTAATGCAATGTATTACTTGAATAGAAAACATAACCCATCAGTTGTTTGATATTGGTCTAGGAAGGATAAACATCTAAGTATTCCTGTGCGTACCCAGTATCCTCAAAAACTTAATGTTTGGACAGGAACACAGGGAAATTACATCATAGAGCCATTTTTCATAGATGGTAATCTAAATGCTGCCAAAAATCTGGAACTTATAAAAAATCTAATTATTCCGACGGTTCAACAGCTACCTATTAATTTCGATGATGTCTGGTTTCAACAGGATGGCTGTCCAAGTCACAATGCAAGAGTAGTCACACAATATCTCAGGTCGACTTCAATGGACCGTGTCATTTCTACAAATGGCACGATCAAGTGTCTCCTCAGATCAGAATTATCTCTCAGTAATTTTTTCTTTGGAGATATCTGAAAAATTTGGTTTATGGGCATGAAATTAATAGACACATCAACAACGAATATTAATTAATTAAGGTTCAAAATAATCCAACTTTGTGCCAAAATAGCAACTACGCCAAATCTTCTCAGAGATATGACATTATCTCTTTGTAAAAGATTTGGGTACTGTTTGGCTTAACAAGGTGGATTATTGGAACATATGATTCAAATATGTCGACCTTTGATTTCGCATTTTTGCGCGTATGTTCTGGTGTAGATCGCGTTATAATTTTGCCCAAATATCTGTAACTTTTGAATTTTTTTACGAAAATGGTCTCAAACGATTTGGTTCGACTCCCCAATGAAGAATTCGAGGTCAAATTTGATTCTGTCCGGCCGTTGCCACGATAACTTGAGAACGGAAAGAGCTAGCGACTTGAAATTTTCAGGGTAGGTGGCACATACCAACACAACGGACATGTTCCTTAATGGGCATAATCGGCACAATGGTTTCCGAGTAATAATTTTGTTTTCAACCAATATAAATCCGATCGGATTGAAACTTGGTGAGAAGTTGTAGAATATGAACCTAAGGGCGTTTGTGAAATTTTGTGCGAATCGTATCGCTAGAAAATTATTGAAAAATTATAAAAAAATATGTTTGTTGTCACGATAACCTGAGAATTGAAAGAGATTGCGGCTTGAAGTTTTCAGGTTAGGTTGTGCATCTGAACGCGACATTTGTGTTCGTTTATAAGCATAATCAGCCAAACGATTTTAGAGTTATAGCCATCTGAAATTTGGTTGTTTTTTTCTCCCCATTAACTCGAAAAATACTAAACCGATTGAATTGAAACATGGTTATTAGTTGTAGAATGCCAACGCAAAAACTCTTGCGAAATTTCGTGAGGATAGTGTTTGTAGAAAATTTTTGAGAAATCATTGAAAATTTAAAAAAAAATTCTATATATCAGTAACTATTTATCCGAAATTGCAAGAACCTTTAGAACCTAACTCTACAGCCAAGTTTTAAGTTTTAACACGATCGGTTAAATATTGTTGGAGATTCGAGCAGCCTTGGGTGAGTTCAGTAGACGGGTGACCGTTGCCTCGATAACTTTCAAAGGAAAGGAGATAGGGACTTGCAATTTTCAGGGTAGGTTGCGTATCCAGATGGGACAGTTAAGTTCGTTTTTGGGCAAAAATAAAGATTCGATCGAATTGAAGCTTGGTAACTAGTAGTAGAAAATCAACATAAGGACGTATTTAAAATTTTGTGAGAACCGTATCCCTAGATAATTTGAAAAAAATTACGAAAAAAAAATCTTTGTAAGAACCCTAGAAAATTTCAAAAAAATTACGAAAAGAAAATTGGTTCAAGCACTGATGTGAAGTCAGGAGCTTCTGCGCGTATGTTCTATTGTCCATTCTCCTGTATTGGACACCCTTAATCGAATTTACCATGGTAAATTATGATGTCCATTCTCCTGTATTGGACAATTAATTCGAATTAAGAGTTTCCAATACAGGAGAATGGACAACATAATTTACCATGGTAAATTCGATTAAGGGTGTCCAATACAGGATAATGGACAATAGAACATACGCGCAGAAGCTCCTGACTTCACGTCTATTTGTTGGAATTTGTTCTTATTTTTCTATTTCTTACTTTCATAGAATTTATTTAATTTCCAAAACAGTTATGGTGAAAAGAACCCATTTCTCACATACATTAAAATAAAATTGTCATATTAATTTTCAACCGATATGGTTTAACGGATCTCACGTTTGGAGGCAGATCGAGATCCCCGTTCACCAAGGTTCGAATCGTGGTATCCCCACCCGAGACCAACTGAGCCAAAGAGATAGAGCTACTATGCCAAAAATATAAACGAGAACAGTTTCGATCATCATGTACATTGATAAAAAAGGATAGACATTTCTAAGTAGATTTTGAGATGTGTTGTTAATATGTTGTTAATTGACCCTATGTATTCCCCACGGGACATCCTGTATAATTATAGTGGTATCTTAAGACTGAGAAGGGAGAAATGGGAATATCTGATACATTTCAGTGAAATAATATGTTGAATGTATCTTCGATGAAATATCCAGTGTTCTCGCTTCGATAAATTCTATTGAACTTTTTAAACTTTTCTTCATTTTTGTCATCGGAGGAGGAAGTTTCAAATTGCCCTATCTGCCGAGTTGTCCAGAATTATGCTGATGAGGTTGGAAGTTTAGAAACGAATCATGACAGTTGCATTCTTTTCCGAATTGTCAACTGTGAATCACAGTATTGATATTATTCTCCTGAAACTCCTAGCTCTTCTGGGGAGACACGGGAAGAAGATTGGAATTTAATAAAGTTGTGTTATATAATAGCTATGTCTTCGCGCGAGGGTGAGATTTTTCTCGTCTCGTCGCGTTCTCGTCTCGGAAAAGCGAGACGAGACGAGACGTTTTCAAAAATGTTATAGGTGATGCCGAGACCACATACAGCGCAACACGAGAGCCTCGTTTTTGGTCTCGTTATATTTGTTTTATGCAGTTTTATATATGACTCGACTTTTCTCTACACCCACAGAAAACAATAATTGAATATGAAGAGTTTGCACTATAATTACCAATATATTTTGTCTATATTATACATCGATCGTTCTAGAAATACACGATTTTTTAGAAGACTATTAATTCGTTATGACCTTGCGACAATTGAGATTATTTTTCAAGGAAAAATAGAATTCACAACCATAAAAACTGATGCCATTATGAATTCTGTACTTAACGGACAACTTTTATTGCCCCTAAATCCCAATGCTTTGAAAATTTCGTCTCTATCTGAATATCTGGAAAATGTATTTTCTTGTGCTACTTGTAGTGAAGATGTGAAAAATTATTGTATGCATCTGTGGAAGTACGTGTAATGAAACTGGTGAAGAAATTAAGCTATTCAATGTTTCGAAAAGTGTTATGAGGAATACGTCAAGAACACCATCATCGATCTACCCGCTGGGAAGGAATTCTTTGAAAACTATTTCGAATTGTTCAATTCTATTAAAAAATGTATCGGCTTCGATAGCCTCTTTAAAACATCAACAAAACGTTCGAAATACGGCTAATGACCTTAGCAGTCGATGCCGAAAAAAAAAAAAAAAAAAAACCTTCGAAATATTGGAAAGCTGAGTTTCAAACTCAGCTTTCCAATATTTGCTGTTAGAAAGAGCAAATAGGAATCAAAATATTTCACAGTGGTGGAGAGTGATGAAATAATTCTTCCTACACTTTCCAAGATGGCCGATAATTTATTAATGGCCACATCCGTACCTGTTGAAAGATTAATTCCACAGCAGGTTTGATCATGGCAAAGACACGTACATCATTGAAAGATGATGTGATGCAAGCGTGATTATGTTTGAATTCTTGGTCATAGAGTAATTTAAAAGATAAAATTATCAGCAATCCCAGTGCGTTCCTGCCAATGGGGTCATCATTATTATTATGAAATTATCAGTGTTTACAATGAAAAGTAATATGTACATGTACAAATATTTCTGTATAAGAGCGTAATAAATATAGCTCTACAAAATTATTCATTATTATATACCATTTAGATTAAATATTATAATATTTATTATCGGTATTCAGAATTAAGCGAGACGAGACGAGACTACTGATAACGAGACGAGAACGAGACTTAAACGAGAGCGAGAGCTTAATTTTTGGGGAATTGGCGAGACCGAGACGAGATTTTTTATACTCTCGTCTCGTGAGAAGACCTAGTATTCATATCGTATAAAACCTCCTGTCTTCACGCCCGCCAGTGCTTGAACCAAATTTCATATATTGGGTTAGAGTTGAGATGATGTAAAATTAGACACGCACCATTTATCTGTTGAATATTTCTTTGTGTAGCAAATGAGACGATGCTGATAGATTTTTTATACTCTCGTCTTGTGTGAAGCCCTAATAATAGTTGAGAAGTGAAAAATAATATTCGTAACCTAATAATTTTTCATATTTGTTATGATTGTAAAACTGTAATAAATAATATACAATTACGACTTCGAACATCACTGTTATTCTATTGTGTCTGGCAGGATGTTTGGCCCTTCGGATTTGTCTGGATGTTCACCAAATAACATACCAAGAATATAGGTTTGGTACTAAAAAAAAAAAAAGCACTGACGTGAAGTCAGTACTCTTTGGCGCGCGTGTTCACGGTGGCTAATTTGAATTGAATGATTCAAAAATTAACAGTGCTGTATCTAAGCTGCCATCAGGATAGAGTAACAAAGTTGGAAAAGAACACAAGTGACTCTCCTTAGTCGCACAAGCTCCTAGAAGATTTGGGAGGGTCAGTATAATCCTAATCATGTTTATAGCACGCGCGCCAAAGCAGATTGACTTTTTAACTTTTTCTTTCATTGTTAATTCAATCTGCTTTTGCGCGCGTGCTATAAACATGATTAGGATTATACTGACCCTCCCAAATCTTCTAGGAGCTTGTGCGACTAAGAAGAGTCACTTGTGTTCTTTTCCAACTTTGTTACTCTATCCTGATGGCAGCTTAGATACAGCACTGTTAATTTTTGAATCATTCAATTCAAATTAGCCACCGTGAACACGCGCGCCAAAGAGTACTGACTTCACGTCAGTGCTTTTTTTTTTTCAAGTTCCTTTAACAAATATAGCTATCAATACAGTTTGGCTGTTAGCTTTACCGTAGATCAGAAAAAAATTCGGTTGTGGGTCCTCCGTTAGGGACGCAATTGCATCTTCTCCAAATCCGAACGCATTTTAATATAGATCTACCGAATATAGTTATTTATAAATTCGCTTCAGGGCCACCATACAGACATTTCAAATCGGAAACAACGCTATTTCCCCCAAACTGACTTGTGTCCGTGCACTGAATTGACATGAATATTGTTTTAAAACCTCACAATATCGGCTCTTTACTCCCAACATAACCCAAACAACCCAAAACCATTCACTTCTCGTCTGCGCAAGTGCAGTATACTCGTGGCTGCAAGTCCTCCCAAAATTACACACCTCATAAAAAACTCCGATTCTCCAACACTAGTGGTTCAGGAGATATCGCTTCTTGAATCCATGCATGCGCAGACCCTCACCAGGGGATTCTATAGCGGAAAAGCATCCGCCACCCCAAAACCCCAATCCTCTCTGACGAAAGCACCAGCAGTTAAATCACTGATGGTCTGCTCATGCGCATGACGAAAAATGCCCGTAAGGGGTTACATCCATTTCGAAATTAGCCCCAGGGCCACGGTACGAACACTTTAACTCTGAAACAACGCTACATCCCCCAAACTAACTTGTCCTTGCACTGAATTGCTATGAATATTCCTTTAAAACCTCATAATATCGACTCAGCACTCCCAACATAACTCATCCAACCCAAAAACAGTCACTTCTCTTCTGCGCATGCGCAATCTACTCGCGGCTAAAAGTCCTCTCAAAATAACACACCTTACAAAAAACTCCGATTCTCCAACACTAGTGGTTCAGGAGATATCACATCTTTAATCCACGCATGCGCAGACCCTCAACAGGGGATTCTATAGAAGAATAGCATCCGCCACCCCAAAACCCTAATCCTCTCTGACGATATCACCACCAGTTAAATTACTGATGGTCTGCTCATGCGCATAACGAAAAATGCCTGTAAGGGGTAACATCAATTTCAAAATTAGCCCCAGGGCCACGGTACGGACACTTTAACTCGGAAACAACGCTACATCCCCCAAACTGACTTGTCCTTGCACTGAATTGCTATGAATATTCTTTTAAAACCTCATAATATCGACTCAGCACTCCCAACATAACCCATCCAACCCAAAAACAGTCACACCTCTTCTGCGCATGCGCAATCTACTCGCGGCTAAAAGTCCTCTCAAAATAACACACCTTACAAAAAACTCCGATTCTCCAACACTAGTGGTTCAGGAGATATCACATCTTTGATCCACGCATGCGCAGACCCTCAACAAGGGATTCTATAGAGGAATAGCATCCGCCACCCCAAAACCCTAATCCTCTCTGACGAAAACACCACCAGTTAAATCACTGATGGTCTGCTCATGCGCATAACGAAAAATGCCTGTAAGGGGTAACATCAATTTCAAAATTAGCCCCAGGGCCACAGTACGGACACTTTAACTCGGAAACAACGCTACATCCCCCAAACTGACTTGTCCTTGCACTGAACTGCTATGAATATTCTTTTAAAACCTCATAATATCGACTCAGCACTCCCTACATAACCCATCCAACCCAAAAACTTTCACTTCTCTTCTGCGCATGCGCAATTTACTGGCGGCTAAAAGTCCTCTCAAAATAACACACCTTACAAAAAACTCCGATTCTCCAATACTAGTGGTTCGGAAGATATCGCATCTTTAATCTACGCATGCGCAGACCCTCATCAGGGATCTGAATTCTATGGAGGAATAGCATCCGCCACCCCAAAACCCCAATCCTCTCTGACGAAAACTACAGCAGTTAAAGGACTTCTCATCTGCGCATGCGCAATACGGAAAATGCCCGGAAAGGGCAGCATGAACCTCAATAACATATGTTTCGGCATTAAAAGCAAAGTATTCCGCAAAATAGTAGTAATTTTTTTAATTTTTTTCATGTCACGTGATCTTCACGAAATTTTGCAAAAGTGTTTGCTTTGGTCTTTTGCATCTAACTACTGAGTTTCAATTTAATCAGATCAGTATTTTTAGAGTTATCGTGAAAATAAAATTTTCAAATTTTCAAAATTTTTTTTTGCCACTTTAGGGCCGTCCGTTCAACACAAAACTTCGCAGGCATATAAAGATCATGATTCTACATTCTGATGCCAAATTTCAAAAAGATCGAGTGATCGGTTCCGGAAATATTCATAAAAAACGTTTTTATTAAAAACGGCCTTAACTCCGAAACCGCTCGGTCGATTTCGCCCGTTAACGAACTTGTCCGAGATATTTACGCTACGAAACTACCCTGCAAATTTCAACGCTCTAAGTCGTTCCGTTCGAGAGTTATCGTGCTAACGGCCGGACCGGACGGACAGAATTGAGTTTGACTTCGAATTCTTCATCAGGGAGTCGAACCCAATCGTTTGAGACCATTTTCGAAAAAAAATTCGAAAAATACAGACATTGTGACGAAATGATAGCACGCTGTTCCTTGCGGAACACGCGCGCAAAAACATAAATTCGTCACAATATTCCGTGAAATATACAGGGTGTTTCATAATATATGCGCTGGACTTCAGGATGTGATAAGTCCAAAAATATGAAAAAAAGTTCCTATTAACTGACCCACTAAAATACACCATTTTCGAGATACAGGGTATTGAAATTGAAAAAAAAAATTGTTTTTTACGAATATCTCCGGAACCATTTATCCTACAGAAAACAGCTTATGTAAGCATTTCTTATTCATAATAAGCTATGTTTTGTGTTCAAGTCATAATTGGAGAATTTTGAAGGTCTAGTGGGTGCTTTTCTTCCCAACTTCTACGCCACTAGAAAGAGTATGGTTTTGAAACGCGCATTTGAACCGCCAATGTTTTCTACACAAAAAAGGTACTCTTGGTCATAAGCTCTGAAGTTTTCGAAAAAAAAAATTACTTTTATATTGAAAAACATGGTCAATGTTTCGAAATAATATTATAATAATAATAAAAAATTAAACAGAATTTATTTAAACGATAGAACAAGTAATAAAACCAAACGTTAACTTCATGTTCTTCAACATAGAAGTTTATTTTCTTCGAAAACGGTCGAATTTAGAGCTTCTGACCAAGAGTACCTCTTTAATGTAGAATACATTGGCGGTTCAAATGCGTGTTTCAAAACCGTACCTTGGAAATGGTGCATTTCAGAGGGTTAGTTAATAGAAAAATGTTTTCATATTTTTGGACGAGCTATCACATCAAGTCCTACTTATACATTATGAAACACCCTGTATATATAAAATTCAGCTGTGCTAATTTAAGGTAGGGTAGTAAGGTTTTATGTAACACTAAAACCTCCTAGTCGCTTTCTCACTAACAAGTACCTACTCATACGTCCTTAGGCACATATCGTACTAAACATACAGAAAATTGTATGTAATTGTGCTAAAATGACGACGGAGACTGGTGTCTCCTACCTCTTGGTCCAGAATTGGCCGGGCGGCCGGACAGAAGTCAGTTTGACCACGGATTCTTCATCAGTAAATTGAATCACATTCGAGATCAGCTTTCGCCAATAATTCAAGAATGTATTGCAGACATTTGGACCTAATGATAGGTGGCCCGTTCAGGAAAAAAACACTCGTCAAAAAGTGGGAAAGGCCTGTGAACAGGAGCTTCGGCGTACTTGTTAAAATTTTGACAATTCATCTCCGAAATTATTGGTTTCTCAGAGTTGGGAATAATATCAATGGATTCTTACAATAGAACTGCATCATAAAAGAAAACAGAATTAAAATTAAATAACTAACTTAAAAAGATATTCATTCCTCAAATCTCCTCTGAAAATTATATAATATAAATTGAAACTTTGCCAATATTCCAGATTTCTTTTCACTGAAGATATTCTGAGCCCAATTTGATAAACTTGATATAACTTATAACCAAATTATATATTTCCATCATCATATGGATTATCCAAGGGCGTATAGGGTAGTGGTAATTATAATATCCTATAATTGGTCATTTTGTCATACTTCTTTAGAAGAGAAATACATTTGACATGTCTGGCATAGGTAGATAAGATTTCATGTATGAACAGTGAACACAGATAAAACACAGACAGATAGAATTTACATTCTGTGAAAACTTTTGAAAAATCATTTGTCCGAAAGTACTAGCTCGTTAGAGTTGAAAACGATATCAATGGATTCTTATGATGAAACTGCATCTTCGTTACTCCGAAACTGTCCGGCTGATTCTTCCCAGTAACGAACTCAACTGAGATATTTATCTCTCAAACATGTTCTGAAAATTTCAACTATCTAGCACATTCTATTCGGGAGTTATCGTGTTAATGGCTGGTCGGACAGAATCGATTTCGACCACGGATTCTTGATCAGTGAGTCGAACCAAATCGTTTAAGACCATTTTCAGCCAAAAATTCGAAATTTACAGTCATTTAGGCAAATTGATAAGCACTCTGTTCCGAGGAACAAGAATGCCAAAAAGAAGAAATAGTTCGGTGTAGAAACGTTGATGTCACGAACCTCTGAATAATGAATAGAAAAATGCGAATGCAGTAAATATGATGTCTTCTGGTTTGGATCACCTGCGGAAATTGTTGTGAGCGAAAATCCGAAAAACCACGAAAGCTATTTCACGATATTTTTTCACGGTACACAAGCAATGTCCACATGGGTCAGATTATTAAATTTTCAGGCAGTTGTTTTCCGATTAGCCGAACTAGTCGCTGGGCCCCTTCGTGGTAATAAGAGCTTCAAACCGAATGAAAAAAGCCATTTTTCGTTAGCTTTCATTTCAACTAAATTAAAAATCAACAATGCGAAAATAATTCAATAATGGAAGATGTGGAGCGGGCCATTCGTTTAACGCGCTGAACGGGCTTGTGTTGTCCAGGCGCTATGAGGAAATTAGTTTCATCCTACTTGGCTAACAATGTAGATTTAGACCGGGAGAACGAATACAGTCGTGAGGGAAATATATGGATGACACCGCGATATAAGTGGCTTTAACCTCTTTCGTGTTTACTGTTTGGATGTCGTAATACAAGTGAAATATTTAGACTGTTTCGCGAACGTGAGGTTGAAAGGCAGCTCATTTTACATAAAGTTGTTGGTAGATGAATTTAATAGATCATTCTAATTGCCACATATCAATTTTTGGAATTGTACCGGTTTTTTTCACTGCTATAGTGGCTTTTTCAGAGATCATATTTAAAATATTCAAATTTATTCCGAAAATATCCTACTAAAAACAAACGTCCAAAAAAACTGATCGTCTTTTTGGCCTAGAATGACCTCAAACGAATAGTCGCGACCCAAATACATACATTCACTGTTGGTTCGAAAATAAACAGGCCAATGTCTGTGCAAATTCAAAATATTGATGGGCATTTCTTTCCTGAATATGGATTACTTCATCAAAAAATAGCGAGGTTTCTCCAAAGTACCCGAAATTCATTTGAAAAACGAAAACACAGGAGGGGAAAAACGATCAAATAAAAATAATACATAACCTTTCAAAAGTCCTCTCTCACAAATATACTGCTCTGTAGCTGCATGGATCTCTCAGCGAAGAATCACCTCCGCTAGTTTTCAAAAGATATTCACTCTTGTTCATAGAAATACCTTCAATATTTTATTCATTATAACATTAAATTTATAAATTTTCGGGTCGATTTTTTCATAACACAGTAGGATCTATGGCAGATGATAGCCCTAAATTTCGTTCCTGTAGCGGTCTCCCAACATCTGAAGTTCTGAATAATCATCGTTTGGATTGGCCAGACCTGGTTTTGAAAGAGATCCTCCTGGCCTTATAGGCTACGACATTTTCCTTTTTGAAATCAAATATTGAAGAGATTTCTAAGAACAAGAGTGAATTTCATGGAAAACTAGTGGAGGCGATTCTTCTTCAAGAGATCCATGCGGCTACAGAGGAGTACAATTCTGAGAGGGGACTTTTGAAAGGTTATGTATTATTTTTAATTTGTTCTTTTTTCTCCTCTTGTCTTTTCATTTGTGCGCGAATGTGCTAGTAGAATATCGACATAGAGACGTGTGTAAAATTTTGAGAGAACCGTATAACTAGAAAATTTTAAAAATTAGGAAAACAAGAATTGGTTCCGGAGCTTTTGCACGTATTTTCCATTGTCCATTTTCCCGTATTGGACCTCTTAATGGAATTTACCATGGTGAATTCATTTGTCCGTTCTCCTGTATTGGACCCTCTTAATAGAATTTACCATGGTAAATTCGATTAGAGTGTCCGATACAGGAGAGTGAACAATAGAACGTACGCGCAAAAGCTCCTGACTTATTACAAAATTAACAATTTGTGATTGGTGTTAGGTTATTATTCTTGAAATAATAAATATTTAGAAATATCTTCCTACCCTATTTTGAAGTTTGATAAATGTTTGGGGTTTGATAAATGTTTGGGGTTTATACCCTTAACCCTCAACAATTTTTTTCTATTGAAAAAATATTGCTTGTGATATATCGCATCAAAAGTCATCCGATGACCAATTCAGTTATGTGAACGAAAATGAAATTTCACCTCAAAATTCTTGCAATAAAAATGTAACGATGAAAAAAAAAATTCCATTCGATATGAATCAATTGAGTGAAAAGCAGCGAATAGAAATATTGATATTTCTGGGATATGGGGATCACAAGCGGACCTTTGAACAAGGTTGCGAAATTTTTAATGAGGGCTATCAACACAGAAATCCTATAAATAAAACTACTATTTGTTGGGTGGTTAAACATTTGGAACAAAGTGGAAATGTTAAAAACTCCAAAATATGTTAGACCTTCAACTACGACATGTGGCGATAAGGCCCTCGATATATTACTTTCGATACAAGAGAATCCGAAACAATCTATGCGAAAACTGGCCGATGAATTCAATGTGAGTAAGCAGTCAGTTGGTAATCTTCTTAGAAAAACTAAGTTTAACCCATACAGAATTCAGAGCACAAAAGAATTATCTGATGACAATTTCGACCGACGAGCGCAGTTTTGTGAAGTAATGCAGGAGAGATGCGATGGGGATGATACCTCTTCATCGAGAATTCTCTTTACGGATGAAGCTACGTTTTACTTGAATGGTTCTGTCCATCGACATAATTGTCGATTCTGGTCCACAGCAAATCCTCATTGGGTGCACACAGTTCACACCCAACATCCCGAAAAATTAAATGTGTGGTTGGGCATAATTGGCCATCAAATTATTGGACCTTTTTTATAGAAGGAAATTTGACTAGTGACTCTTATCTAGAGTTACTGAGGAATCAAATATTACCTGCAGTCATTGGTCTCTTTCTCGGTGTGAATGGTCGACAAGTAGCTGTAAATATTTGGTTCCAACAAAAAACGCCTCTGCATTATGGAATTGAAGTGAGGAGGTATCTTGATGGCACATTTCCTGAGAAATGGATTGGTAGGAGAGGATCAGTAGAATGGCCACCCCGATCTTCAGAATTGATCCCTCTCGACTATTTTCTGTGGGGCCATTTGAAGAGTACTGTTTACCAAAATCGGCCAGATAATTTGGAAGACCTGCGACTTGAAATTCAGAGAGAAGTCGGAAGAACACCTGTTGCTGCGTTGAATAATTCATTGAGGAGCTTCGAAGAACGGCTTTCACATTGTAAAGCAGACAACGGTGGTCCATTCGAACATTTAATACATTAAAATTATTTTCCATCCTTGAGTAGGAACTCGTCGATTTCAAAAAGCGAGTAATCATACCAAATTGATTACTTTCTAATGTTTTAATAAAGGAAAACGGCAGAGCCAATTTTCCTTCCAATCGCACCGTTGAGTAGATAAGCAAATTACCTTTCATTTGATGTATTGGACACTTTTAATCGAATTTACCATGGTGAATTCTATTATCTATTCTCCTGTATTGGACAGCCTTAATCGAATTCACCATGTTAAATTCGATTAAGAGTGTCTAATACAGGAGAACAGACAATAGAATTCACCATGGTAAATTCGATTAAGAGTGTTCAATACAGGAGAATGGACAATAGAACATACGCGCAAAAGCTGCTGACTTCACGTCAGTGCTTGAAACAATTTTTTTCTCGTGAATTCAGGAGCTTTTGCTCGTATGTTCTATTGTCCATTCTCCTGTATTGAACACTCTTAATCGAATTTACCATGGTGAATTCTATTGTCTGTTCTCCTGTATTCTACACTCTTAATCGAATTCACCATAGTGAATTCGATTAGGGCTGTCCAATACAGGAGAATAGACAATAGAATTCACCATGAAAAATTCGATTAAAAGTGTCCAATACAGGAGAATTGACAATAGAACATACGCGCAAAAGCTCCTGACTTCACGTCAGTGCTTGAACTTTGAATTTTTTTTTTCGTGAAGTCAGGATAGAAAGCAATGATGAAAAAATTAACACATTATTGTCTACCTTCAATTCTTCTTTAGGAGAAGAATACATAATTATTCTTGAAAAATATTACTGGAATTAATGTGATATTTAAATAATCGAAGTAAAGAAAATTATAAGTTTAGTTACTAACATATTGAATGAAATTCAATTCAAAGTAATATTCAATTACTTATTCTTAACCAATAAATGTCCATTGATAGATCTAAAGGTGATGAGGTGAAACATAAAGATATACTCTCATTAGTGACAGAAAAACTTGTCTAAAATTCCTCTCTACCCATCACGAGATTTAATATCCACAAATGAGCCTCTCACCTCACAAGATCAGAAGCCTTCAGCAAAATTTCAGCGATGTCATATTAAAAATAATACATAACCTTTCAAAAGTCCCCTCTCGCAAATATACTCCTCTGAAGGCACATGGATCTCTTGAAGAAGAATTGCCTTCTCTATTTATCAAAGATATTCACTCTTGTTCATAGAAATCCCTTCAATATTTAGTTGCCTCCTCCTAAGGAGGATCTCTTTCAAAACCAGGTTTGACCGCTAATGTAGGGCTATCATCTCCCATTGATTTGTGATGAAATAACACGATTTTCCCATAACATACGCGCAAAAATATGTCATCATGACATTCATATAATATTTTTGAAGGTTCTCGCAAAAATGCGACCATAGACAACATATCATACGACGATTCGCATCCAGCTACCGAACTCACAAACGGCTGCTCGGTTCTCCAACAATATAGATCCGATCGTGTTCAAACTTGGAACTCTGCAGGAGAGTTAGGTTCTGAATGCTCTTCCAAAATTTCAGCCATGCCGGACGAATAGTTCATGATATAAAGAATTTTTTTCAATTATTTTTAATTATTTTTTTTTTTAATTTTCTAGTTATACCATTCTCACGAAATTCTGCAAGAACTTTTGCGTTGGCATTCTACAACTAATAACCATGTTTGAATTCAATCGGTTTTGTATTCTTTGAGTTAATGAGGAATAAAAAACAACCAAATTTCAGAAAATTTCAGATGGCTATAACTCTTAAACTGTTTGGACGATTATGCTCATAAACAAACTCAAAGGCGGCATTCAGATGCTCAACCTAACCTGAAACTTTCAAGCCGCTATCTCTTTCCGCTCTCAGGTTATCGTGACAACAAAAATATTTTTTAATAATTTTTTAATAATTTTCTAGCGATACGATTCTCACAAAATTTCACAAACGTGCTTATCAACTTGTCTAAATATCTGTAATTTTCCTATTTTTGGATGAAAATGCTCTTAAACGATTTGGTTCGACTTACTGATCAAGAATCCGTGGTCAAATTGATTTTGTCCGGCCGGTCCGCCCCTTAACACGAAAACTCTCGAACGGAATGAGCTAGGCAGTTGAAATTTTCAGAGTAGGTTTGGGAGTCAAAGGTTTCGGAGTAACGAAAAAAATTTTTTTTTTTAATTTACAAATTTCAATTTCTGAATTTTTTCTAAGATGCAGTTTCATCATAAGAATCCATTGATAGAATTTTCAACTGTAACAAGCTAATACTTTCAGAGATTTGATTCTTCAGAATTTCAATAATCAATGGTAATTCTCTGAATTCACAGAATGCTGTAATCGAAAATTAACGTCTGTTTTTGTATCTGACAGAGTGCCAAAGCTCCTGTCCACTGGGCTTTCCGACAATTTTTAATTAAGGATATTCAAGTTTTCCATACACACACACGTACACATCAGCATTCGACTCATCATCTTATTCAATTCTCTGATTGTCCCGATACGAAAGAGAAGCAACACAATAAACATTTATATTCGAAATCGAATAGAGGCTGATTTATTGAATTATCAAGATTTGTTTTTGTTGTGTGGGGAAAACACATAAACAAGATTATTTGTGGTCACGTTTTTCATATAGGAAAAAGGAATCGTAAAATGGGGTTAAAAGGATAGCATGCTTCGGAGAAAACTGAAGACTTTTCCGAGGAGACGCGCCATGATTGATTGTGTTTGTCTTTTCATATCCTTCGGGAGTGACCGAGGAGAGTGTGTAAAAAAGTACAGAAAATTCTCCGCCTTTTGGGAATCGACGATGTATATTCTGGTCGTTGGTTTGGGAAGGTGCGAATGATGCATAAAATGGACTTAAACCGGAGGAAAACCTAAATATTCAAGAGAGACCCATTTTCCGCGTTTGGCGTACTAAGTGATCGACCTTTTCATCATTTCAATTCAACGTGGGAATATCGTCCATTGATGAGCTGATCATCCCCCATTTAATATTCATTTGGTGTCCCGCTTTCGAGTCGAAAAGAAAACACGTAGAAATGGGTATTTTCTGGTCATCTGTTTTTGTTCCATTTCACTGGAAGTGACGCAAAAAATCTTGAACTTGGGGGTTCAGTGAGGTGTTTCAAATGGCAATTTGTTCCATTGATAGCTCATTTTTAACTATAGTTTGTTTTTAATATTTTTCTATGTTATGAAAATACACGTGATGTTCTATAAAGAAATATTGAGCATACTGCGCGAGAAATTTTTTTCAAGCTTTCCCTTCTCAACTGAAAACAAATAATGAACTCCAGAATTTTTTTTTTTTAATTTAACAAAACTGGCGAATTTACCATGGTAACTTCGATTAAGAATGTCCAATATAGGAGAACGGACAATAGAATTCACCAGGGTAAATTCGATTAAGACTCCCCAATACAGAAGAATGGACAATAGAACATGCGCGCAGAAGCTCCAGACTTCACGTCAGAGCTTCAACATTTTTTTTTCGTAATTCTGAATAATTTTCTAGGGTAGGGTAATATTTCACAAGCATCCTTAGTTTTACAATCTACAACTACTCACCAAGTTTCATCGGACTTGTATTGGTTGAAAACAAAATTATTACTAGGAAACTGTTGGGCCGATTATGCCCATTAACGAACTTGTCCATCGTATTGGGATGCGCCACCTACCCTGAAAATTTCAAGTCGCCATCTCTTTCCGTCCTTGAGTTATCGCGGCAACGGAAGGCCGGACGGCACCACAGTATTAAATTTCACATTTGGGCAAAACTATAACGGATGTTCCCCGGCCGGCCAGACAGAATGAAATTTGACCTTGAATTCTTGATCAGGGAATCGAACCCAATCGTTTGAGACCATTTTCCACGAAAAATTCCAAAATGTTAGACATTTAGGCAAAACGATAACGCGATGTTCCCCAGAACAAAACACGCGAAAAATGTGGGACAGGAGCTTTGGCGCTCTTGTTCAATCTTTGACAAATCATATCTCCGAAATTATTTGTTTTTCAGAGTTGGGAATATTGATATCAATGGATTCTTATGACAGAACTGCATCATAAAATAAATTGAATACAAAAAGTGTCCTTAAAAAAGTGTGTCATAAATTATTAATCCGAAACCACCAGACTGATTCTATCCAATAACGAACTTATTCGAGTTATTCATTTCTCAAATCTACTCAGAAAATTATATTATATCAATTGAAACTTAGCCAATACCCAATTTGATAAACTTACCAAAGTATATATTTCCAATATCATATGGATAATCCAAGGACTATATTATCACTCAAAAATTATAATATCCTTTAATCCTCATAATTCTACGATAGCTGAGATTATTTCATTGCATTCAATCATACCTTGTTTTCTAGAACAGGAGGTATTTTATATCATGAGTAACGAATTTCGAATAGAATCAGAATTTGAATTTTCGGATCAAAATTGTCTTACACGATTTGGTCCGACTCACTGATCAAGACAACGTGGTCAAAATTCGAAATTGAATTCAGTTTATGCCGAAAGCATTATGTAACATACTAACGCTAAAAGCACGGCTGGAAAGTTCATCTAGTATTTCGTGAGAGTTTATGAGGCATAAATAGAACATGCGGGCAAAAGCTCCTGAATTCATATCAGTGCTTTTCTCGATTTTTTAACATATTATACCATAAATTTACATATGGGTAATTTCAAGTGTGAGCATGTACCCAGTTTATCTCATATATTATATTCTCCGAAAAAAAATTTCCTCGTCCCGATAAATCACAGCTTCTAAGAGGAATATTCAGGAAGGACAAAAAAAGGGCCACGGATGTCAGGGCATTGTGGGAAATATCGAATAAACTTGGGAAAACTCATGCAAATGGAAATATTTCATTCAAGATGGCTCAGAATGAGGTAAAACTGGTGACCCTATTCCTTCCAACGTCAAACTGCCCCTTGAATGGGCCCTAATGATCCTTACGTAGAGCATCCCGAATGAGTGGGCGGAATTCTAAGCCATACACAGAGGATTTGAAGCATATATCCCTGAGAAATAGGACAATTTCCGTATTGTTCTTCTTTGTTTTTGCCGACATCATTATTTGGCTGTTGCTTCACCACTATTTAAGGGGTAAGGTGTAGTCAGCTTTTTCAAAAAATCTTTTTTTCTTTCTTCTTTCTGCATTTTCTAAAAGCCCAATATCTCATAAATAACCTCTGAAAATTTTAAGTAAATCCGACAAATACTTTTCGAGTAATTCGTTAATTAGCAAAGGGCTCTCAGGCGCTCTGGGCGAGAGCAGGTAGCTAACAGCAGGTAGCTAGCAGCTAACGTGCTAACGACAACACTCCAGAAGGTAGAATGATACGTAGACAACATCAAATAGAAATTTTGGAGGCTGCCACAACGGCTGAAGAACTATTATATGGCTCAGAAATAGATTACTCAGGAAGTAATTGAATAATATGTAAGTTGAGTGTAAAACTTCAAATGCGTTTTTCTCAAAACTACGTTCTTTGAACTGGTGACCACTGTAGCTCGAAAACCGCTTGGTAGATTCTAATGAAATTTTTAGAGCTTTTCGAAAACATGAGAGACTCGTGTCTGATTGAAGGATTTTCTTTTTTCTTTTAATTTCGATTTTGTATAAGCAATTAACTGTTGGTTTTCCCCCGAAAATATGGAAAAAAATTTCCTGAGGCTGCCATTTAGTTAATTTGAAAGAAAAAAACAAATTTTCGATCAGGCACAAGATTATCTATCAATAAAACTAATTTTTTTTGTCCGATTGATTGTTGATGAATCTCCAAGGATAAGTGATGGTCACCGCAAGGAGCTTCAGTCGGAACTGGATCAACACAAACACCCAGTACTTTCAAAATTATTGATATTTTGTTCTGAAATTTCTGTCAAATCAAGTCGAAACCTTATTCGATGATACCATATTTTTGCTTTTATAGAATAAAATAATATACTGCCAAAAAAAATCATTTAAAATTGTCATGTTTTGACGGTTTTGACTACACCTAACCCTTTAATAACCAATTACCAAATCACTGACGATTTTTGCGTTAGAAAAATTTGGATTCGGTTACACGGTCAGTCAGACATCAATCATACATTGATGCCAGATATATATCCGATTGACCGTGTAACCTCCGCCTAATTATAATTTGCTGATGTATGTATATCCAACATATGAGGTGAGTCATAGACCTCCGCCTTGAATTTAATTTTTGACGCTATTGTTCCTCGGAAAAGAGTGCATATCAATTTGCCCAAATATCTGTAATTTTACAATTTCTGGCTGAAAATGGTCTTAAACGATTTGGTTCGACTCACTCATGAAGAATCCGTGGTCAGAATTTATTCTGTCTGGCTGGTCCGGCCATATACACGATAACTCTCGCACGCAATGAGCTAGATACATATCTCGGTTAAGTTTGTTATTGGGCAAAATCGGCCTGATTTCAGAGTAACCAAAAGTTCATTTTTTTTTACTTTACAACTTTTGGGTTCAATTTTTTTTAGGATGCAATTCCATCATAGGAATCCATTCATGTCACTTTCAACTCTTACAAGCAAATACTTTCGGAGATATGATTTTTCAAAATTTCAATAATACATCGTAGGTACTTGTATTTTTTCACAGAATGCGAATTCTACTTGTCTGTGTTCTATCAGTGTTCACTGTTCATTCATGTCATCTTATCTACCTATAAGAGACGTCATATTTCTTGGAACTCTTGCTTCTCTTCTAGTTTGTTTATATAATTCGTACTTTGAAAATATTTTGCATTGGAAAACAATGTTCAGCATCTTGAATTTGAGCTATTAGAGATTGTCAATTCGTAGTTTGAAAATATTTTCTTTTGGAAAAAAAGCATCCGATTCTTGAATTTGTCAATATATACAAGACTGTCTTGATACCGAAAATAATATTGACTTTTTGCATATTGAATAATTTATGTGCAAATATTGGGGATGATGTTTCAGGAGATTTAGAATTGGATCATTTTAATGATGTAGTTCATGAAGGCAATAGGAAAGAACAACATAATGGAATCATCAAAAGAAATTACTGTTCGTTGAACACTGTGGTTAATAATACGTTTTACTTCCTTAAGTAGTGAGACATGATCCTATATACAGTATTTTCATAATGTTGCTAGCAAAAAAATACTGAAATATTGATCTAAATTTGTGTATCAAATATTTTTTCTTGAGTTAAGGTTCATAATACAGAATGAATGTGTTAGTGGTATGAACTATTAAATTACTATATATTATATAATTAAAATAATTTGTTCGTCTGCTTATACCTATTCAAATATCAGGAATAAATGGACAATCTGCTATGATTGTCTCCAGCCTTGCTCTAGACATTTCGATGACACTTTCCTTTTTCCTTAGGTATTTTGAGTTGTGAGAACTATGCAACGAGTGTAAGTTGCAAAAACCCATGCCACGAGCTCAAATCATTGCAGATTGGTCATTTAATCTTGATAAATGAACTATTATTTTAATTTAATTTATTTTATGGTGCGGAGCTTCGGTTTGTCAAAAATTGAACAAGAGTGCCAAAGCTCCGGCCACAGGGCTTTTCCCCATTTTCTTTTAGATGCAGTCTCATCATAAGAATTGATTGATATCACTCCCAACTTTTACGGTGGGTTTGACAAAGATTTGACAGCTTCTAATTGCCAAATCATTGTCATTGTCAATTTCCAGTTCATTTTCGATAAAACCATCGAATGAAATCCACAATTAAGCTAATCGAATCTCCGTGAAACCCACCACGAGAAACCAATACTTTCAGAGACATGATTTGTCAAAGTTTGAATAATTATTCGCTAGTAGTTTGACAAGAGCGCCAAAGCCCCTGTTCACAGCGATATCCCACATTTTTATAAATTCAGTTCAGTTAAAAAGTTATGAGTGTTTAACGATTTCACAATAAGCTAATACACTGCCTCATATAAACTACCTATGACTTTCATAATGAACGAGAAAAAAGTATGGCAACGTAGCTTGCAGCTTGATCCGAGGATTCTAAAGCTCAGGGGCGAATTCATAAAAGTAGTGAAATTTCTGGAATTTCATATTTCATAACATTCATTGAAGAATATTTCGATAACGTAAGGACGTTTAAGCAGAGAAGATAAAGACGAATTCAATTTTCTAAAAAGATTGAATATTCTTGTGATGACTGAAGATAACCTTAATCTGCTTTCTTCATGCTATTTTCATTCAGTTCTGTAGCTTCGAAACCAGTGTAAGTAGCAAACAAATATACAGGGTGTCCCAGAAATCAACGATAAGCCGGTAACGGGCGATAGGCCAAGTCATAACAGTTATCAGAAAAATATTAAAAAAAATCTTTGTCATGTACTTTTCAAATTATAGGTATTAGAAAAAAAAAAGGAAAACTGACATACTGTGATGATCTTTCAAGTCCTGTGTCTACAAATATTAATTCTTCGTCAGTCTTTTTTCTGTAATGTAATCGTGAATAACCCTTCTGTAAATTACAGTTTAAAATTAAAACATAACTGCCTCAGTTTTTAAAAAAAAGTTTGATAATTGCCCAACATTAAATTCAAAATAATGACATCATCCAACTTTAACCGACTGTACTGTAAAAAAAATGTACAACACTATTTTGGCAAGGTACATCAAAAGATGGCGCATTTAGTCTGGATTCCAAAATGGTATGATACTTGCTAGATTACTTCTTAGTTGAGGAAAATAATATTGTTCTTTTCAATGGAACCGGATTTCAGGCCAATTCTGTTTAATTATTGGAAATGGAGCTTAGGCATCTTTAAGTCCACAATTTACAAGTAAAGTTTGATTTAAACGGTAGACGGAGAGTGACGTTATTTTGCCTAGTAAGAGTGAGACAGATGGTGACGCTAAGTGTGAGCGAGATAGATAGTGACGCTACTTTTATGCCTGAGTGAGACGAAATAAAATTCAGACATTGGATTTTTTCAGTTGACTTTAATTTAATTAGATTTACAAGAAATTACAGCAAATGTTCAAATTGTTGTTATTGGTCTATTTGAGCTGCCGGAGAACTTAAATGCCCAGGTTTATTTGGACTTCTTACAGAACCAATTACCAGATGCATTGGAAGAAATGCCACTGAACATTTACGGCAGCATGTGGTACCAACAAGATGGCTGCCCAGCGCATTATGTTCGCACAGTACGATAGTTCCTCGACCGAGAATACCCCGATAGATGGATTGGGCGGGGTGGTACAATTTCGTGGCCTGCCCGTTCACCCGATTTAAACCCCATAGATTTCTTTTACTGGGGAACGATAAAGGAAAAAGTGTACTTTAAGCCCATTCAAGATTTAGCCGAGCTGCGCCAAAGAATTACAGAAGCCGCTGAATACATTAACTCAAGAAGTTACACCCGTCTTATTACGCGATCATTTTTAAGAAGATAGAGCTTGCATTGCAGCTGAAGGCCAACAATTTGAACATTTGCTGTAATTTCTTGTAAATCTAATTAAATTAAAGTCAACTGAAAAATACAATGCCTGAATTTTATTTCAAACTTGCACCTTTTATTTCGTCTCACTCTCGCATAAAAGTAGCGTCACCATCTATCTCGCTCACACTTAGCGTCACCATCTGTCTCACTCTCACTAGGCAAAATAACGTCACTCTCCGTCTACCGTTTAAATCAAACTTTACTTGTAAATTGTGGACTTAAAGATGCCTAGGCTCCATTTCCAATAATTAAACAGAATTGGCCTGACATCCGGTTCCATTGAAAAAATCATTATTATTTTCCTCAACTAAGAAGTAATCTAGCAAGTATCATACCATTTTGGAATCCAGACTAAATGCGCCATCTTTTGATGTTACTTGCCAAAATAGTGTAGTACATTTTTTTTACAGTACCGTCGGTTAAAGTTGGATGATGTAATTATTTTGAATTTAATGTTGGGCAAATATCCAACATTTTATTTAAAACTGAGGCAGTTATGTTTAATTTTAAACTGTAATTTATAGAAGGGATATTAATTATTACATTACAGAACAAAGACTGACGAAAAATTAATATTTGTAGACACAGGACTTGAAAGATCATCACAGTATGTCAGTTCTTCCTTTTTTTTTCTAATACCTATAATTTGAAAAGTACATGAAAAAGATTTTTTTTTATATTTTTCTGATAACTGCTATGACTTGGCCTATCGCCCGTTATCGGCTTATCGTTGATTTCTGGGACACCCTGTATATATGGAAAATACATATCTGATAAAGTTATATGAAACTTTATACCAACATTCATTTAATTCGGAAAATCCATGTTAGGGCTCCAAAATAAAATGTAGTTTTGTTTGAAATTTCATTGGTCTGTACCTTTTTACCTGACCCGAATTTGGATATAAAAAAATGGGTTCAAGCCCTGTGGACAGGAGCTTTCTGGCGCTCTAGTTCAAACAGACAAATTATATCTCCGAAAGTATTGGATTCTCAGAGTTGAGAATTATATCAATTTATTCTTATTATAGAACTGCATCATAAAGGAAATTCAATTCAAATAATAGTTCATTTATCAAGATTAAATGAGCAATCTGAGAATGAGAACTGCACCATGGAAGAACCAAATTAAAATAGCTGAAATGAATTTGACTCTCTCTTATAGAACATGATGAAATGTACGAGTATGAACACAGATCATATAATAAAGCTTAGATAGAATAATAATAGCATTCTGTGAAAACATAGAAGTACGATTCATTATTGAAATTTAGAACTTCATCTTAGCAGAAATTGAATTCAAACATCATAGAAGAATTTAAATTCAACAAGAGTGCCAAAAATTATCGATCCAAAACCAATAGACGAATTCTACCCAACAACGAACTCATCCGAGATATTCATTCTTCAATTCTATGATGAACGATAATATATATCTTTCCTCAAATCTACTCCAATACACCAATATTCCAGTTTTGTTTTTAGTAGAGATATTCTGAACTCAATATTATTAACTTACCATTACCATTCCCATCATCATATGGATTGACCATCGGCATGAAAATATCAACCAACAGAAAGTATGATATTATATTATCATTCTCATATTTATACGATTGCTGGAATGAAACAACGTCATGTCTCAGGAGAAGTTGACATTATAACAATTCATAGAATACCCACATAATTATTCTATCATTCTGTGAAAACGTAGAAATACGATTTACATTGAAATTTTGAAAAATCATATCACCGAAAGTATTAGCTTGTTAGAGTTAAAAATGATATGAATGGATTCTTATGATAAAATTGCTTATTAAAAAAAATTTAGATTGGAATTTGTTTCGTAAAATAAATTTTTTTTTCTGTTACTCCGAAACCATCTGTCCGATTTTGCCCAATAACTACGAACTTAGCCGAGATATTTATCCCTTAAACCTACTCTGAAAATTTCAACTCTCTAGCTCTTTCCGTTCGAGAGTTATCGTGCCTACGGCCCGACGGCCGGACCGGCCGGCCGGACAGAATGAATTTCGACCATGGATTCTTGATCAGTGAGTCGAACCAAATCGTTTAAGACCATTTTCATCGAAAAATTCGAAAATTACAGACATTTGGGCAAATTGATAAGCACCCAGTTCCGAGGAACTAGAGCGCCAAAAAATGAAAAAAGTGTGCCATTTGATGAGAGGAATCTATTAAAATTAATGTACAACTTGAAGACTCACACTGTATTCATACCTGAAAATTATTTTCACCTCTAATATAAATTTAAAGACCATTTTCTCATAATTAACCACAGAAAATTTCAGTTTCCGGAAATTACTAGTAGGCCTTAATCAGAACACCTGCTCCTGGAAAATAAGTAATTAAAGATGGAAATTCCAATGAAGATGATTAGAATATAATTTAGTCTTTCAAAATTTCCCAACTTTCATATTTCTCGAAGTAAGTTACGAAGATATGTTTCATCTAAATGCCTACTTATGTTAATTATTTTCACTTCAGATTCAATTGTGAACAGAATAATTCGAAAGACGGAATGCGATGGAGTTTGGAACTTTCGGACCCTCCTTCATCTCCTCCTTCATCTCCTATATATATATATATATAAATATATATTATATATATATATATATCTATTCTTTTGATTGAGAGCATTATATGTGTTAGCAGAGGTTGGTGTAACAGGGTACCATTCGACGTATGATACAAGAGCTTAAGGAAAAACCTCAGTAAATAAACCCTGTTCCCCCGTGAGTGTTGTAACTATTGTTTACAGAATTTGCTGAAATTTAAAAATATTGATATGTAAGTATTTCTATCTTCAATATATTCCTTCGTCAAAAAACGGAGATGTTTCTCCAAGGTACGCGAAACTCAACCTGAAAAATGAAAAACAAGAGAACAAAAACGAACAAATTAAAAATTATACATAACCTTTCAAAAGTCTCCTCTCACAAATATAAATTCTCTGTAGCCGCATGAATCTGTTGAAGAAGAATCGCTTCCACTAGTTTTCAACGATATTCACTATTGTTCTTGTTTTCAAGTGAGACACTTCGTATATTTTTGCATATTGCGATATAACTTGACCTCAATGAACAAAAAGTGGGAAAGCCCCGTGGAGAGGAGCCTTGGCACTCTTGTTCAAACTTTGGAGAATCATATCTCCGAAAATAATGATTTCTCAGAGTTGGGAATGATATCAATGGATTATTATGATAGAACTGCATCATGAAAGGAATTAAGCTCCCTTTGCATCTAATCTTTAAATGACGGTCTAATTTTGGCTACAAGTGTTTCAAATATATCAGCAGTCATTATGAAAAATTGAGTAAATGAAAGAGCCAGTTTTATTTATGAAACAAATCTAATGTAATCAGTCCAAAAAGAACACAAACCAGAAAACTTAATATCATATTATATGCCTTCTGTGAAAACATAGAAGTACTATGTATTATTGAAATTTTGAAAAATCATATTTCCCGAAGTATTAGCTTGTTAGAATTGAGAATGACATCAATGGATTTTTATGACGGAACTGCATGTTGAAAAAAATTTTTTTTTTACTCTGAAACCATCAGAATTAAGACCAATAACGAATTTCACTGAGATATTTATCTCCCAAACCTACTCTGAAAATTTCAACTGTGTAGCTCATTCCGTTCGAGAGTTATCGTGCCTACGGCTGGCCGACGCCCAAGCCAGCCAGCCGCAGTTTTTTGCCACTTTACGGCAATCCGATCAGTACAAAAATTAACATGCATATAAAGATCATGATTCTATAATTTGGTGCTAAATTCCAGATAGATCGTTTGATCGGTTCCGGAAATATTCATTAGTAATGTTTTACTGAAAACTCCGAAACCGCTGGGTGGATTTTGCCCGTGAACGAACTCGTCCGTAATATTTACGCTTCAAACGTAACCTGAAAATTTCAATCCTCTAACTCCTTTTGTTCGAGAGTTACCTTGCCTACGGCCGGCCAGACCGGTCGGATAGAATTTATTTCGACCACGGATTTTCGATCGGTGACTCAAACCAAATCGTTTAAGCCCATGTTCATCCAAAAATTTGAAAGTTGCAGACATTAGGGCAAATTGATAAGCACTCTGTTCTGAGGAACAAGAGCGCCAAAAAGATTTGGATTCTTATCAATAAGTGGAAAGGTTTAACGGGTAATTCCGCAAAAGGAGCAGATTAAAAATAATTCTGCTGGTACCTGCCGACACGTGTTTCTGCTAGTCCACTTATATATGTTACTCCGCATGATCCATATTTCTATATTCTTATCAATCACCTTCAAGTACACTCCAAGAGCTGTGACGGCTTTTACCGCAACTCTGGAGAGAAATTGATCAAGGCTATTACTGCAACAATCTGATTGAAAGTGTGCAAAGGCGTTGTCATGCTGTGGTTTGTGTACGAGGAGGCCGTACTCTCTACTGAACATTATTTTTTTAATTTTTTGAGTGAACTGATTTTGCACTACAGATACTAAAACTGAAGTTTCTCCTGAAACTGTTAAACTCATAGAGAAACGGGCAAAAGAATGAGTTAGATAAGTGATTAAACTTTAGATTTCTCATATAAAAAAATTGGTTCAAGCCCGTGGACAGGAGCTTTTTGACGCTCTTGTTCAAACAGACAAATTATATCTCCGTATATCTTGGTTTCTCAGAGTTGGGAATTATATCAATGGATTCCTATGATACTATATCATGAATGAAAAAATTAAATAAAAAAAAACTGTCGTTTAAAAAAAATGCATCAAAAATTATCTTTAAAAAAAAGAGCAATCTACAATGCTTTAATGCTTCAAAAATTGTCGTAACATTCATTTATCAAGATTTAATGAGCAATCTGCAATGATTCAACCTCGTGGAATGGGTTGTTGTAACTTACACTCGGTGCATAGTTTTCACAACTCGAAATACCTAAGGAAAGTATCAACGGAATGTCTAGAGGCTGGAGACAATCATAGGAGATTGTCCATTTATTTCTGATATTTGAGTAGGTAGAGGATTATGAACAAATTATTTTAATAGTTCAAAATATATTAATAAAATGCTATCCTCTTTTCATGATTTAAAATTTAATAGTTCATACCACTAACACATTCTTTTCTGAATAATGAACCTTAATTCAAGAAAGAATGTTTGATACACAAATGTAGATCCATATTTCAGTATTTTTTAGACTTCAACATTATGAAAATACTGTATATAGGAACATGTCTCACAACTTAAGGAAATATAAAAAGTAATATTAACCTCAGGGGTCAACGAACAGTAATTTCTTTTGATGATTCCATTATGTTCTTCTTTCAAATTGCCTTCATAAACTACATCATTGAAATGATCCAACTCTAAATCTTCTGAAACATGATCCGCAATATTTATACATAAATTATTCAATATTTAATCAGTCAATATTATTTTCGGTTTCAAAACAGTCTTGTATATATTCACAAATTCAAGATTCGGATGCTTGTTTTCCAAGAGATGATATTTTCAAACTACGAATTGTCAATCTCTAATAGCTAGAAAAGATGACATTTATGAACAGTGAACACAGACACATTCTGTGTTTATATTCTGTGGATACATAGAACTTACGATGTATTATTGAAATATTGAAACATCGTATCTCCGAAATTATTAGCTTTTTAGAGCTGGAAATAATAACAGTGGATTCTTATGAAGAAACTGCATCTTAAAAAAATTTGAATTCAAATGTAATGTAAAAAAAAAATATTTGTTTTCGTTACTCCGGAACTATGAGACCAATTTTGCATAATAACGAACTTTACGGAGATATTTATCCCACAAACCTACTCTGAAATTTTCAACTGTCTAGCTCATTCCGTTCGAGAGTTATCGTGTTAACGGCTGGCCGGACAGAATCGATTTTGGCCACGGATTCTTGATCAGTGAGCCAGACCAAATCGTACAAGGCCATTTTCAGACAAAAAATCGAAAATTACAGACATTTAGGCAAATTGATAAGCCGATGAACAAGAGCGCCAAAAAATGGAAACTTTTGAAACATTCTCAAAATTTCTAAAGTAGGTACCTCAGCTTTTGTGGAGCAGTTTAACTGACGTTCGAATATCACACAAATTTATCATATGTCCAAATTTTTGTAACACCTCTATTTCATGTTTGATCGGTCCCAGTATTTGACCAAAAATATTCACCTCTGATGAAAGATAAAGTTTGTCTCGTTGACCTCCACGACAAAATTGTCTCTCGCTTTCATAGACGCGGATAAAGTCCTGCGGAGAGTCAGAATGTATTCCTGCGTCAAAGAGACACTATGAAAAAGGTTGAATAATGTACGTCCATTACCGGACTCAAAAGCGACCGTGTGAAAGAACCAACATCGTATTTTCGCTAATTTTTCAACAGCTTAATGATATTCAAATTGGTCCGCTCCAATTAGGCAAAACAAATTTGCTTAAAGTTTCCCTGACATACGCAAATTAAAACTGCAGCGAGAAGTGCCATGGAAGGACCGTGGCGCACAAATTTTTATGCTTCCCTCTCTGGTGAATATATATACACCAGATCTCAGTTGAACATGTTCATTTTGCTTGCGTTGCGAACTCCATGTTCCAGAAACAGTATACTGATTCTGTGATATCTCGATTGGAAATGTCCAAAGTGGCGGGAAATTTCTGGTATTGATGTGAACAGATAAAGAGTAGAGAATCGAAGTATTATTCTGAAAAGTGCATTCTGTTGGACGGTATCGCAGAATGCGAATGGAAATTTTCGGAAACGCTTCCATTTCAAGTGGTAACTTCTGATTTCTATCTATTTCGATCAGAAAATTCAAATCCCCACACTATTATAGGTTTAACAGCAACTATCCTTAGTCAAATATATTTCCTCGAAGAATTTAATATCAAGATATGTTTTTGGTTTCGTATCGTGTATTTAAAAAAAATGGTTCAAGCACTGACGAGAAGTCAGGAGCTTTTTCGCGCATGTTCTATTGTCTACTCACCTCTACTGGACACTCTACCGCAAATTTAGTATCGATATATACCGTTTTCTCAGCTTTTATAATATATTAATACATTTCATACCATTTTAATGACAGACTTCAGTGAAGAATCGTACATGATCACACAATTTTTAATCCTGACATATGTATTCTATTGGAATGGATATACGAAAAAACTTACGTCTCATGTGTAACACCAGTATACGATATTCATGCATGAAATTCCGCGAAAATTAGTTGGTTGGCATGAATTACAGAATTTTAAATGTATTAGATTTGTATATTTTGAGTTATAGGTGAAATAATAACAAAATTTCGGATGAGTATAACTCCAGAATAATTTGGCCGATTATGCCAATTAACGAACTGAAATGTTGCAAACTACCATGAAAATTGCAAGTCGCTATCTCTTTCCGTTCTCGAGTTATCGTGAGATGCATAACTTTTATTGGTAATTTCTTAAACATTTCCTATTTGGTACAGTCCTCACAATATTCCACACATGTCTTTATATTGATACTCTACAACTAGTTACCAAGCTTCAACTTGATCGGGTCTGTATTTTTTGAGTTATCGAGGAAATAATATTTCGGATGGGTATAACTCCGAAACCGTTGGGCTTATTATGCCCAACAACATACTGAACTTTCCCATTCGGATTTGCAACCTATCCTGAAAATTACAAGTCTTTATCTATTTTCTTTCGAAAGTTATCGAGGCAACGGCCACCCATCCAGCTACTGAACTCACCCGAGGCTCCTCGGATCTGCAACAATATAGATCCGATCGTGTTCAAACTTGGGAGTTGAGTTATGTTTTGAAGGCTCTCACAAAATTTCAGCGATGTTGGCGAATAGTTTTTATTATATAGAACGTTTTCAATGATTTTCAATGATTTTTTAAAACTTTTTTAGTGATACGATCCTCACGAAATTTTGCAAGAATTTTCGCGTTAGCATTCTACAACTAATAACCATATTTGAATAGGATCGGTTTCGTATTTTTTGTTATTCAGAAAATAACAACCAAATTTCCGAAGGGTATAACTCCAAAATCGTTTGGCCGATTATGCCTATAAACTAACTCAAATGTCTCATCCAGATTTTCAACCTAACCTGAAAATTGCAAGTCGCTATCTCTATTCGTTCTCAGGTTATCGAGACATAAATAATATTTCCAATAATTTTTATCAAATTTTCTAATTATATGATTCTCACAAAATTTCACAAACGTCTTCAAGTTTGAAGTCGGCAACTACTCACCAAGTTTCAATTCTATCGGATTTGTATTGGTTGAAAACAAAATCATTGAAGTGCGATTGGCTCAGTGGTAGAGTAATTGACTTGGGAGCGGAAGCCCCAAGTTCAATTCCGAGGCTAGGAAAGAAATTTTCTAGTCACGGTAATCGCCACCATTCGCTGTTGGGTCAAAAATTAACAGTGCTGTGCCTAAGGTGGCGTAAGGACACAGTAACAAAGCCTACACAGAACACAACTGGTTCTCCTAACTCAGGGCAAGCTCTTAGAGCTTATGAGGGGTCTCCTTGTGGAAGACCCAGGAGGATCAGTATAATAATAATAATAATAATAATAATAATTACTCGGAAACCATTGGATTGTGTCCTTTAACGCACTTGGTCGTCGTATTGGGAGGCGCCACCAACCGTGAAAATTTCAAGTCGCTTCCGTTCTTCCGTCTTTTTCCGTTCTTAAGTTATCATGGCAACGGCCGACCGGGCAGAATCAAATTTAACCTCAAATTCTTCATCCGGGAGTCGAACCAATCGTTTGAGACCATTTTAAAAAAAATCGAAATTTACAGACATTTGGGCAGAATGATAACGCGATGTTCCACAGAACCTGCGTGCAAAATACTACACAATCGACCCATTGAATCGATCTTCACCATACTAATCAGTTCAGTTTCATTTTTGAAGAAGTATTTTCATTTTATTTCCTTGTGATACGATCCTCACATAATTTCGTAAAAAATAGACCATTGGCAATCTATAAGTATTTACCAAGTTCAAATTGGATCGGATTTGTATCTTCTGAGGAGATAACAACAAAATTTCAGATGGGTGTAACTCCGGAATCCTTTGGACGATTATGTCCATTGACGAACTTAGATAGGTATTGGATTCATATGCGTAGAATACCAGCGTGCCATGGTAAGTTAATATCTTTTTCCGTTCGAAAGTTATCGTGGAAATGGTCACTATCCAGCAATTGGACTAGTCCACGGCTCGGCTTATAATATTTTTCCAATATCTAATAAAGAACCGACCGTGTTTAAATTCAAAACTTGGCCGAAAATCATGTTTCGAAGGTTTCTGAGATTTTTTTATGATTTATTTTTGCCCGTATGTTCTGGGGAACATCGCGTTATAGTTTTGTCCAAATGTGAAATTTAATTCTGTGGTGCCGTCCGGCCGTTGCCACGATGGCTTGAGAACGGAAAGAGCTAGCAACTTGAAATTTTCAGGGTAGGTGGCGCATCCCAATACGACGGACAAGTTCGTTAATGGGTATAATCGGCCTAATGGTTTCCGAGTAATAATTTCGTTTTCAACCAAAATAAATCCAATCGAATTTGAACTTGGTGAATAGTTGTAGAATATAGACCTAAGCACGTTTGTGAAATTTTGTAAGAATCGTATCGCTAGAAAATTATTAAAAAATATTTTTGTTGTCACGATAACCTGAGAACGGAAAGAGATAGCGGCTTGAAAAATTCAGGTTAGGTTGTGCATCTGAATGCGACAGTTGAGTTCGTTTATGAGCATAATCGTCCAGACGGTTTTAGAGTTATAGCCATCTGAAATTTTCTGAAATTTGCTTGTTTTTTGTTCCTCATTAACTCGAAGAATACAAAACCGATTGAATTCAAACATGGTTATTAGTTGTAGAATGCCAACGCGAAAATTCTTGCAGAATTTCGTGAGGATGGTATAATTAGAAAATTAAAAAAAAATAATTAAAAATAATTGAAAAATATTCTATATGTCATAAACTATTCGTCCGGCATGGCTGAAATTTTGGTAGAGCCTTCAGAACCTAACTCTTCTGCAGAGTTCCAAGTTTGAACACGATCGGTTCTATATTGTTGGAGAACCGAGCAGCCTTTTGTGAGTTCGGTAGCTGGATGCGAATCGTCGTATGATATGTTTTCTATGGTCGTATTTTTGCGAGAACCTCAAAAAAAAATATGAATGTCATGATGACATATTTTTGCGCGTATGTTATGGGGAAATCGTGTTATTTCATCACAAATATATGGGAGATGATAGCCCTACATTCGCGGTCAGACCTGGTTTTGAAAGAGGTCCTCCTTTATTTTATTATTATTATTATTATTGATAAGGGGTTACGTTGCACCGCGACCTTGAGATCTATTGTGCCCCCCATCAGAGCTGTTCTCACCATTACGCCATCTCCTTAGGAGGAGGCAACTAAATATTGAAGGGATTTCATTGAACAAGAGTGAATATCTTTGAGAAATAGAGAAGGTGATTTTTCTTCAAGAGATCCATGTGCCTTCAGAGGAGTATATTTGTGAGAGAGGACTTTTGAAAGGTTATGTATTATTTTTAATATGATATCGCTGAAATTTTGCTGAAGGCTTCTGATCTTGTGAGGTGAGAGGCTCATTTGAGGATATTAAATCTCGTGATGGGTAGAGAGGAATTTTAGGCCAGTTTTTCACTAATGAGAATATATCTTTATGTTTCACCTCATCACCTTTAGATCTATCAATGGACATTTATTAGTTAAGAATAAGAAATTGAATATTACTGGAATTCAATTGAATTACATTCAATATGTTAGTAACTAAACTTATAATTTTCTTTACTTCGATTATTTAAATATGACATTAATTCCAGTAATATTTTTCAAGAATAATTATGTATTCTTCTCCTAAAGAAGAATTGAAGGTAGACAATAATGTGTTAATTTTTTCATCATTGCTTTCTATCCTGACTTCGCGAAAAAAAACTTGGTTCAAGCACTGACGTGAAGTCAGGAGCTTTTGCGCGTATGTTCTATTGTCCATTCTCCTGTATTGGACACTTTTGATCGAATTTACCATGGTGAATTCTATTTTCTATTCTCCTGTATTGGACAGCCTTAATGGAATTCACCATGGTAAATTCGATTAAGAGTGTCTAATACAGGAGACAAGACAATAGAATTCACCATGATAAATTCGATTAAGAGTGTTCAATACAGGAGAATGGACAATACGAGTATAACATACGCGCAAAAGCTCCTGAATTCACGAAAAAAAAATTGGTTCAAGCACTGACATAAAGTCAGGAGCTTTTGCACGTATGTTCTATTGTCCATTCTCCTGTATTGAACACTCTTAATCGAATTTACCATGGTGAATTCTATTGTCTTGTCTCCTGTATTAGACACTCTTAATCGAATTTACCATGGTGAATTCAATTAAGGCTGTCCAATACAGGAGAATAGACAATAGAATTCACCATGGTAAATTCGATTAAAAGTGTCCAATACAGGAGAATGGACAATAGAACATACGCGCAAAAGCTCCTGACTTCACGTCAGTGCTTGAACCAATCTTTATTTATTTATTGTTGTCGTTGAAATCTTGTCCTTTGGGGATATAATTAAATTGAACAAATTAATGTCGCTGAACTGAAAAAAAATGTTGAGTATGGTTGGAAATGTTTAATTCTACATTATCATATCTATTTTCCACCTGAAAAATATCGTAACATTGCATGCATAATGCGACTGGTTTCGTTCAAAAATAATTATATAAACCAGCAGGATTTCCAGTCATGCATGAAATTGGCTCAAGAGGAAAGAGTTATTCGAAGTTGGTGGCCCTTATACTGAAACTTCAGAAAAAACCTATTATTCAACCTCGATGCATAGTTTTTGTTGGCAGATCTATTCTCTCGCATAAAATCACCTTATTAGGGGTTAAGTTCAACGCTTCTAATTGACCGATCAGATAAATTCAAATGACCCCATTCAACTGAAACTTGGAAACTAGAACTACCGCAAATTTGAAGCTGGAAATTCTATGCACTTAGTGACGTTCGAAAATATTGTTCACAGATTCCTCGGTTTCATGAGGTGAAAAGATGATGAAATAGTAACTAATAATTTTTGCGCGTATGTTCTGTGGAACATCGCGTTATCATTTTGACAAATTGTGACTTTCGACTTTTTTGACAAAAATGGTCTAAAACGATTTGGTTCGACTCCCCAATGAAGAATTCGAATTCAAATTTGATTCTGTCCGGCCGGCCGTCCGGCCGTTGCCAGGATAACTTGAGAACGGAAAGAGCTAGCGTCTTGAAATTTTCAGGGTAGGTGGCGCATACAAATACGACGGACAAGTTCGTTAATGGGCATAATTGGCCAAATGGTTTCCGAATAACAATTTTGTTTTCAACCAATATGAATCCGATCGAATTGAAACTTGGTGAGTAGTTGTAGAATATAGACCTAAGCACGTTTGTGAAATTTTGTGAGAATCGTATCGCTAGAAAATTATTAAAATATATTTTTGTTGTCACGATAACCTGAGAACGAGAAGAGATAGTGGCTTGAAGTTTTCAGGTTAGGTTGTGCATCTGAATGCGACATTTGAGTTTGTTTATGAGCATAATCGTCCGAACGGTTTTAGAGTTATAGCCATCTGAAATTTTCTGAAATTTGCTTGTTATTTGTTCCTTATTAACTCGAAAAATACTAAACCGATTGAATTGAAACATGGTTATTTGTTGAAGAATGCCCACGCGAAAATTCTTGCTAAATTTTGTGAAGATAGTATTCGTAGAAAATTTTTAAGAAATCATTGAAAATTAAAAAAAAAATTCTATATATCAGTAACTATTCGTCTGAAATTGCTGAAATTTGGAAGAGCCTTTAAAACCTAACTTTACTGCTAAGTTTTAATTTTTAACACGATCGGTTGAATATTGTTGGAGATTCGAGCAGCTTTGTGTGGGTTCAGTAGATGGGTGACCGTTGCCTCGATAACTTTGGAACGAAAGGAGATAGGAACTTGCAATTTTCAGGGTAGGTTGTGTATCTGAATGGCAGAGTTAAATTCGTTTTTGGGCATAATCGGTTTAACGGTTTCCGAGTTATACCCACCTGGAATATTATTTCCTCGATAACTCAAAAAATAAAGATTCGATCGAATTGAAGCTTGGTAACTAGTAGTAGAAAATCAACATATAGACGTGTTTGAGATTTCGTAAGAACCGTACCCCTAAAAAATTTCAAAAAAATTACGAAAAAATTTTTTTTGTAAGAACAGTTCATATAGAAAATTTCAAAAAAATTAGGAAAAAAAATGGTTCAAGCACTGACGTCAAGTCAGGAGCTTTTGCACGTATGTTGAGAGTGTCGAAAACAGGAGAATGGACAACATAATTTACCATGGTAAATTCGATTAAGGGTGTCCAATAAGGAGAATGGACAATAGAACATACGCGCAAAAGCTCCTGACTTCACGTCAGTGCTTGAACCAATTTTTTTTTATCTACTATCAACGAAAACATATACAGATGTCGACAATATACCTTATTGATTTCAACAGGAGAAAAAACGAAATAATAATTTTCTTCATCAGAATGTTGACCTCATCCTTGAAAATATTGGAGTGAAAGATTACTGATTATGATTTGGTTTTTTCATATTACAAATGTAAATAGGTTCGTGGCAATCTGGTCTTACAAAAATTCATTTCAATGACTCATACATCGGAATTAGATCAACTTAATATATGGGGTTTTCCAATCGGAGGCCTGCTTTTGATTTATAGGAAAAGTCACATTTCGCTGGCCCAATATTACAAGTTGCATGCTTCATAGCAGTTGATTTCTGAAATTCCTTCAAGAAAAAATTTTGCGATATTGATTTTTGGCATGCTTGTTACCTGAGTGTCTATCAATTTGACCAAATGTCTTTCATTTTCGAATTTTTGGCCAAGAATGATCTCAAGCATTTATTTTCGACTCATTCATGAAGAAACACTTGTCGAACTTAATTCTGTACGAGTTCTATCTCTCGTGTACCAAAAAATTTCGAAATTCTTCCGGACGGTCCCTCTTCTTTGTATCCCTAATCAGAACTGATCTTAACCCTGACTAGCGATACCCTCGATCTTCCTAGAGGTACCTGGTTTCATTACTGCTCATTCCTGCACTTTGGCTTTCCGTCGATCTCATAGGGTAGTACACCCAAGCTGGTGTGCAACGATTGGTGATTCCCTGGCTGAAAATACCCCGCCTTAGGCCAATAGGATTATCTTGGACTGATTCGACCATTTGAAGCAATTTCAGGAATATAGCCGTTGTTACCGTTGCACCAAAATTTATGAGGGCATTGATGTTTTGTCTTCGAGTATTATAAACTCCAGATACATATATTCGGTTTACCCCGACCTCTCCTTGGAGACACTAGAGGGACGAGGTTTGGATTGAATACTTCATCCCCTGTCGGGTGGTACATGTTCTTGGGGATCTGTCTAAGATCACAATCGATATACTAATGGGTTTTGGGGCGCCCGAGAGTGCAGAGAACGTCTGATGTATCGTCAATGCCTCATTTGAATCCTTTGAATCTAATCTCCACTGTAACTATATACAAATCCTTTGAATCTAATCTCAACTGTAACTATATACAAGTACAAATTCAATTCCTTATTGAAATCCTACGAAAATGTCATGTCATTTTTATAAGGCAGGGGTTATTCTTTTAAAGATGATTTTATATCGATTTAATAACTATTGCGGGCCGAGTTGAGTTGAATATGGTTCTTATGGACCTTTGAAGAATTGGCAATATATTTAGGTTTGATTGAAAGTCAAAAGATATTTTAATCTAGATATCAACATCTTGATTTATTAACACCGGTATCAGCCATTTATCAAGATTAAAAAATCTGGCTAATGTTTTGCTTTGCAAATGGAATTTTGATTTTGTATGTGCAATCGCTGAAAATATCACATAAAGCTTACGGGGAATATAATCTATCAAAAACGCGTGTAAGTTGATCGAAAATGATTTGGGTGAACAAAAGTGAAGATTTCGCACCACAATAACGATCCATCTCACAAGGCTATCATTGAGAATGAATTTCTGGCCAAAAACTCAGCTGATATGGCTTCAATCGAATTCAAGCGAAGGGTCTACTTTGAAGGCGAAACAATGAATTTTGATGGATAATGAATATCTTGTGTTTCATTGGCCAATTCAGGCACTTTTTTTACACTTTTGAAATTCCAGTATATTGAGATGCTCATTATAAACTTAAGGAAAAGGGACAGCATTCCATTTTGTGTGTATTTTTGGGTGGGTCCGTGGATGTTTTATAGTCGTAATCGGACCCAGTAGGAGTCGCTGTAATCTGATTGTACAATATTAACTTGTTTTGATTGTAGTACGAAATACAGTGACTCTATTAAACACAGTGGCGACAATAGGGATTTAGCTCCGCCCAATCCGTCATTTTTAGGGAAGTTTGAACGGGATTTGAATGGAAATCGTAAGAAAAACTCAAAAAATGCTGAAATTATAAAGCAAAATGCCGTTATTTTTGAACTTTTCTATTTATTTTTATCCTAAGAACATTATAGGAAAACAAGATTAAAAAAATCTTTCATTTATATTGATAATTCAGAGTCTGAGTAAAGCATCGAGATAGAATAAACGATTTATTTATGTTATTCATTATGCAGAATATACAGAAGAATTCGAAGATAAAATAGTAAACATAATGAAGTTTCATCTGAAGCTTATTATAATAAATTGCCAGCTACTGTTTTGCTACTGTGTCTCAGCGCAGAAGCTTTTAATTTCTTTGAATTAATTTCCAATCTAAACGAAATGAATCTTGTGACAATTTTTTTTTCAATTTATGGCTGTCTGGCAAATTCAAATTCAGATTTAACATTTCCTTCAGATAAAATTCCTGTGAATTGATATTTTGTGTAGAAATTATTGCAAAATATTTTGTAAAAACACTTTCCATCTCCAGAAAAAAATAGAAAACTTCCTCTGGCACAAAATATAGAGAGTTTTCCTTGAATCTCCTAATTAAAGTTAATTTTGTGAATTTTTTATATATGGGCCTTGTTGATCCTGCAGAACTCAAACAAACTGGACATTAATTTGAAGTGTTAGCAATGCTCTTCAGAATATACCCAGATATATTGTATAATGAATTTAATTCACTGTTGCCCAAATTGAAAACTGGAACAATCACTTTTGTAGGAAGTACCACTTCATCATAGGTTGGATTTTTTCTTCAGAGAATCCAAAAAACCTGATAAGAGTTCTCGGTCATCATCTTCGTAGCTGCTTCTCGAAGCATTTTTTAAATATGTACTGTGAAACACAAATTGATTTCAGATTGTTTTTAACTTGCACAGCATTAGGCACAATCTGTTTGCTCCTCAAAACACTAAACAGGTTTTCCAAACAGTCCTGATAAAATCTACTGGTTAAGACAAATTCGTAACTTCTCTGATCTAACAGATAAGTTTGAATTTCCAACATGGATCGTGTAGAGATAAGAACACCTGTTTGGCAGGGTTTCCAAATTTTTTTATGTCCAACCTCCATATATGTGAATATATTGATAAAATCATCCAAAAAAGTAATGCTCTCAACATACACATCTTCATCGAATTTGCTCAGTGCAGCAGATGGATTTCATGAAGTCATTAAGTGAAACCATTTTATCCAAAAACCACGCTGTGGTCAAATATTCTGGCTTTTGAAGGTTTTCAGATAGAAACTTGAGAGCACTACTCACTGAATGGCTTACCACATTACTCGAGGTAGATACTTTCATTTTTGAAAAATGAGACGGCAGTAGAACTTCTTCGGATAATTTCGGTGCTAGTTTGAAAAAATGATTTTGTTGATGGCTTATAACTTCTGAGATATGGTCAGACATTACATGGGAAGATGGCAACTTATACTTCGAAACAATAGCATCCGGTAAATTAATAATTTTGTTTGTTATAAGCATGGATTTTATGTTTTTGAACAAATGAGGTACGTCTGCAAACAAACACATATTCTTCCTCATTTGAAGGATGCTTTATTTTATTCTTCACTGTAGAATGTTTACTTGCTCCTATCTCCCATGACTTCCACAAGGCTTGATTAGATGGGCCCATATCTGAAGTTATGCTCAAAATTTTCAGACCAATTTCTTCACTTTTTTTGAATATATGGGTTATTATATTTTTAAATACAGCTCCATTTACTGAGTCTGAAGTGAACTGATATGCTACCACTTGTTTCCAACGGCTAGTAACACCACCCAGCATAAATACCAAAACATGGTTAGCTGTACCACTGTGATCTGGAAGTGTTACATCCCCATAGTACTTTTTTTAAGGATGTATCATATGTGCTTCCCGGTGTGATAGCCATTTCATCTAAAACTAGCACACAATCCTTCTCGTAAGATGAAAATTGTTCGACTTTCAATTCCAAAAATGAGAAAATTTCATGTAGAGTTTCAGAATCAAAATTTAAATTTTGAAGTCGTTTTTGCAGAGTTCTTAATGATGGCAAAGGATATTTCTGTTTCAATAGTTCAGTATACCCACTGCCGCCACAAATGAATTTCAATTTCAAGCTTTTTATAATGGTATCATTGGTCCACTTCATAAGTTTTACACTTCCTCATTTTCTTCTTTTTTAAAGCTAACAATTGGTCTTCGTTGAATAAGTAGGCCAACTGATCACACTGAGTACAATTGGGTTGTTTTGGTACTCGCTTCAACTGTTTTTCTGCCTGCCTTAAAGCTTTTTTGTACCGTAGCGCTCTCCTCTTCTCTTTTGAGTACAGTCTTTCATACTTCCTCAATTTGCTCAGTAATTCTGCATTTTCACTGTTTGGCATTACTTCTTGTATTGGTGAGATTGTGGTAGCAGTGTTCTCACTAGAACAAGATTTTGATGGGGACGATTGTAATGTTTCAACTAGATTTACATCTGGACAATATCCTGATGTTGATGGTTCTGCTAATTCAGCTGGTAACTCCACTGTCTCACCTTAAATGAAAAAATCTTGAGTTATGAACTCCAAATTAAAAAAATGTAAAATCACATACTGAATATAAGCTTTGCTTTTTTTTTGGAGAATTAGCTTTTCTTTGAAGTGGTGCCTTCCTCTCAGGTTTCGGTTTTGTGGAGGAAAATATTGTTGGAACAGCATTAGCTTTCAATTTTTTTTGCCATCTTCTCGAACTTTTTCAAACATTTCAGGAGCATAATGAACCTTAAATTATATTAATGAAATATGTTTAAAAAATTTAGTATAACTGAAAACTGAATTATTTATAGGTAAATACATACCTCACATAGAGTGGAATGTTATGTTGGTGTCCAATTAGCCCTTTTCATTCTGATAACCCATACCCTTCTTCTTGATGGATCTTTTGGAAAATATTTCATCACAAACCCTTTTTTGAAGAATTACTGCAATTAACAGCCGCACAACTAGGCATTTTGAAACAGATTCTGAACCTGAAAAAAGTGAATATTTTTTCAAATTTGTGTATATTTCACTTCGGCATTCTATGACAGATTCAAAGCTTAACATTTCAAGCTAGTTTTCATATCTAAAAACTCCAAGATACATAAATAATTATCAATTAGTGCTCCATACATTGGTTGGATAATCACAATGAAAATACGGTATAGAGTCGTTATCGATCTAAAGTAATTATTTCAGTTAACAAATAGATAGTATATATGTTGAATTACTCTTACCTTTCTCTAAAAAAGACTCTATATTTTACATGAAACACGAAAAACCACCTGAACATAAAATGTAAACAAAAAAGTTTTCCCTAAAAATGGCGATTTGTACCACGTGAGCCGGACAACCAATCAAAAATGATACCACCATTGTCGCCACTGTGTTTAATAGAGTCACTGTAGTACGAAATGGTGATTGAGCTAGTCCAGTTATTAGAACATCGACTCATCTCAGATCTCAGAGACCTGCAGATTTAACTTGAACATTTTTGGCGCGCGTGTTCCGCAAGAAACAGCGTGCTATCATTTCGTCACAATGTCTGTATTTTTCGAATTTTTTTGGTCTGAAACGATTGGGTTCGACTCCCTGATGAAGAATTCGAGATCAAATCCAATTCTGTCCGGCCAGCCGTTGGCACGATAACTCTCGAACAGAACGACTTAGAGAGTTGAAATTTGCAGGGTAAATTTGTAGCGTAAATATCTCAGAGAAATTTGTTAACGAGCGAAATCCACTGAGCGGTTTCGGAGTTAAGGCCGTTTTTAGTCAAAACGTTTTTTATGAATATTTCCGGAACCGATCACTCGATCTTTCTGAAATTTAGCATCAAATTGTAGAATCATGACCTTTATACGCCTGCGAAGTTTTGTTATGACCGGACCGCTCTAAGGTGGCAAAAAAAAATTTCAAAAATTTTAAAATTTTGTTTTCACGATAACTCGAAAAATACTGATCTGATTAAATTGAAACTCAGTAGTTAGATGCAAAAGACCAATGCAAACACTTTTGCAAAATTTCGTGAAGATCACGTGACATGAAAAAAACAAAAAATTACTACTATTTTGCGGAATACTTTGCTTAAAATGCCGAAACCTATTTTTTTGAGGTTCATGCTGCCCTTTCCGGGCATTTTTCGTTGTGCGCATGCGCAGATGAGAAGTCATTTAACTGCTGTAGTTTTCATCAGAGAGGATTGGGGTTTTGGGGTGGCGGATGCCAATTCCTCCATAGAATCCAGATCCCTGATGAGGGTCTGCGCATGCGTAGATTAAAGATGAGATATCTCTCGAACCATTAGTGTTGGCGAATCGGAGTTTTTTGTAAGGTGTGCTATTTTGAGAGGACTTTTAGCCGCGAGTAGATTGCGCATACGCAGAAGAGAAGTGACTGTTTTTGAATTGGATGTGTTAAGTTGGGAGTGCTGAGTCGATATTGTGAGGTTTTAAAAGAATATTCATAGCAATTCAGTGCAAGGACAACTCGGTTTGGGGGATGTAGCGTTTTTTTCCGACTTGAAGTGTTCGTACCGTGGCCCTGGGGCAAATTTTGATATTGATGTTACACCTTACAGGCATTTTTCGTTATGCGCATGAGCAAACCATCAGTGATTTACCTGGTGGTGTTTTCGTCAGAGAGGATTGGGGTTTTGGGGTGGCGGATGCTATTCCTCCATAGAATCCCCTGTTGAGGGTCTGCGCATGCGTGGATTAAAGATGTGATATCTCCTGAACCACTAGTGTTGGAGAATCGGAGTTTTTTACCGTGGCCCTGGGGCTAATTTTCAAATTGATGTTACCCCTTACGGGCATTTCTCGTTATGCGCATGAGCAGACCATCAGTGATTTAACTGCTGAAGTTTTCGTCAGAGAGAATTGCGGTTTTGGGGTGGCGGATGCTATTCCTCTATAGAATCCCCTGGTGAGGGTCTGCGCATGCTGGGATTCAAGATGCGATATCTCCTGAACCACTAGTGTTGGAGAATCAGATTTTTTTGTGAGGTGTGTGATTTTGGGAGGACTTGCAGCCATGAGTATATTGCGCATGCGCAGACGAGAAGTGAATGGTTTTGGGTTGTTTGGGTTATGTTGGGAGTAATGAGCCGATATTGTGAGGTTTTAAAAGAATATTCATGTCAATTCAGTGCACGGACACAAGTCAGTTTGGGGGAAATAGCGTTGTTTCCGAGTGGAAATGTCTGTATGGTAGCCCTGAGGTGAATTTATAAATAACTATATTCGGTAGATCTATATTAAAATACGTTCGGATTTGGAGAAGAGGCAATTGCGTTCCTAACGGAGGTTCCACAACCGCAATTTTTTTTCGATCTACCGTAAAGCTAATAGCCAAACTGTACTGATAGCTATATTTGTTAAAGGAACTTGAAAAAAAAAAGCACTGACGTGAAGTAAGTACTCTTTGGCGCGCGTGTTCACGGTGGCTAATTTGAATAGAATGATGAGTACTTCAAGCTCAGTGGATAGAGCGAGCCGAAGATCTACCCAAAGGATAGTGGACACCATTCACTGTCGGTTCAAAAATTAACAGTGCTGTATCTAAGCTGCCATCAGGATAGAGTAACAAAGTTGGAAAAGAACACAACTGACTCTCCTTAGTCGCACAAGCTCCTAAAAGATTTGGGAGGGTCAGTATAATCCTAATCATGTTTATAGCACCCACGCCAAATGCAGATTGACTTAGAAATGAAAGAAAAAGTGTAACAAAGCATTGACGTGGGGTCGATCTGCCTTGGCGCGCGTGCTATAAACATGATTAGGATTATACTGACCCTCCCAAATCTTCTAGGAGCTTGTGCGACTAAGGAGAGTCAATTGTGTTCTTTTCCAACTTTGTTACTCTATCCTGATGGCAGCTTAGATACAGCACTGTTAATTTTTGAACCGGCAGTGAATGGTGTCCACTATCCTTTGGGTAGATCTTCGGCTCGCTCTATCCACTGAGCTTGAAGTACTCATCATTCAATTCAAATTAGCCACCGTGAACACGCGCGCCAAAGAGTACTGACTTCACGTCAGTGCTTTTTTTTATGTTTTATGTTTGTTCCTCGGAACAGAGTGCTTATCAATTTGCCCAAATGTCTGTAATTTTCGAATTTTTGACTGAAAATGGTATCAAACGATTTGGTTCGACTCACTGATCAAGAATCCGTGGTCGAAATCGATTCTGTCCAGCCGTTCGGCCGGCCGTCCGCTTTTTTTTTATTAATTCTAAGTTCAGTCAGTATTACGTTGTTTGCAAAAATGAAGTTTAAGACTAATCATATTAGAATGCTATTAATGTGTGAAGGGTTTTGAAATGTAAATATAAACTATAAATTGTGGGATTCGTCAGCTGCAGTATTAAATTGAGTATAAAATGATTTCTTTCTGGGTTATATGTCCCAAACTCTGAAATAAATCTATAAAATAAAAAATTTCTTAATTTGTGATTTGCTTCTGCGAAAAATACATATATTTGTCAGAAGCAATCAATCGAGCAATGTTGCCTAACAAACAATAACGAAACAACATCAACGATGAAACAACTATATCTGTGTTTTTCACGCAGAGGCAAATCTCAAAATAATAATTTTTTTATTTTATAGATAGATAGATTTTTCAGAGAGAAAATCCAGAAAGAAACCATTCAATAATGAATATACCTCCCACATTATCCTTTAATGATTATTGAATTGAGTATTTCACATAGTTATTTAGTTTAGAGAAGATATTTATATTTATTATGTGATCTGCAACCACATTATTATACTCACCACCAATCACACGAAAAATACAGGCTCTTCTGTCCGCCGTAGCGAAATTAGCAAAAATAAGTATCGTCCGGACATGACACTAGAATTGATCAGCTTTGGAAACGGAGAAGTCACCAACCAGTTCTGTCCTAAAAGCGTGGGCCAAATTAAACACTTTTGAAGGGAAAGTCCTATTTCTGTACTTGATATACGAAAACTGATGTCGGTTACATAGTTACAGGATGTCTTTCGAAAATGTGCGTTTTCGAATTATTGCTTTAACTTTTCTTCTGTTGAAAATTTTCCATTTCTGTTAGAACATTATTATAGCAACTTCTTACGCAGAATATAATCAGGCATTTTACGGTTCAATACAAACATAACTGCCTGTAAGAATAACTATCAGTGCTGTGGTCACTGTGGATACAGTATGATACGGTTCAATACAAACATAAGTGTATGTGTCATTTGCTTTGTATCTGTCATTTGCTGTTGTGAAATCTCTTGTGAGGTCCAAAATCCATAAAAATATGTAGAGGTCGACAAAAAACTGTAATATGCACCTAGGCAATTCGACTATAATAGACAGTTTTTCGTCCTTGGTACATAAATAACTATTTAACCTAAAATACGATATTAATGATTTAAATGGCAGAGTATGTTTTGTTCAGCAAGCAAAAAATATTTGGGTTGAGGGAGGGAGTTGATTTCGGCAAGAATATAAATATTGTTTTTGTGAAATTCCTAGCGATTTTGTAACAGTTCATCACCACTGCACCTCCATATATCGCAATAATGGAAAATCTCACATGCTGACCTAATTTCGGCCTATTATGTTCTTCCAAATCAAGCACTGGAACAAAATTTCCAACGACCGGAAAAATTCATGCCATCACTTTTCAAAATCACTTTTATAAGGGCCGTGAAAATGAAAAAGATAAGGAAAAATATTTCTGGGGACTAATGGGATGAAATACGCGAAAGGATGGAAGTAATCCAGTGGAAAATTTATTCGGGAACGTCTGGAAAATGCACGTCCTCAAGTCCTTGGCATATCGGAATCAGTCTAGGCATATGCGAAACCACACACCGCACGATTAGGCCTTCGACTTGAGAATTTATTGCTTCGATACTAGGTCGATAAAAATTTGAAAGAGGAGAGGAAGGGTGGGCTTCTAGAGATTGATCGAATCCAAGAATTGGATTTTCCTCATTTCGCAGAATGCTTATCTGAATGGAAATATACAGCGGCTCTAACCAGAATATTGACAGAAGATTTTCTCATTCGTATCGCTCTTCTCAATCAAACGGTAAATAAGATTTCGAGGAGATGTGGAATATCCTCAATTGTTCAAGGGCTTCATTTCTATGAACGCATTTCAGGAATGTAAACGAAATGTTGATTCGGCATACTGAGTATCAGATATTTACGGAAGTGTCCAATCTCACGAATATGCAATCTCAATCTAGCAATGTTATACAAAGATTTTTTCTGGGTTTTCTCTCCCAAACTCTAAACTGAAAATTCTTTGAGAGTACTATCGTGAAGTCAGGAGCTTTTAAGTGCGTGTTCTTCTACCAATTCACGCCTCATTTTTGGCGCTCTAGTTCCTCGGAGTGCTTATCAATTTGCCCAAATGTCTGTAATTTTCGAATTTTTGGCTGAAAATGGTCTCAAACGATTTGGTTCGACTCACTGATCAAGAATCCGAGGTCTAAATCGATTCTGTCCGGCCGGCCGGCCGTAGGCATGATAACTCTCGAACGAAAGGAGTAAGAGGATTGAAATTTGCAAGGTGGTTTTGGAGCGTAAATATCTCGGACAAGTTCGTTAATGGGCGGAATCTGTCAAGCGGTTTCGGAGTTATGGCCGATTTTAGTAAAACACATTTTTTATGAATATTTCCGAAACCGATCAATTGATCCATCTGAAATTTAGCATCAAATTGTAGAATCATGACGTTTATACGCATGTGAAGTTTTGTATTGACCAGGTTACCGGAAAGTGTCAAAAAAAAATTTCAAAATTTAAAAAAAAAAATTCTACAATAACTCTCGAACGGAATGAGCTAGGCAGTTGGAATTTTCAGAGTAGGTTAGGGAGATGAATATCTCGTTAAGTTCGTTATTGGGCAAAATAGGCCAGATGGTTTCGGAGTAACGAAAAAAAAATTTTTTTTTTAAGCAACAAATTTCAATTCCAATTCTTATTTAAGATGCAGTTTCACCATTAAAATCCATCGATATCATGTTCAACTCCAACAAGCTAATACTTGGAGATTTTTCTAAATTTCAATAATGAATCCTACTTCTATGTTTCCACAGAGTGCGATAATTATTCTATCTAAGCTTTATTATATGATCTGTGTTCATACTCGTACATTTCATCCTGTTCTATAAGAGAGAGTCAAATTCAGTTCAGCTATTTTAATTTGATTTCTTCCATGGTGCAGTTCTCATTCTCAGGTTGCTCATTTAATCTTGATAAATAAACTATTATTTGAATTGAATTTCCTTTTTGATGCAGCTCTATCATAAGAATACATTTATATGATTCCCAACTCTGAGAAACCAATACTTTCGGAGATATAATTTGTCTGTTTGAACTAGAGCGCCAGAAATCTCCTGTCCACAGGGCTTGAACCCATTCTATTTTTTCAATTACAATCAGGGCTTCACACGAGAGCAAGATTTTTCTCATTTCGTCTCGCTCGCGTCTCGGAAAAGCGAGACGAGACGAGACGAGACGTTTTGAAATATATTTTAGTCGATACCGAGACCACATACACCGCAACACGAGAGTCTCGTTTCTGATCTCGTTAATTTTTTTTTTATGAAAGTCTTATTCGAAAAATTAGAAAAGGAGTACCTACATAGAGATCAATATATTTTACAAGATATCAATTCTTGTGACAATCTGTGAAAAATTTTGTGCTGAATTAAAATGATGTTTTATCATTTTTATTTCAACTTATTAACTGTTCTTATAACATCATATAGTAACGTATTTCATATCATAAATATCTATCCTTTAAGATTTTGATTTTGATTTTAGGCTTTGATGTGTTTATTTCAAGATCGATTTTTTATTCTCGGTTGAGTATATGTGTCTATAAACTACTGATTAGTAAACGTGCATACTATTGAAAGGGTTTCTTAGCTCGAAAATGTCTACCTGGGAGATCGTCTTATTTACTACAGATACATAAAATAAACTTTTCTGATATACGACTCGACCTTCTTCAACAACCGGAGAAAACAATTGAATATGAAGAGTTTCCACTCTTCGTTCTCTATATTTCGTCTATATTGTACATCGATCGTTCTAGTAATACACGATATTTTAAAGACCTGGCGATAATTGAGATTGTTTTCCAAAAAAAAATTGAAATTGACAACCATAAAAACTGATCCCCTTATGAATTTAACACTTAACGGACATCTTTCTTTGCCCCTAAATCCCAATGCTTTTGAAATTTCGTTTCTATTTGAACATCTAGATAAATTTATTGTTTTTTATTGTGCTTCTATTCTATTTTGAGTTCACTGTGGACTTATTATGAACACTATAAAAGTAACTTCACTCTTGTCCACTACAGTTGTTTGTCGTCTGACATATGTTTCGGAAACAAAGTTTCCATCTTCAAAGACTTTGTTTCCGAAACATATGTCAGACAACAAAAAACTGTAGTGGACAAGAGTGTAGTAGTTACTTTTATAGTGTTTTTGTGTGCTTCTTGTAGTGAAGATGTGAACAATTATTGTATTCATCTGTGGAATTACATACGATAAAACTGGTAAAGAAATAAAAAATGAAGCTATTCAATGTTTCTAAAAGTAGAGAAATACATGGTTTAAATTAATGTACATCTTAAAGACTCATCCTGTTCATACTTTTCTACTAGTACGTACATTGTAATAAATCTATAGACAATAATTACAAAAATCTTATTTTTCTGGTAGTAGATGAGCACAGGTTTGCTCCGCTTCATGCATTGTTTCTGTCTGAAGGAGTATTTTCCGAATCAGAAATCATTATCAAGTTACAAATACGAATAACAAAATGGGTTCAAGCCCTGTGGACAGGAGCTTTCTGGCGCTCTAGTTCAAACAGACAAATTATATCTCCGAAAGTATTGGTTTCTCTGAGTTGGGAATTATATCAATGTATACATATGATAGAGCTGCATCATAAAGGAAATTCAATTCAAATATTAGTTTATTTATCAAGATTAAATGAGCAATCATGAGAATGAGAACTGCACCATGGAAGAAATCGAATTAAATCTGGCCAATTTTGCCCAATAACAAACTTAACCGAGATATTCATCTCCCTAACCTACTCTGAAAATTTCAACTACCTAGTTCATTCCGTTCGAGAGTTATTGTGGAAAAACTTTTTTAAATTTTCAATTTTTTTATACACTTTGCGGTAATCTGGTCAATACAAAACTTCACATGCGTATAAAGGTCATGATTCTACAATTTGATGAAAAATTTCAGATAGATCGAACGAACTTGTCCGAGATATTTACGCTCCAAAACCACCTTGCAATTTTCAATCCGCTAACTCCTTTCGTTCGAGAGTTATCGTGCCTACGGCCGGTCGGCCGGCCGGACAGAATCGATTTCGCACTCGGATTCTTGATCAGTGAGTCGAACCAAATCATTTGAGACCATTTTCAGCCAAAAATTCCAAAATTACAGACACTTGGGCAAATTGATAAGCACTCTGTTCCGAGGAACTAGAGCGCCAAAAAAACAAGTTTCGTATGACAATTGCCCAAAACAGGTTTAAAGTACCTACAAATAGTAGGTATTCCATAAAACATGTATAAAAGAAGATAAGTAATAATAAATTACCTTGTAATCGATAAAAAATTTCCTGATCTACGTTCACCAAACTACAGAATTATGCTTTCAATATTTACGTAATTTTTTTAAAAATTTCGGGTGAGGTCCCCGTTGCATCGCTAAAATACGAGTATTTCAACCCCAATATTTTTGAAGTTACAATATTCCCTTCTGTCAAGTTGACATTATGAGAATTCATACATAGAATAATAATTATATCAATCTGTGAAATACGATTTACATTGAAATTTTAAAAAATCATATCTCCGAAAGTATTAGCTTGTTAAAATTGAAAATGATATGAGTGGATTCTTATGATAAAACTACTTATTAAAAAAAATTTGATTTGGAATTTGTTTCGTAAAAAAAAATTTTTTTTTTTGTTACTCCGAAACCATATGTCCGATTTTGCCCAATAACGAACTTAGCCGAGATATTCATCCCCCAAACCTACTCTGAAAATTTCAACTCTCTAGCTCATTCCCTTCGAGAGTTATCGTGCTTACGGCCGGCCGGCCGGACAGAATGAATTTCGACCACGAATTCTTGATCAGTGAGTCGAACCAAATCGTTTAAGACCATTTTCATCGAAATATTCCAAAATTACAGACATTTGGGCAAATTGATAAGCACTCAGTTCCGAGGAACTAGAGCGCCAAAAACTGAGGTTATAATATTATAATGTCGCGGTGACATGATGAAGCAACCTAGACGGAAAACAAAATTAGGCAAATGTTATTGCTCTATCAACACCAATACATAGTACCTAACAACGGTACTAACATGAAACGGATGGATTCCATTTCTAATGAAATAAAGAGATCAATAAAATTCATTTGAAATTTTGTAAATATATGAAGTAGCAATGAAAGGAGAGATCATAAATTCATACATAGATTTTTTGCATAGAAGAGAATACATTTTTCCTGGTGATTACTGTAGAAAGGAAAGTATCGTAGTAAATTATTTATTAATTGCTAAGAATTTGAATAATTCATTATTTAAAGTACGTTGCCCTGAAAAAATCTATAAACATAAATTAAAAAAATCTATGCATTTGTATCGAAAAATAAGGTTTGCTGGAAAGTTCGAAATTTGATGGATCCACTTATATTCTTATGTGTAAATTATGCAATATTTTGCCAATGAGTCTTGGTTAATTGATAAAGCAAATCCCTAATAACTAAACGTTGTAGCTAATGCAAGGTTTAACCACTAGGTGAAATTGATTTAATATTCAATGTACGAGCGCATTAAAGTTCATAATGCAAATTCATCGCCTATTATATTGTCTTGTGTTTCTGGTGAGTATCAACAGAGTGTAACTCGGAGGAAAATAATTATCGTAGAGCAAACTATAACCCCAGGTGTTTCATTTTCAGATCTAAGCATACAAATTTCTATCATGTATGGTTCTGGAGTACTCCTACAAAAACCACTGAAAAAAATATTTAAATTATTGATTCATTTAAAAATGGTCTATGGGCTTATTTCGGAAATTCATAACACTCCAATTTGAGTTAACTTAAAAACCTTCACGATAATTTGCCGTGGAGTTATCGTCAATTGTTCCGTATGAAGAAAAGTACGAATGTGTTGGGGGTAGTTACCTATAGATATCGATTTTGTAATGAAGATTTTTATATTAAAATCCAATATACGGCAGTCGAAGCAGTACACAAAAATCAAGTAATTAATTTAATAATTAAGTTACCGAGAAAAATGAATTTCAAAAATTAAAATTTTTGTAGAATTTTTTTCGTAATATTTTTTTCAATGAGTTCCTCTGGGAAAACATGATAAAATTCCATGGGAAAATGAATAAGAATCGTAAAATTGCTCATTATGGTGATTCTTGGGGAAACGATACATTTAAAGCTACGGGGCATTAAGAAAAAAAAATACAGTGCTCTGAATTTTTCACTAATTTTCCGGGACACTCAAGATTGGAAAATTACCACCAATATCCCCGTTTATTAATTATTTCCAAAGTTATATCAGGGGTTATTCAGTCAAAATTGATGTTGATTTCGAAACTCCACTTCGGTTTTCTGCACGATCATCATTTCCCTATAATAATCAAAGTCTGAAAGAACCATTTTCTTTTATTGGGGATATTCCCACGGAAAATCATCGTTCAGACTTTTTAGTTAACTCAAATTCAAGGCCATTAATTTACCTATAAAAGCTATATGTCAGAATTTTGATAAATCAAGGCCAGTAGACCTATTTGAAGATAAGCAGAAAGTTGTAAACTTTTTTAATTGCTTTTCTCAATTATTGTGACTAGTGTATTTCTAACCATAATTTCATTTCGATAAATTCCAACAATCATCTCATTAATTTGGTTAAATATCAGAAGCTTGTCTCGCTATTTTCAAAGAGATCACCAAGATTGGTGCAGCGGCAATCTCATAAAAACTTTTGTGTAAAAGAATTCGGTCTGCTAGAGCGAAATTATAGTTTTGTTTTGAATTCTTCATATGAAAATTATGCCGTATCGTCAGATTTGAATCGGATATATGTTTTACGGTCGCAAACATATTCGAAGTTTGATTGAATTTGGTCTTATCAGTAAGTATAGTTCCATTCTCATCCGGAATGAAAATATGGAAAACTTCGAGAAACTTTCTGGAATCCTACTATTTCCTTTAAATTGTGTATTCGTGATCTCGTGTCCTTCGAGTCGGGAACGATATTTGGCTGATTATCAAACGTTTGCATCGTATGAGTGCAGCAACTTTTCAGCAATCGCTGAAAACAAAGTATATTATTTAGATTTTCGATATCCATTACCTGATTTCTTTGATAAACAAATATTAGAAAAATAAAAAGAAAAGAATATGAAAATATAAAACAAATTAATTTTCTGATACACAAATAATTACTATGAATTGGATCGGAAACAAGAAATATTGAGGTGATTTATGCGAGAAAAATTGTCAAAAAATTGAAATAATAATGATAGTATAATAATAATAAATCATTAAATCGTTTGTTTCTGGGGTTTCTCTCCCAAACTCTGAAAAATATCGATAATATAAAAATTATTTTGTGATTTGCTTCTGCGTAAGAAACACAAGATATTTGTCGGAAGCAATCAATCGAACAACGCTGCCTAACAAATAACAACGAAACAAATATATCGTAAAGTTTCAGACTCCTTGGTCAGACGCTTCACGAAAATCTTCAGAATTATTTTGTTGATAGTTATTCTGAAATTAGAGAATTGCCACATTGACAGTACTTGAAAATCATAGATAACATAGTTTTAATTTGAATAGAAATTTCCAAGTTCCAACTCTTTTTTCAATAAATTCAGCCAAATATGTTCAATACCAATTGAGCAATTTGCAAAATTGTATCCTCTGTTCAATAAAATACAAGTTGACTTAAGGAGTCAACTATAATGACTGGAAGAGCCATTTGAAGGTGTACACATGGTAATAGACGATTAGTTGCCTATCGGCAAGCTGATGCCTCTATTGATGCCCGTTGTAGCCGGAGGTGTTGATGGTTTAGCGTTAGGGGAGTTCGTGCCAAGAAATGCGTGCCCGCAATTCACAGAATGGTAACAGATGGAAAACTGAGGGTGCAGATAGCGGCAAACCTGCATGCTTCATTGTTGTGCCAACTACAAGAGGAAAATATCCGCGGTCAGTTACATAAATGGGGTGTCTATCATTTCGTGCTGTCCAACAATTACTTCTTGATTATTAGAATTACATACAAGTGGTGAATACACGCGATTGCAGTGACCGTGATTGTTGTCATTAAAAAATCCCTCCTCTCTTTGAATTCCCGGTTTGTTTCAACTGAATAGCGTGAGTCCTAACAAGTAGATGATTTTTTTTTTAACAATTATTTCTTGTCTCTAACTAGATCGGGCGCTGAGGCCCTAGCTTCAAATATAGCAATCGAAATCAGCATAACAAAGTTCTCAAAAAGCACTGAAGTGAAGTCAGGAGCTTTTGCGCACATGTTCATCTGTCTATTCACGCCTCATACACCTCCATGAAATACTACTGCAAGAACCTTCAAGCCGTCTTTATTCAACCGAGTACTAGATTTTAATTTGATCAGATCTGTATTTTTGATGATATTGGAAAATCAAAATTCGTCTTGAAGATTGTGCAGAATTTCAGCAGAATCCTACGAATATGTTCTGAAATATAAAATTCTCGAAGAAAAGTTTTCATTTCTTTTCCGCATATACGATCGTCACAAAATTTGGCATTCTATTAGTATTTAACAAGTTCAAATTGGATCCGATCTGTATTTTTTGAGTTATAGAGGAAATAATGATAATATTAACTGTTCGACCGCATATGCCCATTAACGAACTCAACTGTCGTATTTGAATACGCAGCCTAACCTGAAAATTGCAAGTTGCTATCTCTTTCCGTTCGAAAATTATCGTATCAGTGCTCACCTATCCAGCCAATGAACTCTCCCAAGGCTGTGCGGGTTCCTATATTTCTTCAATATCTCGAACAATATAGATCCGATCGTGTTCAAATTCAGAACTTGGCTTTACTTTTTTGTAATGATTGAAAAAGTTCTGTATCTCAGAAACTATCTGTTCGGTATCGCTGAAATCTTGCGAGAGCCTTCAAAACCTAACTTCAGGTCGAAGTTCCACATTTGAACACGATTGGATCTATGTTGTTGAAGATCCGAGCAGCCTTGGGTGGTTTAGTAGCTGGATAGGTGACCGTTGCCTCGATGACTTTCTAATGCAAACAGATATCGACTTGCAATTTTCAGGGTAAGTTACGCATCTGAATTGAAAACTTGAGACCGTTCTTGGGCATATTCGGCTAAAGAGCTTTGGAGTTATACCTATCTCAAATTTTGTTCTTTTTTCCTCAGTAACTCAAAATATGCAGATCTAATTGAATTAAAACTTTGTTATTACTTGTAGAATGCCCGCGCGATAAGTTTAGCGAAAGTTCTTTATTATCTTATCACTAGAAACAAAATTAAAAAAAAATTTCCTTCTAAAATGTTATGATTCAGAAACTTTACGTCAGAAATTCCATGCATACCTTTAAGCCCCCATTCTAAATTCGAGTCCCGAATTTCAACTCGATCGTATGAGGCGTGAATAGACAATGGAAAAGGCGCGCAAAAGCTCCAGACATCACGTCAGTGCTTTTCGAGAATTTTGCAATGTTCGAACGGTTTTTGTTTTTAATCATCAAAACATCCTTCATTCAGAGGTTTTAAAATCTGTACTGTAAGAAATATTTGATTTGAGGTACAACATATTCTTAGATAGGTTGATGACTTCATTCACATCTTATGATTAAAATCTGAGACTTTCAGCAGTTGACATCAATATCTCCTTTCAAGTAATCATTAAAGGATACTGTGGGAGGTATACTCATTATTAAAAGGTTTCTTTCTGGGGTTTCTCTCCCAAACTCTGAAAAATATCTACAAAATAAAAATTAATTATTTTGTTGAAAGGTTTTTTTCTGGGTTTTCTCCCCCAAACTCTGAAATATAACTCCAAAATATTTATAAAATAGAAATTAATTATTTTGTGATTTGCTTCTGCGTAAGAAACACAAGAAATTTGTCAGAAGCAATCAATTGAACAATGTTGCAGAAAAAACAACAACGAAACAACATCAACGAAGAAACAACTATATCGTAACGATTTGCTTCTGCTTAAGAAACACAAGATATTTGTCAGAAGCAACCAATAGAACAATATTGCCTAACAAACAACAACGAAACAACATCAACGAGGAAACAACTATATCGTAACACTTCGGAGTCTATATCAGACTCCTTCGTCAGACACTTAACGGAAAATCTTCAGAATTATTTTGTTGATATTTATTCTGAAATTCGGGAAAACCTAGAGAAGAAACCTTCTAATGATCTCCCTTCAAATTCAATTTATTCCTCATATTTCATTATTGCATTATATTATGAATGTGTACTCATCTAATTGCTAAATCTAAAATTAATTTCAATCACATCTGATAATTGATTGTCAACCATATGCTCTCATCATTGGATGTCATGAATCATTCCTTTAATTCCATCATCTTAATGTGGCCAAATTCTTCACGATTTTTCTACAACAGAATATTTTAAAAGTTAAATGATGCCGAATAATGTTTATGAAATGTGAAGAAATAATTTGTCATGCAAATCTGCCTGCCTAAGTAGCAGGTAAAAAGCGCGCTTATAAATATTTAAAAGATAATCTGACTTTCTTATTCTGTCACTTTCGAGGTCGAAGCGCCGCTGTTATCCCTTAGGAATGAAAGAAGGGGAATAGCCAAACATTGGACAAAACAGTAGCTTACTTCAATCCATTAGAAATTTAAGCACCCTCCTCAAATAATTCGATTGCCTTAACAGAAAATGTATATTTATGGGAAGAGCTAACACTAGTCCGGATGACGATTTATTAAAAATGATTTCATGCTTTCTATCCACTTCATTCGCACTAAGTACTATCTATATCTATATTTCCGAAGGTTTGATATTTGGAACTACTAGCCCAAAATCAAACTGGAGAGCTTATTATTGAAATTAATATGTTTATACTAACCCTCCTAGGTCTTCTCCAAGGAGACTCCTCATATCGTCTTGAGAGCTTGAACGAGTTGGTTTTGTTTTGTGTAGGCTCTGTTACTGTCTCCTTACGCTACCTCAGGCACAGCACTGTTAAATTTTTTTCATCCAACCGTGAATGGTGGTATTTACCGTGCCCACAAAATTTATTTCCTAGCCCCGGGGTTGATCTTGAGACTATCGGCACCTGTCAAACGCAGGCAACAATACATTCCTTTCATCAAATCAAATACTTTCTTCAGATTTGGTTCAGGTACAAAGTTACAAGCATTTAAACATTTTATTGGATACCGTAGAGTGGTGTGATTTTGCACTACTTTTCATAGTTTCAGAAACCATCGACTTCGTGTAAGGCGGAATAGACAATGGAACATGCGCGCAAAAGCTCCGGACTTCACTTCAGTACTTTTCTCAATCGTTTGTTATTGAACCTATGTGTTATATCTGGAGATATTCGATTTCAGTTCCATTCGACAAAAAATGTGGAAAAGTACATATTTCGGTAATATTCCCGAAACTAATAATCCACCCTCGTATACGAACTATTTCTTGTCAGGTCTTATCGCAGTAAACCTAGGCACTTAGAAATACTTTTATCAGCTATTGAAGAAGAAGTTTTGAAGTAGTCTCTTTCAGTGTCCGAAAAAAGTTGACCAGCTGCTACTTGAGGCTCATAGAAGAGACGCCCCTGTTGAGGGTAGATCTTCAGCGAATTTTATGCTCCCTTCTCCCGCTTTTCTCAGCATATAACGAGCTCGAAAATTAATTAATACCAGTCCAAAACAGGGACATCCCGAGACATAAATCAATCGCCGACAAAAAAAAAAGTGTCGGAGAGTGAAGTGAGCAACACATAACCCCAATCTATAGCGAATGTAACTTGGTTGCCTCTGATGGGGATCTATTCTGCGGGGACCGCGCGGCAACTTTTTTCTATCTTCCGCAGGAAGTTATCAATATCGTGATTAACGCTCCTCCATATCCGGTCCAAGGGATTTGCGGAAAGCCGGCCGATAGGGCAGGAATAAGGGATTTTATTATTTTGTGATTCAGATCTGATTCCCTGCGAATTAAGTGCTATCCATTCAAAAATATGGTACAGTCGTATATTATCGAATTAATCCCAACTTCGGGCAGAAATAGAGCCCCGAATGTTATTCACGCAGTTGCACAAAAACTTACGAGCTGGGAATTTTAAATTATTCGGTTCAGCTGCTGAGTTGGGAAGGGAATTTTTTCCGATACGAAGGGATTTGGAACACATTGTTTAGAAAGTGGGTAGAACAATCACGTTAAATGAGGCCTCAACTATTCAAACTAATTTCATCAGCTTGAGAGAGTTGAATAATAATCTCCTCATACCGCAGGCAGACAATATGCAGAGTTATGGATGTTACGTACAAAAAATATCTTGTCTGTTGTTCCATTGCGTAGTGCAAGGAGATAATATTTTGATATGTTGTCAACCATTGCACTGTTCCAGCCGTTACTAAATTAGTCACAAAAATTGGTTCAAGCACTAACGTGAAGTCAGGAGCTTTTGCGCGCATGTTCTATTGTCTAGTCACCTCTATTGGACACCCATTGAATTTATCATCGATATATACCGTTTTCTCAGTTTTTATTCAATATAAATCCATTTTATTCCATTTCAATGACTTTTTCAATGACCAGTAGTGAAAGAATCGTCTACGATCACAGAATTTTCAATTCTGACATATGCATTCTATTGGATTGGAAATACGAAAAACCTTAGGCTTCAGGCCACTCCGGTATACAATATTCTCGACATTCCGAAAAAATTCGTCTGTCGGCATTCTATAAGTAACCAGCGAGTTCTAATTGGATGAAATTTGTATATTTTGAGTTATAGCGGAAATAACAACAAAATTTCAGATAAGTATAACTTCAAATCTATCTGGCTTATTATGCCAACTAACGAACTTGAATGTTGCATTCGGATGCGCAACTGACCCTGAAAATTGCAAGTCGCTATCTCTTTCCGTTCTCAAGTTATCGGGAGATGCATAATATTTTTTCGTAATATTTTTAAAAATCTCGCGGTACTGTCCTCACAAGATTTCACGTCTTTATGATAATATTCCACAACTAGTAACCAAGCTTCAATTCGATCGGCTCTATATTTTTTGAGTTATCGAGAAAATAATATTTCAAATGGGTATAACTCTGAAACCGTTTTACCGATTATGTCCAACAACGAACTTAACTTTCCCATTCGGATGCGCAACCTACTCTGGAAATTTCAAATCCCCATCTCTTTTCGTTCGAAAGTTATTGAGGCAATGGTCACCCATCCACCTACTGAGCTCACACAAGGTTGCTTGGATCTCCGACAATATAGATCCGATCGTGTTCAAACTTGGATTTTGGTAGTAGAGTTAGGTTTTGAAGGGTCTCGCAAGGTTATCGTGACATAAATCATATTTTGTAGTAATTTTTGCGCGTATGTTCTGGGAAACATCGCGTTATCATTTTGCCCAAATGTCTGTAATTTTCGAATTTTTCGCTGAAAATGGTCTCAAACGATTGGGTTTGACTCCCTGATCAAGAATTCGAGGCCAAATTTGATTCTGTCCGGCCGGCCGTCCGTCCGGCTGTGCGGCCGGCCGTTGCCACGATAACTTGAGAACGAAAAGAGATAGCGACTTAAAATTTTCAGGGTAGGTGGCGCATCCAAATAGGACGGACAAGTTCGTTAATGGGCATTATCGGCCCAATGGTTTCCGAGTAATAATTTTGTCTACCACCAATACTAATCCTATCGAATTGAAACTTGTTGAGGACGTTCGTGAAATTTTGTGAATATCATATCGCTAGGAAATTTAAAAAAAAATTATTTACGTCACGAAACCTAAGAACGGAAACAAATAGCGACTTGAGATTTTCAGGTTAGGTTGTGAATCTGAATGCGCCATTTGAGTTTGTTTATAGGCATAATCGGCGCAACAGTTTTGGAGTCATACCCCTCTGAAATTTGGTTGTTATTTCCTCAATTACTCGAGAAATATTGGACCGATCCAATTCAAACATGGTTATTAGTTGTAAAACGGCATCGCAAAAATTCTTGCGAAGTTTTGTGAGGATCGACGTATAACTAGAAAATTCTTAAAAAATCATAGAAAATTATTGAAAAAAAAATTATATATATCAGAAACTATTCGTCCGAAATCGCTGAAATTTTCCGAGGCCTTCAGAACCTAAATCTACTACCAAGTTCCAAGTTGAAACATGATCGGATCTATATTGTTGGAGATCTGAGCAGCCTTGTGTGAGTTCAGTAGATGGATGGGTCATCGTTGCCTCGACAACTCTCGAGCGAAAAGAGATAGGGACTTGCAATTTTCAGGATAGGTTGCACATCTGAATGGGAGACTTAAGTTCTTTGTTGCCCATAATCGGCCCAACGGTTTCGGAGTTATACCCATCTGGAATATCATCTCCTCAATAACTCAAAAAATGTAGACTCGATCAAATTGAGGCTCGGTAACTAGTTGTAGAATATCAACATGAAGACGTGTGTAAAATTTTGTGAAGACCGTACCACTTAAAAATTTTTAAAAAATTACGAAAAAATAGTATGTATCTCGTGATACCTTGAGAACGGAAAGAAATAGCGACTTGCAGTTTTCAGGGTAGATTTCAGGCATCTGAATACGACATTTGAGTTCGTTAACTAGCCTAATCGGCCTAATGGTTCTGGAGTTATATCAAGCTGAAATTTGGTTTTTATTTCCTCCATTAATCAAAAAATACAAATCCGATCCGACTCAAATATGGTTATTGGTTGTAGAATGCCAACGCAAAAATTCTTGCAAAATTTCGTGAGGATCGTACTCGGGATCGTAGCACTAGAAAAATTTTAAAAGATTATTGAAAAAAAAAATCCGAATTTACCATGGTAAATTCGGAGTGTCCAATACAGGAGAACAGACAATAGAATTCACCATGGTAAATTCGATTAAGAGTGTCCAATAAAGGAGAATGGACAAGAGAACATACGCGCAAGAGCTTCTGATTTCACGTCAGTGCTTGAACCAATTTTTTAATATTTTTTCGTGATACAAAAATCAAGAAATGTAAATATAAGATGTACAAGAAAATTCTAAATTTTTGGGTGATTTTCAATAGGCTGTAACTCTGAAATCATCATACAAAAAATATAAATGAACAAATTGTAGCTCCAACTATCTAATATTCAGATCTGGTAATAAGAGTTTTTTAGTCATGTACTGCTCCGGAGTAATCTTAAGAAAGGCACCGAAAAAAATCAACAAATTTTTGCTTGTTTTATGAAAGGTTTGTAGGCTTTAAAACATTTATTTTCGAAAATCTTTTTCGAAATTACACCATAAATGTTGTTTGGGAAATTTGATGCTCGTCTATTTAACTTCGAGAAAAGCACTGATGTGCATTGAAGAACTCTTGCGCGCATGTTCTCTGTCTATTCATGCCTCATGCAGGGTCGATCGCGCAGAAAGTCGGTAATAGATTGTAAAATAGCTGTTCAACGGTAAGTACTGGATTTCGGTGTATTCTGATGAATAGTTTCTGAAATAAAAAATGTTTTAAGACAAAAAAAATTATTCGTTTTCGAGTGATACGCTCCTCATGATATTTCGCAGAAATTTGTGGCATTTGTCTACAAGTAATTACCTAGTTTGAATTGGAATGGATTTGTATTTTTCAAATTCAAAAAATTAAAATCTCCGGATTTATTGACCCAAAAGGCGTTACACGTCAATCAATGAATTCAGAATTTCATGATCAAGACAAAAAAATAGGGGCTTGCAGTTTAAAAAAAATATCGATGACGTCACTGCTATGTAAGAAGAAATGGCAGAAGAATGAGAATTACAGAACACTGTTCCTTAAAAATGAATTCATTGGACTTTTCAAACCATTTTTTTTTATTCCAGAAGAGGGAGTGCATATATCCATTATTCCATATTTTTGACGTCCACTGTATACATACAAAATAATCGATATCGTGCAGATGTGTAAATAACTGTTCGATAATGATTGATGTTATCTCTGATTCGTTATTTATTTTCGAGAATTCATTACGTTGGCGTAAATTCAAAGCACATTATTCGGCCAAAAACGTCACCGAATATCCCGTTGTCCAATAAACTTATTGCATTATTATTTTCCACAGTAAGATCCACATTTATGAGATTTCAGAAGCATACACATTTTTGGAATTATTCTTTGTCACCTGAGCAAGTTACTAATTTCAATGAAAATTGCTAATCATCATTTACATCAACTTGCTGATACAATTTGCTTTTTATTTATTCGACTGCGTGAAGTGTAGACTATCTCAACAAAATGCTCACAAGGTTGTCACGAATGCGATAGTTAAGTTGGTTGACGGGCATAATCGATCAAACGGTTTGGGCGTTATACACATCCAAAATATTATTGTTTATTTCCCAACTACTAAAAAAATACAAATCCGATCCAATTTTATTGGTGATTGGATTGGTCAATTTCTGATTCGAAGAGGAACAACTTTTCCGCCCTTTGCATCCTCTTAACTGCAACCCCCACAACCCCTTGGTTTTGAAAAGTGATGAGGGGCGTTGCGACACCTCATTTCGAAGATCTTATCGAGTACTATCTGATTTTGCTGAAAACGTTTACGTACATTACTCAAGATTTCTGGTGTAATTGACAGTATTCATTAATGATCCGAGTTCGCATACAATCCAGTGACTCAGACTGGGTAGTGTATATCTTGGATTTCAGGTGACCCCCATAGAAAAAGTCCAGTGGAGCCAGATCAGTAGAGCTGGGTGGCCACTCAGTATATCGCCTTCTTCCAATCCAGACGTGAGAAAAATTTTCATCCAAGAACTGACGCATCGGTTGAACGAAATGAGGTGGAGTGCCATATTTTTGGAAATTGATCGTTTGATGGTCCTCTGCATTCTCCAACACTTACACGAGGGCTGGATAAATAGTGTTCTCCAATAGATCTGAATAAATTTGACCAGTGAGATTACCGGGTATAAAAAACATCCATTGGTACATGACCTAAGACAGCCACGTCCCTCGCCTTGTCTCTTTCATGCACCCTCTTTTTGTTTCCGACTGAACCAGTAGTGTAAAATTTGGCAACCAGTTGCACAACGTAAGCAGCGGATACATTTTTTCCAGGATGTCGTTCGTTAAATAAAGCCGCTGTTATTCGCGCAGAGTCGTTATTCCTAAGAAAAAAAAATATCATTTCCACCCTTTCTTTTACGGAATACACCATTTTAATTCTACTACAAATTTACAATCGCCTTGACACACTTGTAACGTTCTTAAAAATTCACGATAGACTCAGGTAAATCAAAAATATGGTCCGTCTACTTATTTGGACAAGAAATTAATACTTTTTTGGACAAACACTTAACAACGTAACTACTAAATATCTTTGAAATGTGTCGGATATGAATAATATGCTCGAGATAAATTCCACATTGCCTCTTTCACTATTTTCGCTGTTATTTCATTATCGATGGATATTTTGAAGCGAAATTTTAGGGTAAGATAATACTCGATACGATCTTCAAAAGTAGTTATCGCAACACTCCTCATCCATATTCAAAATCAAGGGGTTGTGCTCATCCTCGTTAGATAGTTCAAGTTACGGTGATGAAAGAAGCGGTAAAGTTCTTATCCCTCAAAGCAAAAATTGACGGGTCCAAGCAATTTTCCACATTTTCATTTTGAATTCATAAAATCGAGGTGTTAAGTTTTCGTTGGACCACCCTGTAGTTTCAACTTCTAGAATATTCGTTTCCACTACACGAATCTCGTTCGAATAACTTCTATCACTAATTGATCTTCTTCATATTAAATTCAATAATATTCTCCCATCAGTTAGGCGGTAGGTACTCGTACCTAAAAATGAGGAAATATTTCACAGAGTAACAACGTTCATTGGAGATCAGTTTAGATTACTCTTCAAAATAATGCTTTTAGAACTGCAAATTCCCAAATACATGGACAAATATTGAGCAAAGGCAAGTTCATTATTTCCCTTGAATTCCGGTCCAATTCAAATACTGCCTATCTGTTTTATTTTGTCCGGAAAAGGCAGTTCATCCCAATGTTTAAACTACACTGAAATAATGAGGTTAAGTGCTTTCAAGGCGCTCTTTCAGGAAGTCCCAAGCGTCCACAAGTCCACAAGCTTTATTGCAATGCCTTTCTGAATTTAGTGCTTTCATCAATTAGTATTGATACTCAATGTTTCTTCCATTTCACGTGAATAAAGATACATATGAATGTGGATGGAATGAGTATTTTTCCTCTTCACTGTACTGCTAAACGATGCAAATAAAATCTTTTATTGGAACGAAGTTCATTTATGCAGCTGTGACTCAACTGAGAGAAATCTTCCGTAGTGTTAGTAACGTTACAGACGGTTCGGCCGGCGTAGATATTATCTTTCATCTTTGACTACGTTTTGTTGAAATGCATTTCGATATTCTGGTGTTTTTGGAGCTCTTGTTCCTCACAGAGCGCTTATAGATTCACCCACATGTCTGTAATTTTCTACTTACTATTGACTGAAAATGGTCTTAAACGTTTTGGCTCGACTCACTGATCAAGAATCGGTGGTCAAAATCGATTCTGTCCGGCCGTCCGTTAACACGATAGCTCTCAAACGAAATGATCTAGGCCGTTGGTTGAAATTTTCAGAGTAGGTTTAGGACATGAATATTGCCAATTTCAAATCCAATTTTTTCTCAGATACAGTTTCATCATAAGAAGCCATTGATATAATTTGATATAATTTGCTGATGTACGTAAATCCAACAAATGAGATGAGTCATAGGCCTACGTTTTGGTCTTAATTATTTATGATGCAGTTCTATCATCAAAATCCATTGATATCATTCCCAAATATTACGGTGGGTTTCACGAACTTTGACAGCTCTTAATTACCAGTGTGATTCTATGTCAATTTCCAGTTCATTTTTCATACAACCACTGAATTAAATCCATAATCAAGCTAATCGAAGCTTCGTGAAACCCACCATGAGAAACCAATACTTTCGGAGATATGATTTGTCAAAGTTTGAATAATTAGTCGCTAGTAGTTTGACAAGAGCCCCAAAGCCCCTGTACACAGAGCCTCCTCACTTATTTTCTTGAACTGATAGGACTTTGCGTACAAGGGCGATAGGATGAAGCGTGTGAGGAATTTTGGATTTTTTTTCGAAATTTTTCCGGAAGCTGAGCGGCCGGGAAAGGCTTGGCATGATACAGCCAGTTGAGACCGACCATGTTATCACCACATGGCAATTATGTGTGTGTGCTTGTCAGTTTCGAGGAAATAGCGTTGTTCCCGAGTGTCGAAGTGTCTATGGCTTTTGGGCCATTTCTGAAATTGACATGGAGTTTTAGTCCAGTAGGGGTGAGCCTTTTTGTGTAAGAATACTGCCCTGCCACATAATCCATGAAATGCTTGATATCTCCTGAAACGATGGTGTAATAACATCGTGGTGATGGGTGGCAGGTGACACATATAGAGAACTTCAACCGCGAGTGGATTGCGCATGCGCAGAAGAGAAGTGACTGGGTTATATGGGTTATGTTTGAAGTGGTTTAGGACTATCGGTTACGGGTCTGGTGCTGAGCCGATATTGTGAGATTTTAAAAGAAAAGAATATTCATGGCAATTCTGCTCACGGAGAAGTCAGTTTGGGGAAAATAACGCTGTTTCCGAGTTGGAGTGTCCGTACCGTGGCCCTGGGGCTTATTTTGAAATTCATGTTACCCCTGACGGGCGTATGAGCATAGCCACAAAGGTCGCCGCATCTAACTCATCTCGATTACTTTCTGTGTGGTCATTTGAAAGAAGAAATAACTTCACTGGTAGGAGTTAAACCAAAGGATAGAAGAAACTTGCGCAGAAGTAGTCCACAGTTCTGACATGATGAGAAGGGCAATAAATAATAGTCTGTTGAGAGCTTGGAAATGTGAGGAAATTGAAGGACTTCATTTCAAACATCTCTTATGATACTTCTCGTTCAATGATGTGGTATTAAATGAAATAAATAGGTTTTATTGTTTTCTTTACAATAGACAACTTTTCAAAAAAATTATTGTCAATACTTTTTATTGACGAATTGCTCAAAATGTTTCAAAATAGTTCACATTAAATCGTTGAAAAGTTTCAAAACCCAAAATCTCAGCAAATCCCATTGAATGTGATTTCAAAAAAATAAAAACAGGACTGTATTACAAAAAATTGATTCAAGCACTGACGTGAAGTCAGGAGCACGTCAGTGCTTGAACCAATTTTTTTTTCGTAATTGGTTCAAGCATTGACGTGATGTCAGGAGCTTTTGCGCGTATGTTCTATTGTCCATTCTCCTGTATTGGACACCCTTAATCGAATTTATCATGGTGCAAAAGCTCCTACCTTCACGTCAGTGCTTGAACCATGATAAATTCGATTGAGAGTGTCCAATACAGAAGAATGGACAATAAAACATACGCGCAAAAGCTCTTGACTTCACGTCAGTGCTAGAACCAATTTTTTTTTCGTAATTTTTTTAAAATTTTCTAACGGTACAGTTCTGACAAAATTCTACACACGTCTTTATGTCGATATTCTACAACTAGTAAGTAAGCTTCAATTTGATCGAGTCATTTATTTTTTGAGTTATCGAGGAAATAATATTCCAGATGGATATAACTCCGAAACCGATGGGCTGATTATGGCCAACAGCGAACTTAACTCACCCATTCAGATGCGCAACCTACCATGAAAATTGCAAGTTCATATCTCCTCTCGTTCGAGAGTTATCTCAGCAACAGTCACCTATGCAGCTACTGAACTCACACACGGCTGCTTGGATCTCCAACAACATAGATCCGATCGTGTTGGAACTTGGTAGTAGAGAAGGCCCTCGCAAAATTTCAGCCATGTCGGGTGAAAAGTTTCCTATATATAAAATTGTATTTAATGAATTTCAATGATTTTTAGACAATTTTTTAGTGATACAATCCTCACGAAATTTTGCAAGAATTTTTGAGTTGGCATTCTACAACTAATAACCATGCTTGAATTGGATCTGTCCAATATTTTTCGAGTTATTGAGAAAATAACAACCAAATTTCAGATGGGTCTCCAAAACCGTTTGGCCGCTTATGCTTATCAAACAAAATCATATGTCGGATTCAGATGCACAATCTAACCTGAAAACTTCAAATCGCTATCTATTTCCGTTCTCAAGTTATCGTGACATAAATAATATTTTTTAATATTGTATTTTTAAATTTCTAGCTATGCGATCCTCACAAAGTTCCACAAACGTGATGAGGCTTATATTCTACAACTATTCACCAAGTTTCAATTCGATCGGATTCATATTGGTTGGGAACAGAATTATTACTCGGAAACCATTGGAATTATGCCCATTAACGAACTTGTCCATCGTATTGGGATGTGCCATATACCCTGAAAATTTCAAGTCTCTTGCTCTTTCCGTTCTCAAGTTATCGTGGCAACGGCTGGACGGCAGGACTGCCGGACGGCCGGCCGGACAGAATCAAATTTGACCTTGAATTATTTATCGGGGAGTTGAACCAAATCGTTTGAGACCATTTTCGTCAAAAAATTCGAAAGTTACAGACATTTGGGCAAAATGATAACGCGATGTTCCCCAGAACATACGCGCAAAAATTACTTAAAATATGAATTCGTTTTTTGTTACTCTCTTGAAAAAACTGTGCCATTTTAAACAAAAAACTGAATTTATTAGACTGAATTGTGTATTTCTTCATGGCAATAATGACATTTTTTAAACTAATGTAAATAATATAGATTTTAAAAAGATTTCATAAGAAGAACCTTGATCGGTATCGTTCGGAAAATAATCACATGACATAAGTCGTTTTGAAGAATTGTTGAAAGTGAACAACCCCACCAACTTAAATCAAAATCCGACCACTTATTCCCATGTTATAGATATCGGAAATTCGGGCCAAAATTCATGAATCACCATGTATCTCCGAAACTAACTGCCTTCGGATACAAAAGAAGCAATTTTTCTGAAAAAACCTTTATGACCAACCTCTCGGGTAACAGCTCGTATATTATCCATATACCTAATAGACATATCTAATACCTAATAGACATATATAATACCTAATATATAATACCTAATAGACATATCTAATACGTATATGATATTATTACACATAATTATGGAACGTTAATTGTAGTTTTTTGGTATTGTTTATTATTATTCAATTCTCGCTGGCAACAATTCACATTGTTGTCCAGAAATATATTGCTTTGCTACAAGATAAACAATGTACAATTCTCTGGAGAATTCAATTGAATTGTCTGGTTCAATACCCAAACATGTGAATTACCGCCTTTTCCAAGCCACTACCCTGGGCTTGGATATGCTACTAACATTCAACCTCATCATAATTAAAACCGCCTTTAGCTAAGCTGACAGTTAGCTGCTAACATCAAATGAACAATCAACGTTGTGTAAATGAACTTAAGAAAACCAACAAGAAATACAATCTACGTACATATCAAACTTAATCGGAATAAACATGCAAGACGTTCATTGCATCTTGGCATTTTCTTCTAATCAAGCATACAAGGCACATATACAGCACATTTACTCACTGACAAAGAAACTGCAACACCCAGAAGGAGCTGTTTAATTTAAATTTTTTTTTTTTTTTTTGGGAAACATAGATAGTATAGCAAGGAGTGAATGATGAAATTTGAAGAAATAAAACGAAGGGTTTACAATTTTTTTAAATAAATTTGTTAATAATGTGTTTGTCCACCGCGATTATCTATACACTCCCCAACACGTCTTTGCATTGATGCAATAAGATGGTCTATTTCTTTTTGAGAGATACTATCCCAAGCTAGCTGTAGTTCATGTATCAGAGCCGCCAAATTCCGTGCGGGCTGGGGTAAATTTCCAAGCCTTATACCCATGATGTCCCAAACATGCTCTATGGGCGAAAGATCGGGGGATCTGGGCGGCCGTGGCAAAATAATCACATGGGTCGCTTCAAAAAGGTTTAAACTAACTCTGGCAACATGAGGTCGAGCATTATCTTGCTGAAATATTGGATTCTCGAGCCGGTCAAGTTAAGGGAGAACATATGACTCCAATATTTCTCGAAGGTAACGCAGCGCTGTCATGTTACCTCGAATAAAAACTGAAGGTGACCTACTTGCATGTGCAATAGCACCCCATACCATAACGCCTACTGTCCGGTGTACATGACGCTCAATATCAAACTGAGGTTTACGTCTTTCTCTCCGACGTCGTCTATCCCTTCTTCGGCCATCATGTACACCTAAGGAGAATCGAGATTCATCAGAAAAGACGGCCTGATGCCATTCCACATTCCAATGTTGACGTTCTCTGTACCACTGTAATCGTTGCCAGTTATCTCTAATAGCCATAAGTCTTAGACGTCGATCTTGAACTCCATTTGTGCCCCTTCGAAACCCGTGCCTACTCTTCTTCGATTTTGGGCATTATCAAACCACGCTTGACAATATCTCATAAGAGTAGTTGGATTTCTGTTCGTAAGGTTAGCGATTTCTCGAAATGACAACCCCGCCTCCTGTAGGCCAATAATTCGACCTCTTTCAAATTCACTTAGCTGGCGATAAATTCCGCGTACACGTGCTCTAGGCAACAACTAAACATCGACTTTGGATCTCCTCGAACAGCTGGTTTGTTGTAAAATTTAAAAAACTTCACAAAACGACTACAATATGTAAGTAACAAAAAATGTTTACATGAAAAAACCTTCACGATTTCTTTCTCCAAATTTTAATCATTTACTCCTTGCTATACTATCTATGTTTTACCATAAAAAAATTCAAAATTTAAAAAGCTCCTTCTGGGTGTTGCAGTTTCTTTGTCAGTTAGTATATCTAGTTGAATTCCATAACATGTGAATTACCGCCTTTTCCAAGCCACTACCCTGTGCTTGGATATGCTACTATTATTCAACCACATCATAATTAAAACCATCTTTAGGTAAGCTACCTGTTAGCTGCTAACATCAAATGAACAATCAACGTTCTGTAAATGAACTTATGAAAACCAACAAGAACAAGAAATACAATCTACATATATATCAAACTTAATCGGAATAAACATGCAAGATGTTCATTTCATCTTGGCATTTTCTTCCAATTAAGCATATACAGCACATATATACACTAATTAATATGAGTGAACAACAGCTGTTGACGTCTAATTTATTATACAGGTACCACAAGGAAGTTACCTGAGATGCTTAATATCGTCTCGCGAAATTTAATTATTGGGGTTAAGTGCTTGCGGCAAATATTTTGTCAGATAGTCACTTAGAAGGAACGCGAACTTGGGATACCTCAAACGGAATACTACCGAGTGAGGGAGCAGGGTACATGCCATAATGTTGATCAACAATGATATGAGCACCATTACGTATTCCATGTATCCGTTTCGCCCTATTCTGTTCCCTATTTCATAATGATATTAATTCAGCGAAATTCTCGATATTGGATGCAATCGCATCAACCCCCATGCGGATTCAGGGAGGGATCGTGATTCGGTTTTCAACGAATTTGTTCGATCCGGTTGGTTGTGATTAATCCTGGAAAGTTTTTATTACTTCAACATTATAAGGAATCTCCTGGGTACTACTGGCTTCTCTCGGACGTTTCCAGAGGGCCAGAGGTCTTCTGGTTACTTCCGATGATGAATCTTTTTAGTCTCACAGTATTCCAACATATTCTGGAAGATTCTTGTTTGAGTATAATTGTGTCACGGCCCTGAAAAAAAACTTTTATTTATGTGATTTCTTGCAATTGAAGATTAGAAGGAATGATATTCGAAGAAAGAAAAAGAAAATACACACACCAGCAAACTGAGGGGAACGGATAAAATCTCAACGAAGTTTGTAGTTCATCTTCATTTGAACTCTTTGGCCGATTTCAGCATATTTTTCCTCAATTATAGCTTGATTCCTTGGAAACGCAACTGTTCAGAGGCCTTCCTCAGGTATTTATTTTTTTGGCGCGCTGTTCTAAGAACAGGGTGCATATCAATTCGTCTAAATGTAATTTTTCAATATTTGGACAAGAATAGTCTTAAACGATTAGTTTCGACTCACTAATCAAGAATCCTATGTCAGAATTGATTATGTCAGGCCAGCCTACAGCACGATTACGCTCGAATGCAATGAGGTAGAGAGTTGAAATTTTTAGGATAGCTTTGTAGTCCAAATGCGCCAGCTAAGTTTTTTGATGGGCAAAATCCACTGAGTGGTTTCAGAAGCCATTTGAAATTTTGTTTTCCCAATAACTTGAAAAATACAAATTTTTGTGGAATGAGTGCATGTTGAAATCACTGCCACCGGTAAGACTTATGAACTGCGATGGTTGTACGTCATGATTTTGAGACCCATAATCACGTATGGGGCAGTGGGCTGGTATACAAAAATAAGTCAGAAAAGTACGAGGAAAACACTCGAGAAAATGCAAACCACCCTATTCACAAAGCTTTCAATCTCCATTAAGTCCTAACTGAGGACCTTTGTTAGGACATAACGGAGATTGAATGCTTGGTGAATACGACGTGTGTCAGATGAAGCTATGGGAACCTGTCCTACCAGGGCACTTGAGATTATCACAAAGCTCACCCCTTCAGATTGTGATAGACAAAATGGCCCATCAAGCCATTCCCAGAATATCTAGGAAAGGAACAGGTAATGGAAGTATTAAAAACCAAAAAACCTGGTCCTCTCTTACCAGGTACATCTCATTACGCTCCTATCTGATCGTCTTTCAGGCAGAAATAGTAGCAATTTGAAGAAGTGTGGAAATGAACCTAGCAAGAAACTATCAGAGATGTGATATAGCAATCCACTCTGACAAGCTGCTATTAAAGCTCTGAGCTCCCATGTTATCCAGTGTAAGCTAATATGGGAGTTCCGAAGAAAATTTAATGAAGTAGGCAAGAACAACAGGGTCTCCTTGGTCTGAGTTCCTGATCACTCGGGAATGAAAGGAACTGAGGAGCCAACATATTGGAGTTCATCAGAACTCTAGATCTGGAAGGCAACCTGTAGCTGATGATTACGTCCACATCTCTGGGGGGGGGTTGAGGTGCACAATATACCGTAAGGTCGTAGTGCAAATTCAAGTACAGAGATTTGTACGGGAAAGAATGTCAACAATAGTTACATTAAATAAAACAAGTTCTTTCAGCTTTGCAAAATTAAAAATATTCTCTTGTACGTTATAAGGCTCACATGTTACTATAAGAATTAATTCTCATGTGTAGTAATCAATGCAATGCATTCATTAGCTCCATGCACATATTATAAAGGGTTGTTCAATAAGAGGTGTTATTTTGATATTCAAAGAAAAATGCCATTTTTCAAAATAAATTATCGGATGTTTATTTCATTATAAAGAAGAATCTATGCCGTTAATAGTGGAAAATAACATCAGGCAAATGACCACCACGACCACTCTTACAGGACCATATCCTTTTAATGAAATTTTCCATAACCAAAAAGCAAAGTGGCTACCCTATGTCCTCGATAGCCTCACGAATTCCATCTTGGAGGTCTTGAATCGACGCTGGGCTATTGGCGTAGATCTTCTCTTTCACGTGACCGCAAAGGAAGAAGTCGCAAAGTGTTAAACCACAAGATCTCGGTTGCCAATTGTGATCACGTCTTCGAGAGATAACACAGTCCGGAAACTTTTCCCGCAAAAGATCAATGGTTTCGTTGCTTGTGTGGCACGTAGCGCAGTCTTGTTGGAAGTAAACGTTATCCAGATCAATACCATCCAATTCCGGCCATAAAAAATCATTAATCATCTCTCGATAGTGCAATCCATTCACCGTAACTGTTGCTCCAGCCTCATTTCCGAAAAAGTAAGGTCCAATGACTCCGCCGGACCATAAACCGCACCAAACAGTCACACGTTGAGGATAGAGAGGCTTTTCAACAATAACTCTTGGGTTTTCTGAGCCCCAGATGTGACAATTTTGCTTGTTGACGAAGCCACCGAGGTGGAAATGGGCCTCATTACTCAAGATGATTTTTCGATGGAATTCCGGATCATTTTCATGCATTTCAACGACCCAATCAGCAAAGACACGACATTGTTGATGATCGGCCGGCTTGAGTTCTTGTGTTAACTAAACTTTATAAGCCTCAAGACCCAAATCTTTATGCAAAATACGGTGTAATGACGTTTGTGGAATGCCTTGTTCCAAAGAACGACGAGGAATGAACAAACCTGGGTTTTCTTCAACACTTTCGGCTACAGCAGCAATATACTCAGGTGTTCTTGAGCGACGTGCACTGGTTTTATTCTTCACATAACTAACTTGTCCCAACAGCTCAAATTTTTCCACCAATTTCTTTATTGCGGTCCGACAAGGTGCTTCACGACGACCCAAAAATGTTCGAGTTTTACGAACCGTCTCTGCCAAATTTTCACCATTTTTATAGTGAATATTTATAATTTCAATGCGATCTTGAAGAGTGTATTGTTCCATTTTTATTAATGGCGTAGTGTCTACTTGTCAAATGTCAAAAAATAACAGCTTCAAAAGTGACATCTACCGAAATTGCGGGCTATTCAAAATAACACCTCTTAGTGGAAAACCCTTTAAAGAGCATTATTATGTGTCACAATCGAAGTCAATATTGACTGTGTCTTGTAATGCATGTACTCGAATGGGTCCTTAGGCTACCACGAACTCAGCACTGTTTGATTTTGACCCAAAATCTCCAAAGACGAAGCGTAACTGCAGTAACGTCTTTAAAGATGGAAACTTTGTTTCCGGAACATGTCTGACAACTACAAAAACTATAGTGGACAAGAGTATAGTTACTTTTATAGTGATAGTTTCGAGATACAGAATTTTTTTTAAATATATTTTTTTTCCAATCATGCTATCCTCACAAACTTTTGCATAAGACTTCGTGTCGGTATTTTTCAGCTAATAACCGTACTTCGATTCGATCAGATGGGTATTCTTCGAAAACAAAATTTTCAGTGGCTATAACTCTGAAAGCACTCAGTGGATTTTTCCCGTTAACGATTTTAGCCAGCCCATTTGGACTCCAAATCTACACTGAAAATTTCAACTCTCTCACTCATTGCGTTCGAGCGTAATCGCGCTAACGGCCAGCCGGACAGAATCAATTCTGACCTCGGATTCTTGATCAATGAGTCGAAACTGATCGTTTAAGACCACTCTCGTCCAAATATTCGAAAATTACAGAAATTTTGACGAATTGGTAGGCATTTTGTTCATAGAACAGCGCGCCAAAAACGGGGTGAGTGGCCGTACACAATGTGTCCCCTCCCAGGTTCCCATCCCCACTACAGCAGATGTAGTCACCCATCGCAACTGCACTATTTGTTTTGCCGCACCCTGTACAAATTTGAATTTCTGGAAGTGCTACATTTCAAAGGTTGTTTCACATCAGAAAGTAATATACCAAAACTCAGGTTGTTTTTTCTGTCAAGTCGCCGAATTTCGCAGAGATGCGTCCACCTGTTTATTATTTCATCCCAAATTCTTGTCCTAAATCGGATTCATCGGATACAGGACGTGAGAGCTTGGGGTAAACGCAACAAACGATACATGTGTATCCGGACCAATCTGATATACTGCGGTTCATCTCATAGACGAACAACCTTTCCAGAGACGCACCTTTCTGAAAAATTCAATTTATGGGGAACAATATTAAATCAGACCGGAATTTACGACACTTGTGACGAGGCTGACACTCCTGAGGAGAGGCGAGAAATATATAGCCAGGGATGTTGCCCGTCGTCGCAAATACATATAAAGAGAGATTTATCGCTGGCGCAGATTTGAACCGTTGAATTACTGGAAAGAGACTGCCACAAATAGATTCCGAGACACCGGAACGCAAATAAAAATCTCGGTCTTCATTGGAAAATCCCAATAAAGAGGTTTTCTTCCGGGCGAAATTGAAAATTGCGGCGGAAGCGTCTCGAAATTGTGAGGACGATCATCTTCTTTGATGGTAAATTAAATTCATTGATTAAGGTCTCAACTTGGGATACGACCTCGTCTTCAAGTACAAGGCGATGGAGAATTGCATCTGTTGGCGGATAAGCAAATGGAGAGTGAGGGACATTCGCCAGAGAAAACACGCAATGTGGGTTTTGAAATCGAATAACGGATGTACAAGAGGTGAGCGAGAAAATTTCGGTAATCCGAACCCACCGAACAACTTACATTTAAAAGGGCAGAATTACAGATCTCTTTGAAAAAAAATACACTTTCGTATCTTGTGGAGCTTCAGAGCATTCGATGATCAATATATAATCAGCGTCAAAAAAATCCGGCAAGTCGCTATCCTTTTCGTTTGAAAGTTATCATGAGCGTCTCATAATAACAAGAAGAAACCATTTTGAAATATAATAATTTATTCTGAAACGTATAAGTAATTCGGAATGAAACATCTCAACTATTCAAAAATAAACAATAACTGGACCGGAGAAAATGAGGAACTATCAAATTATTTGTTCGTAATATACAGGGTGAGTCTTTAAGTTGTACATTAATTTTACACATATATTCCTCTCATCAAAGGGAACACCTTTTTCAATTATCATTTTTCCAGATTAGGCTCAGGTAAAAAGCTATAAGCTTTTAAAATTCTACATTGTGCTAATCCATCCCTGAACAGTCTTCAACTGTTGAACACAGAAATACTGGGATTCAATATCGCATAATTGTAAGAAAACTTTATTATCTGCTGCTCGAAATTCAATGAAATTGTTTGAGATTACTTATTCACTCGCTCAAGACTAATGAATTGGTTTTAAATAATATTTACCTGCATTTTGGAAGAAATTCTTCCTGAATATTAAAACACTGACTCCAACTTAGTTTTCATTGAATATTCACAACATCTTTATCGCCTATTCTGTCATTCATTTAATATTTCATTCTGCATCATATAAATGACTTTATATTATAAATCATTAAACCAATTTATAAACAATCATTATAACCTAACCTCTATCAGTCTATGGCCTACAGATAGCATAGAATCTGGACACGCGTTTCACGAAGATACGTTCAGTTCACGATTAACTGATTTCTCTGTCATATTTAACAAGCAGGTTAACTGACTTCGGGTTTATTAAAGCTTTTCGATTATATCCACAGATAACTAAGTATATAAAAACCCGAGTTTCTTATATAAGAAAACCTTGATGAAAACCGTCGAATTCTAGAAACGATCAGACAAGTGACAACCTCCTATATACATAGTAAAATAATATTTTTTATACTGTGACAGAAACAGGCACAGAAATGTAATACATTAGACCTAACTTAACATTTTAGCGTGTTTACATGCACTGTAATGTAAATTCAGATTAACAATTTCTCATCAATAATAATTGGGATGGATATGTGGAATGATACTTATAATTGATATTGAACATTTTTAACACTATGAAGAGGTTCGTTATATTATTCACAAGTGGGGACAAATAGAGATAAATTCAAAGATTAATACAGATCATGGTAAGCGTATTCATTTATTTCCCAAAAGATAAGTTACCCTGCGATTCAAATCGTTTGAATAATTATTGGCTTTTGTTTATGGTTTTTATTATGATTGAATGGTAATGTATAAACATATTATGTAAGTTATAAAGGATATACTAGCTATAACTCTTTCTATAAGTGTCAGCTTTGTGATCAGTACTCAATCTATGTCTTTAGTCGAGCACAGATAATCTGTTTTCCTATTCTAGTTCCGGGTAGATAAAAACAGTTACATTTCTGGAATTTTTATCATATTCTATGTCATTCAATATTGAATATCTCGAAAACTGTACGCTTTAGGAGAATTGATGAAGAGTAATTTAATTTTATATAATGATTGAGTATTCTTTGAATGACTCGAGATAACCTTCATCTGCTTTCATTATGATAATTTCTCATAGTTCTATGAATTCGCGAGTCTATAAAGAGGAAAACAGTAGACGTAGGAAAAAACTTTTTATTGGATATTATGTGAACAACTGCATTAATAATTATGCAACCATAGTTGAAATTGCATAATTCATATTTATGAACTAATTATATAAGTAAGCATATAAATTGATCTCATTTTGAAGGTATTATGATCTACAAATTTTACAAATATTTACTTGTCCGAAAAGTGTTCGGGAAAGTAACTTTCCCGCACACAGTGTGGGAATGTAATACTTTCGGAGACGAAAACTGTGCGGAAAAGTAGTTATTTAGGCATGGTTGTAGGAAAAAGTGTTACTTTGGCAAACCAAATGCGTGCGGAGAGGTACTACTTTGCACACGCTCGTACAGTAGCAGACATCAGGAGCAAGCCTTCCAAGGAAATTCTATGCATTGCGAGGGAGAAAATTTCCTGGAACAGTGATAGGACCAAAGATTTGATTGATCGAGCTGATGCAACTTTTCCTTTAGGCCAAACGACCCCCACTGATCAAATCTAAATATAATGAAAGCCAAATTTCATTAGCCATAAGAGTTGATATTAAATGAAAGCAATTCACCCCTACGGAAATTCTGATTATTCGATGAATCGAAGTTTATTCCGTGTTTTTTCGAATAGGTGGATACTAATGATTTATCCACTTCGAATTCATTAGTGAATTTCATTGAATTCCTCCCTCGCGGGCCATGACAAATTACCGTTAATTGGACAATAAATAACTGACTAATCCCGTTATTTGTTTATCTGTATATAGCCGGAGTTGATGGGATTTTATTCAAGCGATAATTGGAACATTCCTACGAGAGTCTGCAAGATATTTCTCATTAAAAACTGAGGAGATCGAAAGAAATACTGAACTGTATTTATAAAAGGAAAACAGGATTTTTATATTCCAACCCCTGAAAAGGGCTCATATTTCAATGTCTTCAGAAAATTGAGAGCTTGTCCGTATTTCGTCATAAATGGAACCTCTGCACAAACCGGAAACTGAAAGATGGCGGAACGTTCCATTCAGTAATTAGAGTAAAAACGAAAAGGTTTATGAATTCAACCTAAAAATATCAGAAATTTTTCTTTATCTCGTCCACTCATCATATTCACATCCAGTGAAAATTCGGTGACTACGTGTGTCTTGGTAATTATACCTCATTGATTTCTTGTAACAGAAATTGAAACCAAATGTGTAGATATGTTTCAATTTTTTCATTGCCTAAAGACCCCATTTCAAGAATGAAAGCATCAGACATATTAGCTAAAAATCTTGAATGTTACAAATTTTTACCTTTCAACCCCTTTCGAGGATTCTTCTTCTACAATTCAAAGTCTTTTCTTGCTTGAAATTCTATTGAAATTATCAGACTTTTCTCTATTTTAATGTATTCAATCACTGCCAGTGCTATTCCCGTTTACAAAGATCTTCTCTATTCAAAAAACACACATTGTTGTAGGATTTTTATATAAATCGCCTAAAGGTTGATTGAGTTACTTCCCTAACATTCGTCTTTAACGTCTCTGGTTTTCAACAAAACACTTGTTCTGCTATTTACACACTTTATTTACAATTCAACTCGGAGAAATATTTACAACTCTGACAGTATTTACTTCCGCAATTACTGAAGTTCGTCAACTACCGCAATATACTCTGAATTCTTTAGAATTCAATGAAGCCGTCTAAGTATCAGGGATAAAAACTCGTACTTCCGACTCGTCTTCAACGTCTATCGTCTTTACCTGTTCTGAACACACCCTCCTTGATTGCTCGTACCCTAGGTACCTCGTCCGTTTTTAGCCCCCCCGCACTTGGCTTGCCCTTGATCTTGGAGGGTATGATTGGCGATTCTCTGGCTGAACCACACCGTCTTAGACCAATGGCATTCCTTCGGAACAATCTCACGGTTTTGAGGCAATTCCTGGAATCTATAGCTGTTAATCTTTCACGTCAAGCGCTCTTCGGGAATTATACAAGCCAGACCTCCTTGGAGACACCAGAGAGTCGAAGTTTGGTTTCAAATTCTTTATATCCTATTAGTGTTACATCATTTTCAGGATCTGCATAGTATCTCTAACGGTATACTAATGGATTACTGGCGACAAACGTTCCAGAGCACGTCTGATGTGACGATAACACGTAGCTTGCACCCTTAAAACACAATACTAATTCTAACTATATACAAGTAGAATTCCAATCATAATTTAAATCCTATACTGTGCTTAATATGTTTTAAAAATTATTCATATAACAATAAATCCACAAATTTAATATTTAACAAAAGTTTCCTAAATATTTTAAAATATCAAAATTTCTTAACTTAATTTCTAACATTTCATAAATAATCAAATATTTAGATTTGGCCTGATAAAAGTTAGTAAATTCTGAAATGACATAATTTTGTAACTTTTTATATTTCTTTCCATTGATGATTCATCAAACATTTTGGCGCTCTAGTTCCTCTGAACTGAGTGCTTATCAATCTGCCCAAATGTCTGTAATTTTCGAATTTTGGCTGAAAATGGTCTCAAACGATTTGGTTCGACTCACTGATCAATAATCTGAGGTCGAAATCGATTCTGTCCGGCCAGTCCGGCCGGCCGGCCGTAGGCACGATAACTCTCGAACGAAAGGAGTTAGAGGATTGAAATTTGCAAGGTGGGTTTGGAGCGTTAATATCTTGGAGAAGTTCGTTAATGGGCGAAATCCATCGAGCGGTTTCGGAGTTATGGCCGATTCTAGTAAAACACATTTTTTATGAATATTTCCGAAACCGATCACTCGATCTATCTGAAATTTAGTAGTAAATTGTAGAATCATAACTTTTATACGCATGTGAAGTTTTGTATTGACCAGATTACCGCAAAGTGCAAAAAAAAAATTTCAAAATTAAAAAAAAAAATTTCTACAATAACTCTTGAACGGAATGACCTAGGCAGTTTAAATTTTCAGAGTAGGTTAAGGAGATGAATATCTCGGTTGAGTTTGTTAATGGGCAAAATAGGCCAGATGGTTTCAGAGTAACGAAAAAAAAATTTTTTTTTAAGCAACAAATTTCAAATTCAAATTTATTTGAGATGCAGTTTCACCATTTTAATCCATCGATATCATTTTCAACTCCAACAAGCTAATACTTCCGGAGATATGATTTTTCTAAATTTCAATAATGAATCGTACTTCTATGTTTCCACAGAATGCTATAATTATTCTATCTAAGCTTCATTATATGATCTGTGTTCATACTCGTACATGTCATCCTGTTCTATAAGAGAGAGTGAAATTCATTTCAGCTATTTTAATTCGATTTCTTCCATGGTGCAGTTCTCATTCTCAGATTGCTCATTTAATCTTGATAAATAAACTATTATTTGAGTTTCCTATATGATGCAGTTCTATCATATGAATACATTGATATAACTCCCAACTCTGAGAAACCAATACTTTCGGAGATATAATTTGTCTGTTTGCACTAGAGCGCCAGAAAGCTCCTGTCCACAGGGCTTGAACCCATTTTTCAATAGATATCATGTTTGGTTCTTTAGAGTGTTGCAATACCCATTTCTACAAAAATATGATAATGAATATGTTTTAGATTCTATGATTTATAATCCTTTCATTTCTGTGTGATAATTTGTTCAAATTATGTTTCCCTCTCTAACAAAACCTTGACACTTCTATAATAATTTTCAATATCATTCTTCCGTTTCATGTCACATATAATATTATTTCTTGTTAACACATTTTGTATATTAATTCAATTTTCTCTCATGATTTCATGTTCAAAAGAATATATATATATAATTATATATATGTTCATATTGTATACTTCTTTTGAATATTATAATGACATCTTCTAAATTCAGTTATTTTTGTAGATGCTGTATCGTCATTGCTAATCATTATATTTAATCTCACATTTTATTGTAGTTTCATATTATCTTCAGTAATGCCTATGTCATGATTATATTCTTCAAGTTGTAATTCAATTCTTCTTCCTTCATTTTCTTGTTATAAATTATTATGTACTGTAACTGTATTAACTGATTTAACCTCACCAAAGTTTCTGGTATTTTTGAGCCCATGTTCTCGGGAACAGCGTGCTATCATTTTGGCCAAATGTCCATAATTTTCAATTTGTTTTCCGAAACTGGCCTCAAACGACTTGGTTCGGATGACTGATGAAAGATTCGAGGTCAATTTCTACTCTGCCCGGCCGTCCGTTGCCATGATAACTTTCGAACGGAAAAAGATGGCGACTTGGAATATTGAGGGTAGGCTGCTCATCCAAATGCGACGGTTAATGGGCATAATCGACCAAATGGTTTCCGAGAACCAATTTTGTTTTAAAAAAATACAGACGCGATCGATTCAAAATTAGTGGTAGAATACTGACTCAAAGACATATGTGAGATTTCGTGAGGATCGTATAACTAGAAAATTTTTAAAAAAATTATGAAAAAATATTATATATCTCATGATAACTGGAGAAGGGAAAGAGAGAGCTATTTTCAGGGTAGGTTGCGTATCTGAATGTGACATTTAAGTTCGTTAATAGGCATAACGGCCCAACGGTTTTGAAGTTATACACATCTGGAATGTTGTTGTTTCTTTGTCAATAACTCAAAAACTACGAATCTGATCCAATTCAAACATGGTAATTTCGTGAGGATGGTATTACCAGAAATTTTGAAAAAATCATTGGATAAATTCTGTATCTCAGAAACTATCAGTCAAATTCGAACATGGTCCGAACTATATTGTTGGAGATGCGAGCAGTCTTGTGTGAGTTCAGTAGCCGGACGGATGACAGCTGCCACGATAACTTCCAAGCGGTAAAGGAGTTTCACCCATCTTGAATTTTGTTGCTATTTCGCAATAACTCTGAATAAACATTTTCCATCCAATTTAAACTTGTTTATGTCTTGTAGAATACCGACGTAATAATTTCGGCGAAGTTTCGAGAATATCTCATAGCAAAAAAAAAATATTTTCTTAAAAAAATTTATATTTCAGAAACTATTCATCAGAATCTGCTTAAATTCTGCGCATACCTTGGAGCCACCATTTTACAATTGAGCACCGAATTTCAGCTCGATCAACTTCGTAAGAGACGTGAATGGAAGAGGCACACAGAAGCTCCAGTCATCACGTCAGAGCTTTTTCAGAATTTTGTAGCGTATGTTCTGGGGAACATCGCGTTATAATTTTGCCCAAATGTCTGTAATTTTCGATCTTTTTGCCGAAAATGGTCTCAAACGATTGGGTTAGATTTCCCGATGAAGAATTCGAGGTCAAATTTGATTATGTCCAGCCGGCCGGCCGGCCGTTGCCAGGATAACTTGAGAACAGAAAGAGCGACTTGAAATTTTCAGGGTAGGTAGCGCCTCCAGATTCGACGGACAAGTTCTTTAATGGACATAATCGGCCCAATGGTTTCCGAGTAATAATTTTGTTTTCAACCAATACAAATCCCATCGAATTGAAACTTGGTGAGTAGTTGTAGAATATGAACTTAAGGACGTTCGTGAAATTTTGTGAGAATCGTATTACTAGAAAATTTCCAAAAATTTCTAAAGAAGTATTTCTTATGTCACGAAAACCTGAAACACGAAAGATTTAGTGACTTGAAATTTTTCGGTTAAGTTGTGCATCTGAATGTGACACTTTAATTTGTTTGTAGGCATAATCGGCCGAACGGTTTTGGAGTTATACCCATCTGAAATTTGTTATTTCCTCAATAACTCGAAAAATACAAAACCGATTAAATTTGAACATTGGTATTAGCTGTAGAATTCCAACGCAAAAATTTTTGCGGAAAAATTCTATATATCAGTAACTATTCGTCCGATATCGCTGAACTTTGCGAGAGCCTTCAAAACCTAACTCTACAGCCAAGTTCCAAGTTTGGAAACGATCAGAACTATATTGTTGTAGATCTGTGTAGCCTAGAGTGATTTCAGCAGCTGGATGGGTGATCGTTGCCTCGATAACTTTAAAACGGAAATAGATAGAGACTTGAGATTTTCAGGGATATTATTTCCTCGATAACTCAAAAAATATAGACTCGATCGAATTTAAGCTTTATAATCAGTTGTAGAATATCGACATAAAGACGTGTTTAAAATTATGTCAGAACTGCACCCCTAGAAAATTTCAAAAAAATTACACAAAAAAAATTGGTTCAAGCACTGACGTGAAGTCAGGACGTGCTTTTGCGCGTATGTTCTATTGTCCTTTCTCCTGTAGGTACTGGACACTCTCAATCGAATTCACCATGGTAAGAGAACGAACAATAGAATACATCATTGGTAAATTCAATTAAGAGTAAACATTAAAGGATACTGTGGGAGGTATATTCATCATTGAATGGTTTCTTTCTGGGTTTTCTCTACAAACTCTGAGAAATATCTTTCAAATAAAAATTAATTATTTTGTGATTTGCTTCTGCGTAAGAAACACAAGATATTTGTCAGAAGCAATCAATTGAACAATGTCGCCTAACAAATAACAACGAAATAACATCAACGAAGAAATAACTATATTGTAACGTTTCGGAGTTCATATCAGACTCCTTCTTCAGACGCTTGTCAATGTGACAATTCTCGAATCTCAGAATAACAATCAACAAAATAGTTCTGAAGATTTTTTCGTTAAGCGTCTGAAGAAGGAGTCTGATATAGACTCCGAAACGTTACGATATAGTTGTTTCTTCGTTGATGTTGTTTCGTTGTTATTTGTTAAGCAACATGGTTCAATTGATTGCTTCTGACAAATATCTTGTGTTTCTTAGGCAGAAGCAAATCACAAGATAATTAATTATTTATTTTATAGTTATTTTTCAGAGTTTGGGAGAGAAAACTCATAAAGAAACCATTCAATCAAGTAAGAGTGTCCAATACAGGAAAGTTGACAATACAACATACGCGCAAAAGCTCCTGACTTCACATCAGTGCTTTAACCAATTTTATTTTCTTCAATTATTCAGTGAAGTTATAATTCTTCATCAAGTGAGAAATGTTACAATGTAATATATATAGCTATAGAAGCGGGAGAAAGCAAATCAGGAAAGTAATTCAACGGTCACTTCGATAAATATTAATATTGATCCGGGCGCATCGAGTATGAAAAATCTGACTTCATCATTCGACGGGAGCAATCGTTATCGTAACATTCTCGTTCACGTTAACGAAAGTGGTTGAGACCTAAGAAAAGCAATCGGAAATAAAAAAAAATGAGCGGAAGCTGCAGTGACTGGACTGGATGGTGCAGGGGTTAACGCGGGGTCAGTGACGGTCAGAAAAGGACAAATTGGGCAGCTGACATGGCAGTTGAACTCCTGTGACCAACGTATGGATGAAATTTTCGTCGACCTTAGCGTTGTACAGTGATCAGAAAGGAAACCCAGAAGCCATCATCAATTCATTTATATAGCGAATCGATAGAATGAAATGGCACACACGGCTTTATTGCTTACTGCATTTGCACCACTTCGTCCTAAGAATCTTCTTCCATTATGATAATGTTTAGTCTCCAGATTGACAGGAATTGCGAATGAACAATTCTTAAAAGCACTGACGGGTAATCAGGAGCTTTTGCGCTCATGTAAATTGGGAGCTCGAACGTATGTGCGATATGACTGCTGATTCTGACGTATAGTTTTGGAAATTCCGTAGAAATTAGTGCGTCAGCATTCTTCAAGCAATAACCAAGTTTTAATTGGATCGGATTAGTTAATTTTGAGTTATTGAGGAAATAATAACAGAATTTTATATGAGTATAACTCTAAAACCATATGGCTGATTATGCCCAAGAACAAATTTTGCTGTCCCATTCGGATGCGCAACCTAACCTGACAATTGCAAGTCACTATCCTTTTTCGTTCGAATGTTATCGTGGAAACGGTCAACCATCCAGCTACTGAACTCACTCAAGGCTTCCCAGATCTCCAACAATATGGATCCGATCCTGTTTAGATTTGGAACTTGGCTTTAAAGTTAGGTTTTGAAGTTTCATGCAAAATTTCAGTGATATCAGACGAACAGTTTCTGAGGTACAGATTTTTTTTTAATTTTCTAAAATCCCCACGAATTTTCTCAAACATTTGTGCATTGGCTTTCTACAACTAATTAGCATGTTTTAAATCGATGGAATTCGTGTTTTCTTAGTTGTTGAGAAAATAACAACAAAATTCAGATAGGTATCACTCTGGAACCGTTTGGCCGATTATGACCAACTGTGAACTTAACTGTTGCATATGGATGCGCAACCTAACCTGAAAATTGCAAGTCGCTATATCTTTCGGTTCGAAAGTTATCGTGGTATAGGTTCGCCATCCAGTTACTGAACTCTCACAAGGCTGCTCGTCCAACCACCAAAGTTGTCTTATAACCCCGATGATTCGCGACTAATATATTTCATAAGTATCTTATTAGTGCTTCCAAAATATCAATTCATTATATTAAAGCTTCATAAACTTCATTCTGTTGTGAATAATCGAAGTGATTTTTAAATTTATCGTAAAAACGTTTATAGAGTAGAATTATGAAATATGCTATGAAACTCTAACTCAACTATTTGTTAAGAGCTTTATAACTAAGTTATAAAACAATTCTTCTTATAAAACTGAATTGCCTTTTGATGTTTTTTTTGTTAATTCTGGGGGTATTCATAATTTTATTTTGAATATATTAAAAATCTATTTCAAAGCTATTCTGTATAACCTGATGAAACAGTTATATAGATGTGCTTTCAATTACAATTTTGCTTCAATAAGTAAAATTCCGTTTCGCTAACCACTTCATAACTATTTTGTAGTATTCAATTTCCATGACAATATCATACAAAATCAGCTGATCATTATGTTCCCAAACTGAAGGTATTATAATGAGTTGTTTTATTCCTTTGGCTCGCTTCACATCCACACGACACTGTTTTATGTACGGCAACGACACAAACGCTCGAGCTTTGCCACAGGCTCGCTCCACAGTCGTGTAAACGACACCGGCATCCGTTTCTTGGGTGGAAGCTTGAATGATAGCTGAGAAAACTATCATTCAAGCCTTCGCCCAAGAATCGGACGCTGGTGTCGTTTACACAAAGCTGGAGCGTTTGTGTCGTTGCCGTACATAAAACCATGTCGTGTTGATGTGAAGCGAGCCTTTCCTAACTGTGTGCATGATCTTAAACGTTTCTAAAAAATGGGTTCAAGCCCTGTGGACAGGAGCTTTCTGGCGCACTAGTTCAAACAGACAAATTATATCTCCGAAAGTATTGGTTGCTCAGAGTTGAGAATTATATCAATGTATTCTTATGATAGAACTGCATCATAAAGGAAATTAAATTCAAATAATAGTTTATTTATCAAGATTAAATGAACAACTGAGAATGAGAACTGCACCATGGAAGAAATCAAATTAAAATAGCTTAAATGAATTTGACTCTCTCTTATAGAATAGGATGACATGTACGAGTATGAACACAGATCATATAATAAAGCTTAGATAGAATAATTATAGCATTCTGTGAAAACATAGAAGTACGATTCATTATTGAAATTTAGAACTTTATCTTAGCAGAAATTGAATTCAAACATCATAGAAGAATTTAAGTTCAACAAGAGTGCCAAAAATTATCAATCCAAAACTAATAGACGAATTCTACCCAACAACGAACTCATCCGAGATATTCATTCCTCAATTCTATGATGAACGATAATATATATCTTTCCTCAAATCTACTCCAATACACCAATATTCCAGTTTTGTTTTTAGTGGAGATATTCTGAACTCAATATTATTAACTTACCATTACCATTCCCATCATCATATGGATTGACCATCGGCATGAAAATATCAACCAACAAAAAGTATGATAAGTATCATTATTATAATTCTCATATTGATACCATTACTGGAATGAATGACAATGAGACAACGTCAAAGTTGACATTATAACAATCATAGAATAGCCACAGAATAATTCTATCATTGAAATTTTGAAAAATCATATCTCCGAAAGTATTAGTTTGTTAGAGTTAAAAATGATATGAATGGATTCTTATGGTAAAACTGCTTATTGAAAAAAAATTAATTTGGAATTTGTTCTGTAAAAAAAAAATTTTTTTTTGTTACTCCGAAACCATCTGTCCGATTTTGCCCAATAACAAATTTAGCCGAGATATTTATCCCCCAAACCTACTCTGAAAATTTCAACTGTCTAGCTCATTCCGTTCGAGAGTTATCGTGCCTACGGCCTGACGGCCGGACCGGCCGGACAGAATGAATTTCGACCACGGATTCTTGATCAGTGAGTCGAACCAAATCGTTTAAGACCATTTTCATCGAAAAATTCGAAAATTACAGACATTTGGGCCAATTGATAAGCACTCAGTTCCGAGGAACTAGAGCGCCAAAAAGTTATGATTACCATGGATCAAATGAAGCAAATGCATAATAGTTGTCTAGCTAAAAGTACAAATGTCATATGCATAACATTATTACTTTGCAGTTGATTAAAAATTGAAGGTTCAATAATAATCTATCGTTGCTTTTTGCGCGCGTGTTCCGCAAGGAACAGCGTGCTATCATTTCGTCACAATGTCGAATTTTTTTTCGAAAATGGTCTCAAACGATTGGGTTCGACTCCCTGATGAAGAATTCGAGGTCAAATTCAATTCTGTCCGTCCGGTCCGGCCGGCCGGCCGGCAGGTCCGGCCGTTAGCACGATAACTCTCGAACGGAACGACTTAGAGCGTTGAAATTTGCAGGGTAGTTTCGTAGCGTAAATATCTCGGACAAGTTCGTTAACGGGCGAAATCGACCGAGCGGTTTAGGAGTTAAGGCCGTTTTTAATAAAAACGTTTTTTATGAATATTTCCGGAACCGATCACTCGATCTTTTTGAAATTTGGCATCAGATTGTAAAATCATGACCTTTATATACCTGCGAAGTTTTGTGTTGAACGGACGGCCCTAAAGTGGCAAAAAAAATTTTTGAAAATTTTAAAATTTTGTTTTCACGATAACTCGAAAAATACTGATCTGATTGAATTGAAACTCAGTAGTTAGATGCAAAAGACCAAAGCAAACACTTTTGCAAAATTTCGTGAAGATCACGTGACATGAAAAAAATAAAAAAATTACTACTATTTTGCGGAATACTTTGCTTTTAATGCCGAAACATATGTTTTTGAGGTTCATGCTGCCCTTTCCGGGCATTTTCCGTAAGTGACTGTTTTTGGGTTGGATGGGTTATGTTGGGAGTGCTGAGACGATATTATGAGGTTTTAAAAGAATATTCATAGCAATTCAGTGCAAGGACAAGTCAGTTTGGGGGCTGTAGCGTTGTTTCAGAGTTAAAGTGTCCGTACCGTGGCCCTGGGGCTAATTTCGAAATGGATGTAACCCCTTACGGGCATTTTTCGTTATGCGCATGAGCAGACCATCAGTGATTTAACTGGTGGTGCTTTCGTCAGAGAGGATTGGGGTTTTGGGGTGGCGGGTGCTTTTCCGCTATAGAATCCCCTGGTGAGGGTCTGCGCATGCGTGGATTCAAGAAGCGATATCTCCTGAACCACTAGTGTTGGAGAATCGGAGTTTTTTGTAAGGTGTGTAATTTTGGGAGGACTTGCAGTCACGAGTATACTGCGCTTGCGCAGACGAGAAGTGAATGGTTTTGGGTTGTTTGGGTTATGTTGGGAGTAATGAGCCGATATAGTGAGGTTTTAAAAGAATATTCATGTCAATTCAGTGCACGGACACAAGTCAGTTTGGGGGAAATAGTGTTGTTTCCGATTTGAATGGTCTGTATGGTGGCCCAGAGGCGAATTTATAAATAACTATATTCGGTAGATCTATATTGAAATGCGTTCGGATTTGGAGAAGATGCAATTTCGTCCCTAACGGAGGACCCACAACCGATTTTTTTTCTGATCTACGGTAAAACTAACAGCCAAACTGTATTGATAGCTATATTTGTTAAAGGAACTTGAAAAAAAAAAAAAAAAAGCACTGACGTGAAGTCAGTACTCTTTGGCGCGCGTGTTCACGGTGGCTAATTTGAATTGAATGATTCAAAAGTTAACAGTGCTGTATCTAAGCTGCCATCAGGATAGAGTAACAAAGTTGGAAAAGAACACAAGTGACTCTCCTTAGTCGCACAAGCTCCTAGAAGATTTGGGAGGGTCAGTATAATCCTAATCATGTTTATAGCACGCGCGCAAAAGCAGATTGACTTAACAATGAAAGAAAAAGTGTAAAAAGTCAATCTGCTTTGGCGCGCGTGCTATAAACATGATTAGGATTATACTGACCCTCCCAAATCTTCTAGGAGCTTGTGCGACTAAGGAGAGTCACTTGTGTTCTTTTCCAACTTTGTTACTCTATCCTGATGGCAGCTTAGATACAGCACTGTTAACTTTTGAATCATTCAATTCAAATTAGCCATCGTGAACACGCGCGCCAAAGAGTACTGACTTCACGTCAGTGCTTTTTTTTTTTATTTGGAAATATATATAATCGTTCAGGAAGCATTTTACTACTACTGAAAACAATTTTCTAGTAGGTACAAATACATCACCACAATCATGTTTGTGTTCAAGATATCGACTTATTCTAATTACTAAGATACCTTCATCAACCCTTCCTGTTATTTCTTTTTTTGTGCGTGCAAGAATTATTTATCAGATATTCCACAGAAAAACGTAAACACTTTCATTGATTTCTTATAGAAAAAGTACAGTAAAGTAATTCAATTATCACGAAATGCTTGAAACGGATGCAATATCATTTTATAAGATAAGGCCATTAAACATGGCGGCATTCTTGATGACTCAGAGTGGGGAGTGTTTTAAACACACTAAGGCCGGCCTTAAACGTCCGGAATGTCACTCTGAGTTCATACTCTTAGTTCATATTATTAATTCAGAAAACACGGAATTGCATACTTATTTACTATTCTCTTCACAGATTCAGAGTATTAATCTCTAGATTTTGCAAGCTTCCAGAATCCAGATTATGAATCAAGAATATGAATTCAGATACAAATTCTGATCGTATAAGGCCGGCCTTAAAATCGCTAATTTGTACTATCCAGAGCAAAAAATGACTCTGTAGAACAAATTGGAATATATTTCCGTACAAAGGGTTATTATACTGACAAACCTCATTTTTGTATAGTCCAATTTTGTTATGAAAAACATTCGAAACAAATGGGCGCGTTTATTATATATCATTTTAGTGGTAAATTTCAATAAGAAATTTCATTTGAATTGAAAATTTCGTTGTGGAATTCATTCGACACCAGCTTCTTGATATTAATTAATATGAATACATTTATCAGCAGTCTACTGCAATTTTCTAACGGATTATAACGTCTGTGAATTCATGTGAAGTGAGTCTGAGCAATACTTGATTTGTTTATAGTCAAAATAACTAATTGAGGTGAAAAATTATGATACCAAAACGTTGCATATTGAATTTGGCTGCCTTTCTAAATAATTTTTTTGATTTGAAAACTCTAGAAGCATCAAAAAGTTCTGATAATATAAAGTAGGGGTTGATTTTTCCACCTCTTCATGATGAGATCTTGGAATTGAAAAACCTTTCAAAAAGTCACATTTAATTATCATCGGCTGACAAATTTCATTCTTCTAAAGGGTTCAATAAAGAAGATATTTAACAAAAAAAAAATACCACAATTTAAAAGGGTAGTAACCTGGAGCGGAAGACTCTTAGAAGAAAAGTTATATGAAAGGCTCCCGTAGTTTTTGGTGAAGTATCACCTCCTAAAATCTATTGCATTAATAACAAAAATATGTATAATGAATTCTCTCCTCAAATCGGGTGAATTTTGTTAGTCGTAGAATTGTCAATATACTATCTTAGTATCTTGTCGACTACAAAACGACACTTATATCAGAAGATGGAAACATTCAAACTGAAATAAGTCACAGAATTGTGAATCTATAGATCTATAGATAGATAGTTGGTTAGATGCTGCAAATATGCGAGGTATCTTCCTCATATTATGAAGGTCCTCATGCAACATCAGTGCTTTCATAACTTCATGACCTACATAATCATTTTCAGACGCATTATTAATGGAAGCTTATTCAGACAAATAATTAATGGTAAGAAGTTGTAAACAAAGTGAAAAGTTCATGAGAATTGAATTTTTTCCGTTGCTTATTATGTTGGTACTAATTGGTTATACAGTTCGATGAAGGTAGTATTCCAGCGAGGAACCTGAGAATTTCGGTACACAGATGATGATTCAAAAAAATAATGATAAAAACACAATCTATATTTACACCCCCAGACTTCAAACAAGCCTTGTTAAATTTGTTTTATAAACGTTTCAGCGAACAAATTGTAAGACTCATTATAAAAATATACAGCCTCAGTCAAACTCGAATTCGTTGTCGAAAAAGAATCCGGAAAACTCCGGGAATACAATCACAGACCTCGTTTTATTGGGCGAAGTACGTACAGCGTTTCTCAGTGCTAGTGTAATTTTTCCCAAATTTTCAAGACTGTATGGCGGAACAATTTACCTTCCTATGTGGTTGGAGTGTTTTTAACTGCGGAGGATATTTGGGCAGGGAACAAAAAACTTAGTACAATTCTCTCTACGTTCCGTTATGTGGAAACATGTAGCACATATATTAGGTCCGAAGGTTCAGTGGAGGGATGGCTTGGGTAGAGATGGGCGGATTTCGTTAAAAACTACATTCGTCCTAACGTGATGACCAACCCTTACGTCCTCAGTGCAGAGACGGACTGAATAGCTCACCTAAACGACAGATAATTCAAACATTCAATTGAACAGGATTCATGATGCGTCATCCTTATATATAGTATAAAACAAAGTCGCTTCCCGCTGTCTGTCTGTACCTATGTATGCTCAGATCTTTAAAACTACGGGAAGGTTTTTGATGTGGTTTTTTTTTAAATAGATAGAGTGATTCAATAGGAAGGTTTATATGTATAATACATTCATAATATATTAGAGAAACACTGTTAATTTTACAGGTTTCGAATGTGATGTAAATAAACAAATTTTTTGCCCTTACGCGCAAACGCTGACTGAACCCTACGAGATAGTTCAAAATAATGTGTTAATGTATGGTACACCTTAAAAAGGTATACAAAAAAGTCCACGATGGTATATGTCTGTCTCTCAAGGATAACCCACAATAACCATTTTTTATCCTTTATATTCTACGAGAAATAATGGCTTGATTACGAAGCTATTTCAAGAAATACAGCATTGATCCTTATCCAATAAAGTACCTTAAATGCATTGTGCATTTAATATTGATCAATATGGCCCTTTGCTGCATGTAATTTAAATGAATATTTTCGAAGATATTGCAGATTTAAAATGCAGGGACATAGCGGTTGCAGTGGTACCGACCGGGGGCCGGCACGGCCAGGATAGGCATAGAAATCGAATACAGAGAGCCATAGAATCATCTGTAGAGCGTGAGGCTTGCCTCAGCCAGGATAGATGTATTGATTTCCCGAGTTCCTATGATACCATCGGATATACTGATCCAATCTAAACGCCTACAATTTCCGCTAATGATATATTTTGCAATGACCATTAATAAATTGCAGGGTCCAACTTTCAACGCTACAGGCTTATATTTGAGCTATGAGTGTTTTTTGCATGGCCAATTATATGTCGCTTTTTCAAGAGTAACCTCTAAAGAAAACATGTTTGTATTGACTAACGACAAAAATGCTGTGTATACTCCATTCACTTTTATAAAGTCTCCCGGTTGGCCATGATTTAGGTCTATCACGTTTTTGTAACTAAAACAAAGGCAGGTTGGCACTTCTGAAATATCGTCAAGGTCAAAACAATTCTCTGAGACGTTGCCAATGTCTACTCTAAACAATCAACATAATGTTCCTTCTTAGACAAGATATTATCACAGATCATTATCTTCGAATAATCTGCAATAGGAAAACTCCATTCTTTCTTAGGACCCTCCAATGAAATTACTTATTATTAATGTAGGCTTATATATTGACAATTCCGAAAAGTGGGGAACTCCATAGGTACGTCTGTTCGTTTAGAAGTTTTCCTGCCGGGTTATTCAGGTACTTTTATTCTTTTTCCAAATGAACTATCACGAAGTAACGGACTACTGTATCCATTATTTTCCATTATAATTTCAACACTTTATTCTTGATTTCCGTAAAAGAAAATAGCATAACTGAGTATTCAAATCAGTTTATATACGTGAAATATTGCCATAGCAACAGATGAAAAAATTTCTTCAACAGTCGCCAGGTCTTTTGGAATTGTGTAATTCACTAATATCTTCTCAATTTAATTATTTTTCCCATGAAAATTCACATTGTGAAAAATTCGTAATTACTACGACTTCTATGTAGGAAGGACAACGTTGCATAGCTATCTGACAGGAAAATGAGCATAGCCTAACATTTTCAAAATATACACTGTGAAAACTGTCAAAATTTCATGGCCAACCGGGAGACTTTATAAATGTGAATGCAGTATACGTTGTATATAAAGAAGTTCTGTTGTATATTTAGTATCACCATTTCAACCGTGCGAAGCCGGGCCGGGCAGATAGTAGATAAATAAGATAATTTTCTCTTGTTCATTTGTTGTAACCTTCTGAATGTTCATGTACCGTGTACTTGTTCAAATTGACCCTGAAAAATCATAACTATCCAATTTGCATAGGTCCTGCACTCAATACTATACAGGATGTCTCGATTGAATTATCTCTAGCAACTGTTGTTGCTACTTTTCGATATATGCAGCCACATCACAGTCATGAAATTATAAATCGATAGAGTAGAGGAGCTTATCCAAGAAACAACATTTTCAATATATTTCCCTGTCCCGTTCTTCTTAAAGGTATAACCTACCATTGACCATTAGAGACCATATATAATATACTGTTATGATATGAATTTTGAAAACTTATAAGGCCGAGTGTGTGTGTTTTTTTTTTAATTGAGAATAGAAGATCTATACAAACAAGAAAATAATTAAATATATTATTGTAGAGAAGAGTCAGATCATTTGAACATTTCAACTTCGAATTTCAAATAAGAATCCTCAAAGGAGTTTGATAGTCTCAATTATTAATCATGTCTAACATTCTAGAATTCTAGGTTATACAGGATGTTCCTTAAAAATATTCTAATATTTAAGAAGAAACTTCCTATGAACGTATGTCCTAAAAGTCCTAACTTTTGAAATACAGGGTGATACAATTTTGGTACTTCGATATGAAGGAAATTTAATTTAATTATTTTAATCAAGAAAAGAGCATCTGACGAGAAAACATATTTTTTGGATTCTCATTCATTTTGAAACAAATCTGATCTCATAATTTGCTTTCAGTCGATGCAAAAACATTTCCACCTCATCAGATTTTTGAAGAAAACGATATTCATATTTTAGGCGGATACCGTGCGCCAGACAAAGAAAACCCAAGAGATCAAATTTGCTCAAAAATGAATGGAAATCTCAAAAGTAATTTTTATTTCAAATGAATGCAGTTGCGTAGTATTTTTTCTGCCGTAAATATTCAATGCAAAACCAGTATGGACGCCATTGGTAGATAAAATAAAAAATTTTGACATCACAAAATACACCTTGATGCATAGAAGGCATGTACCAAATTTTATATAGATGGCTACAATATTAGTTTAGTGTATCCAAGGGAAAATAATTAGCACAAGAGAGGAGATTATTATCTTATAGTGATTACAAAGAAAGCTAGAAAGACAAAGTTCAAATTCAAACAGGAAATAAGGAAGATAAATATTGAGTTCAAAAAATGATTCTTGCGTAAATTATGAATTGTTATAGACAAAGTAATAATTTCAATTGATTTTTTTCAGTTCATAGTTGTAAGCAACTGATTGCTATTTATTTTATAGAGATATTTCAAAATTGTTATGATATGAATTTTGAAAATTTATAAAGAACAGTGTGTTTGATCTATGGATTGAGTTGATCTATGGAAACAAGAAAATAATTGGCAGTGATTAAATATATGAATATAGCGAAAGGTTAGATAATTTCAAGCAAGAAAGGGCTCTGCAGTTATGTTGAGAATCGTCAAAAGAGCTTGGGAGTCTTGAGAGATTACCCATCGCTAATCTACTGTAAATTGGCTGATTGGTTTGTGCGGAATTTCGGCGGAATGTGACACATAGTATTTGTTAATAAATTTTTAAATTTTTTTTTTGAGAAGTCATCAGATCCCCAAATATCACAGAATATTTGGAAAAATTAAAGAACGCTGTTCTCTAGAACATGCGTAAAAAAAGGAATTATTATCTCATAAATAACCCGCCGAACAAGCCGGCCATACGTCAATGCCAATTTTTTACTGAAATATATACTGATGAATATTGAGGTAGATGATGTTTCAATTAGAGTTTCATTAGTAATGCAAAACCATTTTAAATCAGAAAATTAATCCAATTTAAAACATCAGAGCTATAAAGATACCCCAAATCCCAATTTCAGTACCATACTGATCCATTTAAATGAAACGAAAGAGGCACTATCACGCTTCGAAAGTAAAACTTTAGAGGTGCTCAATATTCCGAACTGATAACGAGCAAGAGAAAGATCATGATCCCTACAATACGCGCTCTTGAAAGAATCCTCAACCAGAATCGCATAAATATTTGAAGACATGTGTCTCCAGGGCAGATTTCCAGGCTTTCTATTTATTCCTGAATTATTTACAAATCCTCCTGAATGCTATATTATGTTATACCGAAAACAAAACACGTTTGAGGCGCTTTGAACATTTGGGTCCTTAGAACACATTTGAAGAAAAAAGAGAGTAATTCGGGTTTTTATTCATTCCATACGTGACAGGTTGATAAAGTGATTCACTGAGAGCATGTCTGCAAAATTCGGATTATTTCCTAGATACTGCGAAGAATAATTTGCAATACCTATTTCTCATGCATACTAATTTTTTTTTACTGACCACCTTCAGAAATATACAGAGCATTCCTCTCGAAATATTGTGGAAGACTTTTTGGCGCTCTAGTTCCTCGGAACTGAGTGCTTATCAATTTGCCCAAATGTCTGTAATTTTCGAATTTTTCGATGAAAATGGTCTTAAACGATTTGGTTCGACTCACTGATCAAGAATCCGTGGTCGAAATTCATTCTGTCCGGCCGTCCGGCCGGCCGTAGGCACGATAACTCTCGAACGGAATGAGATAGACAGTTGAAATTTTCAAAGTAGGTTTGGGGGATAAATATCTCGGCTAAGTTTGTTATTGGGCAAAATAGGACAGATGGTTTCGGAGTAACAAAAAAAATAATTTTTTTTTACAAAACAAATTCCAAATTAATTTTTTTTCAATAAGCAGTTTTACCATAAGAATCCATTCATATTATTTTGAGCTCTAACAAGCTAATACAGTCGGAGATATGATTTTTCAAAATTTCAATGTAATACCTATTTCTACGTTTTCACACAATGATAGAATTATTCTGTGGGTATTCTATAAATTGTTATAATGTCAAATTATTTCCGTGAGACATGACGTTGTCTCATTGTCATTCCTTCCAGCAATCCTATAAATGTGAGAATTCTAATTTAATATCATACTTTGTGTTGGTTGATATTTTCATGCCGATGGTCAATCCATTGATGATGGGAATGGTAATGGTAAGTTAATAATATTGAGTTCAGAATATCTCCACTAAAAACAAAACTGGAATATTGGTGTATTGGAGTAGATTTGAGGAAAGATATATATTATCGTTCATCATAGAATTGAGGAATGAATATCTCGGATGAGTTCGTTGTTGGGTAGAATTCGTCTATTGGTTTTGGATTGATAAATTTTGGCACTCTTGTTGAATTTAAATTCTTCTATGATGTTTGAATTCAATTTCTGCTAAGATGAAGTTCTTAATTTCAATAATGAATCGTACTTCTATGTTTTCACAGAATGCTATAAATATTCTATCTAAGCTTTATTATATGATCTGTGTTCATACTCGTACATTTCATCCTGTTCTATAAGAGAGAGTCAAATTCATTTCAGCTATTTTAATTTGGTTTCTTCCATGGTGCAGTTCTCATTCTCAGATTGCTCATTTAATCTTGATAAATAAACTATTATTTGAATTGAATTTCCTTTATGATGCAGTTCTATCATAAGAATACATTGATATAATTCTCAACTCTGAGAAACCAATACTTTTGGAGATATAATTTGTCTGTTTGAACTAGAGCGCCAGAAAGCTCCTGTCCACAGGGCTTGAACCCATTTTTTTTTTGTATAACCGGGGACACTCTGATCCAAATACGTAGAATCCTATTTGATCTTGACAAAAGGACTAATGGCAGGAAACTTTCAAGGATTGGAATAATGCAACTAATAATCAATGCTAGGGCTTCACACGAAACGAGAGTAGGCGAGAATATAAAAAATCTCGTCTCGGTCTCGCCAGTTCCCAAATTTTTAAGTATCGTTTTAGTCTCAGTCTCGTCTCGTAATCAGTTGTCTCGTCTCGTCTTGTTTTATTCTGAATAACGATAATAAATATTGTAATATAAAATGAAATGGTAGCTAACAAGGAATAATTTTGTAAAGCTATATTTATTACGCTCTTATACAACAATATTTGTACATGTACATATTCTTTTTTATTTCAAACTCAATGACCAAGAATTCAAACAAAATCACGCTTGCATCACATCATCTTTCATTGATGTACGTGTTGTTGCCATGATTATACCCGCTGTGGAAAATAATCTTTCAACAGGTAAGGATGTAGCCATAAATAAATCTCCGGCCATCTTAGAAAGTGTAGGAACATTTTCATGCACTTTCCACCACTCTAAAATATAATTTTGCTTCCTATTTGCTCTTTCTAACAGCAAATGTTCTTCAAACTCACCTTTCCAATGTTTCGAAGGTTTTGTTGATGTTTTAAAGAGGCTATCGATATCGATACATTTTTTAATAGAATTCGTTTTCAATGAATACCTTCCCAGTGGGTAGATCATTGAGGGTGTTCTTGGCGTATTCCTCACTTTTCGAAACTTTGAATAGCTTCTTTTATCATTTATTTACCAGTTTTATTATAGAACTTCCAAAGATGTATACCAATAATTGTTGCACAATAAAAAGCAATAAATTTCTCCAGATGTTCAAATAGAGACGAAATTTTGAAGGCAATGTTATTTAGGGGCAATGAAATTTGTCCGTTAAGTATTGAATTCATAATTGGATCAGATTTAATGGTTGTGAATTCTATATTTTCTTGAGAAATAATCTCGATGTATAAGAAATTAGTAATTAAAGTGGAAACTCTTCGTTAAAGATATAATTTATGTATGGATCATAATGGTAGGCATATAGAAAGAGTTATAGTTTGTTACGAAGCCTTTTTGAATTTAAGAAACAAAATCATATCATTGTCTCGAAATCAAGGCATTTTATCACAATACAGAAAAAAAAAGGAATAGAATTACCATAAAAGACCCTGTAGATCGCTAACGGTTTAAAATGAAAAAAATAGTATTTAGAAGTAATATTTAGAATTGAACCATCTTTCGAATGGTATAATAAAAAGGTATAGAAATATAGATCATGCGGAGTAATATATAAAAGTGGAAACGGTTTAACGGGTAATTCCGCAAAAGGAATATTCCTAAAAAAAAATTGATGGCGCTGCGACGCCAGCCATCTTTATTTTATACAGCAGCTTTTAGGCGCATCTCAAGTCAACATGGACTTGTACAAACTGCCGTTCACAGAATGAAAAAATATTCGGCCGTTTCCGAGAAAATTGGGGTGACCAAGATAAGTTAATCTCCCTCTAAAACCGTTTTTGATTTATTTTTTAGGCGAATAGCAGCATTTTCAAGGCTTGTAAAAATATCATGGATAAATCAAAAATGGCAGCTTTAATAAAAAAACATGATACAAGCCCTGTGGACAGGAGCTTTCTGGCGCTCTAGTTCAAACAGACAAATTATATCTCCGAAAGTATTGGTTTCTCAGAGTCGGGAATTATATCAATGTATTCTTATGATAGAACTGCAGCATAAAGGAAATTCAATTCAAATAATAGTTCATTTATCAAGAGAGAATGAGAACTGCACAGTGGAAGAAATCAAATTAAAAGAGCTGAAATGAAATTGACTATCTCTTATAGAACAGGATGAAATGTACGAGTATGAACACAGATCATATAATAAAGCTTAGATAGAATAATTATAGCATTCTGTGAAAACATAGCAGTACAATTCATTATTGAAATTTAGAAAAATCATATCTCCGAAAGTATTAGCTTGTTGGAGTTGAAAATGATATCCATGGATTTTAATGGTGAAACTGCATCTTACATAAAAATTGAATTTGAAATTTGTTGCTTAAAAAAATTTTTTTTTTTCGTTACTCCGAAACCATCTGGCCTATTTTGCCGAATAACGAACTTAACCGAGGTATTCATCTCCCTAACCTACTCTGAAAATTTCAACTGCCTAGCTCATTCCGCTCGAGAGTTATTGTAGAAAAAAATTTTTTGAATTTTGAAATTTTTTTTTTACACTTTGCGGTGATCTGGTCAATACAAAACACTACATGCGTATGAAGGTCATGAATCTACAATTTGATGCTAAATTTCAGATAGATCGAGTGATTGGTTTCGGAAATACTCATAAGAAATGTGTTTTACTAAAATCGGCCATAACTCTGAAACCGCTTGATGGCTTTCGCCCATTAACGAACCTATTCGAGATAGTTACGCTTCAAACCCACCTTGCAAATTTCAATCCTCTAACTCCTTTCGTTCGAGAGTTATCGTGCCTACGGTTGGCCGGCTGGACCAGCCGGACAGAATCGAATTCGACCTCGGATTCTTGATCAGTGAGTCGAACCAAATCGTTTGAGACCATTTTCAGCCAAAAATTCGAAAATTACAGACATTTGAGCAAATTGATAAGCACTCAGTTCCGAGGAACTAAAGCGCCAAAAAGTTCTCCTCACGAACATCCGTTAAAATTTGTCGTAGAATTAAAAATGGGTTAAAGCCCTGTGGACAGGAGTTTTCTGGCGCTCTAGTTCAAACAGACAAATTATATCTCCAGAAGTATTGGTTTCTCAGTGTTGGGAATTATATCAATGTATTTTTATGATAGAACTGCATCATAGAGGAAATTCAATTCAAATAATAGTTTATTTATCAAGATTAAATGAGCAATCTGAGAATGAGAAATGGAAGAAATCAAATTAAAATAGCTGAACTGAATTTGACTCTCTCTTATAGAACAGTATGAAATGTACGAGTATGAACACAGATCATATAATAAAGCTTAGATAGAATAATTATAGCATTCTGTGAAAACAGAAGTACGTTTCATTATTGAAATTTAGAAATACCATATCTCGGAGTGCATTAGCTTGTTCGAGTTGAAAATTATATCGAAGGATTTTAATGGTGAAACTGCATCTTAAATAAAAATTGAACTTGAAATTTGTTGCTTAAAAAAAAATTTTTTTTTTTCGTTACTCCGAAACCATCTGGCCTATTTTGCCCAATAACGAACTTAACCGAGATATTCATCTCCCTAACGTACTCTGAAAATTTCAACTGCCTAGCTCATTCCGTTCAAGAGTTATTGTAGAAAAATTTTTTTTGACACTTTGCGGTAACCTGGTCAATAAAAAACTTCACATGCGTATAAAGGTCATGATTCTACAATTTAATGCTAAATTTCAGATAGATGGAGTGATCGGTTTCGGAAATATTCATAAAAAATGTGTTTTACTAAAATCGGCCATAACTCCGAAACCGCTTGATGGACTTCGCCCATTAACAAACTCATCCGAGATATTTACGCTCCAAACCCACCTTGCAAATTTCAATACTCTAACTACTTTCGTTCGAGAGTTATCGTGCCTACGGCCGGCCGACCTGCCGGACAGAATCGATTTCGACCTCGGATTCATGATCAGTGAGTCGAACGAAATCGTTTAAGACCATTTTCAGCCAAAAATTCTAAAATGACAGACATTTGGGCAAATTGATAAGCACTCAGTTCCGAGGAACTAGAGCGCCAAAAATGACAAAGTTTACAGGGTATCACATTGAAAATTTGGAAGATGTGAAATGACTATCATATATTTTTTGGAACACCATGTATACTTCTTAATATCTTGAAAATATGAAGACTAAGGTCCCTAACGACACTCTCAAGAGAAAACATTTGAATATGGTAATGGGAAGCTTGAAAACGCTGATCTGTATGTAGTGCTCTATCCTGTATTCGAAAATATTGTGTTCGTGACATTTTTCTGTTAACGTCTTTGTAACCGCTTGAGCCTCAAGTGTCAACGATACACCAAATGAAAGGTAAAAGATCCCAGTTTTGGAATCTTATTTATTATAAGTACCTTACCGTGGAAAAAATCATCTATTTTAAAAAGTACCCCCACCCCCTACCATTTGTTTTAGTGGGGGTAACATAAACTGATTTAAACAGGATTTCAAAGTACTCGAGCTGCTTACTCAAATCAACAAATTTCATTATTCTATCTCAACTAACTCTCTAAAATATTTGCAAAATAAGGAAACACACCCCTGGCTTAAACCATCCATAACCATCAGAAGACCCGAATGGCAGTTCAACAACAGGAAGTGTGACACTCTAATGGTACCCGATCACCTCCTTGCCCGTGGTGGTGTGGTGGCCTCGGACCCTGTATATTGATATCAATGTTATATTGAAAGAAGTTAACTTCAAACTGGCAATTTTACAATGACTCTCAATAGGAATAGACAATGCATATATTTCAGAACATACAGTAAATGAATTAGTTTTACAAAAAAATGTGGGAAAGCACTGTGGACCGGTCCTTTGGTGCTCTTGTCAAACTACTAGCGAGTAATTACTCGAATGTCGAAAGAACTAGATTACGTTTCTCGCTAACAGAACTGTAGGTACTGTAGACTGCTCTAGAGGTTGCCTGAATCCTCTAACAAGAATTCCACTGTAGATGCACTTGTTGATAATAATATGAAACAGTAAGTTGAAGGCGATGAAGTCAGTTCGCACTAAATGATCATTAGAACTACGTTCTATAACTGATGCAACTTACTACTCCGGTTCTGCACTTCGTATCAACGCAGTGAGAGTTTTGCAGGCGCTAGGATCGCGGCCGTTCTGTTGGAATTTTGAAAAATCATATCATCATAAGTATTAGTTTGTTAGACTAGGAAATGATATCAATGGATTCTTATGATGAAACTGCATCTTAAAAAAACTTTAAAATTTCAGACATTCGAGCTAATTGATAAGTACTTTGTTCCGAAGAACAAGAGAGCCAAAAATGGCAACACTACCACGACTCATTTATGCTCTACCAAATGAGTTTGCTGTTATTCAGCCAGATATTCTGATGAAATTTCAGAATTCCTACCTGGTTACGTTCCAGAGAATCGTGTAGCTGGTGCTGCTTTCTGTGAATAACCCTGACTATTATTATGTCTGTAAAATTGTCTAGTATGATGATGGTGTACAGCCAGCGTCTAAAGCCGAGGGGAAAAAGCTGGGATTGTATAACATCTTCACCTTTCTGAGAATTATCCTCATACAAGGAAGTTATGTAGTAACTGTTGATGATAGATATCCAGCACTGCCGAAATTCAAATGGCCCGGAAAAATAGGGAATACATTCCTGAGAAGTAACGTTCACGTCCCTTGTGAAATCAATATGTTACAAGTATAGGATCAAAAGACTTTCGGGAAGAATTTCATACTTCAAAATTTAGGGAGTTCACGTTAGCAGTGGCTCTCCAAGTAAATATGATTCCTTAGATTCCCATGTCAATTATAGATAGATATTACCAAATTATTGAATTGGCAGTAATCAAACATTGAGAGTAAACTGAATGATATGTTTTTCCTAATCGGAGAAAATTAATGGAACTTATTAAGTATTGAAACATTTATCTCATAAGATTTACCACTAGGCTCGTTCATTCTCAAGGATTACTGGGAGCGAAATTCCCATACTCAAGTTAAAGGTAAAATGGAAATACTTAAGTAAACGCATTTTCTATTATACTCTATTTAACCACCATCTGTCTGGAAGTATTTAATAACTGGAAAACAATGGAATTTGTTCGGAAAAACAGGTAACGAATACCCAAAATAATCTTTTTTCAATTGAAATTGGTTCACTCTAAGGAGGTTACAGTTAAACGAAATATTCCTTCCAAAACAATTTAAGGGTGATAAGAAATTCCGGAACAAATATCGTAATACTAAATCCAAAAATGTTCATCGCGAGGTTCCAGAGTTATAGTAAAGTGGCTGTGTAATGGAGGAGAAAATTAAAGGATGTATATATGGTATATTTTTTACACAATCTGTATTTTGATAACGAAATAATTGACTTCTTCGATAAATTTGAATTATTTTTTGATTAATTGTTTCCTGATATCATCAAGTGTTATATTATAACCACCCTGTGATCCTTTTTCATGAGCTAACTGAGGTTAATATAAATTATATCTTCTTCCGATGCAGTTCCACATTTCTAATGAATTCTGGTAACTGAGACTACTTCAAGGAATATATTTTTCCACCCATTATGATTTTTTTGAGTTTGCAGCAAGGTATTCTGTCACTAGATATTCAGGAGATTCATATTATTCCTCACATGACATGCATGAGTTACTTTGTGCTGCGTCTCGTCTGACTAAGTACTTTCTGAGACCATAATGTCCTAAAGGTTCTTTTTGGCGCTCTAGTTCCTCGGAACTGAGTGCTTATCAATTTGCCCAAATGTCTGTAATTTTGGAATATTTCGATGAAAATGGTCTTAAACGATTTGGTTCGACTCACTGATCAAGAATCCGTGGTCGGAATTCATTCTGTCGGGCCGGTCCGGCCGGCCGGCTGGCCGGCCGTAAGCACGATAACTCTCGAACGGAATGAGCTAGGGAGTTGAAATTTTCAGAGTAGGTTTGGGGGATGAATATCTCGGCTAAGTTCGTTATTGGGCAAAATCGGACAGATGGTTTCGGAGTAACAAAAAAAAAATTTTTTTTTACGAAACAAATTCCAAATCAAATTTTTTTTAATAAGCAGTTTTATCATAAGAATCCATTCATATCATTTTCAACTCTAACAAGCTAATACTTTCGGAGATATGATTTTTCAAAATTTCAATAATAAATCGTATTTCAACGTTGTCACAGAATGATATTATTCTATGTATGAATATGAATTGTCATAATGTCAAATGATGTTCCTGAGACATTATCTAATCAGTCGAAGAATTGTGAGCGAAGTGAGAAAAATCTCAGTTGTTTGCTCCCAAATTAGTTTTTCTCAGAAAATTCTTACATTTCGGAACTGAACATGAAGTAAGAGATCTGAGAGTAGTGAGACTGCTTTTCATCCATAGACATAGATATAACTCTCGAACGGAATGAGGTAGGTAGTTGAAATTTTCAGAGTAGTTTAGGGAGATGAATATCTCGGTTAAGTTCGTTATTGGGCAAATTTGGCCAGATTTAATTTGATTTCTTCCATGGTGCTTTTCTCATTCTCATGATTGCTCATTTAATCTTGATAAATAAACTATTATTTGAATTGAATTTCCTTTAGGATGCAGTTCTATTATATGAATACATTGATATAATTCCCAACTCTGAGAAACCAATACTTTCGGAGATATAATTTGTCTGTTTGAACTAGAGCGCCAGAAAGCTCCTGTCCACAGGGCTTGAACCCATTTTTTTAATAGAACGGGGTCGTGAGGCTTGGTACAACCCTTCATTACTGCGACTGATACGATCTTTCGTTCTATTACCCTATTTAATTAATTAATTCTAAGAGCATTGTCAATGGTGTTAACATACCTGATAACGTCTTTAGAGGCCTTGTCATCACGCCGTGAGGTTTTAGAACTATGGGCCAGGCACCAAATGCTCACTATCGCTAGGCTCCTGTCCGTCAGGCAGAAGTACTAACTTACAATAGAGAGATGCGTGGAAATTATCCCAGAAATAAACAATCAGAGATGTGATATAGCAATCCAGTCTGAAAGTCAAGCTGCTATTGAAGCACTGAGCTCCCAGCTTATCCACGGTTCCTGGTCACGCAGGAATCATAGGAAATGAGAAGGCCAACACACTCGTCAATAAAGGAGCAAAAACTCCCTTCATTGGCCCGGAACTCTACTGTGGGGTTGGTAGATACACTAACAAAAGTGAATTTCAGATGAAAGAAGAAACTGAAAGAGGTATTTTTTGGAGATCTCTCCCCGGAATGTATCACTCCAAGAAATTCCTAAAGAACTTTGATACTGTCAGATTCAAGAAATACTGGGACCTCAGTAAAAACACGCTGCACCTCCTCACTGGTTTCCTCACAGGGCACTGTGGCTTTAGGAAGCATATGATGATATGAGGGCTAGCCTCGGGGCTAGCAGAAACTGATGAGTACAGATTCTGTTGTGAGGAGAATTAAACTCCTGATAACGGAATGCCTCGCCATTTCAAACCAATGCAAGGAATGCTTTGGGTAAGAAATCTGCAGGAGCGAAGACGTAGCCTCCTTAAAGTCATCCCAGATACTGGAGTTCGTCAGAGCTCTGGAACTGGAAGGCGAGCTGTATGTAGATGGTAATGACATTGACAGCTCTGACGGGGGACACAATAGACCTTAAGGTCGCAGTGCAACGTTACCCAATATACAATAGGGCAATGCTGTGTATAACCACATTACCATTCCCAGATTCAGCCTTCATATTCTTCCCAAATAGCCTTTTGCAGGCCCACATAGCCACTGTGGCTTTGGAAAGAATTTTGTCTATGTATTTTCTCTAGTTGAGTTTACTCTGTAGTATTACTCCTAGATATTTGCACTCACTGGAGAAGTTCAAAGTCCGGCTATGTCCAATAGGTTACCTCTGAGGAAAAGCAGCCTGATCTTGCTGAGACGAAATTTTTGATGTCTCAATGTTCTGCTCCCTTCATTTACTTCCTGACTTTTTCAGTACAGGCCTCTGAAAACGTTAAGGTTCAGGTCCTATAAAGTTGTATTTATGTTTGGAAACATCTATTAAGTAAGTAATTTTCTCCCTGAAAAATGCTACGATAAATGGCCATCCAATCCAAATATTTCGTTCAAGGTCCGAATATCTCAGGTCTGAGTGGAAGCAAAAACTGGATTGAAAATATTCGGTCGTGAGTTATTAAACTCGGTATTCATTATCATTAAAATTTAGACTATTAACCGAAAAAAAGCCATATTCGAGTAAAATGCGACCTATTCCAGATTCCTGGATAATTTCAAATATTACGATATAGCACGATAAATTTTGCCTAATACAAAGTTATCTTCAACTGAAATCGGTATGAATAGTAGCGGATGATGCGGAACTAGCTATATCACCTATCGGATATTCCATATAATTGTGAATCTAGCTGGAGCAATAGAGCACAATTATGCTTCCGCAATTTCATTTTGGATTCAATCAAGCATCAGGTTTAAATATTAATTTCGAAAATTAATGCAATCGCGAATGAAGCTGCATTCGAATTATATTACAGTACTCACACGGAATTAAGCGAATATCAAAATGTATTTATGTTTGAAATGGAAGAATGGTTAGCGGATTATATTGCGGGAGTCACATAATTATAATATATACAGGTTGTTTGGTGTTTGTCGTAATCCTTTAACGGGGTTATACTAGACATCATTTCCAACGATTTGAGTCCAGTGCACCATGGTCCAAAAGTCTATGGTTACTGAGATATATTGATTTTTCGACTCTTTAAAAGTTTTTCGTTTCACCATCAAAAACAATTAATTTTGTTGGAGCTGCTCAACACTGGATTATAGAAGTAAGGTTTTTTTTAAAGCTGATGAGATGAGGATCATCTCCAGAAAAAATCATTTACCAAAAATTCGAATAACCTGAGAAACAAAGAGTCTGAAGTGGCATCAATTGTTTTACTCATTAAATTTTCATGAAACAATTGCGCATTTCTCGAAATAATTTTAAATAACTTTGCGTACAAATAAATGAAAATACTTCCTTGGTTGATAAACATTCCGAAAAGGTGCATATGTAATAAATTTTGCCACAAAAAATATAGCCGGAAATCCGAGCAAGTAAGATTTTTTCGAAACTTGGTTATCCCCCTTATCTACTCCTTTACTCGTTATTAATGAGATTATTTATTATTATTCGAATCATTTATAAGCGGAAGGACATATGTTGAACCCGGATCTCAAAATTCTACATAATTTGAATAAAGGCGCGCAACTCATTTATTGGGAAATGGTGGAAATAAATAGAGAAAAACATACGGGTAATTTAGTTAATGAACAACTGGATCTAAATTTTTCTCCGTAACTCAATCTATTCAAATAGAGAATCAACTGATTAAGGCGTTAGGAATGAATTATTGTAAATGTGTACAAAGAACTAGCAGTTTAATATTATGTAATTAGTTTAAAATATAGACTCATTTAAAACTTGTTACATAATATTTAACTGCTGCAATTTAAGTAATAATTAAAGGATACTGTGGGAGGTATATTGATCATTGAATGGTTTCTTTCTGGGTTTTCTCTCCCAAACTCTGAAAAATATCTATAAAATAAAAAAGTAATTATTTTGTGATTTGCTTCTGATTAAGAAACACAAGATATTTGTCAGAAGCAATCAATCGAATAATGTTGCCTAACAAATAACAACGAAACAACATCAACGAAGAAACAACTATATCGTAACGTTTTGGAGTCTATATCAGACTCCTTCGTCAGACGCGAAAAAAAAATCTTCAGAATTATTTTGTTGATTTTTTCGTTAAGCGTCTGACGAAGGGGTCTGATATAGACTCCGAAACGTTACGATATAGTTGATTCTTCGTTGATGTTGTTTCGTTGTTATTTGTTAGGCAACATTGTTCGATTGATTGCTTCAGAATTATTTTGTTGATTTTTTCGTTAAGCGTCTGCCGAAGGAATCTGGTATTGACTCCGAAACGTTACGATATAGTTGTTTTTTCGTTGATGTTGTTTCGTTGTTATTTGTTAGGCAACATTGTTTGATTGATTGCTTCTGACAAATATCTGTATTTCTTAAGCAGAAGAAAATCACAAAATGATTAATTTTTCATTTTATAGATATCTTTCAGAGTTTGGGAGAGAGAAAACCCAGAAATAAACCATTCAAAGCTGTGATTTGTTTTAAATAAGTCTCTCATGTGATTAGTTTTAAATAAGATTCTTTGTCCATGTTATCTAGGTATAGGGAGATCATTGCTTGTTAAGAATTTAGTATGATGTAGTCTTATGAAGTCGCTGTGTCGGCTACATGCGTGACAATATTAAATAAATTACTGTTAATCCTATATAATTTTTCATTGAGAAATTATTCATACCTAATAAAACTTCGGAAATATGCCAATGATGAGTTTTGAAAAGCCACCCTGTATAATATGAGCAGATCTCAATATATATCTCAAATATTATCCTGGTTTCAATTCCGCAGCCAGCTGAGTCCAATCCGAAATCAATATTATGAACTTGAATAACAGCAAGCTCAATATGCCCGGAGGTCCACCAGGAAGTGAAAAAATATCATACTCATCGATCAATCCAGACTAACAACAGAAGGATGGGAGGAAACAGAAAGGGAATTGATTAATTTGGCCGACAGGAAACGATGGGGTTTGTTTCAAAATCTGATATTTCGAATTTAATTATTGGCTTTCCTAACTTTTTGTGTATTCGGTCCTATCCATCAACATGTTTTTGTTGGTGGGAAAAACAATCAGAGAATTGTGTAGGTTTCAATCGTAACAGAAAACAGAATTTTAGAACGGCCTTTCAAGCCATAATGACATTTCCATGAAAAATTCAGGACACGCTCCGTGAAATTCTCGAGTACTGCGATTGTCACAGGTGACAACGGAGTCCACAATTTGATTAATAAGAATATATCCCTCATTATTTAGTCCCCTTCGTGATCAATGCATTTTTCTCTGAGTTACGCTTTGCTAGGAGGACGTATTGAAGCGAAAAAAACCAGCGTGCGAATCCGTGGCAATGAAGCCACCATACAGGGATTTTCGTGACCGCTGAACAAACTTCCAAAATGAAAAACATTCATATTCTGGAATTATTCCAACGAATTAAGGCCATGCAGCGAGATCATCTGATAATTTTTGTGCCGGGAATGGTTTTAAATGATTTTACAGGGTGTTCCTTTGGGAATGGGAAATACTTAAAACGCAAATAGGGGTCACGAGGGTTGTTCTGGATAAACTAGTAAATTTCACAAGGAGTTGGACTGTAAAAATACAAATCAACTATGAGTTTGCCCGAGAGAACACTACCGAATCACATCGAATTTCATCAGGGAGAACCCAGTCATTTTGGTAGGAATTCACCCATCCAGGTACTGAACTCACTGCTAAGCTCCAAAAAAAAAAATATTCCGAATATTTCCAAGAATCCATCTGTAAACACAAACGTACAAAAAAAACTGGTTGAGAATGGTATCAAACGATTAGTTTCGACTCAAATACATACCATTCACTCTTGCATTTACTTTCGGGTCGAAAATAAACATTGCTCTGTTTGTGACAGCGTAAAGTATATTGTATATTATTGAAGGGGGAAACGTAGCACTGTGAACTCAAGGTCTATTGTGCCCCCCATTAGAGCTGTCTATGTCAACACCATCTACAGCTTATCTTCCAGTCCTAGAGTTCGTCTGATTAACTCCAATATCTGGAATGGCTTCAAGGAGGCTACGTCTCCTGCCCAAAGCATTCCTTGCATTGGTTTGAGATAGTGAGACATTCCGTGGTCAGGTGATCAGGAGTTTCATCCTTTCCCCCTAACAGAATCGGCACTCGTCAGTTTCTGCTAGCCCTAATCTCATCATATGCTTCCTAAGATAGCAGTGCCTTGTGAGGAAACCAGTGAGGACGTGCAGCGTGTTTTTACTGTGATCCATACGTTTCTTGGATCTGATAGTGTCAAACTTGCGGGGGAAATTTTGGAGTGATACATTCCTGAGGAGATCTCCAGAGTATACCTCTTTCAGTTCCTTCTTTCATAAGCCATTCACTTCTGTAGGTGTATCTACCCACCCCACCGTAGGGTTTCAGGACAATAAGAGGGGTTAGTGCTCTTTTCTTGGCAAGTGTGTTGCTCTCCTCATTTCGTTTAGTTCCCAAGTGAACAGAAACCCATACCAAGGAGACTCTGTTTTTCTTGCCTGCTTCATTAAGTTTTCTTCGGCACTCCCATATATAAGCTTAGATTTGATAACATATGAGCTCAGAGATGCAATAGCAGCTTGACTGACAGAATGAACTGCTATATCACACGTCTGAGTTTCTTTCTTGCCTTATTTTCACGGATCTTTCGGTTGCAAGTATTTCTGCCTGAAATATGCTCGGATAAGAGCCTATCGATAGTAAGCATTTGCTGCCTGCCCCATATACTCCAGCGCCAGCTCCTATCTTGGTTTTTGCACCGTCTGTGTACCATTTAATGGCATTTTTTTTTAATTGGGTGGTGGATTCTCTGTCCCAGTTTTTCTCCTACGTAGCATCGTGGTAAAGTTCTTCTCGATGCTTTTTTTCTTAGTCATTTCGTCACTAGGAATATGCGCTGATGAAATATATCTGGTGAAAGAGGACCAGGCTTTCTAATTTTTAATTACTCTCATTACCTGTTTCTTTTCTAGATATTCTGAGAATGGCTTCATGAACCATTTTTTCTATCACTAGATGACGGAGTGTGAGATCTGTGATAATCTCAAGTGCTCTGGTAGGGCAGGTTCCCATAGCTCCATTGATACACACACATGCAAGCCTTTGTACTTTGTCGAGGGTCTTCCTCGTACTATTCTGGCTTATTTTTGTATACCAGACTACAGCCCCATACGTGCTTATGGATTTAGCAATCATACTGTTCCGTTTCACTCAGAAGTGTGCATTCGAATTCTGAAATTCAACATTAGTTATGTATAGAGAAGAGTACACTCGAGAAGTAAACAAACTATTAAGTGATGGTTCCACATACCACATTTCAAATAGGGATCCAACGAAGAGGATCAAGAACAACATAAATAAATTTCTAAAAACACTCAAGGATAATCCAATGATGACAGAAAAACAACACAATAACTTGATCAGGCATAACAGTACTCCTCCAAGATTATATTGTTTCAGGAAATACCACAAACAAGTTGTCAGTTTCAGGCCCATATATGGCTTCACGCGAGAGCGAGATTATTCTCGTCTCATCTCGTTCTCGTCTCGTAAAAGCGAGATGAGACGAGACGAGACGTATTCAAAAATATTATACAGCGAAACACGAGAGTCTCATTTTAGGTCTCGTTAAATTTTTTGTATGAAGTTTCATACACTACTCGACGTTTTTCAACACCCACAAAAAACAATTGAATATTAATTATAATTAGGTACCAATATATTTTGTATATATTATGCATCGATCGTTCTAGAAATACACGATTTTTTAGCAGATTATCAATTCGTTATGACCTTGCGATAATTGAGATTATTTTTCAAGAAAAAATAGAATTCACAGCCATAAAAACGGATGCCATTATGAATTCAATACTTAATGGACAATTTTTATTGCCCCTAATTCCCAATGCATTGAAAATTTCGTCTCTATTCGAACATCTGGAAAAATGTATTCCCTTGTGCTCCTTGTAGTGAAGATGTGAACAATTATTGCATACATCTGTGGAACTACGTATAATAATACTGGTAAAGAAATGAAGCTATTCAATGTTTCGAAAAGTGTTATGAGGAATACGCCAAGAACACCCTTAGTGATCAACCGCTGGGAAGGTATACCAAATTATTCAATTCTATTAAAAAATGTATCGACATCGATAGCCTATTTAAAACATCAACAAAACTTTCGAAATATTGGAGAGTTGAGTTTGAAGAATATTTGCTGTTAGAAAGAGCAAATAGGAATCAAAATATTTTACAGTGGTGGAGAGTGATGAAAAAGTTCTTCCTACACTTTGAAGGATGGCCGGTGATTTATTAATGGCTACATCCGTACCTGTTCAAAGATTATTTTCCACAGCAGGTATGATCATGGCAAAAACACGTAGGTACATCATTTAAAAATGATGTGATGCAAGCGTGATTATGTTAGAATTCTTGGTCATTGAGTAATTTAAAAGTTGAAATTATCAGTGTTTAAAATTGAAAATAATATGTACATTGTACATGTACAAATATTTCTGTATAAGAGCGTAATAAATAGCTTTACAAAATTATTCATTATTGTATACCATTTCGTTTATATATTATAATATTTATTATCGTTATTCAGAATTAAGCGAGACGAGACGAGACAACTGATAACGAGACGAGAACGAGTCTTAAACGAGACTTAATTTTTTGGGAATTGGCGAGAGCGAGACGAGATTTTTTATACTCTCGCCTACCCTCGTCTAGTGTGAAGCCCTAGGCCCATAGTAAGTTATAAAGGCTACCTGATTATATTGTAGGTTAATTCTTACATAACATCTGAAAAATTCAGTTTCCTCTTCAACGTTCAAAGTAAAGGATTCGTTCTCTTTCGTTGATGAGCTAAATATCAAACATATTCCCACTGGCTGTGAATTAGTGTCTATGGATGTCGCCTCCTTGTTCACAAACATCCCAAAATCATTAGTTGTGCATATAATTACTAAAAGATGGCATTATATACGTTGCTTCACCGAGTAAGATAGAGATAGTTTCATAAGATTGACTGAGATCACATTTTCGACAGTTGGATGGAACAGCTATGTGTTCCTCTGCCAGTCTTACAGAATTAATTATGTTAGAGTTATTTGAGTACGCTACTAGAAAGATGAATTTTTTTGTCCCTTCAATGAAAATATATGTTAACGGTAGAATTTAACTTATATCTGGAGAACACATATAATCAAGACTCCGTATTTTCAAAACATTCTAGGAGAAACTCACTGTAGAAAGGGAATAGCTTATCTTTTCTGGATGTGCTTGTGATAAGGTATAAAGACAAAATTATTATACAGTGCGCATCATAATTATGGAACAAATTCATTTTCTAAGAAGAAATATATTTGGCAAAAAAATCCTGAAACAGGTCCATTTTTGTTTTGCTTTTACCAAATTTTTAAGCATTTTTGAAGGATTTTTGTTGCACCCTGTGCCATCCCCATCAACCCTCTAAATTTTTGAATAGGGAAAGTGGGTCCTATGATATACTTTTTTGTCAAGGTCTTTGTATCTTCTTCACAGGCTTGCAGAAATTTTGAAGAAAAAAAATTTCGTTTTTGAAAAATAGTTAGTTCAAAGGGGTATTCAGCATGTGCACTTTGTCATGGCTCATTCACTTTGAGATGATGGTACCTGATGAAATTTGTCACTGAATGAAAGTCGACCATTACCGTTTTGTTCATGTACAACTTTCAACCCCTACGAACCCTTTAATGGAGAAAAAAAAATAGAGTGACAGAACGATGGTGGTCATTTTGAACATTTAATTTAACTTATTACAAAAGTGTAATGGTCGACTTTCATTCGGTGACAAATTTCATCAGGTACCATCGTCTCAAAGTAAATGAGCCATGACAAAGTGCACATACTGAAAACCTCTTTGAAATTACTTTTTTTCAAAAAAGAAAATTTTTTTCTTGAAATTTTCTGCACGCCTGTAAAGAAGATAAAAAGACCTTGCCAAAAAATACAACATGACCCACTTTCCCTATTAAAAAAATTTAGAGAGTTAATGAGGAAGGAACTGGGTGCAACAAAAATCCTTCGAAAATGCATAAAAATTTGTCAAAAGTGAAACAAAAATTGACCTTTCAGGATTTTGTTGCCAAATATTTTTCTTCTGAGAAAATGAATTTGTTCCATAATTTTGACGCGCACTGTATATTGGTATGCAAAGCCAACAAATTCAAGGTCTGAACTTCTTCTCGATTCATCGTGCCGAACAAAAAATTGGCTCAAGCACTGACGTGAAGTCAGGAGATTTTGCGCGTATGTTCTATTGTCCATTCTCCTTTATTGGACACTCTTAATCGAATTTACTATGGTGAATTCGATCAAGAGTGTTCAATATAGGCTATGGGCAATGGGCTTTTCGGCGCTCTTGTTCCTCGGAACAGAGTGCTTATCAATTTGCCAAATGTCTGTGATTTTCGAATTTCTGGCTGAAAATGGTATCAAACGTATTGGTTCTACTCACTGATCAAGAATCCGTGGTCGAAATCGATTCTGTCCGGCCGTCCGTTAACACGATAACTCTCGAACGAAAGGAGTTAAAGGATTAAAATTTGCAGGGTAAGTTTGGGGCATAAATATCTCGGACGAGTTCGTTAACGGGCGAAATCCATGAAGCGGTTTCGGAGTTATGGCCGTTTTTACTAAAAAATTTTTTATGCATATTTCCGAAACCAATCACTTGATCTATCTGAAATTTAGCACCAACATGTAGAATCATGACCTTCAGACGCATGTGAAGTCTTGTATTGATCGGGATACCGTAAAGTGTCGAAAAAAAAATTTGAATTTTTAAATTTTGTTTCTACAATAACTCTCGAACGGAATTAGCTAGGCAGTGGAAATTTTCAGAGTAGGTTAGGGGGATAAATATCTCGGTTAAGTTCGCTATTGGGGAAATTAGGCGAGATGTTTTCGGAGTAACGAAAAAAAATTTTTGTTTTTAACTTACAAATTTAAAAAAAAAATTTTTAAGATGCAGTTTCATCCTTAAATTCCATTGATATCATTTTCAACTCCAACAAGCTGATCCTTTCGGAGATATGATTTTTCGAAATTTCATTAATGAATCGTACTTCTATGTTTTCACAGAATGCTATAATTATTCTATCTATGATTGATTATGTGATCTGTGTTCATACTCGTATATGTCAGCCTGTTCTATAAGAGAGAGTCGAATTCATTTCAGGTATTTTAATTTGATTTCTTCCATAGTGCAGTTCTCATTCTCACATTGCTCATTTAATCTTGATAAATAAACTATTATTTAAATCGAATTTCCTTTATGATTCAGCTCTATCATAAGAATACATTTATATAATTCTTAACAGGGCTCTTAAGCCCTGTCCACAGGGCTTGAACCAATTTTTAATGTTCAATTCGATTTTGTGAAGGATCGCATTGGTAGTTTGATCAACTATTTATTTTTTGTAACATGTCACAATGTTGTAATTTTGTACGCTCAAGCAGAGTGGAAACTAAAATTGCTTAGCATCTGTTTTTTTTTTTAACCATAATAAATCCTTGACTTAGCTTGTCTTTTCCCATTTTGACTCTCAAATCTGGCGAATCTTGATTTTTAGTTTATTGTTATTATATCACCAAAATGTATTTAATCAAAGTAAAAAGTATTCAAGGTGAAAAACAACGGTAATTTATTGTTTGGAGACTATTTATGTGGAAGGGCTTCAAAATAGCTCTGCTCTTCAGGCCAAAAACCTTTTTGCGCGTATGTTCTGAGGAACATCGTTATAGCGTTATAGTTTTGCCCAAATGTCTGTAACTTTCGATTTTTTTGACGAAAATGGTCTCAAACGATTTAGTTGAGAAGAAGTCGAGGTCAAATTTCCGTCCGGCCGGCCGTTGCCACGATAACTTGAGAACGAAATGAGCTAACGACTTTAAATTTTCAGGGTGGGTGGCGCATCCCAATACGACGGACAAGTTCGTTAATGGGCATAATCGGCTCAGTGGTTTCCGAGTAATAATTTTGTTTTCTACCAATATGAATCCGAACGAATTGAAACTTGGTGAGTAGTTGAAGAATATGAACCTAAGCACGTTTGTGGAATTTTATGCGAATCGTATGGCTAGAAAATTTTTCAAAAATCATTAAAAAATATTTTTGTTGTCACGATAACTTGAGAACGGAAAGAAATAGCGGCTTGAAGTTTTCACGTTAGGATGTGCACCATAACGTGACATTTCAGTTTGTTTATGAGCATAATCGGGCAAATAGTTTTAGAGTTATAGCCATCTGGAATTTTCTGGAATTTGGTGGTTTTTTGTTCCTCATTAACTCGAAAAATACTGAATAGATTGAATTCAAACATGGTGATTAGTTGTAGAATGCCAACGCGAAAATGTTTGCAAAATTTGGTGAGGATAGCATTTGTAGAAAATTTTTAATAAATCATTGAAAATAAAAAAAAAATTCTATATATCAGTAACTATTCTCTTGAAATTGCACTCTTAATTCGAATTTACCATGGTAAATTCGAATTAAGTGTCCAATACAGGAGAATGGACAACATAATTTACCATGGTAAATTCGATTAAGGGTGTCCAATACAGAAGAATGGACAATAGAACATACGCGCAAAAGCTTCTGACTTCACGTCAGTGCTTGACCAAATTTTTTAATGCAGATCCGCATAAAATCTAAACTGACGAAATTGCGAATGATATTGAACCATTATAGGTTATAACATAAAGCGTGAACGTGATTTCAGAGTATTTTATTGCAATTTTGGCGCGTAGACGTGACTTAACCGATTCTTTTCCTGTACCCCATGGACATAGCCTGTTTTTGCCCTGTATGGGTTATTTTAAATGGTTTGTTACAGCTTACTTAGCCACTTATTTCCCGTTTTGATATACTGAAATATAATATACTCTGATTGGCTACAATCTGAGCACACTCCCTAAATATGAAAATTAGTGACTTAGCCAGTTTTTCCCCTGTACTCTTCATTTGGCTTTACCACACTCTATACAGCCTGTGTAGCGAGGGTTTATTTTCGTGGGTACGTCGCATTTGTCGATATTTCCGCACTGATGGGAACCTCGAAAGGTTTCGAACATGCATATCTGCTCTTACGTTTGGACAATGAACGATACCTTCTGTGGGTTGATTGGCGTTGTGACTTAACGACCCTCCCTCGTAAATTCTGAGAGGCTATTAAGATTCGTCACCGTGAACCTGTTTCATCAACTGGAGCGTTTCTGTTCGAGTTTTACTGAGTTTAAAACAGAACTTTATGTTGTCTACTGAAATGTTTCGAAATAATATTCTGGAGTAATTCTCTCCACATTTCAAATATATGGTATTGTGTAGTCCATATACAGTGACAATTTAAATAGAAGATAAAAAATTGGTTCAAGCCCTGTGGACAGGAGCTTCGGTGCTCTTGTTCAAACTTTGACAAATCATATCATCGAAAGTATTGGTTAGAGTTGGGAATTATATAATTGGATTCTTATGATAGAATTTCATAATAGCAGAAATTAAATTCAAACGTCATAAAAGAATTTAAATTCAACAAGAGTGCCAAAAATTAATAATCCGAAACCTATAGACCAATTCAGCCCAACAACGAACTCCTCCGAGATATTCGTTCCTCAATTCTATGATGAACGATATATTATTTCCTCAAATCCACTCTGAAAATTATATTATATCAATTGAAACTTTAGCAAATATTTCAGTTTTGTTTTTACTGGAGATATTCTGAACTCAATATTATTAACTTACCATTACCAGATCTGGTTTTGAAAGAGACCCTCCTGGCCTTACGAGCAACAATTTCCTTTTTGAATTCAATATTGAAGGGATTTCTAAGATCAATATCTTTGAGAACTAGCGGAGGCGATTCTTCTCCAAGAGATTCCATGCGTCAACAGAAGAGTATATTTGTAAGAGGAGACTTTTGAAAGGTTATGTATTATTTTTAGTTTGTTCGTTCTTCTCCTCTTGTCTTTTCATTTTTCAGGTTGATTTTTGGGTACCTTGGAGAAACCTCTCCGTTTTTGGACGAAGGAGTCCATATTGAAGAAATAAATGCCTATCAATATTTCTAAATTGCAGCAAATTTTGTGAACAATAGTACAAATCACAACACTCACGGGGAGACAGGGTTTTTTGCTGAGGTTTTTCCCTAAGCTCTTGTATCATACGCAGAATTGTATGGTACCCCGTTACACCAACCTCTGCTGACACATAAAACTCTCAGTCAAAAGAATATATATATACCATTCCCATCATCATATGGATAAACCATGGGCATTAAATATCGAAATTTGACATATCATGTCTCAGGAAAATGAGTTGACATGTATCAACACACCTCATATTATAATAATTCATACATAGAATAATTGATTTATTATTGAAATTTTGAAAATTAATATCTCCAAAAGTAATAGCTTGTTAGAGTTAAAAATCACATCAATGGATTTCTATGTTGAAACTGCATCTTGAGAACAACTCATTTTGAAATTTGTAATGTAAAAATACTCCGAAACCATCGGACCGATTTTCCAAACCTATTCAGAAAATTTCAGCTGTCTAGTTCATTCCGTTCGAGAGTTATCGAGTTAACGGCTGGCCGGACAGAATCGATTTCGATCTTCTTGATCAGTGAGTCGAACCAAAACGTTTAAGACCATTTTCAGCCAAATATTCGAAAATTACAGACATTCGGGCAAATTGATGAGCACTCTGTTCCGGGGAACAAAAGCGCCAAAAAGAAAAAGTTTGTTAATCTTCGGAGGCGTGTAACTTTTTCGGGGGAGGTTTTTAAGAAATTTGAACCAAATACCCACCTTAATTTTCATCAAAGAATCACCCCTTAAGTTTGTCACACTAATTCAGAAACTCAGGATACTCTTGAAAGTACATACAGGGTGTATGAAGAAGATTTGTCTGTGTGCTGTGTCTCTTGAAAAAGAGTAACCTCCGCGCCACGCTTGCAAGGTAATCATACAAAACATCTCAGTAATGTTTTACTTGGATATGATTCCTATTTGAATTATGAATAAGTTGAGGGAATTATGATACTCCCTTGACATGTTACATTCTTGAGAATTTCGAAATTCAATATCCATTAAATGAGGTGGAAAAAGATTTAACACTAATAAATTATTTTAGTTAGCTACTAGCATAATTGGATGGGTGGATTGAAAGTAAAAATAATTTGTATAGTTCTAGGAAGTCTAATAACTTTGTGTACAATTTCCTGAGTCATTTTTGGTCCATTTCTGGATCGAACAAACTTCAAAATCTAAACAGGTTGAATTTCAGGGGACAACTTGGAAAAATATATCCTCTGATCGATTTGGGAGTATATCATACGGAAACACGAACTAAAAAATTGGTTCAAGCCCAGTGGACAGGAGCTTTTTGACGCTCTTGTTTAAACAGACGAATTATATATCCGAAAGTACAAGTTCTCAGAGTTGGGAATTATATCAATTGATTTTTATGATAGATCATGAAAGAAATTAAATTAAAAAAAAAAGTGTCGTTTGAAAATCAATGCTTCAAAAATTATCATTTAAAAAAAAGAGCAATCTGCAATGCTTTAATGCTTCAAAAACTGTCATTAGATTTATTTATCAAGACTAAATGACCAATCTGCAATGATTGAACCTCCTGGAATGGGTTGTTGTAACTTACACTCGGTGCATAGTTTTCAACTCGAAATACCTAGAATCGAAATGTCTAGAGCGAGGCTGGAGACTATCATAGCAGAATGTCCCTTTATTCCTGATATTTGAGTAGGTAGAGGCTGACGAACAAATTATTCTAATAGTTATAAATATACTAATAAAATACTATCCTCTTTTCATAATTTAAAATGTAATAGTTCATACCTCTCACACATTCTTTTCTGTATTATGGACCTTAAGTCAAGAAAAAATTTTTGATGAACAAATGTAGATCCATATTTCAGCATTTTTTTGCCAGCAACATTATGAAAATACTGAATATAGGTAGATGTCTCACAACGTAAGGAAGTAAAAGGTAATATTAACCTCAGTGGTCAACGAACAGCAATTTCTTTTGATGATTCCATTATGTTCTTCTTTCCTATTGCCTTCATAAACTACATCATTGAAATGATCCAATTTTAAGTTTTCTAAAACATCATCCCAATATTTATACATAAATTATTCAATATGTAATCAGTCAATGTCATTTTCGGTTTCAGAACAGTCTTGTATATATTCACAAATTCAAGAATAGGATACTTGTTTTCCAACAGAAAATATTTTCAAACTACGAATTGACAAGTCTTTAATAGCTGGATAAGATGCCATTTATGAAGAGTGAACACAGACAGATTCTGTGTTCACATTCTATGAATACATAGAACTGCGATGTATTATTGAAATTTTTGAAAATCATATATCCGAAAGTATTGGCTTGTTAGAGTTGAGAATGATAACAATGGATTCTATGGATTCTTATGATGAAACTGCATCTTAAAAAAAATGGAATTTGAAATTTGTAATGTGAAAAAAAATTTTTTTTTCGTAACTTCGAAAGCATCTTGCCGATTCTACCCGATAACTAACTCAGCCGAGATATTTATCACCCAAACCTAATCTGAGAATTTCAAACTGCTTAGCTCTATCTGTTCGAGAGTTATTGTAGAAACAAAATTCAAAAGTTTTTAATTTTTTTTTTTTACACTTTACGACAACCCGATCAATACAAGACCTCGCATGCATATAGAGGTCATTATTCTACAATATAGTGCTAAATTTCAGATAGATCAGGTGATCGGTTTCGGAAATATTCATAAAAACCCGTTTTTAATCAAAACGGCCATAGCTCTGAAACCGCTTGGTGTATCTCGCCCGTTAACGAACTCGTCTGAGATAGTTACGCTCCAAACCTATCCTGCAAATTTCAATCCTCTAACTCCTTTCGTTCTAGAGTTATCGTGTTAACGGAGGGCCGGCCGGACCAGCCGGACAGAATCGATTTCGACCACGAATTCTTGATCAGTGAGTCGAACCAAAACGTTTAAGACCATTTTCAGCCAAAAATTCGAAAATTACAGACATTTGGGCAAATTGATAAGCACTCTGTTCCGAGGAACAAGAGCGCCAAAATGAAATTCAGCGATGGTTTTTCACCGGGATGGGATATTCCTGTTCCATTACTCCATCAAAATCCTCTAATTCTGAACTGATTCTACATGTTAACAATCTAAATAGTATAATGAATCCGTTAACCGTTCAGTAATTGATGGAAACCTCGCAGATTCATCTCAAACATTGATAAACTTCTGTTCCACCGTTTATCCAGGATAGGACTTAACGCAATTTATGTCGATTACTGCACGATTCTGTTGGGATTGGGCGCCATATAACACCCAAAAACAAACAACATTCGATTTCTCATTCAATTAAGGTGGTGGCGGCTCTGAAACGCATGGCTGCAACCGGATGTCGTCCTCCATTTTGTCACGTTTTGGTTTGTATAATTAGCACGACAATTTACATGATTCATTGCGGTCTAATGGAAAATAGGGCTTAATTTCAGCCTTGAAGAAATTTGCAATTCAAATCGCTCTCAATGTTTGATTAGTTTCAAAACAATGCATTCCCTCAATTTATGTTCGTTTTGTTGTTCCTATAGACGTTGTTTTCGTTTGCGGTTTTTGTGTTTTCCATTCTTCCGGGGTGAACGTAAACGAATTGCTTTTCGAAAGGGTGAATATATAATTCTCGAATTAAATTTGTGTTTTGTTCTGATGTTTTGTGTAGTGTTCAGATCTCTTGATACGGAAGCAATTTTTTTAATTTATAAGCAGTATGACCCACCACTATAATTTGGTATACAGATAAAACCATCAAAGATGATAGAGTCTATAAAATCGCTGGATTTATGCATCAGCTCAGGCCATTCTCAGCTCATTCCAGCAATCCAATCAACCATTAAATAAGCACAATTAATAGTCTACTGAATAGAATGAAGTTGCAGAAAACTCAAGAGGAAGATTAGATTATTGTTGATTGAAAACTTGTTTTATAGAACATGAATCATTAAGTTATGTAGTTAAACTATGTTTCTTTATCCGAGTCTTGTTTGAGTGGCCTTTGAATTGATCCCTGTAATTTTTGTGTTGAATTGAGAGGTTCGGTGTAGTCACATTTTTCAAAGGATTTTTTTTTGCATTTTCTCAAAGCATGATATCTCAGAAATATTCTCTGAAAATTTTAAGTACTTAAATCTGACAAATACCTTTGGAGTTATTCGATAATTAGCAAAGGGTTGTAGGGCGCTCTGTGCGAGAACAGGTAGCTAGCAGCTGGCGTGCTAGCGACAACACTCGAGAAGGTAGAAAGCTAGGTAGACAACCTATATACATATTTTGGAAGCTGCTACAACGGCTGAAGAACTATTATATGTAATCATGGAAGGATACTGTGGGAGGTATATTCATCATTAAATGGTTTCTTTCTGGGTTTTCTCTCCCAAACTCTGAAAAATATCTATAAAATAAAAAATTTTATATTTTGTGATTTGCTTCTGCGTAAGGAACACAAGATATTCTTCAGAAGCAATCAATCGAACAATGTTGCCTAACAAATAACAACGAAACAACATCAACGAACTAACAACTATATCGTAACGTTTCGGAGTCTATATCAGACTCCTTCGTCAGACGCTTTACGAAAAATCTTTGGAATTATTTTGTTGGACGTTATTCTGAAATTCTTATTATTCTGGAATTATTATTATTATTATTATTTTATAGATGTTTTTCAGAGTTTGGAAGAGAAACCCAAGAAAGAAACCATTTAATAACTATTATATGGCCCAGGAATAGATGACTAGGTATAAGTAATTAATAATACGTATTACTTTACGTAAATTGAGTGTAAAACTTCAGTGCGATTTTCTCAAATCTATATTTTTTAAACTGGTGACCACTGTAGCTCGAAAACCGCATGGTAGATTTTAATGAAATTTATACAGCTTTTTGAAAACATGAAAAACTAGTGCCTCATCGAAGGATTTTTTTATTTTCGATTTTTTATTAACAATAAACTGTTTGTTCCTGAAAATCGGGGAAAAAATTTCCTGAGCCCGTCATTTTGTAAATTTAAAAAAAAATGGGTTCAAGCCCTGTGGACAGGAGCTTTCTGGCGCTCTAGTTCGAACAGACAAATTATATCTCCGAAAGTATTGGTTTCTCAGAGTTGGGAATTATATCAATGTATTCATATGATAGAACTGCATCATAAAAAAAATTCATTTAAAATAATAGTTTATTTATCAAGATTAAATGAGCAATCATGAGAATGAGAACTGCACAATGGAAGGAATCAAATTAAATCTGGCCAATTTTGCCCAATAAGGAACGAACGTTTTTTGACACTTTACGGTAATCTGGTCAATACAAAACTTCACATGCGTATAAAGGTCATGATTTTCCAATTTGATGCTAAATTTCAGATAGATCGAGTGATCGGTTTCGGAAATATTCATAAAAAATATTTTTACTAAAATCGGCCATAACTCCGAAACCGCTTGATGGATTTTGCCTATTAACGAGCTCGTCTGAGATATTTACGCTCCAAACCCACCTTAAAAGTTTCAATCCGCTAACTCCTTTCGTTCGAGAGTTATCGTGCCTACGGCTGGCCGGCCGGCCGGACAGAATCGATTTGGACCTCAGATTCTTGATCAGTGAGTCCAACCAAATCGTTTGAGACCATTTTCAGCCAAAAATTCCAAAATCACAGACACTTGGGCAAATTGAAAAGCACTCTGTTCCGAGGAAGTAAAGTGCCAAAAACACAAGTTTCGTATGACAATTGCCCAAAACAGGTTTAAAGTACATACAAATAGTAGATATTCCATAAAACATGTATGAAAGAAGAGAAATAATAATGAAAAATTACCTTGTAATCGATCAAAAATTTCCTGATCTACGTTCACCAAATTTCTCCTCTCTCGAACTACAGAATCATGCTTTCAATATTCACGTAATATTTAAAAAAATGTTTGGTTGAGGTCCCCGTTGCATCGCTAAAATACGAGTATTTCAACACCAATATTTTTGAAGTTATAATATTCCCTTCCGTCAGTCCCGTCATAAATTGAGAGAACTGAGCATTCTATGTCTATGGATGAAAAGCAGTCTCACTACTCTCAGATCTCTTACGTCATGTTCCGTTCCGAAATGTAAGACTTTTCTGAGAAAAACTAATTTCGGAGCAAACAACTGAGATTTTTCTCACTTTGCTCACAATTCTTCGATTGATTAGATAATGTCATGTCTCAGGAAAATAAGTTGATATTATGACAATTCATAACAAAAATTCTATTTGGAATTTGTTCAGTAAAAAAAATTTTTTTTTTTTGTTACTCCGAAACCATCTGTCCGATTTTGCCCAATAACGAACTTATCTGAGATATTTATCTCCCAAACCTACTCTGAAAATTTCAACTGTGTAGTTCATTCCGTTCGAGAGTGATCGTGCCTACGGCCGGCCGAACCGGCCGGACAGAATGAATTTCGACCACGGATTCTTGATCAGTGAGTCGAACCAAATCGTTTAAGACCATTTTCATAGAAAAATTCGAAAATACATTTGGGCAAATTGATCAGCACTCAGTTCCGAGGAACTAGAGCGCCAAAAATAAAGGTTTCGATCAGGCACTAGATTATTAAATGGTTTCGTTCTGGGTTTTCTCTCCCAAACTCTGTAAAATATCTATAAAATAAAAATTTTATTATTTTGTGATTTGCTTCTGCGTAAGAAACACAAGATATTTGTCAGAAGCAATCAATCGAACTATGTTGTCTAACAAATAACAACGAAACAACATCAACGAAGAAACAACTATATCGTAACGTTTCGGAGTCATATCAGACTCCTTCTTCAGACGCTCAACGAAAATCTAGAGAATTATTTTGTTTATAGTTATTCTGAAATTCGAGAATTTTTATTTGATAGATATTTCTCAGAGTTTGGGAGAGAAAATCCAGAAAGAAAACTTCGAATAAGTTGTCAACAATTTTTGATTTTTGACGTGACGTCTACGATGTCATTCATTTTTCATATCTGGCTATGTTCAAGTTCATGGCATGTTGTCTGCAATGACAGACACTGACAGACAAACCAGTTTGAAAATAAGAGAAATGATGAGATATAACTCGCAAGTTACAAACAATGAATGGAAAATAATTAGCTATCCAAAAAATATTTCTCATGCGAAAGACTGTCACTGTCTCATTTTGTCGATTTCCCTAAGAAATATGTATTTCAAAGTGTTGCAATTTGTGAAAAAAATATTTCACTATCCGTGAATATTAAAACACCGTACTTCAACTTGATTTTTATTCGATATCCACTATAAAATTGTGCACAATTTCATCATCGCCTATTATCACTTTTCTTTAAAGACTCTAATTCTCATCATATAAATGCATATAATGATACGATATAATATACAATCACATTATAAACAACAAGAACAATCATAAATTCTATCAGTATATGACCGAACTCTATAGATATCATAGTCATAGAGATATTATATTTGCGGTAGTTTTGACGAAGATGAGTTTTATCCACAATTAATCAGAATTATTTTGTTTATAGTTATTCTGAAATTCGAGAATTTTTATTTGATAGATATTTTTCAAAGTTTGGGAGAGAAAATCCAGAAAGAAACCATTTAATGATAAATATACCTCCCACAGTATCCTTTAATGATTACTGGGGCACTAGATTATCCAAAAATAAAACAATTTTTTTGTCAACTTGAATTTTGATGGATCTTCAGGGATAAGTGATGGTCACCGCAAGGAGCTTCGGTTTGAACGGGATCAACTCTACAGGCTATTACTTTTGATATTATCAATATTTTTTTCTGAAATTTCTGTCAATACAAGTCAAAGCCTTATTTAATGATGCTATGTTTTATTTTTATAAAATGAAATAATGTTCTGGCAAAAAAAAATATTCAAAATTGTCATGTTTTCATGTCTCTGACTACATCTAACCCCTTAATTCGCATGTTGCATTGTCCTGTACATTATACAGGGTATTTATAAATGATTGTGACATTGTAGTTGGTTCTAACACCCTTTCATTTTGCCGCTTCATATCCATAAGGTACACGTTTACATATCCAGACACAGAATTCAGGATATACACATAACCTCACTTTCTCCTTCGTTTACATTGGCAATGATAAGAGATGAGTCCAAAATGATGGTCACTGGGAGATTACTTTTCCTGCCATCCCAGTTTGAACCAGAAATATTTTTATTATACGAAATAAATTGATTTAATAGTTGATATAGTTCCCATAGTCACAGTCTACTCTATCTATAGATAGATATAGATATAGATAGATATAGAAATAGATAGTTTTAGATATAGATATAGTAGGCAATGATTAACTTTGTAGAAAGTGAAATTCTCAAATTAATGAATTTTTGGATTTTATTTTTTATTAAACGTGATTTTGGGTACATATCATTATTGCTGAGTCTAACTCACTCACTGGGTTTACAACAGACCAGGGTAGGGTAATTTGATTGAAGGAATGATGAATGATAAATGATGGAGGAATTATATTCCGTTTTAAGGAATTTTCTTCAGAAAATATCAAGCTGATGGAATCGAGATTGAATTATTCGTTAGTAATTATTCTATTCTCATTTTCAAGAAATATCATATTAGCTAATGTTACCTTCTTTTTGAATGGCAGAATTTTTGAAATCCTATTTAGAATTTTTGAGATGAAACTACTGATAACTGAATGCATACTGTTGAACCAATTTCAATGTCCGAATTCAGGTAATAAATCAATACAAATGGACAGAATACCTTGAATAAGATAACTCCCAGTTTGGGAGTTTGGCCATTCATTATATCAATGAATTCACATCAAATGTTCAAAATGTGCTGCATTATTCTCGAGGCATTTATAAATTCTTTTTCGTTTGTTGTAGCATGAATTTTTAACATTTGTGGGCCAATATTATGGGAGCACATTGTTATTGATGATTGGATATTCTCAATATTATCGTAGTGTGCTTTGAAAACCTCATCTTTCAGATATGCAAAGATGCTAAAGTTCATGGGAGTTAAGTCCGGAGAGCGTGTTGGAACGAAAGGTTGGAAGTAGTGCGGGAGTTGCCCCACCTTGTTTTAAATATTCAAACGGTATTTCTTCGTCATCTAGTTGGTTGATGAATGGCTCCAGCATTATTCTTTTTTAGCTTTCACCATTAATAGTATCATGAAAGAAAACTGGATTATATATTCTACGACGAGAAACTGCTAACCACACACCAACTTATTGCAAAGTAATGAAGTCTCAATTAAACTCTGGGGATTCTCAGATGTCCAAAATCTGTAGTTTTGGAATTCACATAACCCAATCTATCGATGTTACGATTATTTAGAAACCAATAGCAGTAGCCGACGTGGAATATGTATTGGTAGGAGTTGCTGTACCATCGTTATTTTTTAGGGGAAGAAATTCAGTGTTTTTTTCAATGCTTTGCAGCAAGTACTCAAGGGGCGCACCAGACTCTTAGGATAATAATTTATTCAGGTTCATTTAAGGATTTTGTTCAGCTCGTGATCTCAGTTCTTCAACAACTTCTTGAGAAACTTGAAAATCGACAGGAAGAGTAATGTCGATTTTTCCTTGTTAATTTTTCCATGCATGAATCTGTTTATAACACCTCTGATGAGGGATTTCAGAAGAGATTCTAGAATCTTACAATCAGGATATTTCGCCACATATTCATTTCTACAGGACTCCACAGAGTAAATCATTTCACCATTGATTAATGTGCCATCGTGGTAATAGAACATCACAATAAATGTGTTTCGTTCAAAATCATTGCAGATTTAAATAAATTGAAAATTGAATTTTCACTAATTTTAAAAAGAATATTAAGAATTGACAATAGTTCATTATCGGTAGTCACTTAGGGAATTCTTTGGTATAAACAGAACACAAGTAGTGAGAAGTGGTAAATAAAAATCCAAAGCCTACTGAGATGTTACAATTATTTATAAAGACCCTGTATTATGTCTTAAGGGATGCATAAAAAATTTATTTGAACACCTTTGTTACTTTAATTTTCAGATATTGAGTTGAAGTTCAATGAATATTGAGCCATTCAACAGACAGATTCCAAAGTCTGCAGTGATATCACCCTTTGCAAAAAAAATTGGTTCAAGCCCTGTGGACAGGAGCTTTCTGGCGCTCTAGTTCAAACAGACAAATTATATATCCAAAAGTATTGGTTTCTCAGAGTTGGGAATTATATCAATGTATTCTTATGATAGAACTGCATCATGAAAGAAATTCAATTCAAATAATAGTTTATTTATCAAGATTAAATGAGCAATCTGAGAATGAGAACTTCACCATGGAAGAAATCAAATTAAAATAGCTGAAATGAATTTGACTCTCTCTTATAGAACAGGATGACATGTACGAGTATGAACACAGATCATATAATAAAGCTTAGATAGAATAATTATAACATTCTGTGAGAACATAGAAGTACGATTCATTATTGAAATTTCGAAAAATTATATCTCCGAAAGTATTAGCTTGTTGGAGTTGAAAATGATATCAATGGATTTTTATGGCAAAACTGCATCTTAAATAAGAATTGAATTTGTTACTTAGAAAAACATTATTTTTTGTTAGGTACTCCGAAACCATCTGGCGTATTTTGCCCAATAACGACCTTAATCGAGATATAAATCTCCCTAACCTACTCTGAAAATTTCAACTGCCTAGCTCATTCCGTTCGAGAGTTATTGTAGAAAATTTTTTTTTAAATTTTCTAAATTAATTTTTTTGACACTTTGCGGTAACCTGGTCAATGCAAAACTTCACATGCATATAATGGTCATGATTCTACAATATGATGCTAAATATCAGATAGATCGAGTGATCGGTTTCGGAAATATTCATAAAAAATGTTTTTACTAAAATCGGCCATAACTCCGAAACCGCTTCATGGATTTCGCCCATTAACGAACTTGTCCGAGATATTTACGCTCCAATTCCTGCAAATTTCAATCCTCTAACTCCTTTCGTTCGAGAGTTATCGTGCAGACGGCCGGCCGGACAGAATCGATTTCGACCTCGAATTCTTGATCAGTGGGTTGAACCAAATCGTTTGAGACCATTTTCAGCCAAAAAATCGAAAATTACAGACATTGGGGCAAATTGATAAGCACTCGGTTCCGAGAAACTACAGCGCCAAAAACAGGACTGGAGTGTGATAATTTAGGAAATTTGATATCCTTGTTCATCACGTGAACACTAATAATTTCTTTCACCATTATGAGTGCAAAAGAGAAATTCAACGGAAAAATACAAAAATATAGCTTTGTATCATGATAGAGGGTGATTAATAAATTTTATGGTTGATTTTGATTCCATTTTTTCAACTAGCAAGATAAATACAAATAAAATTGATTCATTCGTAACAAATTTCATTTCCTTATTAAGAAATAACGACAATTATCTACAATGTACAAACATTAATACAATAAACGAAAAATTTGAACACAAAAAAATAATATTGACTAAAATTGTGTCATAGTCATAGTCATAGTTGAGACAATTGAGTCAATATCTATTAGCTCAACAATAAAATTCCTTCATCATGACAGTGCCGGGCAATATTATCCTACTGTGGTCCTGATTTTCTCAATTTGAGAAATGCTAAAGGAAACTGTTCGAAAAGGCCGATATAACTGCAACTTTGGAAATCTGTCGGTTGAATTTAACCCAATATCCGAGAATCACCCTGTATGTCCAAAATCAAGGAACCCAGGCGATTTAAAAAAATTATATTTGAGTGCAATAATTATTTGTCCCCATAATTTTCATGGTTTGCTTTTGACCCCCATAAACTATCGAGCTGACATCATCTTTGGTGACCCATTTACTTTTCAGCGTCAGATCTGTCATAAAGATTTCGAAAGTATTCTCTCTTCGGCTTTTCCTCTCGGTCACTTGAATATTCTTGTCGTAAAATCCGCGGAAGCATTTTCAGTATCAGATAAGAGATCTGATTGGAGCTTCTGTTTCATGTTGACGAAAACTTCGTATCTCCCAATCAGAGTTCATTTCCTGAATTCAACGAAATCACATCCGTCTGTATCAAGATTCAAAGTTAGGCTTGAAGGTGATTAATCTATCAGTCCAATTCTTTCGGAATGTTGTAGCTCTCAAATGTATTTTCGTTTTTTTATGTTGTCAATATTGTTTGCTCTCCGCATTATTGATATAATGCATTCTATGTATTTGTATAAAAAAGTGGGTCGCCCTGGGTACAGGAGCTTTGGTGCTCTTGATCAAACTTTGACAATTCATCTCCGAAATTATTGGTTTCTCAGAATTGGGAATGATATCAATGGATTCTTGTAATAGAACTGCATCATAAAAGAAACTAAATTAAAGTTGAATAACAAACTTATCCGAGATATTCATTCCTCAAATCTACTCTGAAAATTATTTAATATCAATTGAAACATAGCCAATATTCCAGTTTTGTTTCCTCTGAAGATATTCTGATCCCAATTTGATAAGCTTACTGAATTATATATTTCCACCATCATATGGATTATCCAAGGGCATATAGGGTAGGGGCAATTATAATATCCTATAATTGGTCATTTTGCGTTCAATCATACATTGTTTGTTAGAACAGAAATACACTCGGAAATACATTTGACATGTCTGTTATAGGTAGATAAGATCACATGTTTGAACATTGAACACAGACAGATAGAATTCGCATTCGGTAAAAACAGAAGTTCGATGTATTATTGAAATTTTGATAAATCATATCTCCGAAAGTATTACCTTGTTAGAGTTGAAAATAATATCAGTGGATTTTTATGATGAAACTGCATCTTAAAAAATGTGGGAAAGTCCTGTGGATAGGAGCTTTGGTGCTCTTGTTCAAACTTTGACAATTCATCTACGAAATTATGGGTTTCTCAGAGCTGGGAATGATATCAATAGATTCTTATAATAGAACTGAAATTAAAAATAAATAACGAACTTATCCAAGAATTTCATTCCTCAAATCTCATCTAACAATTATATTATATCAATTGAAACTTAGCCACTATTCCAGTTTTATTTTCACTGAAGATATTCTGAATATATTTTCATCATCATATGGATTATCCAGGGTATATAGGGTAGGGGTGATTATAATATCCTATAAATGTTCATTTTGCATCCAATCATACTGTGTTAGAACAATAATCAATATATTTGACATATCTGTCATAGGTAGATAAGATTATATGTATGAACAGTGAACACAGATAGAACACAGACAGATAGAATTCGCATTCTGAGATAACATAGAAGTACGATGTATTATTGAAATTTTGAAAAATCATATCTCTGAAAGCGTTAGCTTGTTAGAGTTCAAAATGATATCAATGGATTCTTATGATGAAACTGCGTCTTGAAAAAAAATTGAATTGGGAATTTGTAATGTAAAAAGAAATTTTTTACGCTATCCGAAACCATCAGGCCGATTTTGCCCCATCAAGGAACTTAGCCGTGATATTTATCTCCCAAACCTGCTCTGAAAATTTCGACTGTCTAGCTAATTTCCTTCTGAAGTTATTGTGTTAACGGACGGCCGGACAGACGGACAGAATCGATTTCGACCACGGATTCTTGATCAGTGAGTAACCCTTCCCCCTACCATTTGTTTCAGTCGGGGTTACAAAAACTTATTTCACCAAGGTTTCAAACCACTCGAGCTGCTCACTCAAATCGTCAAATTTTATTGCTCTATCTCAATTGGTCTCTAAAATATTTTAAAAATAAGGAAACTCACCCTGGCTAAAACCATCCCTAACTTCCATCTGAAGACCCGGAGGACAGTTTAACAACAGGAACTGTGACACCCTAATGGTACCCTAACACCTCCTTGCCCATGTCGGTCTGGCGGCCTCGGCCCCTTTATATGGTGAAATACGTTTGAAATAATCACATCTTCCACCCTCTTACGAATAGGTATCGGTAATCCAAACACTCTGTATATGTAATTCTGAATTTTTTGGGTTTGATCGCGTCATAAATTTAGTCGAGTATCAAAGATTTTGCCTTGAATTTGGAGTCAATTTGATGAACTTATAGGGTTGACTTCAATCCCCAGTATTCATACGCATGAGCATTCTCGCAGGAGTGAGCCTAATACAGCCCTGTAAGGCTACGAAAAATGAGCGCGGAGTACAAAAAAAATTGACATTCATCCACGTTCTCCCCTACTAGTGTTCCTCAAACGTGCACTAATCACATTCAAGCAAAAACTTTTTACATCTACAAATTCATTAATTACATTTCCTACTCGCTCAACCTCATTTTGGGACGAAAAACTCCAACATGAAACCCTCCCGACAAATTGACATTAAGGATACGAAAGGATTTTAGCGGCTATTGTTCTGTTATCCCAAATATCTCCAAGAGGGAATTAGGGCGAAATTTGCGGCGACAACGAACATATCGGGGTGAAAAAGATGGCTGAAAAGGTCCCTGGATAAAACGAAAAGGACTCGAGAGTCCGATAGGTATATATAAAGTGTGAATAGCGTTTCTAAACAAGCGGGACACTATCGCAGTCATCGCAAGGCGATCCAGTCCGTATTATATTACAACGTTGTGTATAAACAAGCCGATTCAGAGTTCATTCAAAGTATGGGGAGGAAACTGAGACAGCAAGATTAATGGTGAATGAACTTCAACGAGGCATTACTTGTAAGGAAAGATAAAGGCTGAACTAAGGTATTAGGAATGCATAATAACCAATGTGGACAAAAGCTGCTCCACTGCTGAGTCAATTGAACTGATTCTACTATTGTGAGTTTTGGTTCATTATTTTCTCAAATAATGAACATCAGGGATCGACCAAACAGAATTGTGAAAATTTATAAGAGCACTGATGGGTCTGGAGTATTATAGCGTACAATACAGGGTGAGTCTTCAAGTTGTACATTAAATTTAACCTTAGATTCATCTCATCAAATAAAGCACGTTATCTACTCTACTTAAGGCTTCACGCGAGAGCGAGATTCTTCTCGTCTGGTCGCGTTCTCGTCTCGTAAGAGTGAGACGAGACAAGACTAGACGTTTTCAAAAGTATTATAGGCGATACCGAGACCATATACAGCACAACACGAGAGTATCGTTTTTGGTCTCGTTAATTTTTTTGTATGAAGTTTCATATACGACTCGACTCTTTTCAAACCCACAGAAAACAATTGAATATGAAGAGTTTCAACTAGAATTACCAATTTATTTTGTCTGTATTTTGCATCGATCTTTCTAGAAATACACGATTTTTTAGAAGATTATTAATACGTTATGACCTTGCGATAATTGAGATTATTTTTTGATAAAAATATTTAATTCACAACCATAAAAACGGATGCCATTATGAATCCAATACTAAACGGACAACTTTTATTGCCCCTAAATCCCAATGCCTTGAAAATTTCGTCTCTATCTGAACATCTGGAGAAATGTATTCTCCTGTGCTCCTTGTAGTGAAGATGTGAACAATTATTGTGTATCTGTGGAACTACGTATAATGAAACTGGTAAAGAAATGAAGCTATTCAATGTTTCAAAAATTGTTATAAGGAATACGCCAAGAACACCCTCAATGATCTACAACATCAAACAAAACTCTCGAAATATTGAAGTTTAAAGAATATTTGCTGTTAGAAAGTGCAAATAGGAATCAAAATATTTTCCAGTGGTGGAGAGTGATGTAAAGTTCTTCCTACACTTCCAAGATGGCCAATGATTTATTAATGGCTACATCCGTACCTGTGGAAAGATTATTTTCCACAGCAGGTATGATCATGGCAAAAACACGTACATCATTGAAACATGATATGATGCAAGCGTGATTATGTCTGAATTCTTGGTAATTTAAAAGTTGAAATTACCAGTGTTTAAAATTAAAAATAATATACCAATTTCACAAACGTTCTCAGGTTTATATTGTACAGCTACTCGCCAAGTTTCAATTCGATCGGATTTGTATTGATTGAAAACAAAAGTATTACTCGGAAACGATTGGGCCGATTATGACCATTAACGAACTTGTCCGTCGTATTGGGATGCACCACCTACCCTGAAAATTTCAAATCGCTATCTTTTTCCGTTCTCAAGTTATCCTGGCAACGGCCAGACAAAATCAAATTTTACCTCGAATTCTTCCACTATTGAACAGATAATATAATTGAATCCACATTTTTTTTTATACGATACTAACGAAATTTTGTAGAAATTTGAGTACAGGCATTCTACAAATAATTAACAAGTTTCAATGTGCGTTTTTAAGTTTATGAGGAAATAATATTGCAGTACCAAATTGTATTTTCGCTGTAATTGCTAAAATAGCCGATCAACCCGTATTACTGTACTCAATTGTAAAATAGCGGCTTGAAGGTTTATGTGGAATTTGAAAGATAATTTTTGAAATATAACTTTTTTGAAAAAAACATTTATTTTAATGATATGAATACAACCTGTTACCCATTTAATTATGAAGTACTGACTAATTATTGATGAAACATCATAATCATAAGAAGAAATTCAAAATAAATTTCATTAAAAATATGAACTATTGAATCCGTTAGATTAAGTTTTCAAAATGTCATCCGTTATCATGAATACAATTTTTTTACACAACAACCTGTATCATTAATGTGGTTAACGTTGCAAAAATTCCTTACTACGGAAACCACACCTATTCTTTAGTATTCTATCTATCCTTGAATCCTGTAGTTTATCCATATTCAAAAAACGAGCCCATAATAGTAATTTACGTAACAAGTCCGGAAATTAGGGTTTTTTTGGACGAATAGACAAAATTCTAGGACGAGCGTAAGCGAGTCCTAGAAGTCTATGAGTCCAAAAAAACCTTTTCCGGGCGTGTTGCGTACAATATTTTTTTGGCAACCGTGTAGAATAACAAATCAATGAGACGACACATTTCTTTTTCATAAATTTTGATTCTTATTCAAATTAAACAGAACATAAAATATCACATGTTGACAACTAATTTTATATGAACTGTCAGCCGTTTTCTCAGTGCTATGGTAACTTCATTTATCAAAAATATACCTACCAAGATTTTCATATTTACAATGACCAAAACGACGTTATACTTCCCGGCCTAGTCCGGGAAGTACGTACTTCCCGGACTAGGCCGGGAAATGCTTCTTTCTCAAAGAAAAAGCGTCCGGGAAGTGGGCACTTCCCGGACGGTTGCCGAAAAAATGACTTATTTAACAATTGTTATAATCCGCTCATTTGGTCTGTCGCTATGGAATTAGGAAATATTTGTGTCTGTGTATTGTAGAATGAGAATTAACACATAGTAAATTGAAGGAAAATACAAAACTAAATTCCTGCTTACAAATAAAGGGAATTGTTATTGAACGTCATGTTGTATCAAAACGAACAGTACTACAGCATTCAAATGATTCTATTTCAGCATTAACCTTCAATGTAAATACAATCAATCACACAGAATTGTAGGTGGAATTGTATAGTACAAACACAGGAATTAATATAATATATTTATGAAAACGATTCTGTCATCGCTTTGGGAGCAATATTTATCAATTTTGAACATATAGGAATTAATAATTTCAAATCAACTTCGGGAAAATTTAGATAATTTACTCGTATCTTCCACATATTAATTCAGTTCCCAATTCCGATAAACATAGATGCTAAACCCTCGTCGTGGACCCATCTACCACTGAGCTGAAGCGTCAAATTATGATTATCTGGTTGGAATATTTAATGAAATTAATCTAGAGGCAGTTAAAGTACAATCTAGATTATGGTAAAAAAATATTTTTGGAAAAATATGAAATCATCATCACTCCTGAAATCTAAATCTGAGAAAAAAAATTGGTTCTAGCCCTGTGGACAGGAGCTTTTGGCGCTCTTGTTGAAACAGACAAGTTATATCTCCGAAAGTATTGGTTTCTCAGAGTTGGGAATTATATCAATGTATTCTTATGATAGAACTGCATCATAAAGGAAATTCAATTCAAATAATAGCTTTATTATCAAGATTAAATGAGCAATCTGAGAATGAGAACTGCACCATGGAAGAAATCAAATTAAAATTACTGTAATAAATTTGAAATGAAATAAAATAAATAAAAAGAATGATCCAATTTGGTGCAGTCGGTTGAAACCGAGGTTGAAACTGATGCCGCATCAAAATATCCATAGACCCTCTTTAATTTATATAGATATCTATTTATCCGAGCTGTAATGCAAATATCGGGAACAATAATTGAAAAGTGGAGTTTTATACACTTGTAAGAGTCTCACATTGCATAAAATAATCCCCCGTTTCTGAAATATTCATGAAAATCTTCCTACCAAAAATAATTTTGATCAGATATCATAAACGTGCCACAAAATATTTTGTACGCACGATGCGGAAATGTGTTACTTTGGCACGTTCGTAGAAAAAAATGGGTTCAAGCCCTGTGGACAGGAGCTTTCTGGCGCTCGAGTTCATACAGACAAATTATATCTCCGAAAGTATTGGTTTCTCAGAGTTGGGAATTGAATCAATGTATTCTTATGAAAGAACTGCATCATAAAGGAAATTAAATTCAAATAACAGTTTATTTATCAAGATTAAATGAGCAATCTGAGAATGAGAAATGCACCATGGAAGAAATCAAATTAAAATAGCTGAAATGAATTTGACTCCTTCTTATAGAACAGGATGAAATGTACGAGTATAAACACAGATCATATAATAAAGCTTAGATAGAATAATTATAGCATTCTGTGAAAACATAGAAGTACGTACGATTCATTATTGAAATTTAGAAAAATCATATTTCCGAAAGTATTAGCTTGTTGGAGTTGAATATGATATCGATGGATTTTAATGATGAAACTGCATCTTAAATAAAAATTACAGACATTTGGGCAAATTGATAAGCACTCAGTTCCGAGGAACTAGAGCGCCAAAAAGTCCCGCCTTCTCTCGTTCCGAAACCGAAAACCCGACAGCGTAGACACACCGGCTATCGGGCTCCTCGTACGATCTTGTGGATCTCCGGTATTAGAATAAAACGTCGGTACTTACCTGGGATATATATTCTTAATTTTCACTTTTCGACATAAAATCGCCACATGGGGGTTTAATTGACGGTTTTTCACCCTTGTCTCTCTAAGTCGATTTTGGCGTTTCTCGAACCAACTATTAGCAAGAGACAATGTGATATCTCAGGAAAATAAGTTGACATTATGACAATTCATACATAGAATAATTATATAATTCTGTGATAACGTAAAAATACGATTTTTTATTGAAATTTTGAAAAATCATATCTCCGAAAGTATTAGCTTGTTAGAGTTGAAAATGATATCATTGGATTCTTATGATAAAACTGCTTATTGAAAAACATTTAATTTGGAATTTGTTTTTTAAAAAAAAAATTTTTTTTGTTACTCCGAAACCATCTGTCCGATTTTGCCCAATAACGAACTTAGCCGAGATATTTATCTGCCAAACCTATTCTGAAAATTTCAACTGTCTAGCTCATTCCGTTCGAGAGTTATCGTGCCTACGGACGGACGGCCGGACCGGCCGGACAGAATGAATTTCGACCACGGATTCTTGATCAGTGAGCCGAACCAAATCGCTTAAGACCATTTTCATCGAGAAATTCGAAAATTACAGACATTTGGGCAAATTGATAAGCACTCAGTTCCGAGGAACTAGAGCGCCAATAAATGTATGCTAGTCGGTTTAGAATCGAGTGGCATCGATGTTTGAGCCTTGTGACTTCAGGCGTCTACAGGAATTCTCAAAATTCATCTGGAGTTCATAACACATAATCCACACTTCTGACATCTGGCAACAAATTCACCAGATCCAGGAACTGGACAATTTTGTATCAATCCTCTCGTATGTACCAACCGCAGTGCCTACCTCTTTTCCACCTAATTTTGTGGAACGTTCTAGAGAATACGGGCTATTACATCCTCTATGACCCGAAACCATTCCGTAATTTTCTCATGTTATTGTAGCAGGTCCATTAACGTAGCTTGTAACTGCGTCATAAAATCTGATTGGAAAAGTAACCGCAAACAACCACAAATTGTTTGTTGATTTTACGAATAAGAACGAGGGTCATTCCGGAGGAAATTGGAATGTTCCGTTCGTCCTTGCTGGAGTTTACGAACTGATTCGATGAAGTGTTTTTTTTTTGGGATAGGGATGCCACACGTTGAGTGGTCTCGTCGAATTAAGAGGGAATAAAGTTTCTGGGCAACTGGACTAGGTGGACGGCAGACAACTTAAAAGTCTGTCAAGGAGAGGTAAGTTTCTATATTCATCCAGTCTGGTTTCCGTTTATACAAGGGGGTCCAGTTTGAAATGTGAAAAATCCGGGAGATGATAGAGAATTGAAAAATAATATAAATTTGCTTATGACCCACATTCGGGAAATGCTTCGTTTACAAAGTACAGGATTCAAGTTTGATGAGAAAAAACAAATTTATTGATTTATGCCAAACAGTTTGAGATATTTGAATGAAAATTTTTAGAGACCACAATTTCCAGCGTGTTAGTATGTTTTATGATGGAAACTTTTTTATTTTGTCCTAGCGTCCGTACTAGCACCTGACTGGACATTTTTGAGGAAGAAATTGTTACGCCACTGCTTTTGTTGACAATAATAATACTCAATTTTGAATTCCTCATTCCATTTGTGAAAACAAAGCTGACTTTCATTTTTTCTCAACTATGCACCTTTCTTGAGTAAAGAGTGAAAATTCAAAAAGGGGTAAAGCTTAATCGAATTTACCATAGTAAATTCGACTAAGAGTGTCCACTACAGGCCAACGGACAATAGAATTCACCATGGTGAATTCGATTAAAAGTGTCCAATAAAGGAGAATGGACAATAGAACATACGCGCAAAAGCTCCTTCACGTCAGTGCTGTAAAAAAAGATTTTCCATAATTTTTTCATCATTTTCTAGAGGTACGGTTTTTACAAAGTTTTACAGACGTCTATATGTCGATATTGTACAACTAGTTACCAAGCTTCATTCAATTCAATCGAGTCAATATTTTTTCAGTAATAAAGGAAATAATTTTCCAGGTCGGTAGATCTCCGAAACCGATGGACCGATTATGCACAAAATCGAACTTGACCCTCCCACTCGGATGCGCCACCTAACCTGTAAAATTGCAATTCCCTATCTCCTTTCATTCGAAAGTTATCGAGGCAACGGTCACTCATCCAGCTACTGAACTCACACAAGGCTGCTCCGATCTCCAACAATATAGATCCGATTGTATTCAAACTTGAAACTTAGCAGTCGAGGTAGGATCGGTTTTGCATTTTTCGAGTTATTGAGAAGATAAAAACCAAATTTTAGATAGGTATAACTCCAAAACCGTTTGGTCGATTATACCTATAAACAAATTCAAATGTCGCAGTTAGCTTCGCAACCAACTCTGATAATTGCAAATAGCTATATCTCTTTTTGTTGTCAAGTTACCGTGAGATACATATTATTTCGTAATTTTTTTAAAATTTACTATAGTGGTACAATCGTTGTTGGGCTGATTATGCCCAACAACGGACTTAACTCTCCCATTCGGATACGCAACTAAGCCTGAAAAATCAACTCCCTACCTCTTTTCGAAAACTATCGAGGCAACGGTCACCCATCCAACTACAGAACTCATCCAAGGCTGCTCAGATCTTCGAAAATATACCTACATCCGATCGTGTCCAAACTTGGAATTTGCTATTTGAATTAGGTTTTTAAGGCTCTCGCAAAATTTCATTGATGTCGGGCGAATAGTTTTATGATATATAGAATTTACTTTTCAATTTTTTTACTTATACGATTCTCGCGAAATTTTGCGAGAATTTTTGATCCGGTATTTTACAAGTTTGAATTGGATCGGTTCTGTATTTTTCGAGTTATTGAGGATATAAAAAACAAATTTCAGATGGGTATAGCTCCAAAACCGTTTAGCTGATTATGCCTATTAATAAACACAAAGGTTGGACTCAGATGCACAACCTACCCTAAAAAGTCGCCATCTCTTTCCGTTCTTGGGTTATCGTGATGTAAATAATATTTTATTATAATTTCGATTGGATCTGTATTGGTTGATGACGAAATTATTACTCGGAAACCGTTGGGCCCATTATGCTCATTAACAAAATTGTCCGTCGTATTTAGATTTGGGATGCGACACCTACCCTGAAAATTTCAAGTCGCTATCTCTTTTCGTTGTCAAGTTATCGTGGCAACGGCCGGCCGGCCGGACAGATGAACCTAGTCGTTTGAGACCATTCCCGTCAAAACATTAGAAAATTATAGACATTTGGGTAGAATGATAACGATATCCCCAGAACGTACACGCCAAAATCATTGAAATTCTTCGTCTGGTATCGCTGAAATTTTTCTGAAAGCTTCAAAACATATCTTTACCGCCAATTTACAAATTACGAACGGATCCATATTGTTGGATATCTGAGCAGCATCAAGTGAGTTCAGCAGCTGTATGGGTGACCGTTGTCACGATAACTTTCGAACGGAAAGAGTTAGTGACTTTGAATAATTTTCAGGGTAGGTTTCGCAACTGAATGTGAGGATCGCATCACTAGAAAATTAAAAAAAATATATTAAAAAATATTATTATTCCCACGATTACTTGAGAACGGAAAGACATAGCGATTTGCAATTTTTAGGGTAGGTTACGCATCCAAATGCGATATCGTCAAATAGCCTAATCGGCTAAATTGTTTTCGGGTTATACATCTTGAAGAATTTTATATTTAAGAAACTATGGTCGATCGACTCGACGTATGAGGCGTGAATTGACAATGGAACAAGCGCGCAAAAGCTCCTGACTTCAATTCAGGGCTCCAACCTATTTTTTCGTGGCTAATTTTGGATACGCTATTTAACGCTAATTAATCGAATCAAATCATATTGCGGGTGATATATAGAATCACAGAACTTGATCGAAACTCCAAGCGAAAGCTAGTTAACAATATCGTTCGCTGCGAGAAGGACATGATTCAATCGACTTCAAAGAGGAAAGGCGTGAACACACATTCCTGCCACACCCAGAAAGTCCCCATACTGATTCCTCCGTGGAGGACACTTAGTTCTTCATATCGAAACCAGGCATCAGTATCGAGTTACAACCGTTGCGGACGTTTCTATGAGTGGATGAATTCAATCCACCGAATGATCGGAAATTTCCGAAAGAAAATAACGCAATAAATATCGTCCATTTCTCTGAAAAGTAATAAAAACTTGAACAAATCGAAACTATTCTGAACGTCCCACTTCCCTGGAATCTATGTGCTTTGGATTTCCCGCAGCTCTCCCGCTTGGGGAGTGTTGATTGAGTATCTCATGAAAAGGCAGGATGATTCGTCCGTCGGATATTGATCGGAATACGCTGATTGAAGCTGAACATGTGATTCAGTATATCCCTGCTAATATCCTCAGAGATCCTACAGAAAAATTACCAGTATGAGAAATAGTTATTTAATCAACTAGTTTATTAATCGCTAGATTAATAAACGAGTTGATTACAAGATTTTTCCGTCGACCTCATTATGAATTAGAAATAAATTATTTATTCAAATAAATTTTATTTCTCACAATAAAAAATTTGACAATGAAAATCTTGATGCTCACTTTGACATATTTATATTTATGGTTCCAATTGAACAATTCGTAAAATTCATAGACGGAATGTGACATTCTGAATAGTCCACATTTACATCGTTACTGTGTGGAATCTGGAATGTGTGGAATGTGTGGAACTGGTGGGAGCTGATGTATTAATTACTGGCGAACGATTATCGCATAAAATTTTTTCAGCAGTTTCTAATCTATTTTTCATCGAGTTTTCGATGTACCCTTCTGCAACAGATGTTGATTTCCATCCTCCAAGCCGTTTGATGGCTGCAAAATCTGCTCCGCTGTCCGAAAGGATAGATGCAGAAGAACGCCGAAAACAGTATACAGATTGGGTTGTTCTAATTTGAGAAATTTTGCAATTAACGATGGTAATTTTGAAAATGTATTGATTCCTACTGGCTGTATTGAGCATTTAAAGTTCTTGTAAAAGACGAAAAACTTTTCGTGTGGAGTGTGAATTGGTCTCAAGGATATATATCTCTTGATTGGATTCAAAAGTGTAAGCTCCTCATTATCCACCACAGTAAATATCCTTTTCGAGTGCGTTTTGGATTAATTCACTGTTATTAAAAATTTCGAGCCCATATCCTGCACATCATTTATCTTCAACTTATACAGCTCATCTTTTCGCAATGCCTTGGATACTCCAAATATCAAAGCGACCTTCAAATAAAAAATTTAAAGTTACATATTTTATATGCACGTGACAATAAGAAAAATTTAGAAAATTAATTTAATTGAGTTTTATATTTACCTTTGACATCAAGAAAATACTGCCTGGAGGATTTGCTATAAACTCTTTTACATGATCTTTCTCGAGAACTATCGATTTCTTAGGAATATAACCCACTTTTTGTCCCTTAATGAACATCACCAGTTTGTGATATCTGCTTATATCAACATTCCTTTTAACGTTCAATGTTGCTTTCAGTATTGAATACTTTGGCCATAAACTTGCTAAGTATCCATTTTCTGCAACACTCCTAAAGGATGCCAACAAAACTGTTTCAGAATAATTGAAAACGTTCTTCTCCTCGCACCATGACATGAATTCTGCGTAGGTTTTGTCATACAAATGTCGGCTTTTTTCAGGAAGCAGGGTCAAAGTTGCTGCTTTAGCCTTTTCTGCAACGTCCGGGGGAGTTAAGGGGATATTGACTTCGTTACTCATTGTAATTAAAGTAGCTGACGATATTAGATTAAGATTAAGATTGAAAGCAGCTATATTACTCGTAATTTGACAGATCGATTATGTTTGGATTTGTTTCATTATTTCTTTTCTCTGTGGAATAACAATGAAACCAAAGATAAATACGCGACTATTCTGTGATTGAAGAGTGAGAGTAACAGGCCTCATACATAAAAATTGGTTCAAGCCCTGTGGACAGGAGCATTCTGATTTCAGATAGATCGAGTGATTGGTTTCGGAAATATTCATAAAAAATATATCTCCAAATTATTGGTTTCTCAGAGTTCAGAATTATATCAATGTATTCTCATGATAGAACTGCATCATAAAGGAAATTCAATTCAAATAATAGTTTATTTATCAAGATTAAATGAGTAATCTGAGAATGAGAACTGCACCATCGAGGAAATCAAATTAAAATAGCTGAAATCAATTTGACTCTCTCTTATAGAACAGGATGACATGTACGAGTGTGATCACAGATCATATAATAAATCATAGGTAGAATAATTATAGCATTCTGTGAAAACATAGAAGTACGATTCATTATTGAAATTTCGAAAAATCATATCTCCGAAAGTATTAGCTTGTTGGAGTTGAAAATTATATCAATGGATTTTTATGGTGAAACTGCATCTTGAAAAAAATTGAATTTGAAATTTGTTACCTAAAAAAAAATTTTTTTTTCGTTACTCGAAACCATCTGGCCTATTTTGCCCAATAACAAACTTAACCGAGATATTCATCTCCCTAACCTACTCTGAAAATTTCATCTACCTAGCTCATTCCATACGAGAGTTATTGTAGAAAAAATTTTTTTTTTGACACTTTGCGGTAACCTGTTCAATACAAATCTTTACATGCGTATGAAGGTCATGATTCTTCAATTTGATGCTAAATTTCAGATAGATCGAGTGATCGGTTTCGGAAATATTCATAAAAAATATATCTCCAAAAGTATTGGTTTCTCAGAGTTGAGAATTATATCAATGTATTCTTATGATAGAACTGCATCATAAAGGAAATTCAATTCAAATAATAGTATCTTTGTCAAGATTAAATGAGCAATCTGAGAATGAGAACTGCAGCATGGAAGAAACCAAATTAAAATAGCTGAAATGAATTTGACTCTCTCTTATAGAACAGGATGAAATGTACGAGTATGAACACAGATCATATAATAAAGCTTAGATAGAATATTTATAGCATTCTGTGAAAACATAGAAGTACGATTCATTATTGACATTTAGAACTTCATCTTAGCAGAAATTGAATTCAAACATCATAGAAGAATTTAAATTCAACAAGAGTGCCAAAAATTATCGATCCAAAACCAATAGACGAATTCTACCCAACAACGAACTCATCCGAGATATTCATTCCTCAATTCTATGATGAACGATAATATACATATATCTTTCCTCAAATCTACTCCAATCCACCAATATTCCAGTTTTGTTTTTAGTGGAGATATTCTGAACTCAATATTATTAACATAAAATAGAAAAAATTTGCGGGAATAGGACATTAACAAATAATATGGTTCTTCTAAAACATATATTTAGCGACGTTTCGCAGATTATTTCGTCTGCTTCTTCAGGCCTAAAAATTAAAATGAAATTAGACATCACCTGCACAATGTTTACATAACACGAAATAATTGTGCAGGTGATGTCTAATTTCATTTTAATTTTTAGGCCTGAAGAAGCAGACGAAATAATCTGCGAAACGTCGCTAAATATATGTTTTAGAAGAACCATATTATTTGTTACTGTCCTATTCCCGCAAATTTTTTCTATTTTATATTATTCTTGGAGGACACTAAAGTAAAGTTATATTTGAATATTATTAACTTACCATTACCATTACCATCATCATATGGATTGACCATCGGCATGAAAATATCAACCAACAAGAAGTATGATATTATATTATAATTCTCATATTTATAGGATTGCTGGAATGAATGACAATGAGACAACGTCATATCTCAGGAAAATAATTTGACATTATAACAATTCATAGAATACCCACAGAATAATTCTATCATTGTGTGAAAACGTAGAAATACGATTTACATTGAAATTTTGAAAAATCAGATCTCCGAAAGTATTAGCTTGTTAGAGTTAAAAATAAAATGAATGGATTCTTATGGTAAAACTGCTTATTGAAAAAAAATTAATTTGGAATTTATATTTTAAAAAAAAAATTTTTTTTTTGTTACTCCGAAACCATCTGTCTGATTTAGCCCAATAACGAACTTAGCCGAGATATTTATCCCTCAAACCTACTTTGAAAATTTCAACTGTCTAGCTCATTCCTCTCGAGAGTTATCGTGGCTACGGCCAGCCGGACGGCCGGACGGCCGTACCGGCCGGACAGAATGAATTTCGACCACGGATTCTTGATCAGTGAGTCAAACCAAATCGTTTAAGACCATTTTCATCGAAAAATTCGAAAATTACAGACATTTGGGCAAATTGATAAGCACTCAGTTCCGAGGAACTAGAGCGCCAAAAATGAAATATCAGTCGAGTTGTGACGTTACTCATATTACTTCTGAATACTCTATGTTCGGTTGCCCATGACGATCATGCATTAAAATAGAAAGAAATCGTGCATTAAAATGGGTCATTAATGCATGATTTTGTGAACGTTAGACAGAGCTTTTATTGGGAGGTCGACGGAAATAGTAATTTGTGTTTCTATAATCGGTTAAAATTGTGTGTGATGTCGGTAAAGATACCCTGAAGTGGTCTCTATATAAACACCTGGAAAAATATTTCAATAAATCAGTTGTTCTAAGAAAATGGCAGTTAATTCATTTCTACTAAATTCGAGGAACTTCAACACATTTTTCTGCACAGTGGACGATAAAATAATACAAGACTTTCTACTTATCTCGACTATTGGTCCTGACTACTTAAGGTCACTTCCTCTTATCAATTGTAACTTTTTTGGCGCTCTTGTTCCTCGGAGCAGAGTGCTTATCAATTTGCCCAAATGTCTGTAATTTTCGAATTAATGGTCTTAAACGATTTGGTTCGTTGATGAAGAATCCGTGGTCGAAATTCATTCTGTCCGGCCGTCGGCACGATAACTCTCGAAAGGAATGAGCTAGACTAGAAATTTTCAGAGTAGGTTTGGGAGATAAATATCTCGGCCAAGTTCGTAATTGGACAAAATCGGACAGATGGTTTCAGAGTAAAAAAAAAATTTTTTTTTTACATAACAAATTCCAAATAAAATTTTTTTCAATATGCAGTTTTACCATAAGAATCCGTTGATATAATTTTCAACTCTAACAAGCTAATACTTTCGGAGATATGATTTTTCAAAATTTCAATAATAAATCATATTTCTACGTTTTCACAGAATGATATAATTTTTCTATGCATAAATTGTTATAATGTCAACTAATGGCGATTTCCATTGACACGCTCGGAGCACTCGAAATCGATCTCATCTGTCATGCATGTGTCCAATTGAACCAAAAATATCTGTCAAATATGACACCGAGTGATCCGAGCGTGTCAATGGAAATCGCTATTATTTTCCTGAGACATGACATTGTCTAATTCATTTCAACAATCGTAGAATTATGAGAATTATAATGTGATATCATATTTTTTGTAGGTTGTTATTTTCATGCCGATGGTCAATCCATATGATGATGGGAATGGTAATGTAAGTTAATAATATTGTGTTCAGAATATCTCCAATCAAAACAAAACGGAATAGTGGTGCATTGGAGTATTGGAGTGGATTTGAGGAAAGAATATATATTATCGTTCATCATAGAATTGAGGAATAAATATCTCGGAAGAGTTCGTTGTTGGGTAGAATTTGTCTATTGGTTTTGGATTGATAAGTTTTGGCACTCTTGTTGAATTTCACTTCTATGATGATGTTTGAATTCAATTTATGCTAAGATGAAGTTCTTTCATAAGAATCCAATGATATAATTCCCAACTCTGAGGAACCAATACTTTCGGAGATATAATTTGTCTGTTTGAACAAGAGCGCCAGAAAGCTCCTGTCCACAGGGCTTGAACCAATTTTTTTTATATAAGACTACAACTCAAGATGTTTTTCAGGTGATATATAGGGTGAGTCTTCAAGTTGTACATTAATTTCAACCATGGGTTCCTCTGATCAAATGGAACAACTTTTTCATTTACCATTTTTCCAGATTCGGCTCAGGTAAAATGTTACAAGTGTTTAAAGATTTTATAATGTGCATAGCCAGCCCTGAACTGTCTTCAAGTGTTGAACAAAGAAATACTTAAAATTCAATATCGCATAATTATATGAAATTGTCTGAGAAATCTCATTAACTCACTGAAGTCTTTTAAAATGGTTTCAAATTATCTTCATACTGCATTTTCGGAAAAAACTTTTCCTGTTTATTAGAACCAACTCCAACTTGATTTTGATTGAATATCCACTATAAGATTATCCACATTATCTTCTTCGCCTATTTTCACATTCCTTACATATTTTAATTAAATATGACTATAATATTGAATATGAATATAATATCAATTATCAATATCCAACTTACAACATTTATTATAACCTTTAATCTACAGAATCGAGAAAAACAATCTATGATTCGTTGATTATTATTATGTTCTCTATAGGCTTGTTTTGGTTGGTAGAAGGGACGGTCCTAGAACCGTTCAAAGTAGTCACACAGTCGTTTATTGTAATTGGACCAGGGCGTCCTGGGCGAAATCTACCACACGCTACATTTGTCCCACTCTTTAAAACCGATTCGGAACTGTTCCTGCTGCGAACCAAAACAGGCCTTATGCAAGTGACGACCTCGTATAGACACAGTATAATAATATTCTATTATACTGTGACAGAAGTAGGCACAGAAATGTAATAATATTAGGTTAGCCACAGAATATATCCTTGACAATCGACAATGACAAACGACAATCGACAACTATCGCAATATACTGTTACTTCGTCTAAGTCAAAGTTTTTTGTGTTCAACAGGGATGAAATACTCACTAACCATCTCAATTCTAACGTCTTCGTCATATCCCTGATCAAAACTTCCAGGAATGTAGCCGTTACTTACGTTGCCAATTTAAGAAAGCCCTTTAAGTATTATAAACTCCAGATATAGATATCCCGTTACCCCTGACCTCCATCGGGAGCCGGGGTTTGGTATTAAATTCTTCATCTCCTGTCAGGTGGTACATAGTCTCTGGAATCTGTCTAAGATCGCTAATGGTATAATAATAGGTTTGGGGCGCCAGAGGGCCAGATAACGTCTGATGTGTCGATATTGCGTCAATTACAGGCTTCAAATATAATCCTAATTCCAACTATACAGCGTGCCAAAAAAGTAACGTAACTCGTCAAGAATTCTTGTATGATGATTTAATAAGGAAAATCCTCGCACCCGTCGAGTTTTAATTTCAAAAGCAATTTATCGTATGCTTTTATGAATTTTATATTTCTCACCCCCTACGCCCCGCACCCGTCTACTCTATTTTCTCAAATGGGAATATATGGATTGTGATACAATGCGGAGGCGCACCATCTTGCTGGAACCAAATATTGTTAGCTACTTGTCTACCATTCACACCGGGCAATTGATCAATAACTACAGGTAATATTTGATTCCTCAGTAACTCTAGATATGAGTCACCAGTCAAATTTCCTTCTATAAAAAAAGGTCCAATAATATGCCCAAACACACATTTAATTTTTCGGGATGTTGGTTTTGAACTGACTGCACCCAATGAGGATTTGCTGTGGATCTCAAGCGAAAATTATGTCGATGGACAGGCCCATTCAAGTGAAACGTAGCTTCATCCGTAAAAAGAATTCTCGATGAAAAGGTAATAGGTATCATCCTCATTGCATCCCTCCTGCATTACTTCACAAAACTGCACTCGTCGGTCGAAATCGTCATCAGATAATTCTTTTGTGGTTTGAATCCCGTATGGATGAAAGTTAGTTTTTCTAAGAAGATTACCAACTGACTGCTTATGCACATCGAATTTATCGGCCAGTTTTCGTGTAGATTGATTCGGATTCCCTTCTATGGAAAGTAATATATCGAGTAAAATTTGCGAATCCAAATGGAGCACATGACAGATGCTAAAGATTTTGGACCTTTCACTCATTCGAAGGTTTGTGCAGATTGGCAGCATGCTGGGAACTTCGTCTTGACATACTATTTGAACTGGATTCTTCGAATCTGTAAAAGAGTAGACAGAGTAGAGCTGAATGGACTCGATGCCCATTTTTGATTGATTAACCACGAGCATTTAATCTCTGGTTTTAACATGAACCCTCATCGCATATCGGATATAAAATACTCCATCCATTCACACTGTCAACAACTCATAGGAAAGAAGAGAGCAGAATTCAATTCATTAGGGGATCAGAAAGTTCGGTACAAAAATATCGCAATGAATATCGTCCATTCTCGTGGAAAGTAATAAAAACTCCAACTCATACTGATAGTCTTGTCAGTCTAGCATCCATGCTCCCCAACTCCCGTAGCATCTGAAGCCGGGTGAGTGTTGATGGAGTGTTCTAGAAAGAGATTTTAGGAAGTTCCATCCATTGAGAATCAGTCCAAGCACTCTGACAATATACCGAACGCGTTCGATAGAATTAAGGATCTGGTGGAGATTGGAAGACATAATTTCTGGAATACCTGCGGCTTTAAGGTTCGTTTTGAGTAAAATTTGCGAATCCAAATGAAGCACATGACAGATGATAAAGATTTTTAACCTTACACTCATTTGAAGGTTTGTGCAGATTGGCAGCATGCTGGAAATTTTGTCTTGGCATACTATTCAAACTGGACTCTACCATGCAAACTGTATGTTATTAACCACGAGCATTTTTAAACTCTGGTTTTAACATGAACCCTCATCACATATCGGATATAAAATAATCCATCCGTTGTCACTGTCAACAACTCATAGGAAAGAGGAGAGCAGAATTCAGTTCATTAGGCGATCAGAAAGTTCGGTACAAAAATATCGCAATGAATATCGTCCATTCTCGTGGAAAGTAATAAAAACTCCCAACACATCCTGATAGTCTTTCCAGTCCAGCATCCACGCTCCCCAACTCCCGTTGCATCTGAAACCGGGTGAGTGTTGATGGAGCGTTCTATAAAAATATAGGAAGTTCCATCCATTGAGAATCGGTCCAATCACTGTGACAATATACCGAACGCGTTTGATAGAATTAAGGATCTGGTAGAGATTGGAAGACATGATTTCTGGAATACCACAAGGTTTCAAGGTTCGTTTTGAGTAAAGTTTGCGAATCCAAATAGACCACATGACAGATGCTAAAGATTTTGGACCTTTCACTCATTTGAAGGTTTGTGCAGATTGGCAGTACGCTGGGAAGTTTGTCTCGACATACTATTCGATCTAGACTATACCATACAAACTATATGATTTTTTTGAGTCTGCGTCAGAATTCAGCTGAATAGAGCCGATACCCGTTTTCGATTGATTAACCCAACGTGAAGCATTCAAACTCTGGTTTCAACATGAACCCTCATCGCATATCGGATATAAAATACTCCATCCGTTCTCGCTGTCAACAACTCGTAGGAAAGAAGAGAGCAGAATTCAATTCATTAGGGGATCAGAAAGTTCTGTATAAAAATATCGCAATGAATATCGTCCATTCTCGTGGAAAGTAATAAAAACTCCCAACTCATCCTGATAGTCTTGACAGTCCAGCATCCACGTTCCCCGACTGACGTTGCATCTGAAACCGGGTGAGTGTTGATGGAGTGTTCTATAAAAAGATAGGAAGTTCCATCCATTGAGAATCGGTCCAATCACTGTGACAATATACCGAACGCGTTTGATAGAATTAAGGATCCGGTGGAGATTGGAAGACATCATTTCTGGAATACCTGCTTGCGGTGCAAATAACGTCACGCCGGCACGTATCTGCGCGAAAACATGGAGGTAATTTAGTTGTTCGCCGCGAAATGAACCTCAACCCAAATCCAATCATCAGGATAGATACTTAGGTGTTTCCGTTCATTCCGTACAGTGTACGAAAGTAGTCACAGATGAATAATAATCATTTCATGGCTGGTATTCAGAATCACGATCGGGAAATTGAGTGTAGGCGTGAAAGCTTGAATTGTGTCCGGTGTTCCGCGAAGATCATTGTTTGGGAAGTGGATGTATACAAGTCATGACACTTAGTAAGGGGTGATATGCAATCAGAGGAGACAATGACATTTTTTTTACTAATTTTACATTTATAATATACAGTGTGGAAAAGCCAAATGGAATAAGTTCATTATCTTGATTACTGTACATGTTTATGGGAAAACCCGAAACACGTCAAATTCAAATTGTCATTCCTCTTGGTAAAAATGCGGATCCTATCTTCAACCCCCTTCGAAAGTAGGTACAAACCCCCATTTTTCAAATAGGAAGTATGGGATTGTGATACATCGTTTGAAAGATCTCGTTATTTTCTATTCTCAAATGATATCACTTTCATGTTTATTGCAAAAATGAAATAAAAAATGGGTTCAAGCCCTGTGGACAGGAGCTTTCTGGCGCTCTAGTTCAAACAGACAAATTATATCTGGTATTGGTTTCTTAGAGTTGGGAATTATATCAATGTATTCATATGATATCACTGCATCATAAAGGAAATTCAATTCAAATAATAGTTTATTAGATAAGTAATAATAAATTACCTTGTAATCGATCAAAAATTTCCTGATCTACGTTCATCAAATTTTCTCCTCTCTCGAACTACAGAATTATGCTTTCAATATTTACGTGATATTTTCAAACATTTTCGGGTGAGGTCCCCGTTGCATCGCTAAAATACGAGTATTTCAACCCCAATATTCTTGAAGTTACAATATTCCCTTCTGTCAAGTTGACTTTATGACAATTCATACAAAGAATATACATAGAATAATTATATCAACTGTGAAATACGTTTTACATTGAAATTTTGAAAAATCATATCTCCGAAAGTATTAGCTTGTTAGAGTTAGAGATAATATGAATGGATTCTTATGACAAAACTGCTTATTAAAAAAAATTTAATTTGGAATTCGTTTCGTAAAAAAAAAATTTTTTTTTTATTACTCCGAAACCTTTTGTCCGATTTTGCCCAGTAACGAACTTAGCCGAGATATTCATCCCCCAAACCTACTCTGAAAATTTCAACTCTCTAGCTCATTCCGTTCGAGAGTTATCGTGCCTACGGCCGGACCGGTTGGACGGCCGGCCGGGCAGAATGAATTTCGACCACGGATTCTTGATCAGTGAGTCGAACCAAATCGTTCAAGACCATATTCATCGAAATATTCGAAAATTACAGAGATTTGGGCAAATTGATAAGCACTCAGTTCCGAGGAACTAGAGTGCCAAAAACATAAAATCAAGTGATTGCCAAATTTGGCTCAATATCAAAATTTAAAATGTACCTAATACAAAATGTATAAAAAATTATGAATTTCAATGAAATAGATACATCCTAACCTCAAATAGAACTTTCTTCTAACATTATTAAACATAATCATTAAAGGATACTGTTGGAGGTACACTCATTATTGAAAGTTTTTTTCTGGGTTTTCTCTCCCAAACTCTGAAAAATATCTATAAAATAAAAATCAATTATTTTGTGACTAATGTTGCTTAACAAACAACAACGAACAACATCAACGAAGAAACAACTATATCGTAACGTTTCGGAGTCTATATCAGACTCCTTCGTCAGACGCTTTATGAAAATCGTTAGATATTTTTCAGAGTTTGGGAGAGAAAACCCAGAAAAAAACCTTTGAATTATTCAACATCTCAGTGATCGACCTAATCGCAAGCATTATTGAATTTTTTAGGACATTCAAATCAAGGGGTTTAGTTTTGTACCCAATGCTCTTCACATAGCCCCATAAAAAAAATCTATTGGGATAAAATCAGGGGATCGCGCTGACCATTCGATCTTTCCTCGCCTTTCCATCCACCGATTTGGAAATATTGTGCTGAGGTACCGCCAGACATTGCGTTGGAAATGTGGTGGTGGTTCATTCTGTTGGAATCATATCGTATTCCAAGGAACTTGAGAATTTCCTTGGTAAGGATATAAATTTGACAGAGTAGGAACATCATTTTGAAGTAAAATATTTATCGATAAAAAAAGGGGCTCGTGATATGGTTTCGAAGATTTCCTGCCCAAACATTAACCTTTTGAAGGATTTGCATGTGTTCCTCTCTCTCATCCAGTGAGGATTTCTGGTAGAGCAGTAGCGGCAATTTTGACGATTAGCATGGCTGTTGAGAGAAAAATAGGACTCATCAGAAATCATTGGAGAATATTGTTATTCAACATGTCCATCATTTGTTCACACAAATAAGTTCTCCTATAAAAATCGTCTTCCAAGATTTCCTGGGTAAGAAAATCCACATGAATCGAGTAGAGATGCCTCCTCAATATTGAATGTCAGCTATACATCGCTTCTAAACATATTAAATCAAAATAAAATGCATCCCTATATAAAATGATAGGGATGCATTTTATTTTGATTGAATATGTTTAGAATGGATGTATAGCTGACATTGAATGTTGTGGAGGCATATCTTCTCGATGTATGTGGATATTCTTCAAAGTTAAGCAACACATCTATTTAAACTTCCGCACACAGTGTATTAGCTGCTGCTTTTTTAATCTGCCCTACATGCCCAAACTCGCAAAACAGCTTTCTCTATTTTACTCATTGTCCCTTGGGTTATAGACATCAAATTCGGAAATTTTTCATGGCACAAGTGACTAACTTTTTTTTGTGTTCAAACATAAATTAGGTAATTTATAAACTACAACTTATCCGCCCAAACAATTTTACGAAAGCGTTCTAAAGAAAGTAACAGTTCCACGGAAATTGTTTTACGTAGTTTTCATGGTACCATCTGGAAAACACAATGTTATGTTTTTTTTCATCATCATCATCATCATTCTCCCTATCGCTTGAAGGCAAATAAGTTTATTATTATTTAGGAATATTCTAGGAAATATTGAAATGAATTTCGGTAGTGACATGATTTTATTATTTTGAGTTTTGTAATAAACATAAGAGTGACAACATTTCTGAATAGAGAATGACGAGAACTTTCAAATGATGTATCACAATCCCATACTTCCTATTTGAATAATGGGGGTTTGTACATATTGTATCGGTTATACTTGTCTTTCGAAGGGGGTTGAAGGTAGAGTTCACATTTTTACAAAGAATAATAGCAATTATTACCTATATTTCATAAAACTGATTACACAAAGATTTACATTATATATAAACTCGACTTCTACAACATTTAAAAAAATATTGATTATTTATGAAAATATTGCAATCTTCGTTGGCTCCCATCTGGGGAATCCTTTCCTAAAAATTGTCGCTATCTCTTTCCGTTTGAAAGTTTGCGTGGTAACGGTCACCCATCCAGATACTGAACTTGCCTAACGTATCTCGGTTTCCATTATTTTTTCAATAGTTCCAACAATATAGATCCGATGGTGTTCAAAGTTGGAACTTGGCTAAAAAGTTAGGTTTTAAAGGCTCTAGCAAAATATCACGCTATCGACGGATAGTTTCTGAGGTGCAAAATATTTCTTAATGATGTCTTAAAAATTTTCTAGTGCCACAATCCTGGAGAAATTTTGCATAATGAATATTTGTATCGGCCTTCTACAATAAGTTACAAAGTTTCATTCGATCGGATCTCTATTGTTTCAAAACATACCTTGAAAATACAAGTCGCTATCTCAGTTCATTCGAAAGTTATCGAATTTTCGGCCAAAAATTCGACAATTACGGACATGGCAAATGGAATATGATATGAGATTGAATGAAAGCAGGAACAGTAAAATTCACAGATCAGTTCCGACGTAATTATATTGTTAAATACATACTAAATACTTCGCAGAAAACAGAAAATATGGGTTTATAATTGAGTTAACAATTTCGTGGTACAAAATGTGAATTGAATCATTAAACGATACTTTGGAAGGTATGTTCCTTATTAAATAGTTATTTTCTGGGTTTTCTCTCCCAAATTATTATTTTGTGAATTGGTTCGTCGTTAAAAACACAAGATATTTGTCAGAAGCAATCTATCGAAGAATATTACCCAACAAACAATAGCGAGACAATATCAACGATAAAACAACTATTTCGTAACGTTTCGGGCTCTATATCAGACTCCTTCGTCGGACACTAAACGAAAATCTTCAGAATTTTCTGTTGATAGCTATTCTGCAATTCAAAAGGTGTCTTTTATAGTAAAAAATGTAATGCTTGTGGCTTTTACTTGATGCAAATCCATATTAACTCAATGAAAAATTATAAACGATTTACACTAATTTATTTAATATTGTGACGCGTTTCGTCGACTCATACTACTTGTTGAGAATTTAGTATGATGTAGTCTGATGAAGTCGCTGTGTCGACGAAACGCGTCACAATATTAAATAAATTAGTGTAAATCGTATATAATTTTTCATTGTGTATTTTATAGATTATTTTCAGAATTTGGGAGAGAAAACCCAGAAAGGAACCTTTTAATGAAAATGTATATGATCTGGAAGAGTTATACAGAGGTAGTCTACCATATTGAGGAAAATTACCATCAGATGATTAATTAGATAGAAACCTTGAACATACGATGTGCCAACATAAAAAGCATTGTTTGAGATTGAAATGAAATCAAAATTGAAGAATTTACTGGAACATGATTGAGTTTCATGTAACTATACCCGGCCGAAATGGCCACCAGAAAAAACTCCCTCAGTTTCTACTCGCTCAGACAATTCTGGAATTCGAATTAAAATTTGAAAACTAGTTGTAGAATGCCGACACAAAAACAATTTTTTTTTTAATTATGAAAATACATTCTCTATCTCAGAAGCTATGCGTCCGATATTGCTGAAATTTTGCAGGTGTATTGAAAACCTAATTCTAAAACTAATTTCCAAACTTGATCACGATCAGATCTGTAATGTTGGATATATTGAAAAAATATTGAACGCCAAGCAGTCTTTCGAACTCGCGAACGGCAAGTGATAGCAACTCGCAATTCTTAAAGTAGGTTGCGCATTCGCAGGCGACAGTTAAGTTCCTTAATAGGCATAATCGGCCAAGTGGTTCCAGAGTTATACTCATTAGAAATTTGGTTTGTAAAAATACAAATCCGGTCCAATCTAAACTTGGTATTACTTGTAGAATGCCGGCGGACCAATATTTGAAAAAATTTGAATCGTATCAATAGAGAGGAACATGCACGCAAAAGCCCTTGACTTATCGTCAGTGCTTTTTAAGATTTCTATATCTTATCTTAATTATAAAAATCATATCTGAATTTTGAGACACCCGGTATGTTGATTTGCCTGCATTGACTGAATTATGATACAAATAGATCTGAATAAAGCCCATTTTCTCTACAGTCAATTCCTCTCCCTTTCACCACAAGATTATGCACTCAAAATCATAAAATATCTCGAAATTATTATATTCGCAGCCTGCTTTACTCAATTTAATCAGTATCGAGAGACAATAAGTGGTCTGCGAATGGCGTAATGTAATAGTATGAACCGTTCCACCGCATCAATTGTCTTCAAGAAACGAGAAATTCGTTTTAATTAAAACTTGAGTCCGTAAGTTGGGTGGAACAGTTTATCTCTTTGAAAAGGTAACTCGCTCAAACTCGAGGTATTTCTTCAATTATTTTAATTGTGACTGGAGGATAAAAACTTTAACGTGCCTCAACTTTGGCGTTGCACATTTGAGAGGCATCCTTGATCGTCCCAAGAATTTTCTCCTTCTCTTCTTCCTCAGACTTTCATAAATTACGGAAGCTTTTCTCCATTTGAGTTGCTTCATTAGTCCACAAATACCCTATGAGTTGTGTCGTCTTAAGCAATTAATGGATCTTGCCTATATGCGCAATATAGTTTATGCTGCATACGAGTAAACCACATTGAAATGAAGGTTAGAATTCAGATTTAGGAATTACCCTAAGAAATTATAGGGTATAACGTTGAAATTGACCACATTTTCAGCGAAAAAATGGTCCCAAACTATTGGGTTTGACTCCCTGATCAAGAATTCGATGTCAAATTTAATTATGTCCGGCGCCACGATAACTTTAGAACGAAAAGAGATAGCGACTTGAAATTTTCAGGGCAGGTGGCGCATCTCAATAAGACGGGCAAGTTCGTTAATGGGCATAATCGGCCCAACGGTTTCCAAATAATAATTTTGCTTTCAACCAATACTAGTCCGATCGGATTGAAACTTGGTGAGTAGTTGTAGAATGCAAAACTAAGCACGCTTTTGAAATTTTGTAAGAATCGTATTACTAGAAAATTTTAAAAAAATTATCAAAAAATATTATTTATGTCACCATAACCTGAGAACGAAAAGAGATAGCGACTTGAAATTTTCGGGTAAGGGTGTGCGCCTGAATGGGACATTTGAGTTTGTTTAAAGGTATAATCTGCCAAACGGTTTTGGAGTTATACCCATCTGAAATTTAGTTGTCCATTCACCTGTATTGGACGGTCTTAATCAAATTTACCATGGTGAATTCTATTATCCGTTCTCCTGTATTGGACACTCTTAATCGAATTTACCATGGTAAATTCAATTAATAGTGTCCAATTCAGGAGAACGGACAGTAGTATTTACCATGGTAAATTCGATTAAGACTGTCCAATACAGGTGAATCGACAATAGAACATACGAAAATAGAACATACGAAATTCGAAAATTACAGACATTTGGTCAAAATGACAATGCGATGTTCCTCAGAACATACTCGCAAAAATTATAGGGTGTAACGTTGAAATTGACCACTGATCCTTCGAATATATATCCGGGGTTTGATATTCACCAAAAAACATCCCATGGTCGTTGCAACAGCATGTTCTTGAGATTGAACTCAGTTGAGGGGCCCTAGTTGTGAATGCAGGGGGGGAGCAGAAGAAACAATTTATCATTTGAGCTTGGAATATTCAATTTCCAAGTTGATCGTTTTCTCCTTTTGGCTTATTTTTTCAGGTTTTAGGTACCTTGGAGAAACTCTCTGTTTGTTGAAGACAGAATTGATATTGAGTAAAGAGATGCCCTTCAATATTAAATATCCCAGCACTAACGGGGAGAAAGGGTTGATTTGCTGAGTTTTTTCCCTAAGCTCTAGAATCATACATCAGATTCTATGGTACCCGGTTACACTAACCTATGCTAACACTTTTTGACGCTCTTCTTCCTCGGAACAGAGTGCTTATTAATTTGCCCAAATGTCTGTAACTTTCGAATTTTTGACTGAAAATGGTCTTAAACGTTTTGGTTCGACTCACTGATCAAGAATCTGTGGTCAAAATCGATTCTGTCCGGCCGTTAACACGATAATTCTCGGACGGAATTAGCTAGACAGTTGAAATTTTAAGGTTAGGTTTGGTAGATAAATATCTTGGTTAAGTTCGCTACTGAGCAAATCGGCGTGGTAGCTTCAGAGTAACAAAAAAAAAATCTTTTTACATTACAAATTTCAAATTCAATTTTTTTTAAGATGCAGTTTCATCATAACAATCCAGTGACATCATTCTTAACTCTGACAAACTAATCATTTAGGATATCTGATTTTTCAAAATATCAATAATTGATCGTAATTTTATGATCTAATTATGATTTGCTGATTTATATAAATGCAGGATATGAGGTGAATCGTAGGACTACGTTCTGAATTTAATTTTTATGATGCAGTTCTATCTTAAGACTCCATTGATATCATTCCCAACTCTGACGGTGGGTGTCACGAACTTTGACAGCTCTTCATTGCCAAATCAGTGTGATTCTATGTCAATTTCCAGTTCATTTTTGGCGCTCTAGTTCCTCGAAACTGAGTGCTTATCAATTTGCCCAAATGTCTGTAATTTTCGAATTTTTCGATGAAAATGGTCTTAAACGATTTGGTTCGACTCACTGATCAAGAATCCGTGGTCGAAATTCATTATGTCCGGCCGGTCCGGCCGTAGACACGATAACTCTCGAACGGAATGAGCTAGACAGATGAAATTTCCAGCGTAGGTTTGGGAGATAAATATCTCGGCTGAGTTCATTATTGGGCAAAATCGGACAGATGGTTTCGGAGTAACAAAAAAAAATGTTTTTTTACAAAACACATTCCAACTTAAATTTTTTTCAATAAGCAATTTTACCATAAGAATCCAATGATATCATTTTTAACTCTAACAAGCTAATACTTTCGGTGATATGATTTTTCAAAATTTCAATAATAAATCGTATTTCTACGTTGTCACAGAATGATATAATTATTCTATGTATGAATTGTCATAATGTCAACTTATTTTCCTGAGACATGACATTATCTAATCAATCGAAGAATTGTGAGCGAAGTGAGAAAATTCTCACGTGTTTGCTCCAAAATTAGTTTTTCTCAGAAAAGTCATTTCGGAACGGAACATGAAGTAAGAGATCTGAGAGTAGTGAGACTGCTTTTCATCCATAGACATAGAATGCTCAGTTCTCTCAATTTATGACGGGACTGACGGAAGGGAATATTATAACTTCAAAAATATTGGGGTTGAAATATTCGTATTTTAGCGATGCAACAGGGACCTCACCCAAAAATGTTTGAAAATATTAGGTAAATATTGAAAGCATAATTCTGTAGTTCGAGAGAGAACAATTTGGTGAACGTAGATCAGGAAAGTTTTGATCGATTAAAGGTAATTTTTCATTATTACTTTTCTTCTTTCATACATGTTTTATGGAATATCTACTATTTTGTAGGTACTTTAAACCTGTTTTGGGCAATTGTCATACGAAACTTGTTTTTTTTGGCGCTTTAGTTCCTCGGAACAGAGTGCTTATCAATTTGCCCAAGTGTCTGTAAATTTGGAATTTTTGGCTGAAATGGTCTCAAACAATTTGATTCGACTCACTGATGAAGAATCCGAGGTCGAAATCGATTACGTCCGGCCGGCCGGCCGGCCGTAGGCACGATAACTCTCGAACGAAAGGAGTCGGATTGAAATTTGCAAGGTGGGTTTGGAACGTAAAATACCTCGGACAAGCTCGTTAATATGCAAAATCCATAAAGCGGTTTCGGAGTTATGGCTGATTTTAGTAAAATTATTTTGTATGAATATTTCCGAAATCGATCACTCGATCTATCTGAAATGAATATTTCCGAAATCGATCACTCGATCTATCTGAAATTTAGCGTCAAATTGTAGAATCATGACCTTTATACGCATGTGAAGTTTTGTATTGACCAGATCACCGCAAAGTGCCAAAAAAAATTTTTGAAAATTTAAAGAAAAATTTCTACAATAACTCTCGAACGGAATGAGCTAGGTATTTGAAATTTTCAGAGTAGGTTAGCGAGATAAATATCTCTGTTAAGTTTGTTATTGGGCAAAATTGGCCAGATTTAATTTGATTGCTCATTTAATCTTGATAAATAAACTATTATTTGAATTGAATTTCCTTTATGATGCACTTCTATCATAAGAATCCATTGATATAATTCCCAACTCTGAAAAACCAATACTTTCGGAGATATAATTTGTCTGTTTGAACTAGACCGCCAGAAAGCTCCTGTCCACAGGGCCTGAACCCATTTTTGATGCAAACACCGAACTAAATTCACAAATACTGTCATAGTGACTATTCTCGAATTTCAGAATCAACAAAAAATAATTCTGAAGGAGGAGTCTGTTTAAGATCCCCCGCAGACTGCAATTTTTTTATCTGCCGATAGTTTGTTCGGGTCGGGCATTAAGCGCGCACATCAGCCCAACTAAACAGTCGGCCGAATGCTTCAAAATATACTTCTAGTTCATTTTTTGTAGCGAATGAACCGATTCGGCAAACTAAACTATCGGCAGTGTGCTTATCAACAGCCAGGGTCACCCATCCAGCTACTGAACTCACACAAGGCTGCTCAGATCTCCAACAATATAGATCCGATCGTGTTCAAACTTGGAACTTGGTAGTATAGTTAGGTTCTGAAGGCTCTCGCAAAATATCTGCCATGTCGGATGAATAGTTTCTGATATAAAGACTTTTTTTCAATGATTTTCAATGTATTTTGAAAAAATTTCTAGCAATACGATCTTCACAAAATCTTGCAAGAATTTTCATGTTGGCATTCTTCAAATAATAACCATATTTGAATTGGATCGGTTCAGGATTTTTGGAGTTATTATGGAAATAACAACCAAATTTCAGATGGTGATAACTCCAAAACCGTTTAGCCGATTATGCTTATATAAAAACTCGAATGTCACATTCAGATGAAAAACCTAACCTGAAAATTTCAAGTCGCTATCCCTCTCCGTTCTCAGGTTATCGAGACATAAAAAATATTATTTAATAATTTTTTTAAAATTTTCTAGTGATACGATCCTCACAAAATTCCATGAACGTGCTTAGGTTAATATTCTACAACTATTCATTAAGTTACAACTCGATCGGATTCATATTGGTTGAAAACAAAATTATTACTCGGAAACCATTGGGCCGATTATGCCCATTAACGAACTTGTCCGTCGCATTGCGATGCGGCACATACCCTGAAAATTTCAAGTCGCTAGCTCTCTCCGTTCTCAAGTTATCGTGGCAACGGCCGGACGGACAGAATCAAATTTGACCTCGAATTCTTCATCAGGTAGTCGAACCCAATCGTTTGAGACCATTTTCGGCAAAAATTCGAAAATTACAGACATTTGGGCAAACTGATAACGCGATGTTCCCCAGAACATACGCGCAAAAATGATAGAAAAAAATAATATACGGGCGATCTGAGATCGGGAAGGGGATGGAGGTGAGTTTTTAAGGGTAAAAAACGATTTATCTCGATATCCGGCAGAAGTCCTATGGAAAAAAGTTAAATGGCAAAGTTGTAGTTAACAAAAAAAAATGGTTCAAGCACTGACGTGAAGTCAGAAGCTTTAGCGCGTACGTTCTATTGTCCATTCTTCTGTATTGGAGACCCTTAATCGAATTTACCATGGTAAATTATGTTGTCCATTCTCCTGTATTGGACACTCTTAATTCGAAATTACCAATGTAAATTCGAATTAAGTGTCCAATACAGGAGAATGGACAACATAATTTACCATGGTGAATTCGATTAAGGGTGTCCAAAGCAGAAGAATGGACAATAGAACATACGCGCAAAAGCTTCTGACTTCAAGTCAGTGCTTGAACCAATTTTTTTTTCGTTATTTTTTTGAAATTTTCTAGGGGGGTGCGGTTCTTAAAATTTTTTTTCCTTCATTTTTTTCGAATTTTCTTGGGGTACGGTTCTTACAAAATTTTAAACACGTCTTTATGATGATTTTCTACTAATAGTTACCAAGCTTCAATTCGATCGAATATTTATTTTTTGAGTTATCAAGGAAATAATATTCCAGGTGGGTATAACTCAGAAACCGTTTGACCGATTATGCCCAAAAACGAACTCAACTCTCCCTTTCGGATACGCAACCTACCCTGGAAATTGCAAGTCCTTATCTCCTTTCGTTCGAAAGTTATCGAGGTAACTGTCACCCATCTACTGAACTCACACAAGAATGCTCGAATCTCCAACAATATTTAACCGATCGTGTTAAAACTTGAAACTTGGCTGTAGAGTTAGGTTATGAAAGCTCCTGCAAAATTTCAGCAATTTTAAACGAATAGTTACTGATATATAGAATTTTTTTTTTCAACTTTTTTATAATACTGTCCTCACGAAATTTTGCAAGAATTTTTGCGTTGGCATTCTACAACTAATTACCATGTTTGAATTCAATCGGTTTAGTATTTTCCGAGTTAATGAGGAACAAAAAACAACCAAATTTCAGATGGCTATAACTCTAAAACAGTTTGGCCGATTATGCTCATAAACGAACTGAAGTGTCGCGTTCTGGTGCACATCCTAACCTGAGAACTTCAAGCCGCTATCTCTTTCCGTTCTCAAGGTATCGTGACAACAAAAATATTTTTTAATAATTTTTTTTAATTTTCTAGTCCTACGATTCCCACGAAATTTCACAAACGTGCTTGAGTTCATATTCTACAACTACTCACCAAGTTTCAATTTGATCGAATTTATATTGGTTGAAAACAAAATTATTACTCGGAAACCACTAGGCCGATTATGCCCATTAACGAACTTGTCCGTTGTATTGGGATGCGCCACCCACCCTGAAAATTTCAAGTCGCTAGCTCTTTTCGTTCTCAAGTTATCGTGGCAACGGCCAGACGGACGGCCGGGCGGCCGGACGGCCGGACGGACAGAATCAAATTTGACCTCGAATTCTTCATTGTGGAGTCGAACTAAATCGTTTGAGACCATTTTCGTCAAAAAATTCGAAAGTTACAGACATTTGGGCAAAACTATAACGCGATGTTCCCCATACGCGCAAAGATATCTACAACTTTTGTGTATACACTTTTTTCACATTACCTCAAAATGTATGTGAAAAATACAAATAACCACGTTTTTGGTTTTCAATTTTTATCTTTTACAAACAATTTTGTTTCACCAAATTTTGAGAAACTTGACTTTTCATGTCCCAAATACACTGTAATTTTTTGGATTTAAATTTTTTTTCCACCTTAATTTGACTTAATATCGAAAAAGCAGCCTAATTTTCAATCGTGAATCCTCACGTCAAAGTATCTGCTTTTTTGAAATTGTAGGTGGGCTTCTTGTTCGTTGAAATCTCTACTTTCTGATGGTCTAAAAAAAAATATACATTACTATGGCAAATTTTCTCAGAAAACGCTAAGAAAGTTAATAATTAATAAGTCATCTACAATATTTTGAGAAAGTTTAGAATTGATCATCCTCGGAATCTTCTCTAAATTATATGCTTAGATGCCTATTTGTTGCTATTGGATGAAAATTTATATACCTGAGTGACCTACGAAAAATTTCAGCCCATCAAAAAGTATTTCATAGAGAAGTGGGGCCTTATTGCCCGTTATTTCGTAGAATTTTCTGGGAAAATTTACCATAGTAATGTATATTTTTTTTACAGCATCAGAAAGTAGAGATTTTAGCGAACAAAAAACCCACCTTCTTTTTTAAAAAAGCAGATATTTTGACGTGAGGATTTTCGATTGAGAATTAGGCTGCTTTTTCGATATTAAGTCAAATTAAGGTGAAAAAAAAAAAATTTAAATCCAAAAAATGACAGTGTATTTGAGACATAAAAATGGGTTCAAGCCCTGTGGATAGGAGCTTTCTGGCGCTCTAGTTCAAACAGACAAATTATATCTGGTATTGGTTTCTCAGAGTTGGGAATTATATCAATGTATTCATATGATATCACTGCATCATAAAGGAAATTTAATTCAAATAATAGTTTATTAGATAAGTAATAATAAATTACCTTGTAATCGATCAAAAATTTCCTGATCTACGTTCACCAAACTACAGAATTATGCTTTCAATATTTACGTAATATTTTCAAACATTTTCGGGTGAGGTCCCCGTTGCATCGCTAAAATACGAGTATTTCAACCCCAATATTTTTGAAGTTACAATATTCCCTTCTGTCAAGTTGACATTATGAGAATTCATACATAGAATAATAATTATATCAATCTGTGAAATACGATTTACATTGAAATTTTAAATTACAATATTCCCTTCTGTCAAGTTGACATTATGAGAATTCATACATAGAATAATAATTATATCAATCTGTGAAATACGATTTACATTGAAATTTTAAAAAATCATATCTCCGAAAGTATTAACTTGTTAGAGTTGAAAATGATATGAATGGATTCTTATGATAAAACTGCTTATTAAAAAAAATTTGATTTGGAATTTGTTTCGTAAAAAAAATTTTTTTTTTTGTTACTCCGAAACCATGTGTCCGATTTTGCCCAATAACAAACTCAGCCGAGATATTCATCCCCCAAACCTACTCTGAAAATTTCAACTCTCTAGCTCATTCCGTTCGAGAGTTATCGTGCTTACGGACGGCCGGCCAGCCGGACAGAAAAAATTTGACCACGGATTCTTGATCAGTGAGTCGAACCAAATCGTTTGAGACCATTTTCATCGAAATATTCCAAAATTACAGACATTTGGGCAAATTGATAAGCACTCAGATCCGAGGAACTAGAGCGCCAAAAAGGTAAGTTTTAAAAATTTGGTGAAAAACAAAATTTTAAAAGATAAAAATTGAAAACCAAAAACATGGTTTTTTGAATTTTTCACATAAATTTTGAGGTTATGTGAAAAAAGTGGGTGTACAAAAATTGTCGATATTTTTATTACCTACAACTTTGCTATTCAACCTTTTTCCATAGGACTTGTAGTTTTGCCGGAAATTGAGATAAACCGTTTTTTACCCTCAAAAACTCACCACCATCCCCTTCCCGACCTCAGTTCACTCGTAAATTATTTTTCCTATCATTTTTGTTCTATTCTCTTCCTTGTACAACAGGTTTCATTCTACTTTATTTTTTTTCGGTTTCAAAAATTATCGACCCTGGTCTATACTGGTGATAGAGCAGATAAAAGGTCTGCAGTGCAAACCTTAAGAAATAGCATATTCCAATAATGCGGACGGAGCCCATTTGGAAGGGTCCGTTAATATGTAAATTCCGGACAACGTGGGTTTTCCAGTTTTGCTGTCATTTCAGACATGCAGGGATCTGCAGGGATGACTTATTATTTTCGTAGATACTCTGGGGATAGTCAGCTAGGCTCAGGAGGGTCCACTGCCAGACCTGATGGCAACAAATCATAGGCGTTAATATGGTTAAGAGAGGTCAAGATAATGAGGTCAAGATAATATTTCCTTAATAGAGGACAGCTCAAGTATGACCAGATCTCCACCAGCGATGGAGTTGGACCGTAATTAACAGAAAGTTAAACTACGTTTCCTTCGCTATTATATATTGTGAATGAAGCTAAATTTTATAGGGTGGAACTCTGAAGATGTGTAGTATATCTACATGCAATATACAGAGGTTTCATAGAATTTTTCATCATGAAACTGGGTAGCGTGAGGATGGAATCGAATATATCGTTTAGTTCTACAACCCTTCTTCACTGAGTTACAAGTTTACCTGAGTTAATAAGGATGCTTCCTAAGTTTTGCGTTAAGAAGAACATTTGGTTTTTATGTACCTACAAAGTCCAATAAATTGAAAAATGGGTGTAAACACAAATGAGATTATTTGAGCACTAACTCAAAACCAGCAAAGCGAATACCTATATACATGGTAAGTCTCTAAGTTGTACATTAATATTTACTGTAGATTGCTCTCATCAATTAAAATACTTTTTGCGCGCATGTTCTAGTGAATGGCGTGCTATTATTTTGCGCAAACGCTGGCCGGCCGTTGCCACGCTAACTAAAGAACGGAAAGAGAAAGCGTCTTGAAATTTTCAGGGTAGGTGGCACATCCAAATGTGACAAGCAAGTTCATTAATGGGCGTAATCAGCCTAACGGTTTACGAGTACGAAGTTTGTTGTCGAACAATACAAAACCGTACGAATTGAAACTTGGTAGTTAGTTGTATAATGCCAATACAAATATTTGTGCGAAATTTCGTGCGGATCGTATCTCTAGAAAATTTTAAAACAATTGTTGAATATGAGTGTTAAAATATCATGTTTCCGAGTACTTATTTTATCTGCAACCAATACAGATCCGATCGAATTGAAACTTGGTGACTACACTGAGAGAACAGTTTGTTTATAAATAATAAAGTTTATTCATATTAAATGAACCCCTTATTCATATATGGCGTAATGAATATTTATTTGTCCTAAATAATGGATTTATTTGAGTTTTAAAAATAAATATATATTAGTGAAAAATTAACATATATTAATTATTAATATACGATTTATTCATAGATAATTAAGTTTAGTATATTTTCATTCAATAACGAATTGTTCATAGTAAATAAATGTTATTTATGAGAAAAAAATATTTCTTTTCAATGAATATCAATATTCTCATAATAAACAAAGATATATTTATATATAGATTTATTTCAGAAATTAATATTTACTATGAATAAAGAAAAATTCAATATTAAAAAATTGTATATTTTTATTAAATAATTAGTTATGTACAGTAAATGAATGTTTTTTTCGAGACAGAAATTAATTTTTCAAATAAATATGATTAGTTGAATGTAAACAGAAGTATACATATATTGTAAATAAAATGGGTTCAAGCCCTGTGGACAGGAGCTTTCTATGGCGCTCTAGTTCAAACAGACAAATTATATCTGGTATTGGTTTCTCAGAGTTGGGAATTATATCAATGTATTCATATGATAGAACTGCATCAAAAAGGAAATTCAATTCAAATGATAGTTTATTTATCAAGATTAAATGAGCAATCATGAGAATGAGAACTGCACCACATTTTCAAATTTTTTTTTTGACACTTTGCGGTAATCTGGTCAATACAAAACTTCACATGCGTATAAAGGTCATGATTCTACAATTTGGTGCTAAATTTCAGATAGATCGAGTGATCGGTTTCGGAAATATTCATAAAAAATATTTTTAATAAAATTGGCCATAACTCCGAAACCCCTTGATGGTTTTCGCCCATAAACGAACTTGTCTGAGATATTTACGCTCCAAAACCACCTTGCAATTTTCAATCCGCTAACTCCTTTCGTTCGAGAGTTATCGTGCCTACGGCCGGTCGCCCGGCCGGACAGAATCGATTTCGCACTCGGATTCTTGATCAGTGAGTCGAACCAAATCATTTGAGACCATTTTCAGCCAAAAATTCCAAAATTACAGACACTCGGGCAAATTGATAAGCACTCTGTTCCGAGGAACTAGAGCGCCAAAAAAACATGTTTCGTATGACAATTGCCCAAAACAGGTTTAAAGTACCTACAAATGGTAGGTATGAAAGAAGATATGTAATAATAAATTACCTTGTAATCGATCAAAAATTTCCTGATCTACGTTCACAAAATTTTCTCCTCTCTCGAACTACAGAATTATGCTTTCAATATTTACGTAATATTTTCAAACATTTTCGGGCGAGGTCCCCGTTGCATCGCTAAAATACGAGTATTTCAACCCCAATATTCTTGAAGTTACAATATTCCCTTCTGTCAAGTTGACTTTATGACAATTCATACATATAATATACATAGAATAATTATATCAATCTGTGAAATACGATTTACATTGGAATTTTGAAAAATCATATTTCCGAAAGTATTAGCTTGTTAGAGTTAAAAATGATATGAATGGATTCTTATGATGAAACTGCTTATTAAAAAAAATTCAATTTGGAATTTGTTTCGTGAAAAAAATTTTTTTTTTTATTACTCCGAAACCTTCTGTCCGATTTTGCCCAGTAACGAACTTAGCTGAGATATTCATCCCCCAAACCTACTCTGAAAATTTCAACTCTCTAGCTCATTCCGTTCGAGAGTTATCATGCCTACGGCCGGACGGCTGGCCGGCCGGACCGGCTGGACCGGCCGGACAGAATGAATTTCGGCCACGAATTCTTGATCAGTGAGTAGAACCAAATCGTTTAAGACCATTTTCATCGAAATATTCGAAAATTACAGACATTTGGGCAAATTGATAAGCACTCAGTTCCGAGGAACTAGAGCGCCAAAAAGAATTACTTTCTGAAATTTATATAATAACAATTCCCATATGATATTACGTGGTAGTTTTCTATGTAGTCTTCTTTCTTGATCTTTATGAGTGCAGAATTCAGCCAAAATCTCGATGGTATGTAACCACAGGAGCCAGTTCGAAGAATTGCGAAGAAAGTTTCTAGGGTGCCTCATGTTGTCACTATCACTATAGGGGTGGATCATTTACTGAAAAATAATAAGAAAAAAAAACATTTAACCTTCAAAATTTTTCCAAGTTTCAATATGAATAAATAATAATGAAACTGTTTTTCTGATTCATATCATATTCATATTCGTATTCAGGTTTTTTGAAATTTCAATATGAAAAACTAATAGCATTGAAATATCGAACTGATTTTCTGGAAATTATAAATATTCAAAATAAATTTCACCACATTTTCGAGAATGATATCAAATGGATCAATATTTTCTTCTAATAAATACATATTAACAACTTTGATTAATCGTAAAGAAACATTTACATTCAGAAGTGAATTTGACCGAAAACTCCAGCAAATAGAAATCCATTATAAAGAATTCCTTATTATCAATAACCTGAATTTGTTGCAGCAGGTGCTTCATTTTCTTCTATTTGAAGTTTGCTTACGAACAACTTCATATTTTTGAAAAGAAAATATATTTGCGTAGTATTTATATCATGCAGTATTATTGAGCAAAATATTTTGAGTTTCATTGTCAGTGATTAAGCTAATCTAAATTACATATTTTATGTGAAAACTAATCCTTACCTTCGAATGTACTTTTTGAATGACTCAAATCATTTTGATACAAAAATGTCTGGAATTCAACCATTCTGTCCTCTCACCTATATATCACGCACTATCCTAACAACCAACAGATGAATTAAAGATTATAAATGTGACTGATCGCTGTATTACAAAGTTTTCATGCAGATTCGCATTTCGGTATAATGGCCAATGGGTTGGGGTACGTCGAAGTAGACGGTCCGGATGCGAGCTATAATAAACACTTATTCAAGTATAATCAAGATTTATTATTAATTAATAAATCTTGCTTCAATCATAATTCAATGAATGTTTATTTGACAGAAATAAGGACAGTTTTTACTTCAAATGAGGTTTGTTTGGTGGAAATGAATTATTTGTTCATAGTTAATAATATTGCTGAACATGACATTTGGATTACATTTATTTACTGTTAATACACCAGTTTGATCATTAATAAATCTTGCCCAAATAAATGTAATATTTCGGAGAAATAAGGTTTATATGAAGTTGTTCTAACTATTAATAATATTTATTAATAATTAATAAAATTTATTTATGACAAATAAAACTGTCCCAAATTAAGAATTATCAATTATTAACCCTAACATTTCTCTCACTGTAGTTGTAGAATACCACTATAAAGACGCATGTGAAATTTTGTCAGGATCAATACAAAACTTCACATGCGTATAAAGGTCATGATTCTACAATTTGGTGCTAAATTTCAGATAGATCGAGTGATCGGTTTCGGAAATATTCATAAAAAATATTTTTATTAAATCGGCCATAACTCCGAAACCCCTTGATGGTTTTCGCCCATTAACGAACTTGTCCGAGATATTTACGCTCCAAAACCACCTTGCAATTTTCAATCCGCTAACTCCTTTCGTTCGAGAGTTATCGTGCCTACGGCCGGTCGGCCGGCCGGACAGAATCGATTTCGCACTCGGATTCTTGATCAGTGAGTCGAACCAAATCATTTGAGACCATTTTCAGCCAAAAATTCCAAAATTACAGACACTTTGGCAAATTGATAAGCAATCTGTTCCGAGGAACTAGAGCGCCAAAAAAAAAGGTTCGTATGACAATTGCCCAAAACAGGTTTAAAGTACCTACAAATAGTAGGTATTCCATAAAACATGTATAAAATAATGAATCACCTTGTAATCGATCAAAAATTTCCTGATCTACGTTCACAAAATTTTCTCCTCTCTCGAACTACAGAATTATGCTTTCAATATTTACGTAATATTTTCAAACATTTTCGGGCGAGGTCCCCGTTGCATCGCTAAAATACGAGTATTTCAACCCCAATATTCTTGAAGATACAATATTCCCTTCTGTCAAGTTGACTTTATGACAATTCATACATAGAATATACATAGAATAATTATATCAATCTGTGAAATACGATTTACATTGAAATTTTGAAAAATCATATCTCCGAAAGTATCAGTTTGTTAGAGTTAAAAATGATATGAATGGATTCTTATGATGAAACTGCTTATTAAAAAAAAATTCAATTTGGAATTTGTTCTGTAAAAAAAAAATTTTTTTTTTATTACTCCGAAACCTTCTGTCCGATTTTGCCCAGTAACGAACTCAGCCGAGATATTCATCCCCCAAACCTACACTGAAAATTTCAACTCTCTAGCTTATTCCGTTCGAGAGTTATCGTGCCGGACGGCCGGCCGGCCGGACCGGCCGGACAGAATGAATTTCGACCACGGATTCTTGATCAGTGAGTCGAACCAAATCGTTTAAGACCATTTTCATCGAAATAGTCGAAAATTACAGACATTTGGGCAAATTGATAAGCACTCAGTTCCGAGGAACTAGAGCGCCAAAAATTAAAAAAAATTATTAAAACAATTGTTTCAAGCACTGGCGTAAAGTCAGGAGCTTTTGTGCGCATGTTCTAATGTCCATACTCCTGTATTGGACACTATTTATCGAATTTACAATGGTGAATTCGATAACAATAGAACATGCGCGCAAAATCTTCTGAATTCACCGTAAGTGCTTCAACCAATTTTTTACAAAGTCGGAACAAGAAAAAAGATACAAGCTGTTGAAATTTAAAAAAAAATATAATTTCCTTCTGTAGCTTTGACATGGTCCATTAGAATGGAATGAATTTTGGTGTGAAGTTTTATATAACTATGACACACAATCTCCAATTAACAGTTCTTGTATTTTTAACTGTTAACTGTCACATTCGGATGTGCAACCTATCCTGAGAATTGCAAGTTACTATCTTTTTCCGTTCGAAAGTTATCGTGGCAACGGCCAAATAGAATCAAATTTGACCCCAAAGAATTCTTCATCAGTGGGTCGAACCTAATCGACTACCATTTTATGAGAAAATTTTGAAAATTACAGACATTTCGGCAAAATGATAGCACGCTGTTGCATAGAACATATCCTCTGCAAAAGGTCTCTTGCATGTAACACGAAATACCATATATTTATGTTTTTCTGAATCTACTTCAATACCAGATCATCATGCATGCCCTCATCCACTTTCATAATTCATAAAATTTGTATACATATTTCGGTATTGAAAATCGGTAAATCAAGAAGAAATTTCAAATGAGGTGAAACGCTTCTGAATCGTTGCTTTGACAGATGGTATAATCAAAATTTACCATCTGCTTGTTACAGCCAATGCTGACTAGGAGCCCTCTATAGGGAGCTGTATCACAATGGAATAAAGAGTGAAATGGTCACGATAAGAGAGTGAGAGTAGATATGACGGGCAACGTCACGGACTGGCTCCAAGTTTCGATCGTTTGAACAGGCATTATGTGCAACCAAATTTCACTGACCGTTTTCTCGTTGAAAATTGCAATTTTTAAAAGCAGTTGAACTTTTCAGTATTCTTATGAATATAATAATCAATTCCAATAATAACAAAATATCATGCAAGAGACCTATTGAAAAAGTGGATGGTATGAATGGTTGTGGAAGAATGAGCAGGCTAACCCGAAGAAACGAACTAGCACATTCTGATGAGAAGACAACTTTGCTTCGTGTATAATAAGCAGTATTTCTGCCAACCATTATATCATAACTTGATTACGAGACTGCAACACAAAAATAACCGTACTCCATAATGGTAACTGGAGAAAGCAGCCAATTTTCCCTAGAGTATGAACTTTCCATCCTTCGCCTGCGGATTTATTTCGAGAGGTTGAGTTCTGCGACCTAGAAATTTCTCCCATCTTGAAACTTCGCACTTCAGGTGAGTACTGAAACCTCCGAATAATCGACTGCTTTTAATTCGATATGAAATAGGGGATCGTAGGAAGCAGAGATAGTTGCTATAACGACCTAGGATGATATAAGCAACCATCCGAAAGTTAAAGTTTACATCAGCACTGCTTAACTTATCCAATTAAGGCTGTTCCCCTTTATCGACCTAACGAGCTCGAAACATGCATCACTGATAAAGAAAGCGCTCATTAACTGTTGACAACTGAATCATCCCCGGGCTTATACAACGTTTCTTTGAATTATTAGAGAGTCAAGAAACCCTTTCATCATTTAAGATTATTATTACAAGATTCTGGATTTTCATTTTTCTGCCTTATGCCGGGGATAAATAGAAGACTTCAGGGTGATGAATGAGGTCTTCAAGAATTCGACAATTTTTACGTCGGGGCATTTTTCTTGGATACAGGGATAAATTGGATCGTGCAACAAGACTGAACATTCTTCCGGGATCTTTCGAGTGCAGCGTTTAGTGTTCATAATGGTTTTATTTTGTTGGATTCAATCTACCATACATTTTGGAGTTGGAATAGAAAATATTTTTAACCATGAGTATTGAATCCTTTCAGTAAGATATGTCCGAATTATGATCTTTTGTAATCGGAGCAGCGGATAAATGTTCAAACCCAATTCTCCCAGTACAACTCTCGTCAGAAGCAATGTATCAAACGATGTTTTTACTAATAAACAATAACAACATCTACGATAAAAAAGTTTTCAAGGAGATTATCTGGAAACTACATCCAATTGTGATTTTAATTGGTTTTCCCAAGACGGCTTTGGTCGTTGAAATTGAGCTCTCTCAAGTGAGTTTGGGTAGCCCTGAGGACAGGAGCTTAAGCGCTCTTGTTCAAACTTTGACAAATCATATCTCCGAAATTCTTGGTCTCTGGGAATTATATAAATGGATTCTTACGGTAGAACTGTATCATGAAAGAAATTAAATTCAAACAGATTGATTCTCCCCAATAACGAACTTATCCGAGATATTCATTCCTCAAATCTACTCTAAAAATTGTATTCTATCAATTAAAACTTAGATAATATTGCAGTTTTGTTTTTACTGGAGATATTCTGCACCCAATTTGATTAGGTATCTTACCAAATAATATATTTCCATCATCATATGGAATATCCACGGGCATTATATTATCACCTTAAAAGTACAATATCATATCCTCCTCATAATTCTACGATAGCTGAGGATATTTCATTGGTCATTTTGCATTCAATCATACTTTGTTTTCTAGAAGAGAAGGTGTATTTTATATCAAGAATAACGAACCAGAAATAATATTGACATTTATCTTTCATAGGAAAATAAGGTGGAGTGCAAGATCATATAATAATTCATATACAGAATAATTAAGTACAGCATTCTGTGAAAACATAGAAGTGCGATACATTATTGAATTTTCTAAAAATCATATCTCCGCAAGTATCAACTTGTTAGAGTTGAAAATTACATACATTGAATTTGAAACTTGTAATGTAAAAAAAATTTTTTTTTCGTTACTCCGAAACCTTCAGGCTGATTCCGTCCAATACCAAAATTAACCGAGATATTTATCTCCCAAACCTAATCTGAAAATTTCAACTGCCTAGCTCATTCTGTACCAGAGTTATGTAGAAACAAAATTTAAAAATTACAAAAAAAATTTGTTTACACATTACGACAACCCCATCAATACAAAACTTCACATGCATATAAAGGTCATTATTCTACAATTTGATGCTGAACTTCAGACAGATCCAGAGATCGTTTTCGGAAATATTCACAAAAAATGTTTTTACCAAAAACGGCTATAACTCCGAAACTGCCTTGTGGATTTTGCCCATTAAGGAACTCGTATGAGATATGTACACTCCAAACATACCCTGCAAATTTCAATCTTCTTACTCCTTCCGTTCGAGAGTTATTTATCCGGCCGGACTGGCCGTACATAATTGATTTCTCCCACGGATTCTTGATCGGTGAGTCGAACCAAATCGTTTAAGACCATTTTCAGCCAAAATTCGGAAATAACAGACATGTGAACAAATTGATAAGCACTCTGTTCCAACAAGAGTGCCAAAAACTATTACGTAACGTTTTAGAGACCATATCATACTCCTTCGTCAGACACCAAACGTTAATCTTCAGAATTATTTTTTGTTGTTTGTTATTCTCAAATTCCGAAGATGTCACAATTAATGATTACTTTGGTCATATTTTATTTCATCAACTATATTTTATTGTAAAATAATACAGGTATGGTACAATTAACATCCGCGAGGTTAACTGATATTCCCAACCAACATTTGAATAGGTAGTGTGGTTACACATTGCGTTGCAAGTTGGCGGAGGTGCTGGTATGCTGCTATGGCGGAGGTGCTGGTATGCCTCAGTCATTATTCGAGTGAATAATTGGTTGGCACACAGGTTAGTGTATATTGTGATTATTATCATTATGTTCAATTGAACTTTCACATATTCGCAAAACTGGAACTATGTTATGATTGACTTTCTCGAGGTAAGCTGATATACCCAACCAAGTTAGGTAGCTTTGACACATTCAGTTGCAAATTGGCGGAGGTATCGGCATCATATAGCTTTAAATCATTATTTGAGTGCCTATTGGGTTAGCATACGAGATAGTATATTGCAATTATTATTATTATGTTCGATTAAACTTTCACATATTCGCAGAACTGGAACTATGAAAAGATCACTGCAATTTGGTCATTTCCTGAAATTGATCATCGACCGTTTAGGTCTGAAATGAGGTGATTGAGATAATACAGGATCTTTAAAAATGATTGTAGCATCACAGTTGGCTTGGAATTCTCATATACCACTTCTCACTTCTTGTGTTCTGTTTATATCATAGAATTCCTAAACTGTCAGCCAATATTGAATATTGTCAATTCTTAAGATTATTTTTAAAATTCGTGAAAATTCAGTTCCCAATGCAATAACTTATGATCTTAAACAAAACACATTCATTGTGATGTTCTGTTACCGCAATTGTTCAATAATCACTGGTGAATAAATTTCATCTGTAGAGGCCTGTAAAAATGAATATCTGGCGAAATATCCTGATGTTCAGAGGTGCAACCCTTGTACATATGCAAGTGATCGCAATAATCAGATAAAACACGTGTAGGAACTGAAGTAGAAAGTAAACAGAAAGTGATTCACTTGAAAAACAACTGAAATAATTTGCCCAGCTCTAAATTATAACATTTTTTTTGAGTCTACTAATAGTCTGTTTTCAATGAAATTTTGCACGCCACAGGAGGTCATTATCGGTCACCGAAATGCCTAAATTAGATTGTATTTTTGTTGATTTTGTTTGGTTTACGGCATTTAAAGAAAAATATTCCGCTAAAACGCTGAACATTTTTTGAATCTTTTTTTGTCATGTGATCCTCACGAAATTGCACAAGTGTTGCATTGGACCCTTGCATCAAATAACTGAGTTTCAAATCAATCAGTTTAGTTTTTTTCGCGTTATTGTGAAAACAAAATATTTAATTTTTCAAAATTTTGTTTTTCCAGTTTGTAGGCATCCGATTAATACAAAACTTCGCATGCATATCGAAGTCACGATTCTTCAATTTCATGCTTGATTTCAGATAGATCAAGTAATTACTTTCGTAAATATTCATAAGAAATGCTTCAATCAAAAAAGTGGGAAAGCCCTTTGGACAGGGCTTTGGCTATCAATAGATTCTTATGATAGAACTGTATCATAAGAGAAATTAAATTCAAAACAAGAGTGCAAAAAATTATGAATCCGTAACTACCAGACCGATTTTACGGAATAACGAACTTATCCGAGATATTCATTCCTCAAATCTTCTATGAATTTCATATTATATTAGTTGAAACATAGTTTTGTCTTTACTGGAGTTATTCTGAACCCAGTTTGATTAACTTACCAAAGGATTCATTGTCATCATCATATGGATTATCCAAGGGCATTATATTAGGACCCATAAATTATGATATCCTATAATACTCATAATCCTCTGATAGCTGAGATTATTTCATTGGTCATTTTGCATTCAATCATACTTTGTTTTCTAAAACAGGAGGTATTTTATATCATGAGTAACGAATTTTGAATAGAACCAGAAATAAAAATGACATGTCTCTTATCGGTAGATAAGATGACGACATGTAGGAACATAGATAATGAAATTCATAGATAAAAATGCGGGCGTTAATTTTCGATTACAGCATTCTATGAAATCATAGAATTACGATTCATCATTGAAATTTTTAAAAATCATATCTCTGAAAGTAGTAGCTTTTTGGAGTTGAAAATTATATCGTTGGATTTTTATGATGAAAATGCATCTTAAAAAAATAAATTTGAAATTTGTAATGTGAAAAAAAAAATTTTCCATGCTTCGAAACCATCAGGCTTACCTTGCCCAGTAACGAACTTAGCCGGGATATTTATCCCCCAAACCTACTCTGAAAATTTCAACTGTCTAGCTCATTCTGTTCGAGAGTTATCGTGTTAGCGGCTGGATGGCCAGACAGAATTGATTTTGACTACGGATCCATGATCAGTGAGTCAAACCAAATCGTTTAAGACTATTTTCATCCAAAAATTCAAAAAGTACATTTGATATTTGGCAAATTGATAAGCACTCTGTTCCGAGGAACAAGATTGCCAAAAATGGCCTTAACTCCAAAATCACTTTGTGGATTCCGCCCATTAACTTGACCGAGATATTTACGCTCCAAATCTACTCAGCAAATTTCAACACTCTAACTCATTTCGTTCGAGAGTTATGGTGCCAGTATTGCCGGATGGAGGGACAGAATTCTATTTGACCCCAGATTATTCATCAGAGTTAAGCCGAACCGTTTGAGACCATTTTCGGCAAAATATTAAAAAAATACAGACATCTGAGCTGAGCGCCAAAAGAACTTCCGTTGTGTTTCTTATTCAACATAATATCAGTCTGTGTGTGTCTCCGACCTGCATCACAATTTAATTGAAAGCGGTTGAAGAAATCCTATAATATCCATAAACCAGCCATGACTTACAAATAATTCCGCAGAATACTGTGTCAAAATAACCGCGTGAATGTATAGAATACTTTAAAATTCCGAAACAATTGGATTCACTATCCGTAAAATTCTTGTTTTAAATGGGGGATTTAAATGCAAGAGGAGCTAGAAAGGCAATAAACTGAATTCCCGCTTACTGTTATTCTTTCAGGGTGGAATTTCTGTTTCACTTAGAATCTTTCCGTTGCCTAATTGGCTTTTTATTTCCTAACCCACTGAAGTATCGAGTGTTTTTTCACAATCCTGTCAGAAATACATGGAACGTTAGACTAAGTTTTTGTTCTAGTTTAGGAGAAGAATTGTAGTGGGGAGTAACGTACTGTTCAACATAAAGACACCCTAATGGAAACTTCTTATTCGGTGGAATGGTTGGATTGATTTTCGGCAGAAGCAATGGAGTTGGGAAAGTGAAATGGCTGATATAGAAGTTCTGATCTTATACTAAGCCAATTTCTTTATTTAGTTTATTCTTTCTTCATGGTGAAGTTGAAAGAACGGTATGTGGGTATCTCTATATTTTTGACGCTCTTGTTCCTTGAAACAAAGTGCTTGTCAATTTATTTCCCTAAATGTCTGTGATTTCCGAATTTTTGGATGAAAATGGTCTTGAACGTTTTGGTTCTACTCACTTATCAAGAATCCGTGTTCAAAATTGATTCTGTCCAGCCGTCCGGCCGTCAACACGATAACACTAGAACGGAATGAGCTAGACAGTTGAAATTTTCAGAGAAGGTTTGGAAGAAAAATATATAAGTTAAGTTCGTTATTGGGTGAAATCGTCCAGGTGGTTTCGAAGAAACAAAAAAAACTTTTTTCATTACTAATTTAAAATTAAATTCTTTTTAAGATGCAGTTTCATCATATGAATACACTCATTGTCAACTCTAACAAACTTATACTTTCCTAGATATAATTTTTCGAAATTCCAATAATTATTCTTAATTCTATGATTTCATAGAATACTCTAATTATAATTTGCTGATGTATGTAAATCCAACAAGAGGTGACCTACGTTTTGAGTTAAATTACAAAAATTCTTGAAAATTGGCGCACAGAAGCCGAATTCAAAAAAAATTGCAGCACGCACTGTTCTCAAGCGGTCACTCATCCACCGCACCCGATGCTGCTTGGCTTCATTGTTCGTGCGGTACCTATAGCGTATTCAGTTTGATATGGCCACAATTATATTTATGATGCAGTTCTATCATAAGATTCCATTGATATCATACGGTATACCATATCAATACTCAAAAAGTGGGAAAGCCCTGTGGACAGGAGCTTTGGCGCTGTTGTTCAAACTTTGACAAATCATAACTCCGAAAGTATTGATGGTTGCTCTCTTTGATATGGTACATCATATCAATATTCAAAAGGTGGAAAAGCGTATATACGCATTATGTAAACATTATTCATCATTTTAATGGAAAGAGTGGAGATAAAGGAATCATCTTTTCGTCAGGAATTTTTTTAATTTGGCTTTTTCCATTTTTGGTGTGCTGTTTAGATGCCTATCAATTCGTCCAAATATCTGTAACTTGGTTCAATATTTTGGCCAAGAATGATCTGGAATGATTAGTTTCGTCTCATTGATCAAGAATCAGAGGTCAAACTCAATCGACAATATTTTATTTATCGTATGGCACAAAGAAAACACATGACATCAATCAATTCAATACAAACATAAAATATAAACACAAATATATGGGTATATGACACACGTATTAAACTACAGACAGACATCTAATTTACAAATATATTCAATCGCTTCTTTAGTAGCCATCAGGAAGTCGTTGAAATCGCCGTTGTAGGCTCTTTTCTGGCACTCAGTAACAATGTGGTGGACTGTTTGATTGGCCGCACCGCAGTCACATGCTGGGGATGGTGTTTTTCCCCACTTGTAGAGTGAATCCCCGCATCTACCATGGCCAGTGCGTATTCGGTTAATGGAGGTCCATATTTTCCGTGGTTGCTCATAGGCAGGAGGCTTCTCTGTTATACAAGGAAGATCTCTACAGCGGGCTGGACAGGCGTCTCTCCACTCTCGTTCCCAAAAGTGTGCAGAATTAAACTCTAAGGCATCCAGCTCTTTGGCGGTCCTCATGGGGGGTTTTCTGGAGCGCAGTCTGTTCTTGTCCAAGTCGCTTACGTCGGCATGTATAGGCAGTAGCGGATTGTCTTGAATTTTTTCATACTCACGCAGAAGAGCAGTTTTTCGTCGAAGGTCTGGTGGGGGTATGTGGCTTAACACAGGAAGCCAGTGTATGGGAGTAGATTTCAGGGTACCAGACACAATCCTCATGGTATTATTTAATTGGACATCAACTTTATGTGTGTGTGCGCTGTTTATCCAAACAGGAGCACTGTATTCTGCAGCCGAATAAACAAGTCCAATTGCTGAGGTGCGTAAGGTGTTAGCAGAAGAGCCCCATGTTGTGCCACAAAGTTTGTGAAGGATGTTGTTTCGCGTTCGCAGTTTGGCAGCTGTGTTTTCTAAATGTTTTCTGTAGGACAGCGTTCTATCCAATGTAACTCCGAGATATTTTGGGTAAGTGTTGTGGTGGAGGAGTCTTCCCTCGAAGTAAATTTGGAGTTCTCTGGCTGCGTCTTTGTTGCAGAGGTGGAAACAAGACGTCTCTGTCTTAGCTGGATTGGGCCTCAATCTCCACTTGCGAAAGTAAGTTCCTAGCGTTCTTAGGTCAACTGTTAACGTTTCTTCAGTTTCCTCAAAAGATTGATGTCTGGTAGCTATGACCCAATCGTCCGCATAGCCAAATTTTCTCGATTTGGTCTCCGGCATATCAGATAAGTATAGGCTGAAGAGAAGTGGGGCCAAAACAGATCCTTGTGGTAGTCCTTCGTTCAATGTCTTTGAAGAGCTTATTTGATTGCGGAGTATAACCCGGAAAGTTCTATTTGCGAGCATATTATTAACAAGTCTAATTGTTCTCGCACATGGGATTATTTGTATGAGCTTATAAAGGAGACCGTGTCTCCACACTGAGTCATAAGCTGCTGACAAGTCAATAAAAGCGGCCGATGTTTTTAACTTTTTTTGGAATCCTGCTTCTATATGCGTAGTTAACGACATAACCTGGTCTGCACAGCTTCTCTTAGGTCGAAATCCAGCCTGCTCAATCGGAACTCGCTTAAGAATTTTGGTCCCTATTCTATTAAGAAGTACTCTTTCTAGGAGCTTATATATCATGCTCAGCAGTGCTATGGGGCGATAACTTTTTGGATCGTCATCCGGTTTCCCAGGTTTCAAAATAGCAATGATTTTTGATTGCTTCATTGCGTGAGGAATTTTACCCTTCTCCATGATATCTGTAAAGAACATCGTTAGCCATTTCTTAGTGTATTTTCCGCAATTTAGAAGGAAATCTGAGTGGACCCCGTCGGGTCCTGGGGCTTTTCCAGACTTAATATCCTTGAGGGCCTCTGTTATGTCGTCAATAGTGAATGGGCGAGAGAAGTCGGTCAGCCTCCCGCAAGAGGTCTTTAGTTTCGTGAGATCATGTTTGACTTGAGTGGCGTGGTCTCTATCCTTTGGTGTTCTGGAGACGGATACAATATGTGTTACTATTTTATTCGCTGATAACTTTTTGTCAGTATTCGTTGTTTTATGATCACTGCCCAGTTTTCTTAAAAGTGACCAGGCCCTCCTACTAGATATTTCGAAATCTAAACCTTCAACAGCTTCCGTCCACATCCTTCGCCGCGCCGCATCCACTTTAAGCAGTAAGTCATCCGCAATTTCTCTGTCCCCGCTCTCCAGGAAACGCTGATACTCTCTCTCACATTCATCAGTCCACCCTGGCACGTATTCTTTACGGTAGCCTCTGGGGATGGTCTTCTTCGCTGTTTCGATTGTAGCGTTTACAAACCTCTGGTAATTACCTGCCTCAGGGGGAACCCAACCAAGGCATCTATCAAGACCACCGGAAAAATCATCCCAACGAGCCTTCCCGAAGTTCCATCTAGGGCGAGGAAAGGACCTAACCAGAGGGATACTCATTCCAATTTTAATCATCGCTGGTCGATGTTGACTGTGTGGGAAGTCAGACATAATTGTGCGAGTAGCGTGAACTGGCATACCTTCTTCATCTGTGCTCACAAAGCAGAGATCTGGGTTGTATTCTTGATTCCACGCTGCTGATTTAAAGGATCCCCGATCTTTTGCGTTGAAGATAAGGTACAATCGACAATGAGTTAGTGAGTTGAAATTTTCAGAGTAGGTTTGATGTCCAAATGCGCCGGCTAAGTTCGTTAATGGAAAAATTTTTGTGAGGATTGCACGATAAGGAAAAGAAAAAAAAATTAAAAATATTTATTTACTCTGACTGTCTTTGTAACCGATATATAGGGTGTTTTATGAATTTCGCACATTTCTTTCTAGGGTGATAACAAGCGAACTACCCTGTATATTTCTATTTCGCACACATTTTCCTTCTTTTAAGCACATATCGAAATTTTGGAATTTCGTTTGGACATTGAAAAGAGCACAAAAAACTCAACTGAAAATAGTGCTTTACATTTTTGCAGAGACTGCACACATTTTTAACTGGAATGTGAAGTTTTTAAGGCATTGAAAATCAAAAAAGGTTATATTTAATAATAAAAATTAACACCCCGTAGGTACACTATAAAAGTAACTACACTGTTGTCTTGAGTTTCCATCTTCAAAGACGAAGCGATACTAAAGCATGCTATCAATTTCTACACTCAAGTATGGGTTAACATTATACCCTTAGTCATGAACCGATTAGTGAGAATAATGAGTTGTTGATAAGGGTTAGATCATTATGGAGTAAAATATATTTTCTCTCATATATTCTGATCCCCTCAAGTATTCCTAAGTACAATTTATTGGAATTTTTCAACAATTTAACGAAATATTCTGAAATTGAGTGCCAGTTGTTAAAACGTGCTTTGGAACAGCAGATTTATCGATGTTGTTGTTCCGTATGTGTCTCGTATGCTCTTCATACCCTGTGAGAATATTTCTGGTTGTTTGCCCGACGTAGCGCTTGTTACAATCTAAATATTTAATTTCATAACGACCCGATTTTAACATGACCGGAGTTTTATCGAATGTATTTCCTAGAAGTTATTTACGTCAAATTTCCTGCACAAAAATGTGAAACACAATGCACTTACAGTTTAGTTTGGTGTGCTCTTTACAAATATTCAAACGGATGTTCAAAAGTTCGATATTCAGGTTGTTGATTCAAGGATACAACCGTTTCATAATTTATTGTTAACCCAGACCTGGATTTTCCTTTTGGGGTTTAAGTGATTCATTTGAGCTTTAAAGAAGTAAAATATGTGCCAAATATAAAAAAAAAATTCAGGGTGGCTTGCTTGTTGACACCCCAGAAAGAAATGAGCAAAATTCATTAAACACCCTATATCTCAGTTACAAAGGCAGTTAGAGCCAATAAATGTGGTATATCTAGAACCATCTCGGTGCCCTCTATTTGCCTTCTAAGTATTTCCGTTTCCCACTCTGTATAGTGCAGTATACAATGAACGATTATCTATGTGTAAAAAAATAATGAATGAGTAAAATTAACTAAATATTCTTATCCCTAGGCAACACGAGAGACAAACTTCTGCCCAACGCGCTTGTGTAGGGACTATATTACATCAATGGTGTTGAAGATTTTATAATATTCTGAAGTAACATATTGAAGTTCCAATGTCATTCATCCAAAACCTGGCGGAAATTGATTTATAGGGAAATGTTTGATTAAAAATCGTGAAAGGATTGCGCGGAAGTTGAACCACACAGTATTGGTAATATTTGTACAAATTTGCTGAATAATCCATTATGCCGAGCTGATCGTTTAAACCCCAACAATGTCCAAAAAAACTTAACAAACTCAAGCAGAAGTTCTGTCGAAACGAAATTAAACATTAATCTCCCTCACAGAAAGATTTTCTCGTACAGTGAAAATCGATGTAAATTTCTATGCTCGGTAGATGGAAATCGACTTTATGTTACGCTCTTGATCCTTCCAGCTAATCAGACCCCATTAAAATTGATACTTCCTCGATTCTACTCCACTCACTATATCGATTGCGACTTAATTAAATTAGCAATATCAGACCGGGGCCAAATTAAATATTTCAGTGAAAATTTCGAGCGGCTCTTTGAGAACTAGCAATTCTCCAACTTATTTTAATTACTAAGATGGATCCTAGCGGAAAAATATGAATATTCATCAGGCAGAACGATAGGAAATCTGCTGGTAAATAATGAGTTAATTTGATTCGGAAATTTCCCTTTGTGTAGCACGCCGATAATTTTATGGTTTGCAGATCGATACTATCTCAAGACAACCATAGATACGTTATATAGGGTGTTCCAGGAGGAATGGGAGGAATGCGACAAACGCAAATCATAAACTGAGCATAAAAATGAGGTGTACTGTGGTTAATTGCCAAATAACTAAAACAAGACACACGGTGAAATATTAATTGATTTTAACCATCAACAAATATTCCGCGTGGCCGGACTAGACACCTCATCGCTCGGTGTTCCCGAAAGAGGAAAGTATCATTCAAGAGCAGACACAGACCCCAGGGTTTCATGGTTCTTACCAATCATCAGTGTGACTTACCCTGAAACCGAATGAAAACAGACGGGGTTCTAGAAAACTTATTTCCACCTGTTGAGAACCGGTATGGGAAAGGACCCCACTAGCGCCATCTAAGGAGAATCCTTACGAACTCCGACCCTCTTCGATGAGGAAACCTTGAGCGATGTTCAGCAACGTTCATTCTTTTGACGTAAGAGGGTCAAGAAATGGCAACGCCATCTATCATTTAGCGACCTTTACGAACTGAAAACGCCCGGTCAGTTTGGTTAGACAAACCAAAAACCAGTGAACATTGAAAGGAGGTGTACTGTGGCTAATTGCCAAATAACTAAAACAAGACACACGGTGAAATATTTATTGATTTTTTGCGCGTATGTTCTGGGGAACATCGCGTTATAGTTTTGCCCAAATGTCTGTAACTTTCGAATTTTTTGACGAAAATGGTCTCGAACGATTAAGTTCGACTCCCCAATGAAGAATTCGATGTCAAATTTGATTCTGTCCGTCCGGCCGTCCGGCCGTCCGGCCGTTGCCACGATAACTTGAGAACGAAAAGAGCTAGCGACTTGAAATTTTCAGGGTGGGTGGCGCATCCCAATACGACGGACAAGTTCGTTAATGGGCATAATCGGCCCAGTGGTTTCCGAGTAATAATTTTGTTTTCAACCAATATGAATCCGATCGAATTGAAACTTGGTGAGTAGTTGTAGAATATGAACCTAAGCACGTTTGTGAAATTTTGTGCGAATCGTATGGCTACAAAATTATTAAAAAATTATTAAAAAATATTTTTGTTGTCACGATAACTTGAGAACTGAGAGAGATAGCGGCCTCAAGTTTTCAGGTTGGGATGTACACCACAACGCGACATTTCAGTTTGATTATGAGCCTAATAGGCCAAACGGTTTCAGAGTTATAGCCATCTGAAATTTTATGAAATTTTGTGGTTTTTGTTCCTCATTTACTCGAAAAATACTAAACCGATTGAATTCAAACATGGTTATTAGTTGTAGAATGCCAATGCGAAAACGTTTGCAAAATTTGGTGAGGATAGCATTTGTAGAAAATTTTAAATAAATCTTTGAAAATAAAAAAAAAAAGTTCTATATATCAGTAACTAATCGTTCGAAATTGCTGAAATTTTGCAAGAACCTTCATAACCTAACTATACTGACAATTTTCAAGTTTTAATACGATCGGTTAAATAATGTTGGAGATTCGAGCATTCTTGTGTGAGTTCAGTAGATGGGTGAACGTTGCCTCGATAACTTTCGAACGAAAGGAGATAGGGACTTGCAATTTTCAGGGAAGGTTGCGTATCCGAAAGGGAGAGTTGAGTTCAATTTTGGGCAAAATCGGTCTAACGGTTTCCGAGTTATACCCATCTGGAATATTGTTTCCTTGATAACTCAAAAAATAAATATTCGATCGAATTGAAGTTTGGTAATTAGTAGTAGAAAATCAACATAAAGACGTGTTTAAAATTTTGTGAGAACCCTACCCCTAGAAAATTTGAAAAAAACGACGAGAAAAAAAATTTTAAGAACCGTACCCCTAGAAAATTTCAAAAAAATCACGAAAAAAAAATTGGTTCAAGCACTGACGTGAAGTCAGAAGCTTTTGCGCGTATGTTCTATTGTCCATTCTTCTGTATTGGACACCCTTAATCGAATTTACCATGGTAAATTCGATTAAGGCAAATAGGCAAATACAGAAGAATGGACAATAGAACATACGCGCAAAAGCTTCTGACTTCACGTCAGTGCTTGAACCAATTTTTTTTCATAAACTGAGGTCACCCAAGCAGCGTCTTATAAAACCGATGTCTTATATTAGTGCTCCAAAAATGTCAATTTATTATATTAAAGCTCCGTAAAATCATTCTGTTGTAGATAACTATCGCTAGGCTCCTATCCAAGCATCTTTCAGGCAGAAGTACTTGCAATAGAAAGATGCGTGGAAATGAACCTAGAAAGAAACTATCAGAGATGTGATATAGAAAATTACACTGACAGTCAAGTTGCTATTAAAGCTCTGAGCTCCCATGTTATCGAATCCTAGCTAATAAGGGAGTGCCGAGGAAAACTTAATGAAGTAGGCAAGAACAACAGGGTCGCCTTGGTCTGGGTTCCTGGTCACGCAGGAATCATAGGAAATGAGGAGGCCAACACACTTGCCAAGAATGGAGTACAAACCCCCCTTATTGGCCCGGAACCTTACTGTGGGGTTGGTAGATACATCTACAAAAGTGAATTCCGGATGAAAGAAGCAACTGAAAGAGGTATTTTCTGGAGATCCCTCCCCGGAATGTATCACTCCAAGAAATTCCTCCGGAACTTTGATACTGTCAGATCCAAGAAATACTTGGACCTCAGTAAGAACACACTGCACCTTCTCACTAGCTTCCTCACAGGGTACTGCGGCCTTAGGAAGCATATATTGAGATTAGGGCTAGCAGCAACTGACGAGTGCAGATTCTGTTGGGAGGAGGATGAAACTCCTGATGACATGATACTGGAATGCCACGCCATCTCAACCCAACGCAAGGAATCCTTTGGGCAAAAAATCTGCTGGAGCGAAGACGTAGGCTCCTTGAAGCCATCCCAGATACTGGAGTTCATCAGAAATCTGGAAATTGAAGGTGAGCTGTAGATGATAATGACATCGTTGCCGCAGTGCAACGTTACCCCCTATAACAATATACAATATACATACAATTGAAGTATGTACCGTAAAACCTGGCAACTTTGCCCAGCGATTACAACTTTGGCCACTTGCAAGGGCGTACTTGATTTTTTTTCCAAAGACGGCAAGCCTGTTAGAACGTTGTGTCATGTTTCTACGCTTTCCTAAAGGTTGGCGGGAATGGTTAATTCCTCTCCAACTGCTGCTGAAATGAGTCAAGCTCGACTATGAAGTAAGGAAAATTACGTCCTTTTTCGCTAGTTTTGAAGACTAAAAGCTAAGGTCCAGACAGACTTCATTTGTGTATGGATTCAAATGAAAATTTGATTGGTTATGCCCTCATACCTTGTGAACAACATGGCTATTTCAAATTACAGCCAAATTTCACAGGTGCTGTCGTGTGAAAAAAAATCGAATTGGGCAAAGTTATCACCTGAAACTTCGAAAAATATTTTGTTAAAAATTTGCTTTTTTTAATAGTTTATGTCCTTCGTTTCACAACTAAGATATCTCTCAAACATTACATTGGACAAATTCAATCGGCCTCCGAAAACGATGACAATTATACTGTGAAATTCTTCATAAAAGACACTGGAAATGACAAAATTTACTTTATCTATTCCGACTGGGATGAGATTTCTGAAGTGAATTTTTGTGGACATTGAAATGTTATTAAAATCACCTAGAATAAAAAGAGGCCCCTACTTTTTGTGATCAATTTGAATATGTTCAACCTTCAAGTCTGATATATGAGCGATTGATGTTAAGGTGCGCTAAAGAATAAATTAATTTTTTTTGCTATTCACATCTTTTTTCGATTTTTGAGAATTCATTTATTTTTATTTCTTCGCATTTCGGACGTTGATAGTTATCGACCTATTGTTTTTAAGTTTTTTGAGAGTTGTAAACTAATCGACTGTGAAAGAATGTTCTTTCTTAGAGTTTTTTGGAAATAAAGTATTTGTTTGACTAGAAATTATGTTTTAGTCATTTTTAAAGCGTCCAAGCGTCATTCTGTATAATAAACAGTGGGCAAAGTTATCAAATCAAGCCTGTAAAATAGACTTTCTATGTTTTTTGAATGTGCGGGCAATGTTGTAAGATTGGCTGAAAACTTTACCCACCACGTATTTATATTTTTTGAGTGATTTAGGAGACCTTTGAGTTGAGGACACAGCCGGAAGGTCCTCTGGCCTTCGTGAGACACTATTAGAGGAAAAAAAAAACATAGAAAAAGGGCCAATAAGGAAACTATTCGCAAAAAACGACTTGCTTCTGGGCAAAGTTGGCAGGTTGTACGGTACTTTATAAATTTACCATGAAAGTGTTTATACTGCAGAATTATAAAATATGTTATAAAACTATTACGTAACTATTTGTTAAGAGGTTTATAACTAACTTATAAAACAGTTCTGTTTATAAAACTGAATTGCGTTTCAATGGTTATTTTCATTAATGCTGGTGGTATTTATAATATGTGGAAAGGTTTAACGGGTATTTATAATTTTATTATAAATATATTAAAAACCAATTTCAAACATATTCTGTATGACCTCATGAAACAGTTATTTAGAAGAACTTTTAGTTACAATTTTACTTCCTTTGTAAATTGTCGTTTCGCTATCCACTTCATAACTATTTTGTAGTATTGAATTTCCATGAGAATATCATGTAACAGCAACTGATCATTATGTTCCCAATGAATGTATTACCATTAGTTGTTTTATTATTTTCTAAACTGTCTGCATGATCTTGAACGTTTCTGTAGTAGTTATTATTTTCTATATAAAACCACAAATTGATTATCATATGTACTACATCGCAGTTAATCAAGAATTGAAGGTTCGATAAAAAAGTGGCTAAATTATCACGAAATGCTTGAAGATGATACAAAATAATTTTATAAGAGCCCGCCATTAAACATGGAGGCATTTTTGTTGACTCAGAGTGTTAAGTGGTTTAAACAAACTGAAAATCGCAAATGTGTTTTCAACCACCCAGAGCAGAAAATTAATCAAAAATAGTTCTAGAACAAATTGGAATATATTTTCGTACAAAAGATTATTAGACTCACACACCTCATTTGTTTTGTTCAATTTTGTTATGTAAAACATTAAAACAAGTGGTGCATTTAAAATGTATCAATTTAGTGCTACATTTCAAGAAGAAATTTCATTTTCATTGAGAATTTCTTTGTGTGTATAGAAAAATGAAATGGCTTCATGTAAACCATGGTGTCACACGACATCTATGTTTTCTATCTTTGTATACTTTCAGGATTGCCTTTTGCAACTTAAGATCAAATGATTTCATAGATATCATTCTATGTAATAGTTTTATTTCAAAACGTTCATATAAAAAACCTTATAACGTTATTACAAAATATTATTTTAGATGGCGCCAGAATATGCATGGAATGGTCTTGTAATGTTTAAGAAGAGCTTTATAAAATGTCGAAAATGACAAAATTACTTTATAAATGTACCAATTTTGGGTTTATATCTGTCGTATACACGTATTGAAAACATATCCACAGCTATTATAAAATATAAAATTATTACTAGTTGGGCATTTTGTCGGACTCATATATAGAGGGATTACAATCACCTAAAGTCCTTGGTTGAAGGTATACAGGGTGATTTTCAGATATTAGATTAAATTCCAGTAATTCAGAACAAATCAACTGACGATAGACGATTTCAAAGTTGCAGATATATCACTCTTTCGTACACTATTTCTGAAATTAAAAATATTAACGGAGTAGGAAGACTTTGAACATTTGCTGGTTAATATTAGTTCACCCTGTTCGTCATCACTGAAAATTTTTCCTAGTTGTATGAGCGTAGAAGAGTAATTCAACAAAAAAATCCAAAAATATTGCTTGGCACTATCAAACAGGTTGATTGATAAATTTTATTTTTGAATAAATGACTCCATCTAGCTAGAACAAAGGACAACTTCATGCAATTCCTAAAGTAAAAATTTATATATTTATATGGTCGAGCTTAATCAAAATAAAATATTTTGAATTCGATTATTCGTGGTTGTAAAGTTGTGGTGTGCTCTTGCCAACCCAAAAGTATGCGTCCCTCGTTTGTCACTTAATTAAATTAAAATATCAAATCCTAATATAATCAGATTTCCGTGAAGAAGAGTCCCTCAGTTTCCTGGAAAACCAACAATGCTCAGGCATATTTTAATTTCGTGGATAGTACCATCTTTCTGGAAGAAACCTGAATATTCATCGTATCGCTGCAGTAAGTCGGACGGATGAAAAATCTGTGGAATAGGAACGGATAAATCGGATTTGAGGATCGTCCCTCATCTCAAGGAGTTTTTCCTTCTGCAATTTGCTTTGATAAATGGAACGCAAGGAAGCGTATTATTCGATTATTATCAGAATACATCGAAAACTTGGATAAATCCCGTGAATTATGAATATTCAGCCGGTTTATCTGGACGAATAATGAAGATGATTGAATTTCCATGGGTGGATTTTGAAAGGATAAAGCTTTCACGCTGCGGAAATTCTTCCGGAATTCATATTGTTGGAATTTTTTTACTTTCTCTTAGCTTAAGATCGGGATAAGACTTTATAAAGTGGGTATTTATGTCTTTGTTGTGGTGAACTCATGAATCATAAAACAGTTATCTTTTATATTAATGCGACAGTGACTATCGCTAGAGAGTTTATTGATAGTCCGAGTCGTTTTCCTTTTTGGCGCTCTTGCTCCTCGGAACAAAGTGCTTATCAATTTGCCCAAATGTTTGTAATTTTCGAATTTTTGGCTGAATATGGTCTTAAACGTTTTGGTTCGATTCACTGATCAAGAATCCTTGGTTAAAACCTATTCTATCCGGCCGTCCGTTAACATGATATCTCACGAACGGAATGGGCTAGACAGTTGAAATTTTCAGAGTATGTTTGGAAGACAAATATCTCAGTTGAGTTCATTATTGGCAAAATCGGCATGCTGGTTTAGGAGTACGAAAAAAAAAGTTTTTTACATTATAAATTTCGAATACAATTTTTTTTGCGGTTTCATCATAATAATCAATTCATATAATTTTCAACTCTAACGAGCTAATACATTCGGAGATATGATTTTTCAAAATTACAATAATACATTGCATTTTTATGTTTTCACAGAATGCGAATTCTATCAGTCTATGTTCACTGTTCATACGTGTACTATTATGACTACCTATGACAGACATGTCAAATATATTTCTGTTCAAAGAAACAAAGAATGCAAAATTATGGGATATTATAATTATAAGTACGCGGCGGTCCATAGTTTTGAGTGGTCCGGAAAGGGGAGTTTGGTTGGTTGAACGACAGGTGTCGCTTCTGTCTATTTCGTACTCAGAAGTGATTGCTGGAATTAGGCATTCCACAAACGTCATTACACCGTATTTTGCATAAATATTTGGGTCTTAAGGCATATAAAGTTCAGTTAACACAAGAACTCAAGCAGGCCGATCATCAACAACGTCGTGTCTTTGCTGATTGGGTCGTTGAAATGCATGAAAATGATCCGGAATTCCCTCGAAAAATCATCTTGAGTGATGAGGCCCATTTCCACCTCGGTGGCTTCGTCAACAAGCAAAATTGTCGCATCTGGGGCTCGGAAAACCCAAGAGCCTCTCTATCCTCAACATGTGACTGTTTGGTGCGGGTTATGGTCCAGCGGAAACATTGGACCTTACTTTTTCGAAAATGAGGCTGGAGCAACAGTTAGGATGAATGGATTGCGCTATCGAGAGATGATTAATGATTTTTATGGCCGGAATTGGATGGTATTGATCTGGACAACGTTTACTTTCAACAAGACTGGACCGTGTTATCTCTCGAAGAGGTGATCACAATTGGCCACCAAGATCTTGTAATTTAACACCTTGTGACTTCTTCCTTTGGGGCCACGTGAAAGAGAAGGTCTACGCCAATAGCCCAGCGTCGATCCAAGACTTCAAAGATGGAATTCGTGAGGCTATTGAGGATATAGGGCAGCCACTTTGCGATTTGGTTATGGAAAATTTCATCAAAAGGATATGGCCTGTAAGCGTGGTCGTGGTGGTCATTTGCCTGATGTTATTTTCCACTATTAACGGCAAAGCTTCTTCTTTATAATGAAATAAACATCCGACCATTTATATTGAAAAATTTCATTTTTCTTTTAATATCAAAATAACACATCTTATTGGAAAACCCTTTAGAACATGTGTGCAAAACGTCCTAATTTCAAATTGGTGCTTTACTCGTTTTTTTGTTTACTTAAAACAGAATAGAATATACATGTAAACTGGATTTTAATTTCGACTTGACAGTCCTCACGAATGAATGGTTTCTCTAGGAAGGTGATTAGGATAACCATCATTAGGAGGCATCTAAAGTGCACCTTCGGAATTCTCATGGCCGACCATCCTGTATATTACTGAAAGAAATACTCTCGACTGAATTCGCACCGGTTTTCACCAGTTCAATATAAAATCAATGTGATGCAGTACAATAATTCGGGCATGCTCTTGATTCTTGCCTCAGACCACCCGCAGAGTAGGTACAATTCTCCAAAGCACAACTCATGTGAGGAAATTTTCATTCTCCTTGAATTCGAGAGGGTCGAATTACAAAAGAATCAGTTCTTCATTTTGAACGACTTATTTCCGTATATCTTGTGTGATCGCGAAGGAATGATTGAAAAATCGTTTATTCAACGAAATCCGGCCTTTATCGGGAACTTTATGCATGAGAGAAACGGCAATCATATCAAGCGAGCGTTTTATCCGAAAGGCGTTTGTTCGAAAATGTACTAAATGCAAACAGAACAAGCTGATTTTACGGAAAATTCCCAAAATAAAAGTGCGGCATTGTGAAATGGTATATACGCCGAATTGCGGGGGTAAATATTGACGACGTAGGTTAAACTGATATTGAACTATATTGAATTCTTTGTATCGATAGAAAAATATTGAACAGATGACGTGACGCCATGAGGTTTGCACATTGGTTCGTTGAATGTTAAATAACTAAATAACTTGTAATTATACTATGTTCGACTAATTCCACGGTCGTCTGACGTAGGTTTTGGCAGCATTATTTCCTTGAACAAGATAATAATGGAAACAATGGGTCGTTAATAAAGCTATAGTCATTATTTAGCGGATAATCTTTATTTTCGCACATTTATATGTGCTATAATTGTACCCAGTACAGCTTGTTGGAGGATTTCAAGAATTTCCTGAAATTCAGTATCCAGATGTTACTGACTCAAAATGAAACATAAAAAAAGTGGGAAAGCCCTGTGGACAGGAGCTTTGGCGCTCTTGTTCAAACTTTGACAAATCATATCTCCGAAAGGATTGGTAAGAGTTGGGAATTATCTCAATTAATTCTTGTGATAGATCTTCATCATAACAGAAATTAAATTCAAACATCATAAAAAATTTAAATTCAACAAGAATGCCAAAAATTATTAATCCAAAACCAAACACCGATTCTACCCAACAACGAACTTATCTGAGATATTAATTCCTCAAATCTATGATGAACGTGATATTCATTCCTGAAATCTGCTCTGAAAATTATATTATATCAATTGAAACTCAGCCAATATTACAGTTTGGTTTTTTCTGAACTCAATATTATTAACTTACTATTACCATTCCCATTATCATATGGATTAGCCATGGCAGTAAAGTATCACCAAAAAGTTATCATATTGTAATCCTCATAATTCTACGATCGCTGAAATGAATTTGACATGTCATGTCATCTCTTATATGAAAATAAGTTGACATGTATGAACACAGATCATATAATAAATCATAGATGGAATAATTAAAGCATTCTGTGGAAACATAGAAGTAGGATTTATTATTGCAATTTTGAAAAATCATATCTCCGAAAGTATAGGCTTTGTTAGAGAATAAATTCTTAAATTGAAATTACATCTTGAAAAAAATTGAATTTGAATTTCGTAATGTAAAAATTTCTTTTTTCCTTACTCCGAAACTATCTGGCAATAATGAACTCAGATAAGATATTTATCTCCCAAACCTACTCTGAAATTTCAACTGTCTAGCTCATTATGTTCGATAGTTATCGATTATTGATCAGTGAGTCGAACCAAAACGTTTAAGACCATTTTCATCAAAAAATTCGAAAATTGCAGACATTTCGGCAAATTGATAATCACTCTGTTTCGAGGAACAAGAATGCCAGCAAAATGTTATCAAAGGTGAATCTTGATTTACAGTAAATAACACTCAAAAAGTAGTTTTAATTCAGTCAGACTATGAACATACATTTTTAGTGAAATAAATAAAATGCCACATGAAATTAACTTTTATCAAACTTCAAATTAAACATCCAAGGTACCTATCCCATATATTTCAACATAACGTTCAAATGTGCCCCTATTGTTTCGATCACAGATATGCACACGGGCTGTTACTTGACTTTTTACATACCCAATGTTGTCAACATTAAAACGGAATTGTGTTGTACATTAATACAAATCAGCTCTAGGTCCTAGACCTGAAATCTCTAGGTTCACTCTGTACTCAACAAACTGTAATTCTTTTACTTAAAATATTCATTTTTTCACCTTATTTCGACTTCACATCGAAAAAGCAGCATCATTTTCAATCGAAAATTCTCACGTCGAACGATCTGCTTTTTAAAAAATTCCGTGAGCTTTATGTTCGTTGAAATCTCTACTTTCTGATGATGTAAAGAAATATTAATTAACAAAGTTAATATTTAATAGGACATCTTCAATATTTTGAAAAAGTTGTAGAATCTTCTCTAAATAATATGCATAGATGCCTATCTATAGCTATTAAAATAAATTATATACCTGAGTTACCTACGGAAAATTTTAGCCCATCAAAAGGTATTTCATAGAGTAGTGGGGAAGGGGCTTGGATGGTCTGGGCCCTAATACCTGTAGCATTTTCTGAGTATATTTTTTTGACACCGTCGGAAAGTAGAAATTTCTACGAAAAAAATTCCCATCGACTTTTTTAAAAAGCAGATATTTGGACGGGAGAATTATCGATTGTAAATTAGGATGCTTTTTCTATATTAAGTCAGAATAAGGTGAAAAAATTAATATTTCAAATAAAAAAAATTACAGTGTGTTAGGGACCTAAAAAGATAAGTGTTCACCAAATGTCGTAAAAAAAATTGTTTGTGAAAGATAAAAATTAAAAACCAAGAACTTGATTATTTAAATTATTCACATAAATTTAGAGGTTATGTGAATAAAGTGTAAAAACACAAGTTGTAGATCATTGTATTACCCACAACTTTGCCAATTTACTTTTCTCCATAGGACGGCAGTATTGCCGGAAATCGAGATATACCATTTTTTACCCTTAGAACTCACCCCCTTCCACTTCCCGACCTCAGATCACCCGTAAATTATCTTTGCTTTCATTTTTATTACATTATCTTCCTTTTCCAATCAGTTTCAACCTACTATTATTATTTTTTTTTTTTTAATTATTGACCCTGGTCTAAACAAGTGCCGATTTTTTATAGAAGTTGAAAATGTTTTCCAAATGTTTTCTACACAAATGTTACTCATTAATTTCTGAAAGACTTTATTATTTGCAAATGAATTTCCGTTTATTTGATGAAAAATTAAATACCTTCGAAAACTGGATTGTTAATTTCGAGAAGTACACAATAAATGAATTTTCAGGACAACTATGCTTCCGTAGATCGAATAGATTTTCATATATCCTACATGTGAAGGCCTTCATTATCCGAATATGCTAATTGAAGGTGCGATTTCAGTAACAATATATATCAAACCGTCCTCCACTTCCGACACCTCCGTCTTCAATTTCCGGTGTGTAATTTCCTGTAGCAACCATGTAACACTGTCTTGCGTTACTCAGACAACCCAACTTAAAGCTTTAAGAGCGCTTCAAATTTCAGCAGGGCAACGATATATTTCTGAGGGGTATTGGTTTCCGGCAACTACCTTCTCCTGCATATCCAGTATGTTAGATTCGCAGGTCTATTTCATGTGGGGGAATGACGGGATATACGTTTCATGAAAATATTCAAAATCCCCCCTCACTCAGGAACATACGAAGAGAATTTTGGTACAAAATGCAATGCGATGCATTTCGTTTTCTGAGTCAAGTTTTTGGCGCTCTTGTTCATCGGAACAGAGTGCTTATCAATTTGCCAAATGTCTGTAATTTTCGAATTTTTGGATGAAAGGGTCTTAAACGATTAGGTTCGACTCACCGATGAAGAATTCGTAGTCGAAATAAATTCTGTCCAGCCGGCCAGTCCGGCCAGCCGTAGGCACGATAACTCTCGAACGAAAGGATTTATAGGATTGAATGTTGTAGGGTAGGTTTGGGGCGTAAATATCTTGGACGAGTTCGTTAACGGGCGAAATCCACTTAGCGGTTCCGGAGTTATTGCCGTTTTTAGTAAAAATATTTTTTATGAATATTTCCGGAACCGATCAGTTAGAATTATGACTTTTATATGCATGCGAAATTTTGTATTGATCGGATCGCCCAAATATTTTCCACATTACAAATTTCAAGTTCAGATTTCTTTCAAGATGTAGTTCCATCATAAAAATCCATTGATATCATTTTCAACTCTAACAAGCTAATATTTTCAAAGATATGATTTTCCATAATTTCAATAATACATCGTACGAATACGAATTTTATCTGTCTGTGTTCTTTCTGTGTTCACTATTCATTCATGTCATCCTATCTACCTATAAGAGACGTCATATTTATTTCTATTGAAAGTATAGTTTCGGTTGAAGGAACCAATGAAAATGCTTCGATCTAGAGCGAAGCATTTTCATTGGTTCCTTCAACCGAAACTATACTTTCAATATTAATATCCATAGGAACGAAAATCTGTATGTGTTAATATTTATTTCAGTTCTAGTTTATTTATATAATTCGTACTTTGAAAATATTTTGTGTTGGAAAACAAGGTTCCACATCTTTAATTACCAAAAATAATATTGAATATTTGCATATTGACAAATGTATGTGCAAATATTGGGGATGATGTTTCATAAGATTTAGAATTGGATCATTTTAATGATGTATAGTTTATGAAAGCAATAGAACAGAACAACATAATGGAATCATCAAAAGAAATTACTGTTCGTTTACCACCGAGGTTAATATTACCTTTTACTTCCTTAAGTTTTGAGACATGTTCCTACACACAGTATTTTCATAATGCTGTCAGCAAAAAATACTGAAATATTGATCTACATTTGTGTATGGAATTTTCTTTCTTGAAATAAGGTTCGTAATACAGAATGAATATGTTAGTGGTAAGAACTATTAAATTATGAAACGAGGATTGTATTTTATTAATATATTTTGAAGTACTAAAGTAATTTGTTCGTCAGCCTCTACCTATTCAAATATCAGGATTGAATAGACCATCTGCTATGAATGTGTCCAGCCTTGCTCTAGATATTTGGATGATACTTTCCTTAGGTATTTTGAGTTGTGAAAACTATGCACCGAGTGTAAGTTGCAACAGCCCATTCCACGACGTTAAATCATTGCAGATTGCTCATTTAGTCTTGATAAATGAACTATTATTTGAATTTTATTTCTTTTATGGTGCAGTTCTTTTATAAGAATCCATTGATATCATTCTAAACTCTGAGAAAACAATACTTTCGGAGAAATGGTTTGTCAAATTTTGAACAAGAGCGCCAAAGCTCCTGCCTCAGGGCTTTCCACCTTTTCTGAATCTATTGAAGTAATATATTGGTTTCAGCGTGGAGTGATTATGAACACTACAATTGAGGAAAAGTTTAACGGGTAATTCCGCAAAAGAAGCAGATTAAAAATAATTCTGCTGGTACCTGCCGACACGTGTTTCTGCTAGTTGGCTTCTTCAGGACAGGGCAACCAAGAAACCAAGAAAGATGGAAATAAAAGTGAAAATAGGTGACACCACACCAGGAGCGAGCAACCAATTGTGCCTTCAGCTCTAGGACCTCCATTTCGGAGGTAAACTATGGCATCGGCACGGATGAAGCATAAGCTACCTGTGCGATGCTACCTCAACCCGAGGATATGAAACATAGAAATATGGATCATGCGGAGTAATATCAATAAGAGGAAAAGTTTAACGGGTAATTCCGCAAAAGAAGCAGATTAAAAATAATTCTGCTGGTACCTGCCGACACGTGTTTCTGCTAGTTGGCTTCTTCAGGACAGGGCAACCAAGAAACCAAGAAAGATGGAAATAAAAGTGAAAATAGGTGACACCACACAATACAATTGAAACTGCACTCTTGTCCACCACAAATGATGCCGTCGGATATATATGATTCGGAAACAAAGTTTCCATCTTCTGAGAAGAAGCGTTTCTAAAGTTTGCTATCAATTTCTACACTTAAGTATGGGTTGACATCAACCGATTAGTGAGAATAATGTGTTGTTCAATAGGCTTCATATCATCAATGAGTGAAATATATTTTCTCTGGAATTAGAAAGTCAGGAGCTTTTGCGCCCCATTGTCTATTCACACCTTATAAGGAGTCGATCGAGCTGAAATTCGATACTCGATTATAAAATGGTGGCTCGAAGGTATGTCCTTAATTTCAGAGGATTACGACGAATACATAGTCTCTGTAAAATAAAATTTTTGAAGAAATAAATGTGTCTTATATTTTTTATTAGAATTAGCGCATTGGCATTCTACAACTAAATACCGAGGTTCAATTGGATCGGATTTGCATACTCTGAGTTATTGAGGAAATAACATCAAATTTTATATGGCTATCGCTTATAAGCGATAGCCATTATAATTATATTTCATACTATAGTATGACATAATGACAATGTTTTAGGGGTGATTTCTGGGCAAATAATATCATTACTTGGATAGTTCTCCATATCAGTAATAACATCAAGTTTCTCATTCAACGTAAACAATTATTTGAAGAATTCAAAAAGAAGGAAATTCAATTCAAATGATAGTGTATTTATCAAGATTGAATGAGCAATCTGAGAATGAGAACTGCACCATGGAAGAAATCAAATTAAAACAGCGAAATGAATTTGACCCTCTCTTATAGAATGGGATGACATGTACAAGTTTGAACACAGATCATATAATAATTTATTGATAGAATAATTATAGCATTCTGTGAAAACATAGAAGTAACATTAGTTATTTGAAATTTCGAAAAATCATTTCTCCGAAAGTATTATCTTGTTAAAGTTGATATGACTATCAATGGATTTTCATGGTGAAACTGCATCTTAAAAAAAATTGAATTTGAAATTTGTAAGTTAAAAAATTTTATTTTTCTTTACTCCGAAACTGTCTGACCTATTTTTTCCAATAACGAGCTCAACCGAGATATTTATCTCCCAAACCTACTCTGAAAACTGCCTAGCTCATTCTGTTGGAGAGTTATTGTAGAAACAAAATTTAAAAATAAAAAAAAAAAATTTGACACTTTACGGTAACCCGATCAATACAAAACTTCGCATGCATTCAAAGGTCATTATTTTACAATTTGATGCCGAATTTCAGACAGATAGAATAATCGGTTTCGGAAATATTGATAAAAAATATTTTTACTAAAAACGTCCATAACTCCGAAACCACTTGGTGGATTCCGCCCGTTAACGAACTCGTCCGAGATATGTACGCTCCAAACCTACCCCGTAAATTTCAATCCTCTAACTCCTTTCGTTCGATAGTTATCGTGTTAACGGATGGCCGGACAGAATCGATTTCGACCACGGATTCTTGATCAGTAGGTCGAACCAAATCGTTTGAGAACATTTTCAGCCAAAAATTCGAAAATTACAGACATTTGTGCAAATTGATAAGCACTCTGTTCCGAGGAACAAGAGCGCCAATAAGAATACTTAAACTAGACTACCCCGCAGGGATTTGATACTGACCCACAATAACACCAGATATATATGTTTATCAAATTAGTTAATTACCTAGGCAATTTTATAGTTTTAATTGTGAAAAAATTTAATTACTAAATTTTTTCCATTTATAATGAGGTGTGAACCATATACTGCACAAGAATATGGTAAGGTGATCAAATTTCTCTCTACTTGGGATTTCAATTGCTTTTTGGGTGCATGTTCTGGGGGAGATCGCGTTATCATTTAGCCCCAATGTCTATTATCTTCAATTTTTTTCCCGAAAATGGTCTCAAACGATTGGGTTCGACTCCTTGATGAAGAATTCGAGGTCAAATTTAATTCTGTCTGGCCGTTGATATTTGAAAGGGTAGGTCGCGCGTCCCAATATGACGGACAAGTTCGTTAATGGGCATAATCGGCCAAATGATTTCGAAGTTATCGTATCTGAAATCTGATTGTTATTTTCTCAATAACTCGAAAATTACGGAACTCATCCCATTCAAACCAGGTTATTAATTGTAGAATGCCGACGCAAAAATTCTTGCGAAATTCTTATAGGATCGTATCACGAGAAAATGTTTATAAATCATTGAAAAAAATCTATATATCATAAACTATTCATCCGACATCGCTGAAATTCAGCAAGAGCCTTCAAAACCTAACTCTACTACGAAGTTTCAAGATTGAACATCATTGGATCTATATATTGCTGGAGATTTAAGCAACCTTGGGTGAGTTCAGTAGCTGGATAGGTGACCGTTGCCTAGATAACTTTCGAACGAAAGGAGATGGCTTGCAATTTTCAGGATAGGTTGTGCATCCGAATGAGAGCTTTAAGTTCGTTGTTGGGAATAATCGGCCAAACGGTTTCGGAGTTATACTCATGTGGAATATTATTTCCTCGATAATTCAAAAAATACAGACCCGATCGAACTGAAACTTGGTAATTAGTTGGAATATAGACATATAGACGTGTGTAGAGTTTTATGAGCAACGTACCAGTAAAAAATTTCAAAATAATTACGAAAAGATATTTTGTATCTCACGATAACTTGAGAATGGAAAGAGGTAGCGACTTGCAATTTTCAAGGTAGGTTGCGCATCCGAATGCGACATTTAATTTCGTTGATTAGCATAATCAGACAAATGGTTGTGGATTGATACTCATTTGAATTTTTGTTGTTATTTCTTCTATAACTCAAAATATACAAATCTGATCCAATTCACACTCGGTGATTACTTGTAGAATACACTAATTTTCGCGGAATTTCGTGAATACCATGTCCTGAAGGCGTAAGTTTTTTCTTATTTCAATTTCAATAGGATACATGTGACAGAATTAATAGTTCTGTGATCATAGATTTTCTCGTTACTGCAGTATGTCATTAAAATGGTATTAAATGCATTTATATATTATAAAAGCTGAGAAAACTGTATATATTGATGCTACATTCGATAAGGAGTGTCCAATAGAGGTAAGTAGACAAAAGAAAATGCGCGCAAAAACTCCTGACACCACGTCACTGCTTGAACCAATTTTTTATTTGACATTTTTTCTGTGTATTGCTTGAAATACTGACAAATGATTAAACTCTGTCCATCTAAACTCAGTATAGTCTACAAAAATTGGTTCAAGCACTGACGTGGAGTGAGGGGCTTTTGCGCGTATGTTCTATTGTCCTATCTCCTGTAATGGACACTCTTAATCGAATTTACCATGGTAAATTCAATTAAGAGTGTCCAATACATCGAGGCAACGGTCACCCATCCATCTACTGAAATCACAGAAGGCTGCTCGAATCTCCAACAATATATATCCGATCGTGTTTAAACTCAGAACTTGGTAGTCGCCTTAGGTTCTGAAGGCTCTCGCAAAATTTCAGCGATATCGGATGAATAGTTTTTGATATACAGAATTTTTTTCAATAATTTTCAATGATTTTTCAAAAATTTTCTAGTGAAACCATTGGGCCGATTATGCCCATTAACGAACTTGTCCGTCGTACTGGGATGCGCCACCTGTCCTGAAAATTTCAAAGCGCTAGCTTTTTTCGTTCTCAAGTTATCGTGGCAACGGCCGGCCGGACATAATCAAATTTGACCTTGAATTCTTCATCGGTGAGTCGAACCAAATCGTTTGAGACCATTTTCATCAAAAAATTCGAAAGTTACAGACATTTGGGCAAAATTATAACGCGATGTTCCCCAGAACATACGCGCAAAATATTTAATAGGATTCGATATTAAGTCACAAATTGTCCCCATCACAAAAGCTATCTACACCAATGACCCTAAACTACTAGACTATTTGACTTGTGCAAAGTACGATGTATTCAAACCAGTTACTGTCTAGAAACATGAAATCTTCCTCATTTCAAGTTCTTCACCTCAGTCTATTGTAAGACATACCCCAATTCCTCCAATAACCAACACTCAACACATAACTCAATTTCAGTCAAATATTGACTGTATTCTAGATGAGTCTCTACGTTAATTAACGCATTTCGTGTTTAAAGAAGTGAGAACAGAGCTGTTCCCTGCTCATCAAACTTCCACCAATGATAGACATAGATTATGAAGACTTATTTGGGTATACCATTTTGGAGGAACAACTTGACAACAGTAACCAACGAACAACAAAGTTTAATTGCAAATAATGGTAGAACCAAGTTTAATGTTTTGAAGTGTTGCTTTTAGATGAAATTATACAAGTTTGTATCAAACAACTTGAGGGAATGTTGACGGGTGAAGCCTTCGCAGATTTCATGAAACATTGTCCTCAGAGTTCGTTGTCGAATGGATTTTCTCCCACACACTTGATATCTCTGTCGTAGACAATACCTATGTTGTTTTCTGCTGGACGTGTCTCTGGTGATAACGAGACTGGGGGAGAACCGAACATTTTATTCTTTTCGGGTCATGATTCAGGAATAAATGGAAAAGTCACATACGGATAAATTCTTCTGAAGTAGACAGGAGAAATATATTATAATGAAAGATTTCCGAGAATATCTGTCTGAATTAGATCAAAATTGATGACGATGGTTGGAATATGATGAAGTATCACAAAACCGCACAATGCAATCTTACTGCAAATAAAAAATTCAACAGCACTCACGTAATGTCAGGAGTTTTAGCGCACTCGTTTGTTCAGCAATTAATAAATTTCACTGATTTGTGCACCATTGAAATAAATGGCTACAATCGATCTATTACATCAAGAAAACTAAATTTCGGAAATTTTTTATGAAATTGGTTCAAGCTCTGACGTGAAGTCTGAAGATTTTGCGCGTATGTTCTATTGTCCATTCTTCTTTATTGGACACCCTTAATCGAATTTACCATGGTAAATTATGTTGTCCATTTCCTGTATTGGATACTTAATTCGAATTTACCATGGTAAATTCGATTAAGGGTGTCCAATAAAGAAGAATGGACAATAGAACATACGCGCAAAATCTTCAGACTTCACGTCAGACTATACTGAGTTTAGATGGACAGAGTTTAATCATTTGTCAGTATTACAAGCAATACACAGAAAAAATGTCAAATAAAAAATTGGTTCAAGCAGTGACGATAAATTCTTCTGAAGTAGACAGGAGAAATATATTATAATGAAAGATTTCCGAGAATATCTGTCTGAATTAGATCAAAATTGATGACGATGGTTGGAATATGATGAAGTATCACAAAACCGCACAATGCAATCTTACTGCAAATAAAAAATTCAACAGCACTCACGTAATGTCAGGAGTTTTAGCGCACTCGTTTGTTCAGCAATTAATAAATTTCACTGATTTGTGCACCATTGAAATAAATGGCTACAATCGATCTATTACATCAAGAAAACTAAATTTCGGAAATTTTTTAAGAAATTGGTTCAAGCTCTGACGTGAAGTCTGAAGATTTTGCGCGTATGTTCTATTGCCCATTCTTCTGTATTGGACACCCTTAATCGAATTTACCATGGTAAATTCGAATTAAGTATCCAATACAGGAGAATGGACAACATAATTTACCATGGTAAATTCGATTAAGGGTGTCCAATAAAGAAGAATGGACCATAGAACATACGCGCAAAAGCTTCTGACTTCACAGTGCTTGAACCAATTGTTTTTTCGAGATTTTTTTTAAATTTTCTAGGGGTACGGTTCTTAAAATTTTTTTTTCGTCATTTTATTCAAATTTTCTAGACTTACGGTTCTCACAAAATTTCAAACACGTCCTTATGTTGATTTTCTACTACTAGTTACCAAGCTTCGATTCGATCGAATATTTATTATCTGAGTTATCAAGGAAATAATATTCCAGGTGGGTATAACTCGGAAACCGTTACACCGATTATGCCCAAAAACGAACTCAACTCTCTCATTCGGATACGCAACGTACCCTGAAAATTGCAAGTCCCTATCTCCTTTCGTTCGGAAGTTATCGAGGCAACGATCACCCATCTACTGAACTAACACAGGGCTGCTCGAATCTCCAACAATATTTAACCGATCATGTTAAAACTTGAAACTTTACAGTAGAGTTAGGTTCTAAGGGCTCTTGCAAAATTTCAGCAATTTCAGACGGATAGTTACAGATATATAGAATTTTTTTTTCAATTTTCAATGATTTTTTAAAAATTTTCTAGAAATACTGTCATCACGAAATTTTGCACGAATTTTCGATTTGGCATTCTACAACTAATAACCATGTTTCAATTCAATCGGTTTAGTATTTTTTGAGTTAATGAGGAGAAAAAAACAACCAAATTTCAGATGGATATAACTCTAAAACCGTTTGGCCGATTATGCTTATAAACAAACTCAAATGTCGCGTTATGATGCACATCCTAACCTGAAAATTTCAATTCGCTATCTCTTTCCGTTCTCAAGTTATCGTGACAACAAAAACATTTTTTAATATTTTTTTAATAATTTTCTAGCCATACGATTCGCACAAAATTTCACAAACGTGCTTAGGTTCATATTCTACAACTACTTACTAAGTTTCAATTCGATCGGATTCATATTGGTTGAAAACAAAATTATTACACGGTAACCATTGGGCCGATTATGCCCATTAACGGACTTGTTCGTCGTATTGGAATGCGCCATCTACCCTGAAAATTTCAAGTCGCTAGCTCTTTCCGTTCTCAAGTTATCGTGGTAACGGCCGGACAGAATCAAATTTGACCTCGAATTTTTCATTGGGCAGTCGAACTAAATCGTTTGAGACCATTTTCGTCAAAAGATTCGAAAGCTACAGACATTTGGGCAAAATGATAACGCGATGTTCCCCAGAACATACGCGCAAAAATATCTTTGACTAAATACGTAAATCCATTGAATTTCCGATGGATTCACTTTTCAATGCAAATCTATAGATTTTTGATGCAGTTTAGTGAAAGTCAAGTGATTTCGTCCACTCATATTTTTCAATATCACATAAAAACATTAATAATTTTACATTAATTTTAAAAATAAATCAATAAGGTTATTGAGAAGTGGAAACCCGCTTCTGAAGATGATGGCTCATGCAAGGAGCTTTTCTATTTAGGGCTGAACAGAGAGATTTGGAAAAGCTCAGTATAACTGGCATATCCATCGATCATGAGCTAGCAGGAACAATTATCACGCCAACAGACCAAAGAAGAGTTGGCAGAGATATAAGGCAGGCACAACTGAAGACACTACTCGAAGAGATCATATGAGTAAACACTTGCACTCCATATATTTCACAAGTTTGAAAGATCTGGGCCTGTCGGAGAATTAGCCTTCGCCTTTTGAAGTCTGCTGGGTTCAAGTCGGAAACGGAGGGTTTTGTTATGGCTCGTCAAGATGGGGTTATTGATACAAAATGGTATAAAAAGAACATCATTAGAGTGGACACCTCAACAAGTTGTACAACATGCCACAGCTAACAGGAAACTGTAATACACATCCTGTCTGCTTACAGAGTCCATGGTCCATCAGGGTAATATGTTGAAAGACGTACCGCCGTATTCACAAAGCATTGAATCTCCATTAAGTCCTAACTGAGGTCCTCAGTTAACGATAAATATGAATCGCAACCTTAGTTAACGTGAAAATTAACGTGAAACAGGCCTGTTTCACCACCGTTACATACGTTAACTGTGGTTGCGATTCTTATTTATCCTTAACTGAGGACCTCAGTTAGGACTTATCGGAGATTTAAATATTTAACAATTCTTTGTGAATACGGTGGATAATGTGGCACTCCAAATTCTCTACTTCCATCTGAGGGAGGTTGATGTTATAGACAACGAACCAATACTATCATATGAACCTCTGGAGATTGAAGCAGTTGTTGAAAATGAGAGAGCTCGCATATTCTGGAACCATACTATTCCAACAACTCGGCAGATCCACGCCATAAATCCAGATAGAGTCCTGCTGAACAAAGAGGTCAAGGAAATGTTTGTTGTTGAATTTTCCTCCCCGCTGAAAATGTGGTGACGGAAGAAGACCAGAAGAGGGAAAAATACAAGGATTTAATGATCGAACTGAGTATCCAAGGCATAAAGTTAGGATAGCCGTAATAATCAGAGGATGTCTAGGCGGAATGAGGGCGAACTAGGTGACAGAATTTTGACAGGGTTGTAAACCCTTGGCCAAGGCTTTGGTACACTGACTGCAGAAAGCAGTATTACTCGGATCACTTCGTGTCAACTGCGAAGCTCGTTTGCAGCTCATAAAGTTTATTAAGGGTAGCTGTAAAGGCAGTACGAAGAAATACCTACTCCAAGGAATGTGCGAGAGATTTTTTAGTGGGTAACCAAAAAACAACTTTTTCGGCAACCGTCCGGGAAGTGCCCACTTCCCGGACGCTTTTTCTTTGAGAAAGAAGCATTTCCCGGCCGGATTTCTAGGCCGGAAGAATCACGTCGATTTGGTCATTGTAAATATGAAAATCTTGGTAGGTATATTTTTAATAAATGAAGTTACCATAGCACTGAGAAAACGGCTGACAGTTCATATAAAATTAGTTGTCAACAATTTGCACATGTGATATTTTCTGTTCTGTTTAATTTGAATAAGAATCAAAATATATAAAAAAGAAGTGTGTCGTCTCATTGATTTGTTATTCTACACGGTTGCCGAAAAAATATTGTACGCAACACGCCCGAAAAAGGTTTTTTTGGACTCATAGACTTCTAGGACTCGCTTACGCTCGTCCTAGAATTTTGTCTATTCGTCCAAAAAAACCCTATTTACCGGACTTGTTACGTAAATTACTATTAGTCTCACACTCCTGAGAGAGTGGATCCTCCCAGGGTAAGCCGAAAAATCAAATACTTATTAACGACTACATCGTTTACCTTCAATGAGTTAAATAGGGTATGGAATTCGAATGAGATTATGAATTAATTAGATGCTGAAGCTACCAACAGAAATATTGATTACTTTATATCACCATTTTCGCTGTTTCTGAAATAAAAAATCTCAGGAACAGAATATGAAAAGTTTGGCCATTTGCTATCTTGATTAATATTATTACACCCTGTATGTGAACACTGAAAATTTCTCCTACCTTTATGAGTGTAAACAGTAATTCAAAAGCAGTATTTGAAAAAAATGCTTGGTTGTATAATACAGGGTGATTAATATATTTTGTTGTTGAATAAATACATTTTGATATTGCACTAGGCAGATTTTGATTCCACCCTGTGTGGCAATGATATACTAATTCATATAACATATAACTTTTCAGACAAAGGAAGTTACAACTGTAGGATTTCAATAAGGATTGGAATTCTACTCGTATATAGTTAGAATTAGGATTACATTTTAAGGGTACAAACGACGCATTATTGATACATCAGACGTCCATAAGTATAACGTTAGCGATCTTAGACAGATGTACCACCCGGCAGGAGATGAAGATGGATTTTATAATACTCAAAGGGCTCTTACTTGTAGTGCAACATTAACAACGACTATATTCCTGGAATTGCCTTAAAACCGTGGGATCGTTCCCATGGAATCTCATTGGTCTAAGGCGGGGTAGTTCATCCAGATGGGGGTAAACAGAGTAGGTACCTAAGGTATAATATTTTGCAAAGAAAAGTGTATATTCCCAATTCAAAAAATCTACTCGACCTTGAAATGACCTTGAAATCAAACTATAACGTCAGATTGAATGTCATTTTTTTTATTTATAATGTTTATTTTGACTTAATATCGAAAAAGCAGACTAATTTTCAATCAAAAATTCTCACATCAGAATATCTGCTTTTTTAAAAAAGTCGGAGAGTTTATTGTTCTTTGAAATCTGTACTTTCTATATGAATTACTTTGGTAAATAATCTCAGTAAATGCTTAGTTAATAAAGTTAATATTTGATAAAACATCTACATTATTTCGAGAAAGATGTGAAATCTTCTCTGAATTATATGCGAAGATGCCTATTTATTAATATTTTAAGATAACTTATATCACTGATTGACCTAGGGAACATTGTAGCCCATCAAAAGGTATTTCATACAGACTTGGTGTGAAGGGGCAAGGACGTTCTGGGCTCAACTATTATTTGGTAGCATTTTCTGAGTAAATTTTTCATATTAATTTGTTTACAACATCAAAAATTAGAGATTTCAACGAACAAAACGCCCACCGACTTTTTTAAAAAAGCATATATTTTGACGTGAGAATTTTCGATTGAAAAACAGGCAGCTTTTTCGATATTGAGTCAAAATAAGGTGCAAAAATAAATATTTTGAATCAAAAAAACTACAGTGTGTTTGGGACATAAAACGGTAAGTTTTCACCACATATCGTGAAAAAAATGGTTTTTGTGAAAGATAAAAATAAAAAACCAAAAATTTGGTTTTTTGAATTTTTCACATAAATTATGAGGTTATGTGAGAAAAGTGTGATAACAGAAGTTTTAGATCTTTTTATTACCTAAAACTTTGAAATTTGACCTTTTTCTATAAAACTTGTAGTTTTGCTGGAAATCAAAACCCTTCCACTTCCCGACCTCAGATCGCCCGTAGATTATTTTTTCCTTAATTTCTGCTATATTCTCTTCCTTTTCCTACTATTACATTTTTTCACTTTTTACCGTTTTCAAAGTCTTCCGCACTGGTCTAAGACGTAGCAAGGGAAATCCCCAGATGTCGACTCATTTTATACGAATTTTAATACTTTACATTTCCATGAAAGTATATGACCCGAATTTTATTACACAATCATTAGGAACCGGTGCAATATCGATTTTACCGCGATATCTTACAGCAGTAAATTCCTCTTGGGTGGCTCAAAAAGCGCTCTGAAAATTTGCATGGATTTTCTACGTGTGAGAAATATATTAAACATTTTCTTTGTTCGGGCTCGCTGAGAGGGTAATAAAGGCGGGGTGGAAATGACGCCATCGGAAGTATCAAATGATTTCATTTCTTCAAGTCGTGTGTGAATAAAAAAAAGATGAAGAATTCGCCGTATCGCGCATACTGAATGCGGATTTCGGCATTTTCTTTCACTTAAAAGAACTGCGTCACCGTAAAAGTAATTCGGTTTCAGAAAGTAGCATTATTGCAGGCTAAAGAGACTGAATTTTGATTAGATTATTCCAGTTTTTGCCTTCTTTCCTGATCAAATTCCCGCTGAGTTGTCCGTGACTCAGGTAACGGAACATAGTATGAAATAATGATGAGAAAACGTTCATTGAATTGGGAAATATTTTTCGACTGATTTGAAAATTGGAATACTAAGACCCATGTTCATAATCAAATTAAGCGGAATTTTAAATTTTAATGTAGTCTTTTCATAAATGAAGTTGAGTGATTTAACCGAACTTTGAGATGAAGAGGAGGAAACGTGGATTTAAAGTTTCACTTCAAAGAAAAACATAAGCTTGGTAACACTGAAATTAAACATTATACTGTGAGCGTCTAAAGTATGGAATATAAGATTTATTTTCTTCCTTCCAGGAATATCAAAAAATGGTTACATATGTCAACTTAATTTTTCTAATTTTGACATAACAAGTAACACTTCCCAAAACTCATCGACGTTTTGAAACATTTTACGGTTCGTAACTGGTTACGAACTTTCTTTCTTTTTTACTTTTCTTTTTTTTTTACTCCGAAACCACCTAACCGATTTCACCCAATAGCGAACTTAACTGAGATATTTATCTCCTAACCTACTCTGAAAATTTCAACTGTCTAGCTCATTCTGATCGAGAGTTATCGTGTTAATGGCCTGACGGCCGGACCTACGGCCAGACAGAATCGATTTTGACCATGGATTCTTGATCACTGAGTCGAACCAAATCGTTTAAGACCATTTTCAGCCAAAAATTCGAAAATTACAGACATATGGTCACATATGGTCACTCTGTTCCGAGGAACAAGAGCGCCAAAAATGGCATACATACGAAGCATAGACCAGTATCAGGAAAACCGCTTAAGATTGAGGGGAACAATTTAAACGCTTTATTCACCTTAGGACAACACAATACGCGCCTAGGATCTCGCAAATTGGCTAACAGATTTGGAAATCAAGGAAATATAAATGTATATGTCCAGAAACCGTTTGTGTGTCACTGAAAAGACAAGGAAACCAAAAAATACCCATGACACCATTACAAAAAGAACGGAGTATAGAATTTTGTCCACATTTTCAAGATACTTGTAATAATGTCTGTATATCTGATGAAAGTTATTTCCAACTCAAAAATAATATCAAAACAACCTGTCACCATTCCAATTTCCCACCAAAATATGGGTTTGGGGAGCAATATCTCTGTATAGTTGATGGTACCATTAATAGTGAAAAGTATTGTGGCATTCTAAACGATATTCTTCTTGAAATGGTGCATGCTTTATATCTAGTGGTGGCGTTCTCAGCGGGATATGCAAGAAGCCATACTTCTGCCTATAAGCAAGTTTGCATGAACGAACACCAAGTGACAACCATTCCTTGGCCAGTGGCTTCACCAGATCTCAGTCTCATATATGTCTCTCAACATATGGGGACTAATGAAGATTGAAGTTGAACGTGCAGCGCTACGAAATGAAGATGACTTAATTCAGTCAGTTTTACAGTCCTGGACAACCATCATTGAAAATTATGGAGGTGATCTAGTTTCTCGTGTACCTCGACATTTAGTGAAGTGTTTGCATTTAAATGGAGGTTGTATAAATAAACAAGATGAAAAATTTCTTATAATTTTCTAATTCAAGGATTAAAAATATATACTTAATAATAACAATTGAGTATTATTTTTCCGCATACTTTCAAGACGGACTATACTGGGTGAGTCTTCAAGTTGTACATTAATTTTAATCATAGGTTCTCTTCGTCAAAGGAAAAACTTTTTTCGTTTGCCATTTTTCCAAATTCGGCTCAGGTGAAAGGATACAGGCTGTTGTAATTTAGAAAAAAAATAAGTTTTTATTTTGTAGCTTTGACATCCTTTTTCCGAATAGAATGAATGTTGGTGTGAAGCTTCCTATAACTATGGTACAAATTTTAAAATATTAGTTATTTCCTACTTCTACTGGTTTTCTAGTAATAGACTCGTGGATTCAAAAAACCAAACGAAATTAGCATGAAGGAAGCAGATAAAGTTTTTATCCAGTCATTTCAAGAATATTTTATCGTTTTAGAACATTGAATATTTCTTCATCATTTCTCCTTAAACTCACCTTTTTCGAGATATTCTTCATTGAATGTTATAGAATTAGAAACTCCAGAAATGTCACTACTTTTATGGATCCGCCCCTGACCGTTGGAATCCAGAATCAAGCTGTAAACCACATTACCGTACCTTTTTCTCGTCCACCATCAATTCCATAGATAATTTATATGCAGGAGTGTATTAGCACATTGTGAAATCTTTAAACGCTTATAACTTTTTAGCTGAGCCGAATTTGGAAAAATTGTGAATGAAAAAAATGTTTTATTTTATGTGAAGAATCTACAGTTATAATTAATGTACAATTTTAAGACTCACCCTGTATATTGAAAGAAAACATTTCAATGGAAATAATCGCACTCAGAATATTGATATTTAAAGAGCATCCGTGCCAGAAAGTGACGTGCCGCTGAAAATAGGTTGAAATAACGGTCGTCGTAAGAAAAGTGAAATGACGGTTATTTTCCCGAAAGTTACGAAACTGGGACAAAGCCAAGTTCCCAAAATCGTTGAATCAATCAAGCGAGGGTTCTCCTGATTCCCCAAAAATTCGCTTCATCATAACGGCCCTCCCTTATGATAATGAGACCGTTTTTGTGCGATGCAAATCGGAGCGGACGTATCATATATGTATTCAAATCCATGCCGTATTAAGCAACCCGAGCCTATCCAAGGAAATTTCCTCCTCCCGAAATTCCAGGCAGGAATATATTGCATATTGATGATAAATAAATTACGGCCAAGGCGTGGATTCCGGCTTGATGCGTTTACTTATAGGCGTCCTCTCTTCCTTCCGGTACTCGCAACTAATAAATTTTAGTTCGAAAGTTCCAAATTTGTGTATTGAATTATGGCATCGGGAATTTATCGAAAACTGAGCTTAAGCACCTGTTCCCTGATGTATTACCACCTCCGCGATCACTTTACTAGAATTGCGCCGAGGTATTTTCGTTAATTTGTTGAGAGTTGCTCTAAGATATTTCACTCGAGGCTACAGAGAAGTAAATTTGTTAGAGGGAAGCCACTCTAGTCAACAAGTGCTTTTTAGGTCAAAATTTTTGCGTATTCTACGAAAATTATTATTGAGGTGTCATTCGAATCGGAATGGCATGCAGATAGTTTTGGAGAAAATGCTAAGGTCGCTCGCAAAAACTGCAACAGTTATAAACAATTAGTGAAAAAAAGAAAGAGGCTTAAGTTATCACCAATATCTCAAAAACTATTTGAGATAATACGAATTTGAAAACAAATTCAAATAGAGGAGTAAATTTCCTGAAAGAAAACCAACTGCAGGAACTGTGACACCAATATTCATAATTTTCCTAGAAGGTTGAAAATACGCCCGAAAACGGGTACTCCGGCTTGCGCAAGCCTCGCCCCCTTCGTCCCTTTGATGAATAAATATCATTTAAACTTATTAAATATAAAAATAAATAATTGAAAATCAACTAATTGTTGAACTATTAATCTGAGAATTTTTTCCTTATAGCTATTTTTCAAGGGTCAATTTTAAAAACTGTTAATTTTCCTTTTGTTATGAACAATTTAATTAAGTGAAAAATTATAAGGCTTTAATTTATAATATTACTATTGATCCGTTTTCTTATGATCAGAAACTACTCAAAATGATAATATATAATAGTTATTATCTCCTATTGTTTAAGAAATTGTTGTAAACCAATGGGTTGTTTGGGATGATTTAGAATTTTCTTTTCGAACATAATTGAAGCTTTATAAATTTTCAGTTAAGTAAATTGTTAATAACAAAATGAAAATTGACAATTTTTAAAATTTTCCAACGGGAATCTATTCCAAGACCTTGGAAAAAAGCTGCACGAAAGGAAAAAATTCTCAGATCAATAGTTTAACAATTATCGCACGTGCACTGTTAATGTTCGTGCTACACAAAATTGTTAATTAACTAATGGATATAACTAACTGAAAAGTAGCGACAAACATTTTCGGACCACGGATTATTCTTCATTGATCTATCCTGCAGACGCCTGAATTTTAAAAATTTTTTATTTCCATATTTAATTGAGTTTAAATAATATTTATTCACGAAAGGTCCGAAGGGGAGTATTTTCTTCCCTCTGGGAAAAATAAATAAATATTGGTCCTAGTTCCGGGAGTTGGGACTTTTTTTAGGAAATTTCCTCATCTTCTGGAATCTTTTTTCAAATTTGAATTATCTCAGATAATTTTGAGATATTGGCAAAAAACCAAAGCCCATTTTTTTTCTTTAACTTAATTGTTTAGAACTATTGCTATTTTTGCGAGCGGCCTTAGCATTTTCCCAAAAACTATCCTCATGCCATTCCGAATCGAATAACACTTCAATCATAATTTTCGGAGAAAATTGCTGACTAGACTAAGCTTAGAAAGGTTATGTTTGTATTTTTAGTTTGTTCTCCTCTTGTCTTTCAAATTTTCAGGTTGCAGGTTTCAGGTGGTATCTTGGATAAACCTTTTCGGTTTTTTTTTTGACGAAGGAATCCATGTTGATGAAAGAAATGCCTATCAATATTTTTAAATGTCAGCAAATTATGTAAATAAATTTAATTTTTACAAATCACAACACTCACGGGGAGACAGGGTTTTTTCCTGAGTCTTGTATCATACGTCGAATTGTATGGTACCCCGTCACACTGACTTCTGCTGACACATATAAAGATCTCAATCAAAAGAATATGTATTTATATTTTTCGTCATTGAGTTCAGACGTAATATTTATTTATGATGTGAGTGTTGAAAGTGATGTTTTATTTTGTGAGTGAAAAAGTTTGTGAAATGAGTGGAGCGAATTGAACAATTTCACGAACAATATAAAATCTAAAAATGGGTTCAAGCCCTGTGGACAGGAGCTTTCTGGCGCTCTAGTTCAAACAGACAAATTATATCTGGTATTGGTTTCTCAGAGTTGGGAATTATATCAATGTATTAATATGATAGAACTGCATCAAAAAGGAAATTCAATTCAAATAATAGTTTATTTATGAAGATTAAATGAGCAATCATGAGAATGAGAACTGCACCACATTTTCAAATTTCTTTTTTTGACACTTTGCGGTAATCTGGTCAATACAAAACTTCACATGCGTATAAAGGTCATGATTCTACTGTCTCCTACAGTCTGGTGCTAAATTTCAGATAGATCGAGTGATCGGTTTCGGAAATAATCATAAAAAATATTTTTACTAAAATCGGCCATAACTCCGAAACCCCTTGATGGTTAACGCCCATTAACGAACTTGTCCGAGATATTTACGCTCCAAAACCACCTTGCAATTTTCAATCCGCTAACTCCTTTCGTTCGAGAGTTATCGTGCCTACGGCCGGTCGGCCGGCCGGACAGAATCGATTTCGCACTCGGATTCTTGATCAGTGAGTCGAACCAAATCATTTGAGACCATTTTCAGCCAAAAATTCCAAAATTACAGACACTTGGGCAAATTGATAAGCAATCTGTTCCGAGGAACTAGAGCGCCAAAAAAACGAGTTTCGTATGACAATTGCCCAAAACAGGTTTAAAGTACCTACAAATAGTAGGTATTCCATAAAACATGTATAAAATAAAATTACCTTGTAATCGATCAAAAATTTCCTGATCTACGTTCACAAAATTTTCTCCTCTCTCGAACTTTGGAATTATGCTTTCAAATTTACGTAATATTTTCAAACATTTTCGGGTGAGGTCCCCGTTGCATCGCTAAAATACGGGTATTTCAACCCCAATATTCTTGAAGTTACAATATTCCCTTCTGTCAAGTTGACTTTATGGCAATTCATACATAGAATATACATAGAATAATTATATCAACCTGTGAAATACGATTTACATTGAAATTTTGAAAAATCATTTCTCCGAAAGTATTAGCTTGTTAGAGTTAAAAATGATATGAATGGATTTTTATGATAAAACTGCTTATTAAAAAAAAATTAATTTGGAATTTGTTTTGTAAAAAAAAAATTTTTTATTTATTACTCCGAAACCTTCTGTCCGATTTTACCCAGTAACGAACTTAGCCGAGATATTCATCCCCCAAACCTACTCTGAAAATTTCAACTCTCTAGCTCATTCCGTTCGAGAGTTATCGTGCCTACGGCCGGACGGCCGGCCGGACCGGCCGGCCGGACAGAATGAATTTCCACCACGGATTCTTGATCAGTGAGTCGAACCAAATCGTTTAAGACCATTTTCATCGAAATATTCGAAAATTACAGACATTTGGGCAAATTGATAAGCACTCAGTTCCGAGGAACTAGAGCGCCAAAAATATAAAACATAGAGCCCTATTTTGATAATTAAATAGAAGAATTTGGAATGAAATTGAACTTCAAAATGCATTTCAATATACAAATAATCACAAGGTTGTTGTGAATGGCAAACATTGCCAACGCTATGGTTACTAACATAATAATAAGCTTGTTTAAAAATAAATAAGACGCTGTGATTTGAATTGCGTTCTTGTCCAATTTTTGTTTTTGGTTCTTGACTGTTTAATATGTTTATCGATAGTGGAATAATTAATAAAAGTGTTAATTTGATTGTTCCTGAGGATGTTGAAGAGTCTGCAAGAAGAGCAACTTTGGAACTCGTACCAAAAAATCAGCTCAGCATTACGACATATACCAATTTCCTGGCCTGGTGTAAATTGAAAAATGTAGAAGGGAACTTCAGTGAACCTGTTTTCTTAGCATACTTACAAGAAAAATCAAAAATATGGAACCCATCAAATTCAATGATCAAGTCAAGCGCCCTTGTTTTAAATGGTGTTGATGTTAGTAAATATTTCAGGGCAATGGCATATTCAAAACGAAAAAATTGAGTATATTGCCTCAAAAAATCCAAAATTCTTACACATGAACAATTTGAACAGTTTATAAGCGAGGCACCAGATGAGCAATACTTGATGGTTAAGGTTGCAACTATTTTCGAATTATTTGGAGCCTGTCGGCGTGAAGAATTATGTAATTTATTAGTAGAAAATATCGAAATAACGAATAAATCATTGATCATACAACCTTTCGTCATATTACGAACCAATAATTTGATATTTCTTCTTTTGTTCCAGTTATTGTTCATTTTTGCGCGTATGTTCTGGGGAACATCGCGTTATAGTTTTGCCCAAATGTCTGTAACTTTCGAATTTATTGACGAAAATGGTCTCAACCGATTAAGTTCAACTCCCCAATGAAGAATTCGAGGTCAAATTTGATTCTGTGCGACCGGCCGTCCGGCCGTTGCCACGATAACTTGAGAACCAAAAGAGCTAGCGGCTTGAAATTTTCAGGGTAGGTGACGCATCCCAATACTACGGACAAGTTTGTTAATGGGCATAATCGGCCCAGAGGTTTCCGAGTAATGATTTTGTTTTCAACCAATATAAATTCGATCGAATTGAAACTTGGTGGGTAGTTGTAGAATATAAACTTCAGCACGTTTGTGAAATTTTGTGCGAATCGTATGGCTAGAAAATTTTAAAACAATTATTAAAAAATATTTTTGTTGTCACGATAACTTGAGAACGCAATGAGATAGCGGCCTGAAATTTTCAGGTTAGGATGTGCACCAGAACGCGACATTTCAGTTCGTTTATGAGCATAATCAGCTAAACGGTTTTAGAGTTATAGCCATCTGAAATTTTCTGAAATTTGGTGGTTTTTTGTTCCTCATTAACTCGAAAAATACCTAACCGATTGAATTCAAACATGGTTATTAGTTGTAGAATGCCAACGCACAAATGTTTGCAAAATTTGGTGAGATAGCATTTGTAGAAAATTTTTATTAAATCATTGAAAATTTAAAAAATAATTATATATGTCAGTAACTATTAGTTTGAAATTGCTGAAATTTTGCAAGAGCCTTCATAACCTAACTCTACTGCCAAGTTTCAAGTTTTAATACGATCGGTTAAATATTGTTGGAGATTCGAGCATTCTTGTGCGAGTTCAGTAGATGGGTGACCGTTGCCTCGATAACTTTCGAACGAAAGGAGATAGGGACTTGCACAGGGTAGGTTGCGTATCCGAAAGGGAGAGTTGAGTTCGATTTTGGGCATAATCGGTCTAACGGTTTCCGAGTTATACCCACCTGGAATATTATTTCCTTGATAACTCGAAAAATAAATATTCGATCGAATTGAAGCTTGGTAACTAGTAGTAGAAAATCAACATAAAGACGTGTTTAAAATTTTGTAAGAACCCCTAGAAATTTTGAAAAAAATGACGAAAAAAAAAATTTTAAGAACCGTACCCCTAGAAAATTTCAAAAAAATCATGAAAAAAAAAATTGGTTCAAGCACTGACGTGAAGTCAGAAGCTTTTGCGCGTATGTTTTATTGTCCATTCTTCTGTATTGGACACCCTTAATCGAATTTACCATGGTCAATTATGTTGTCCATTCTCCTGTATTGAACACTTCATTCGAATTTACCATGGTAAATTCGAATTAAGAGTGTCCAATACAGGAGAATGGACAGCATAATTTACCATGGTAAATTCGAATAAGGGTGTCCAATACAGAAGAATGGACAATAGAACATACGCGCAAAAGCTTTAGACTTCACGTCAGTGCTTAATCCAATTTTTGAATAGTTGAGTTGTTTCATTCCAGATCAATTGAAAGATTCAGAATGAATTATTATATTTCAATTTGACTTCTTCTTGTTATTATAAGACGTTCGGAAACAAAAAAAATTGTTCCGCACAAGTGCGCAAAGTGACTTTTATTCAAAATCCGATTCGCGTCGTTCAACTAACTATAAATGCATGCGGAAAAGTATCACCTTGCGCACTTGTTAGGAGAATAACTATTGTAATAAATCAACAATTCCAAAGCGTTCCTGCCAATAGAATCTTCATATTGTAACAAACTTGGTTTGGAAAACTGCTCTTTACTGCTCAATAACTTTTTTCGAATTAAATTCTATTTCTCGAAATTACTGGGTGATTCCAAATAAGTTTGGTTTTATGTATCTACTCATACCTTGATGTTAATTATACCAACAACCAATAGTCCATTTTTAATTTGTTCGTTTTCTCCCTTTGCCTTTTCCTTTTCCAGATTGGGTTTCGGGTACCTTGGAGAAACTTCTCTGATTGTTGAAGGAAGAAGCGATAATGAAGAAAAAGATGCCCTTCAATATTTAATATTTCAGCATATTTTGTTAACAATTTCAATTTTCATAAATCACAACACTAACGGGGAGATAGGGTTTTTTTGCTGAGGTTTTTTCCCTAAGCTCTAGTATCATATATCAAATGATATGGTACCCCGTTACACTAACCTCTGCTTACACTTTTTTCATACACATGCTTTATTGTTAGATGAAAAATTAATTGTAATGCTCAAGTTCAAAAGAATATATATATATATATACCAATAGTCAGCGAGGAGTTCCAGAAAAATAGTTGGTAGACATTTTTTGCAATAATACAATATCTTTAAGCATATTCCATTCATCTCATTTCTATAAATTGAGAGGCTATTGACCTGCAAAACCATATACTCAAATGCTTCCTCTGAAGACAGAACAAAAGAAATACCCCTCAGAGAGACGGTAACAAAGTTGTCTAGAATATATCACAAGTTCTTCTATGTGAGCCAAACATATTATGTAGATGAAGGAAAATTCATTACCTCGTAACGTCTCAGAATTATTCAATAACGCATACTGAGAGTTGATTGAGGTCACGTTTAGAACAGTTTCATGTTTTGAATCGTTTAACGCCTGAAAGGCGTAGGATAAGACGGCTAGAGTGTTCAACTGGGTTGATTCACTGATTTAATGCAGGTTTGGTCTCGTTCAAACCCTTCATATTGGCGAAGCGAACCCCTTTATCAGTACAGTTTTACAATCCACTCTGTTGGATTATATTCTCATGAATCCCTGAAATATGAATGTTCATAGAATAGGGGTACAATATTTCAATCGAAATGCATTATGAATTGAACGAAATATTCATTTTCGTCGACGTTTATGAAGGAAATTTTACGTACTAAATTGTGGCCGTAAAATCGACTATTATTGAAGGAAAGTAATTTGTGTACGAGAAAGTACTGTCTCGGGTGAACACTGAACGATGAGGTGGCTAGACCGGATCACGCGGGCATATTTGTTCATGGTTAATAGGGCTTCACACGAGACGAGAGTACGCGAGAGTATAAAAAATCTCGTCTCAGTCTCGCCAATTCCAAAAAAATTAAATCTCGTTTAAGTCTCGTTCTCGTCTCATTATCAGTTGTCTCGTCTCGTCTCGCGTAATTCTGAATAATGGTAATAAATATTATAATATATAAACGAAATGGTATATAATAATGTGTTCTTTTGTAAAGCTATAAGTATTTATTAGGCTCTTATAGGTACAAATATATTTGTACATGTACATTTATTATTTTTAATTCTAAACACTGTTGATTTCATCTTTTAAATTACTCGATGGCCAAGAATTCAAACATTATTACGCTTGCATCACATCATATTTCTATGATTTACGTGTTTTTGCCATGATCATACCTGCTGTGGAAAATAATCTTTCAACAGTTACATATATAGCTATTTGTGAATCATCGTCCATCTTGGAAAGTGTAGGAAGAACATTTTCATCACTTTCCACCACTGTAAAATATTTTGATTCGTATTTGCTCTCTCTAACTGTAAATATTCTTCAATATTGGACAAATTGGTATAGTTTTCAATGAATGCCTTCCCAGTGGGTAGATCCTTGAGGGTGTACTTGGCGTATTCCTCATAACATTTTTCGAAACATTGAATGGCTTCATTTCTTTACCAGTTTTATTATACGTACTTCCACAGATGTATACAGTAATGTTTCACATCTTCACTACAGGAAGAACAAGACAATAAATTTCTCCAGCTGTTCAAATAGAGACGAAATTTTAAAAGCATTGGGATTTAGGGACAATAAAAGTTGTCCGTTAAGTATTGAATGCATAATGGCATCAGTTTTATTGTTGTGAATTCTATTTTTTCTTGAAAAATAATCTCAATTATTGCAAGGTCATAACAAACATAATAATTATTAATGTTCTAAAAAATCGTGTACTGCTAGAATGATGGATGTATAATATAGACAAAATATATTGGTAATATACTATATAGTGCAAATCCTTCATATTCAATTGTTTTCTGTGGGTGTCAAATATAAGGAGAATTGACTGTATGTATCTCTAGTAAATAAGACGATCTTCCAGGTTTAGAAAATTTCGAGCCAACAAAACCCTTTCTATAGTATAAACGCTTATTACTCAGTAGTTTGAAGACACATACGAGTATACTCAACCAAGAGTAAAATATCGATCTTGAAAAAATTACATTCAAACATAAAATATAAATATCTGCAGGAATAAATATTTATGATAAGAGATACGTTACTAGGAACATAAATATTTCACACATAAAAAAAATATTTAACGAGACCAAAAACGAAACTCTCGGGTTGTGCTGTATGTGATCTCTTTATCGCCTATAATATTTTTCAAAACGTCTCGTCTCGTCTGGTCTTCTTTCGCTTTTCCGACACGAGAACGGGACGAGGAGAAAAATCTCGCTCTCGTGTGAAGCCCTAATGGTTAAAATCGACGAATATTTAGCGTCTGTCTTTTAGAATTACTATGTTTTACCTGCGTCAGAGTTCAGTTTTTGTTTGGATTCTTGTTCTATTGATTGATGTTCCTTTTTCATAAAATTATTCATTAATTTTTGTAATGAGTTTAATTCTGAACGTGGTAAGCGGATTTACCATGGTAAATTCGATTAGGGGTGACCAATACAGGAGAACGGACAATAGAATTCACCATGGTAAATTCGATTAAGGGTGTCCAATACAGAAGAATGGACAATAGAACATACGTGCAAAAGCTTCTGACTTCACGTCAGTGCTTGAACCATTTTTTTTACCGTGATTTTTTTTATTTGTCCTAAGTCCCTACCATGGTGAATTCTATTGTCTGTTCTCCTGTATTGGACACTCTTAATCGAATTTACCATGTTGAATTCGATTAAGGCTGTCCAATACAGGAGAATAGACAATAGAATTCACCATGGTGAATTCGATTAAGAGTGTCCAATACAGAAGAATGGACAATAGAACATACGCGCAAAAGCTTCTGACCTCCTGTCAGTGCTTAAACCATTTTTTTTTCGTAATTTTTTTGAAATTTTCTAGGGGTACGGTTCTTATAAAATTTTAAACACGTCTTCATGTCGGTATTCTACAACTAGAAATCAAGCTTCAATTCGATCGATTGTATATTTTTTGAGTTATCGAGGAAATAACATTCCAGGTGGGTATAAATCTGAAACTGTTAGAATTATTATGCTCATAAACGAACTTAACTCTCCCATTTGGATATACGCATCATACCCTGAAGATTGCAAGTCCGTATCTCCTTTCGTTTTACAGTTATCGAGGCAACAGTCACCCATCCATCTACTGAACTCATAGAAGGCGGCTCGATTCTCCAACAATATATATCCGATCGTGTTCAGACTCGGAACTTGGCAGCAAAGTTAGGTTCTGAAGGTTCTCGCAAAATTTCAACGATGTCAGATGTCGGAGTTAGTGATGTATGGAATTTATTCAATAATTTTCAAAGATTTTTGAAAATTTTCTAGTGACACGATCCTCACGAAATTTTGCAAGAATTTTTGCGTTTGCATTATACAGGGTGTTTCCTAAACATGCGGCAAAAATTCAGGGGGTTGTTCCTTGGACTATTTTAAGCATGTTTTGTCCTTGGATGATTTTTGAAAAACCTCTTTGTTTCGAAGATACAGGGCGAACAACATTTTTCATATTTTTAAAATTAATAATAGTTTAAATAAAAATGCGTACCGCACTGTGTTTACTAAGTAGGTACAATTTATTTTTAAATTTGTTTAACAACATTCCAATTACTAAAAACGGCCAGTTTTTTGACTAAAAATTGATAAGTGCAGATGGTAAAGGAATACAGATTAAACACGGTTTTCATTTGAATTCGTTTTGTGATGTATTAGCAATTAACATTTTATCTTTGACTATTATGAATCGCTATACAAACGCCGAGATGACTGACATGCATTTCATTTATGGACTTGCTGATGGAAATTCATTAAAAGCTAGGAGGTTGTACATTGAACGATTTCCTGGGCGTAATATTCCTGACAGAAAATTGTTTCAAAATATTCATCAACGTCTGCATGAAACAGGCGCATTGAAAAAAATGGGGGGACCAGGAAAACCAAACACAGTAAGAACGGTGGAACTGGAAGAGAATGTGCTGGACATGATCGAAGAAGACCCTAGTACTTCTACTCGAAAAATTTCCAATACTTTGAATGTGAGTAATAAGACTGTTTGGAAAATTCTTAAAGACAATTTGTTATACCCATACCATATGCAACGCGTTCAGGCACTTATTCCTACTGATTTTCCCCCACGTATTGCATTTTGTCAATGGCTTTTAACCACATTAGTTCAAATTCCTCAATTACTGACGCTGATTCTTTTTACCGATGAAGCGAATTTCTCAAGAAATGCAATAAGAAATTTTCATAACAACCATGTATGGGCCGACGAAAATCCACATGAGGTAATTGAAGATCGTTTTCAACATCAGTTCTCATTGAATGTTTGGGTTGGTATTGTGGGTGACTGCCTAATGGGGCCGATATTTTTACCAGAAAGACTTACCGGGGACGTGTATCGCAACTTTTTAGAACAAACGTTACCTCTGTTTTTGGAGGATGTACCATTGGCAATAAGACATGCAATGTGGTTTATGCACGATGGTGCACCAGCGCATTTTAGTTTGGTTGCTCGTGAGTTTTTAACATTAACATACGGAGATCGCTGGATTGGAAGAGGTGGACCTCATTTATGGCCTGCTCGTTCCCCGGACTTAAACCCCTTAGATTATTTCCTATGGGGCCATCTAAAATCATTAGTTTATACCACTCCAGTAGAAAATGTGGAAGACTTGCGAAATCGGATCATTGCTGGGTGTAACTTAATAAGAAATGATCCTGGTGTTTTTGAAAGGGTTCGGCAGTCAATGAGGAGAAGATTGGATGCTTGTATGCTGGGTAGAGGTGGTCATTTACAACAGTTTTTGTAGGTTGAGTTGAATTTTCATGTAATTTTTCATAATAAAATGTTATTATCCAAAATTTTGTTTCCCCTATATCTTCGAAACAAATAGGTTTTTCAAAAATCATCAAAGGACAAAATATTCTTAGAATAGTCCAAGGAACAACCCCCTGAATTTTTGCCGCATGTTTAGGAAACACCCTGTATATCTAATAGCTATGTTTGAATTTAATGGGTTCTGTATTTTTCGAGTTATTGAGGAAATAACAACCAAATTTCAGATTGGTATAAGTCCAAATCCGTTTGGCCGATTATACCTATAGAACAACTCAAATGTCGCATTCAGAAGCACAACCTAACCTGAAAATTTCAAGTCACTGTCTCTTTCCGTTCTCAGGATATTGTGACATAAAAAATATTTTTTAATAATTTTTTTGTGATTTTCTAGAGACACGATTCTCACAAAATTTCACAAAAATGCTTAGATTTATATTTTACAACTACATATTTACAGTTTCAATTCGATCGGATTCATATTGGTTGAAAGTGAAATTATTACTCGGAAACCAATGGGCATGATTATGACCATTAACGAACTTGTCCGTCGTATCGAGATGCCACCTACCCTGAAAATTTCAAGTCGCTATCTCATTCCGTTCTCAAGTTATCGTGACAACGGACGGCCGGCCAGAATCAAATTTGTCCTCGAATTCTTCATCAGATAGTCGATCTCAGACTCTGACGAAAATTACAGACATTTGGGCAAAATGATGTCCCCAGAATATATAGGCGCAAAAAATGTTCTCTAGACAGGAAGCACTCCCAATTACAAGACACATGTAATAAATCTTCAAAGTTGATAAAAACAAATATATAGGTAATCAAGGAAACAAAAATATTCAAGTATATAAATGAAGACAACATATGAGACTTCTAATGAAGTATCTGCTGGATATACAATGATTCTCAGAGCCTTAGTATAAAACTTCTAAAGGTATCGTCAAAGACGTCGGGGTTCCACAAAAGAGATCAATAAAATAACTGTCGACACATATTCAGACCTATTCTGTTCGTGCATAGCAGTAGTGCTAAGAAAAAGATATTGCTTTCACAGCAAGATCCAAAATATTGCTATTCTGATCATCGATTTTGAGCAATATGATCTGTCATTTTTATAAAGATATTGTTATCCACATTGCTATCTCAGCAACCTCAAAATAGTACTTGCTAAGACCATAACAATATTTGGAATATGGCTGAGAATCACTTTTTTCTTCCAAGAAATCGAAAATATTGAAAATAGGTAGGTACTTTGATAAATATACATACAAACATAATCATATTAAAGGTACTTTGAAAAACTTAATTTCAAGGGAATTGCTAAGACTTAGGTCTGACACTAACAATCCCTTCTATTTGTAAACAGAAAAGTTCATAAACTATGCAACCTCAATAATAAGAGGCTGAGATAATTTTATTCATATATTTATTAGTTCATGAGCAAACTAGGATAGATACTGTTTCTTTTAAGTTAGAGATATGCATTCGTAGACTGACAGATTGAATGCAATGAATTAAATAAACTATCAATTCAGCTTTAGTGAAAAGATGACTGCCTTTGATTTCATTGAAGAGCCGAGGGTATCTTATTCAATTATTTATTTGTTCATGAGCAAACTATGCTTCTTTTAAGTTAGATATGCATTTGAAGACTTACTGAGTGGATGAAAAAAATCAAATAAAGTATTAATTCAGCCTTACTACGAAGATGACTTCTTTTGATTCAATTGAAGAACTGGGGGAATTTGTTCAGGAGGAAACTAGGAGTCATACTGTTCCGTTTAACTTCCCAACTAGCAATTTATATTATATAAAAGTTGTGGAAACGTTTTCAACCAAAATCATATAAAACATCCTTAGTCGCTGAAGATTTAAATACGTTTAAACAACAGATATAAACCCAGAATTGGCACATTTTATAAAATAATTTTGTCATTCCAAACATTTCATAGAGCTCTGCATAAACATAACAAGACTATTCCATGAACATTCTGGCACCATCTAACAAACTGTTTTGTAATAGCTTTATAAGGTTTTTCATATGAACGTTCTGAAATAAAAATGATACATAGAATGATATGTATGTGTCAGTCTAATAATCCTTTGTACGAAAATGTATTCCAATTTGTTCTACAGATTATTTTTGAGTCATTTCATGCTCTTGGATGGTTGAAATATCTACACACTGGTGATTTTTAGTGTGTTTAAAACACTCCCCACTCTGAGTCATCTCAAATGCTGCCATGTTTAATGGCGTTCTCTTATATAATGATTTTGCATCAGTTTCAAGGATTTCGTGGTAATTTACCTACTTTACAACTACTATAAAACATGTTATTATGTTCTACCGCGTGAAAGTCAACATAACCTGCAAAATCAGTGAAACAGTTAACGTTTTCCTGTGGAATATCTGATAAATACATATTTTTGCAAGGAAATAACAGGTAACCTGATGAACGTATCTTATTAATAAGTCGATATCTCAAACACAAACATGATTGTGGTGATAATTTTGTACCTACAGAAAATTGTCTTCAGCAGTAGCATAATGCTTCCTGAACCTGTATATATACTTCCAAAATAAAAAACAGCGATATGTTATTATTGTACCCTCAATTCTTGATTAACTGCGAAGTAATGAAGTTATGCATAGGTAAGACATTTGTTCTGGAAGCAAAATTGTAACTTAAAGCACTTCTATATAACTTTTTTATGAGGTTATACAGAACATCTTTGAAATAGTTTTTTACTATATTTAAAGTAAAATTATAAATATCCCCAGAATTAATAAAGAAACCATTAAGAAGCAATTCAGTTTTATAAGCAGAATTGTTTTATAAGTTAGTTATAAAGCTCTTAACAAATGGTTAAGTAACAGTTTTATAACATATTTCATAATTCTGCTGGTATATACACGTTTTTACGATAAAATTATAAAGTGCATTCGAAGTCTGACTGAAGACAGGAAAAAATTGAAATTTAATCTTTGTTTGGGTGTTTGCAAGTCTTAAATTTTTCGGTCATGGTAGCGGTTGCCAATATTCGATGTGTTTCCTGAAAATTGATCAATAACTCCATCTTGTTAGTTTCATAAATAAAATAGTTCGTTTTTCGCTTTCGTGACATTTATATATTTTTGGTTAGGAATTACGAATAACCACCGAAAAACGGACGAAATGTTTATCAATTAAGGTTAAATTCTTCTTTTAGTTCACATAAAAGTCATGAAATACAGTGTTGTCAGCTCTAAAATCAATGAATTTTGACCTACTTGATAGCAATATTGCTGGGAGAAAATTGCTAACCAACATTGCTATAACAGTCCGAACAGAATACGTAATACCATAGTCATATTGTTAAAAATTAGGAGGATAGCAATATGACTTCAATAGCAATGTTTATAGCAATACGCAAACAGAATAGGTACGATTATGAGATGGTGATGCTTAGGGAGGTATAGTACTGCTTGCTCTCAAAAATTATTATCATTGTTGAATACTTGCAATAAGGTGAATATTAGGAGCACTCTACAAAATAATCATTAAAGGGTACTGTGGGAGGTATGTATATGCATTATTAAATGATTTCTTTCTGGGTTTTCTCCCCTAAACTATGAAAAATATCTATTAAATAAAAATTTGTTATTTTCTGAATAGCTTCTGCGTAACACAAACAAGATATTTCTCAGAAACAATAAGTCAAACAATGTTGCCTAACAAACAATAACGAAACAATATCAACGATGAAACAACTATATCACAACGTTTCGAAGTCTAAATCAGACTCCCTCGCCAGACACTTAACGAAAATCTTCAGCTGGGTTAAGAGCGCACAAAAATTGGCCGTTCGGAAAAAGCGAAGAAAAAATTTCGAAAATGATTTTTCTGTCAAATTTTTAAATTTCAAGATTATCAAAGAGAGTGTTCTGAAACCAATTTTTTAAATTCAAGAAAGGTCTATCTCAATTCAATGTTACCGTTGAATGGATCTAGAGAAATTCTATTCTGCGAAACGGAAGAGAAAGGTCTAACGAGAAAGAATATTGGTAGTCGTACGTGAGAGTGAGTATCATCCATCTGATGTTCCTAAAATATTACCCTCGCAAATAAAAAATATTTCATTCCAACGAAAGATCCATTCGCGGTTTGTCAACCCACATGTATTATAAGGAAGAAGAAAGTCCGGGAAAGAACGAATGAGAGCTAGTCATATTTCATGCCAATATTAACTTTCAACATCCTTTTCAGGTTTCAAGATCCAATTCAACGGAAGTCACACTGCGAGATGTCGAGAGGGAAACTTCGGGTGTCTTCAAATGCGAAGTTTCCGCAGATGCACCACTTTTCCAGACAGATATGCGTTCCTCGAGACTTCTTGTAGCAGGTAATATGAATTACTCACGTTTCGATTTTCTCCACATTTCCCATATTCAGGGTGATTTCCGACCAATGACCCATCGAGTAGGAGGTAATAGAGGGCCATATGAGAAGTTAGAAATTGGCACTGCAACATCTCTTATGCCTGCTAGTATCTGAGATACAGGGTGTTTCCTGAAAATCACAGAATTTTCAAACCCATATAAGCTCGAAGCTATTCAATCGATTTTGTTAATATTTTGCAAGTTTATTTTCTTTGAGATACTTGAAAGAATCCGATAGCAAAAATGAAAAAAAAAAGGACCGTACTAGAACGATAATTTTCTACGTCCGGGTACCAAAACATCACTCTGTACATGAACAAAAAGTTTTTTGTCGTTGTTGTCAGTTCTAATTCTAAGGTAATTAATTATCAATTCTAATGGCACAATTTTTTTCCACGAGTACAGCTATCTGAAAAACAAAATATCTCGATTTTTTCATTAAATAAATTGGTTCAAGCCCTGTGGACAGGAGCTTTGGCGCTTTTTTTCAAACTTTGACAAATCATATCTCCGAAATTATTAGTCTCTGGAAATGATATAAATGGATTCTTACGATAGAACTGCATCATGAAAGAAACTAAATTCAAATTGACCGATTCTCCCCAATTATGAACTTATCCGTGATATTCATTCCTCAAATCTACTCTGAAAATTATATTATATCAATTAAATCTTGGACAATATTGCAGTTTTGTTTTTACTGGAGATAATCTGAACCCAATTTGATTATGTATCTTACCAAAGAATATATTTCCACCATCATATGGATTATCCATGGGCATTATCACCTTAAATGTCATCATATCATCCTTATAATTCTACGAGAGCTGAGGTTATTGCATTGGTCATTTTGCATTCAATGATACTTTGTTTTATAGATCAGGAGGTTTATTTTAGACGGTGGATAACGATCCATAAATAGTTTTGACATTTAACTCTCATAGGAAATAAGATGACATGTAAGAACACAGATCATATAATAATTCATAGATAAAAAAATTAAGTACAGCATTCGGTGAAAACGTAGAGGTACGATTCATTATTCCGAAAACTATATCCGAAAGTATTAGCTTGTCGGATTTATATGGTGAAACTGCATCTAAAAAAATGTAATTTGAAATTTTAATGTAAAAAAAAAATTTTTTTTCTTTACTCTGAAAATATCAGGCTGATATTGCCCAGTAATAAAATTAGCCAAGATATTTATCCTCCAAACCTACTCTGAAAATTTCAACTGCCTAGCTCATTCTGTTCGAGAGTTATTGTAGAAACAAAATTTAAAAATGTTTTAATTTTTTTTGACACTTTACGGCAACCTGATTAATAAAAAACTTCGCATACATATAAAGATAATTATTCTTCAATTTGAAGCTAAATTTCAGATACATCGAGTTGTTGGTTTCGGAAATATTCATAAGAAATGTTTTTACTAAAAACGTCCATAACTCTGAAACGGCTTGGTGGATTTCGCCCGTTAACGAACTTGTTGAAGATATTTACGCTCCAAACCTCCCCTCAAAATTTCAATCCGCTAACTCCTTTCGTTCGAGAGTTATCGTGTTAACGGCCGGATGGCCGGACATAATCGATTTCGACCACGGATTCTTGATCAGTGAGTCGAACCAAATCGTTTAAGACCATTTTCATCCAAAAATTCGAAAATTAAAGACATTTGGCAAATTGATAAGCACTCTGTTCCGAGGAACAAGAGCGCCAAAAAGTGCGAAAGCCCTGTGGACAGGAGCTTTGGAGCGCTGTCCAAATTTATAGCCAGAGCTGTCACCCATCCAGGAACAAACTCGCCTAAAGCTGCTTAGCTCCAGAAAAAAAATATAATATCATCCCATTATTTCCAATAATATAGATCCGATCGAGTTCAAATCTAGTACTTTACTGTGTACTGGCCGTCTCACTTATGGCCAGTTATCTTCAGAATAGAACTCAACAAGTTAAAATAAATAATATTACCTCAAACTCCTCAGTACTTTCGACGGGCGTTCCCCAAGGTTCAATTTTGGGGCCTATACTCTTTATTGTGTACACTCACCTGTTCAAAAATTATCTCAAACATTGTAGTGTCCATTTTTATGCTGATGATACCCAACTTTACTACAGTTTCCATCCAGATGATGCTGAAGAGGGTATTAGTAGAGTGAATGAGGATTTAGCTATAATCCAGAAATTATCTGGGGAGCATCAGTTGAGGATTAACCCTGGACAATCACATGCATTCTGTTTGGGAATGAGGATCGCTGTTCTTTCATAACAAACATTGCAGCATTCAAAATAAGCGGACAAATAATACCTATTGTCAAGAGCGTGCGTAACCTAGGTTTGATTATGGATAACACGTTTTGGTATAGGCTACATGTTGCAGGTTGCATAAAGAAATCTATTTACGCTTTGAGATTGCTGTATCCTCATAGATCTTCGTTGCCTTCTTCATTGAAAGTTAACCTTTGTAACGCCCTGGTTCTGTCAAGATTCAATTATTGCTCGCAGGTGTATTACCCATGTCTTGACAAGGCAACGTTGTATAGGATACAGAAGATACAGAACTCATGTTTGAGATTTATATTCGGAATAAGGAAGTTTGACCATATTTCTCACAAGCTGAAGGATGTTAAGTGGTTGAATATGTCCAATAGATTTAGATTGGCTCAGTCAGTTTTGTACTATCGAGTTGTGTTGACCAAAAAGCCCGCATATTTGTTCAGAAAAGTTCGGTTTAGAGGTGATATCCATGATGTAAATACAAGAGGCCGCGGATTGATATCCCCTCCACCCCATAGATTGTCCGTTTTTCAAAGATCATTCACATATAACATACATAAAATTTATAATTCATTGCCGTACATATCGTTGGGATCGCTTTCTATTGCCGCTTTTAAAGTTGCCTTGACTAAAATTCTGTTGAGTGAACAAACTGGTAATTGAGTGAACATTTAACTTGAGATTTATTGCTACGTCCTTCTACCCCTTCTGCTCTAGTACATGAAATTGTCAAGAAATGCCTGCACATCAAATTCCTCAAAAATGTTTTACTTCATTAGCCATATCCATTATTTATGAATAAATTTTTTGTTTAGGGTTTGAGTGGAAGAGCAGGGGATACAAATTGTGTCCATCTGAACTCCGCCCTAAGATTGATAATTATTTAATTAATTCTTTTCTGTACTGTGTATTTTTTTTTTTCTGTGTCAATAAAGTCATTATTATTATTATTATTATTAAATGCAAGGGCAATGTCATCAGCGTATATGAATTTCTCAGACGAAGTAGCAGGAATATCACACAGATATAAATTGAAAAGAAGAGGTGCTAAAACTGAACCTTGTGGGAGACCATTATTCAAATTCTTGAATTTACTACAATTATTATCAATAAAAACACGAAACCTTCTATCCGAGAGCATATTTTCGAGTAAACGAACCATTTTGCCACACTTTAAATGAGTATAAAGTATAAAAATCAAACCATTTTTCCATACCGTGTCATATGCTGCCGACAAATCCACAAATGCTGTTCCTGTTTTCATTTTACTATTGAAACCTGTTTCGATATAAGTAGTTAGACTAAGAACCTGATCACAACAATTTCTATTTTTCCTGAAGCCCCCCTGGCAATTCTGTAGAACGTCTTCTAGAGACGATTCAATCCTTAAAAGTATCAATCTTTCTAAAATTTTAAAAGGAACACTCAACAGACTAATGGGTAGATAACTGCTAGGATCAGAAGAATCCTTTCCACGTTTTAAAAGTCCTATGACTTTTGCTTTGCGGAATTCTTTTGGAATATTTCCTGTATTCAGAATATTATTATAGAATGATAATATCCAGGACAAGGCTTTTTTGCCCAAGTGTTTGATGAATTCAGGATAAATTCCGTCAAATCCTGCTGCTTTTCGAGATTTAGTGCATTTAAGTGCTGCTTTTAATTCATCCAAGTTGAATATATTCGAGATACTGTCTACATATGAAGATGATGTCCTAAATTTGTGCAAATTATACTTCATATTCTTGATTTTTGATTTCGAAATTTCAACCGAATTGGAAACATCAACTAGTCGACGGGCAATCAATTCTGGATCAATTTTGGAAGATGACAATGTTAGAGGAGTAGCCTCCCCTAATTTTCTCAAAACACCCCATGTACTCCTACTCGAATGTGTGAAATTCATATCGGAAACTACACTATTCCACTTTTCCTTACGACTTGTATTTATCGAATTTATTAGCTTCTCGCATTTTCATTAGTTGGGGAATTTTGATAATCCTTATATAAATTTTCTGCTTCAACTGACCAACCAGGAATATACTCTTGGCGGAAACCCCTCGGAATGAATTTCTTAGCTGAAGCTTTTACTACACCAACAAATCTAAAGTAATTGTCATAAGTTGGTCGAATCCATCTTATGTCACTATCAACTTTTTTCGCGAATTGAACCCAATTAGCCTTCTGGAAATTCCAACGGGGTTTATTCAAACAGGGAGCAAAATGAACCACATTTCCTATAGTTAATAACATGGGCTTATGCTGGCTACGCGGAAAAATACCTCTAATTTTACGTTTTACTGAAATAGGTTTAGAAGAAGTATCACAGGAAACCATGCATAGGTCTGGATTATAGCCTCTATTCCATCTTGAAGAATGGAAAGAAGGTGTATCTTTAGCATCGAAAATCAAGAAATAATCATTGTCTTCCATCCAATCGGACAAAGCTATACCATTTCTATCATTAACATCATATCCCCATGTAACATGATGCGAATTGAAATCTCCGCAGTAAATTGATGGATGGTTAACATTTATATTGAAATTTCTTGGCCAAAAACTATTTGGAGGTTTATAAATGTTGATGACAGAAATGTCACAAAATTTGAAGGAAATGAAGAAAACTCCTTCAATCTCACCTTTCCTAATTAACTCAACATTTTGAACAGAGGAAATTTTGACATAACAAGGTTTATTTACCTATAAACCCAACAAAGAAAAAAGTACATACTATGTATACTATGTAATATGTTTGATACGCTGCTTACTTATTTCTCCAATTTCTCCAATATTCATTATTACGTACAGATCATGGTTTACCTAGTACATTCCGAACCAAAAAACCAAAGCAAAAACTACAGCTGTTCAAAATTTATAGCGCTTTAAACTTTTCGCATTTTTAGGAAAACACCCTGTATCTTCAGAACGAAACCCCAACAGAACGTTTGATGGCCCGTTTTGAATCAGTATGGAGTTCGCCTGATTACAAGTAACCCTGTATTTTTGGTGTTCATCACCATGCTTATCAATTTGCCCAAATGTCTGTAATTTTGGAATTTTTGGATAAAAATGGTCTTAATCGATTTGGTTCGACTCACTGATCAAGAATCCATGGTCAAAATCGATTCTGTACGGTCGTCCGTTGGTCCGGCCGTTAACACGATATCTCTCGAACAGAATGAGCTAGACAGTTGAAATTTTCAGAGTAGCTTTGGGAAATAAATATCTCGGTTAAGTTCGTTATTAGGCAAAATCGACCGTATAGTTTCGGAGTAACGAAAAAAAAAAATTCTGTTTACATCACAAATTTCGAATTAATTTTTTTTTGAGATGCAGTTTTATCATAAGAATCCATTGATATCATTCCCAACTATGAGAAACCAATAATTTCGGAGATGAATTGTCAAAGTTCGAACAAGAGCTTCAAAGCTCCTGTCCGCGGGGCTTGTACCAATTTTTCATCATTGATCTGAATTAGGAATTGGTAAAAATGTTAGAAAGTTAACCAATGTGTCAATGAAAGAAAGAGTTGGTGAATTTTGATGAAAAATAATAGTATAAAATATTACTTTCTAGAAATTACGCTATTCGATCGATTTTCCATGTCATAAACATATCGAATACATTCTTTCTTGAGTTGATTGATTTTCTCCTCACGTTTATACGTTTGCCGAAAACCTGAATAGGGTATGTGCTAAGCAGTAAATTTTCTGGATGGTGAGTGAATACTAAACAGATCTTCCCCTATTTTCTCACGTTCAAAAATCCTTCATAGAAATTTAAATTGGGGATAACTGAATGAACACTCAGAAAATGTTTCCGTTCTGCCTGGAGGAAAACTATTCAGAAAGTGTTTGCTCGGAGAATTCTCCTACAATTTGAACAAATGTTCCGTTCCAACTAGTTATGTAAATATTAAACATTTACTGTCGAGGACGAAGTGGACATGTACAAAAAAGAAATATCTTCGATATAAATATATATCAAAAATAGAGTTCACTTGCATTTCATATTGTATTTTTAATCCGTAACTTTTTAAATGTTGACCAGTATTGAACAGGATATCAAATAATCACCTACATATACATGTTGATTCTTAAAATTTGTACATTAATTTGAACCATAGATTCTCCTCATCAAATGAAACACTTCATATCACGTATCATTGTACCATTTTTGCCCAAACACCGACCGGCCGTCCGTTGCCGCGATAACTTTCAAACGGATTGAGATAGTGGCATAATCGGTCAAATATTTTCCGAGTAATAACAATACTATCCTGGTTCCTAGATATAAAGGTGACATTAAAAAATATATCAAGAATTTTGGGGCAGAATTCTTGAATATTTCGGTGGCCCTTCTTATATATCAAATTCTCGTGTCACAATGTTCGTTCCCGTACCCCTCCGAAACGGCTTGACCGATTCTCATGAAATTTTGTGAGCATATTGAGTAGGTCTGAGAATCGGCCAACATTTATTTTTTATACACCTAAGTTATAAGGGTTGTTCACCCTTAAAAAATTTCTTTTAATTTTTGGACAAAATTTTTTGTTTTTATTTTTTTATAATGTGGTACTACAAAATACATACAACCCTAAATTTTCATTTTCTTATCACCAACCCCTATTTTTTAATAGTCATTTTAGTAATTAATCATTTTTCATCCCGCTCGATAACTGATCAATTATCACTTGGTAAGTTATCCCTGAGAAAGGGCTAATCAAAACCAAGTCGCCGTATTTTTTGTGAATGTTTTTCACTCTATTTCGATTAAAATTTCCCTGAGCTTATGGCAAAGCTAAAATTTTTTTTCAATAAATATATTTATTTTTATTAAAGTATATTCCTGCTATACTTAGTGCTAGATTTTTTAAAATTTCCGCGTCTTTCTGGATCAACACTCATTTGCCAGCCTATACCGGCGTCACGTCCCAGTAAACAGCACGGAGTAGGGATGAGAACGAAGCCGGTCTCCTGTCTTTCTCACCTTTTCTCACTTTTCTTAACCAGATACGATTGAGTGGGTAGTTCGTATTCGCAATTGAACCCGGTAGGTGTCGCCGCCATCGGGTTCTAGGTATTTTTTAGAATTACTTGTTTCAGTGGGCCCCTGGATAACTTGGAAATTCAATTGTCCCGGTAAAAGGCGCTGCAATCGGGTTCTAGTTTTTTTTTTAAGATTTCTCGCATTTGGAAATAAAATTGCAACCGCAATAACCAATTTGGCGCAGGTGAAGTTGCGTGGGTTAGCTAGTATTTTCTATAATTTCCTATTGTCGAGAGAATTGAATAACCAGAACTTGCACAGAAACCTATACAGGTAAAATCAGACCATGTATACCTGTGCAGCTAAAACCAGACTTTGTAGAGAGACTTGAACAGCTAAAACCATCAGACCCTATATAGATACATGTAAATCTAAAATCACACACTGTTCAGGTGAAATCAGACTCTTTGCAGGCTCTATTTTGAATTGTACAAGGTTAATGTTTAGCTGTACAGGATATATGTTTCGCTGTACAGGTTCGGGTTTTAGTTGCACAAGGTCTGATTTTAGCTGTAAAGGGTTTGGTTTTAATTTCGTGACAACAAGAAATTGTGAAAAAATCTGGGCCAGGTGAAAAAGCCGTGAATTCTCCCCGTGGCTCCTTCTCCCAGAATTTCACGTTCCATCCGAAAACAAACAAAAAACTGCAGAATATTTTTAAAAATGTGGATATAAAACTGGCTTTCAAAACTTCCACGAAAATTAGCAACTTCTAGGAAATACATTCGATAAAACTCCGGACATGTTAAAATCGGGTATATATGATATTAAATTTTTGGATTGTAACAAGTACTACGTCGGTCAAACAACCAGAAACATTCTCACACGGTATAAAGAGCATACGGGACACATTCGGAACAACAACATCGATGAATCTGCTGTTTAAAATCACATTTTAACAACTGGCCACTCAATTGCTGAAAATTCCGTTAAATTGTTGAAAAATTATGTTATATCTCCAGATGGTCGATTGCTTTATTGACAACAATTGATGAGTGGAATTTATATTAGCATAGAAAATGAGAACGTGGAAGCATGTTCCATATTATTGGCTTTCATTACCAATTTCAGAAATGTGAGATATCAAAATGATGGTATTCACTATTGGCATAAATAAAAATCGAATTGGAAATTGGATTTGTGTCATTTCAGGGAATGTATATCAACATTATGACTGACCAGCTTTGCTGCGTACGAATTGTTTCAGTTTCGTCGCATATACCCTAAAATAATGATACTCATTTTATTTGTTGACCATGTGCATAACGTCCATTGACACAATTATACAAGGTGTGTCAGAAAAAGGTCACCCCGTCTCTAGGATATGCAGAAAACTGAAAAATATTTGGGGTTTGCTCAGTAAAAAATGTTCGTAACGCCATCCATATTCAAGATAAATAATATTAATTTTCTAGTTCTACGATTCTCGCGATATTTTCAAAAATTTTCGAGCCGGCATTTTACAACTAGTAACCAAGTTTGAATTGGATCGGTACTGTATTTTTCGAGGAAATAAAAACCAAATTTCAGATGGTTATAACTACAAAACCGTTTAGCTGATTATGCCCTTTAATAAACAAAAATGTCACATTCAGAAGCACAACCTAGCCTGAAAATTGCAAGTGGTGATCTCTTTCTTTCCTCGGGTAATCCTGACGTAAATAATATTTTTTATCATCATTGCGCGTATGTTCTGGGGAACATCGCGTTATAGTTTTGCCCAAATGTCTGTAACTTTCGAATTTTTTGACGAAAATGGTCTCAAACGATTTAGTTCGACTCCCCAATGAAGAATTCGAGGTCAAATTTGATTCTGCCCGGCCGGCCGTCCGGCCGTTGCCACGATAACTTGAGAACGAAAAGAGCTAGCGACCTGAAATTTTCAGGGTAGGGGGCGCATCCCAATACGACGAACAAGTTCGTTAATGGGCCTAATCGGCTCAGTGGTTTCCGTGTAATAATTTTGTTTTCAACCAATATAAATCCGATCGAATTGAAACTTGGTGAGTAGTTGTAAAATATGAACCTAAGCACGTTTATGTAATTTTGTGCGAATCGTATGGCTAGAAAATTATTAAAAAATATTTTTGTTGTCACGATAACTTGAGAACGGAAAGAGATAGCGGCTTCAAGTTTTCAAGGTAGGATGTGCACCAGAACGCGACATTTCAGTTTGCTTATGAGCTTATGTTCCTCATTAACTCGAAAAATACTGAACCGATTGAATTCAAACATGGTTATTAGTTGTAGAATGCCAACGCGGTTATGTTTGCAAAATTTGGTGAGGATCGCAATTGTAGAATATTTTTAATAAATCATTGAAAATAAAAAAAAAATCCTATTTATTAGTAACTAATCGTTTGAAATTGCTAAAATTTTGCAAGAGCCTTCACAACCTAACTCTACTGCCAAGTTTCAAGGTTTAATACGATCGGTTAAATATTGTTGGAGATTCGAATTTACCATGGTAAATTCGAATTAAGAGTGTCCAATACAGGAGAATGGACAACATAATTTACCATGGTAAATTCGATTAAGGGTGTCCAATACAGAAGAATGGACAATAGAACATACGCGCAAAAGCTTCTGACTTCACGTCAGTGCTTGAACCAATTTTTTTAATTATCTATTGACACAATCCTCAAAAAATTTCACAAATGTCTTCGTATTGGTATTGTACAACATGCAACCAAGTTTCAATTCGATCGGATCTGTATTGGTTGATGACAAAATTATTACTCGGAAACCGTTGGGCCAATTATGACCATTAACAAACTTGTCCGTCGTATTTGGATGCTCCACCTACCCTGTAAATTTCAAGTCGCTATCTCATTTCATTCTCAAGTTATTGTGGCTACAGCCGGCCTGCTTGTCGAACCGACAGAATCAAATTTGACCTCAAATTCTTCATCAGTGAATTGAACCTAGTCGTTTGAGACCATTCTGGTCAGAAAATTCGAAAATTACAGACATTTAGGAAAAATGATAACGCAATGTTCCCCAGAACATACGCGCAAAAACGATGATCAATACTACTAGTTGGTACGAACCGTTTAACTAGCTCCCTCTATGATGAGAGTCAGATATAAAAACAGATTCAACTTCCAAAACTTGGAATTTAGCATGGTAAATTCGATTGAGAGTGTCCAATACAGGAGAATGGACAATAAAACATACGCGCAAAAGCTCCTGACTTCACGTCAGTGCTTGAACCAATTTTTTTTTCGTCATTTTTTTTTATTTGCTAGGGATACGCTTCCCACAAAATTTTACACACGTCTTTATGTCGATATTCTACAACTAGTTAGCAAGCTCCAATTTGATCGGTTCTATATTTTTTGAGTCATCGAGGAAATAATATTCCAGATGGGTATAACTCCGAAACCGTTGGGCCAAACTTAACTCTCCCATTCAGATGCGTAAACTATCCTGAAAATTTCAAGTCCCTATCTCCTTTCGTTTGAGAGTTATCGAGGCAACGGTCACCCATCCAGCTACTGAACTCACACAGGGCTGCTCAGATCTCCAACAATATAGATCCGATCGTGTTCAAACTTGGAACTTGGTACAAGAGTTAGGTTCTGAAGGCTCACGCAAAATTTCAGCCATGGTGGATGAACAGTTTCTGATATATTGAATTTTTTTCAATGGTTTTTAAAAAAAATTCTAGTGATACGATCCTCAAAAAATTCTGCAAGAATTTTTGCGTTGGCATTCTTCAACTAATAACCATGTTTGAATTGGATCGAGTCTGTATTTTTCGAGTTATCGAGGAAATAACAACCAAATTTCCGATGGGTATAATTCCAAAACCGTTTGACCGATTATACTCATAAACAAACTCAAATGGCGTATTCAGATGCTCCACCTAACCTGAAAATTTCAAGTCGCTTTCTCTTTCCGTTCTCAGGTTATCGTGACATATAAATATTTTTTAATAATTTTTTTTTTAATTCTCTAGTAAATAGATTCTCACAAAATTCACGAACGTGCTTAGGTTTATATTCTTCAAATACTCACCAAGTTTCAATTCGATGGGATTTATATTGGTTGAAAACAAAATGATAACTCGGAAACTATTGGGCCGATTATGCCCATCAACGAACTTGTCCGTCGTTTTGGGATGCACCACCTACCCTGAAAACTTCAAGTCGCTAGTTTTTTTCGTTCTCAAGTTATCGTGGCAACGGCCGGACGGACAGAGTCAAATTTGACCTCGAATTCTTCATCAGAGAGTCCAACCCAATCGCTTGAGACCATTTTCGGCGAAAAATTCGAAAACTACAGACATTTGGGCAAAATGATAACGCGATGTTCCCCAGAACATACGCGCAAAAATGTATCAGCTTCCAAAACATATATTCGTATAAAATTTCATTACAATGCCAGTAGTTTCGGCAAAATCGTAAAAGATGTATATACATTTTTGTTTCTTTCTTCAACGCCCTCTATCTTGAATACAGATGGCGTTACGAAAATTTTTTACTAAACAAACCCCCATTATTTTTCAGTTTTTTATCTATCCTAGAAACCTTTTCTTCGAAACACCCTGTAGATCACCCCATCCCAAACACTACTGGCAAATCCATATGAAAAAAAAATGGTTTCCACCATTATGCATTATTCACGATCTACACGATGCAAATTCGGACGGAATAGAAAATTTCACTCAATCGCTATTTTTCTTTCCCAAGCTTACGGGAAATCCATCGAGGGCCATCAGCAAATGCTTCGTGAACACATCAATGGTTTTACGTCCATCAAATTCAGCTAAAAGCCCTTTTGCATTTGCGAGATCCGTCCGCACTGACTCCGCGCCATTTATAGAGGGTATTAATTTAGTAATTACACCGAGGGAAGAGAATGAGGTAACACAGATGGGTGGTGCTTTCACACCTGTATTGCCGACCGATAAATAATATCCGTGTAATTCAATTACGATGGGGCGGGAACAGCAAAAATGGTTAGCTTCTAATTAAAAACTCATTCACGGTGTAATCTGTGTTTGCGAATATGTAATTATGGAAACCGTTATATTCGCTTCAGAGAGAGATATAATATGAATAATACTTTAAAAAAAAATTGGTGGTCCTGTGGACAGGAGCTTTCTGGCGCTCTTGTTCAAACAGACAAATTATATCTCCGAAAGTATTGGTTTCTCAGAGTTGGGAATTATATCAATGGATTCCTACGATAGAAATGCATCATGTAAGAAATTAAATTTAAAAAAAGAGTCGTTTGAAAAAAAATGCTTCAAAAATTATCTTATAAAAAAAAGAGCAATCTACAATGCTTCAATGCCTTAATGCTTCAAAAATTGTCATTAAATTTATTAATAAGTGGAAAAGTTTAACGGGTAATTCCGCAAAAGAAGCAGATTAAAAATAATTCTGCTGGTACCTGCCGACACGTGTTTCTGCTAGTTGGCTTCTTTCTTGGTTTCTTGGTTGCCCTGTCCTGAAGAAGCCAACTAGCAGAAACACGTGTCGTGTACCAGCAGAATTATTTGTAATCGGCTTCTTTTGCGGAATTACCCGTTAAACTTTTCCACTTTTTGATATTACTCCGCATGATCCATATTTCTATATTAAATTTATTTATCAATATTAAATGAGCAATCTGCAATGATTCAACCTTGTGGAATGGGTTGTTGCAACTTACACTCGATGCATAGTTTTCACAACTCGAAATACCTAAGGAAAGTATCATCGAAATGTCTAGAGCAAGGCTGGAGACAATCACAGCAGATTGTCCATTTATTCCTGATATTTGAGGAGGTAGTGGATTACGAACAAATTATTTTAATAGTTCAAAATATATCAATAAAATACTATCCTCTTTTCATAATTTAAAATTCAATAGTTCATACCACTAACACAATCTCTTCTGTATTATGAACCTTAACTCAAGAAAAAATGATTGATACACAAATGTAGATCCATATTCCAACATTTTTTTGCTAGCAACATTATGAAAATACTGTGTATAGGAGCATGTCTCACTACCACTACTTAAGGAAGTAAAAGGTAATAATAACCTTAGTGGTCAACGAACAGTAATTTCTTTTGATGATTCCATTATGTGCTTCTTTCCTATTGCCTCCATAAACTACATCAAAATAGTCTTGTATATATTCACAAATTCAAGAATCGAATACTTTGCTTTCCAAGAGAAAATATACAAATTGACAATCTCTAATAGCTAGAAAAGATGACAGTTATGAATAGTCACATAGACAGATTCTGTGTTCACATTCACATCACTGTGAATACATATAACTTACAATGTATTATTGAAACTTTGAAACATCTCCGAAAGTATTAGCTTGTTTAAGTTGAAAATAATAATAAGACGGCACCGCGGTAGAAGAAGAAGTTGAAAATAATCACAATGGATTCTTATGATGAAACTGAATCTTATTAAAATTTGAATTCAAAAGAAGTATTGTAAAAAAAAATTTTTTTTTCGTTACTCAGAAGCTATCAGACCGATTTTGCCCAGTAACGAACTTAACCGAGATATTTATCCCTCAAACCTACTCTGAAAATTTCATTTGCCTAGCTCATTCCGTTCGAGAGTTATCGTGTTAACGGCCGGCTGGACGGACGGCCGGTTGGACAAAATCAATTCCGACCACGGATTCTAGATCAGTGAGTCGAACCATTTTCAGCCAAAAATCCGAAAATTACAGACATTTGGGCAAATTGATAAACACTCTGTTCCGAGGAACAAGAGTGCCAGTAATCCGTGCACCCAGAAAAAGTTCAACAATATCATCGAAATTTATCTGGAATGTGTATTTAATTAAACTCAACAAAACAAAAACTCTAGGTATACCTAATGTATAAGATACATAAGTAAAAATTTTGACAAGCATTGACTTGAAGCAAGGAGCTTTTGCACGCATGTTCTATTGTCTATTCACCTAATTGGACACTCTTAATCTATAGACCGTTTTCTCAGCCTTTATGATAAGAATACACTATACTAATTGGTTCCTTTCTGGGTTTTCTCTCCCAAACTCCGAAAAATATCTCATTTTTGGCGCTCTTGTTCCTCGGAACAGAGTGCTTATCAATTTGCCCAAATGTCTGTAATTTTCGAATTTTTTGATGAAAATTTTCTTAAATGATTTGTTTCGACTCACTGATCAAGAATCCGTGGTCAAAATCGATTCTGTCCGGCTGGTCCGGCCGGCCCTCCGTTAACACGATAACTCTAGAATGGAATGAGCTAGGCAGTCGTAATTTTCAGAGTAGGTTTGAGGGATAAATATCTCGGTTAAGTTCGTTATTGGGCAGAATCGGTCTGATAGTTTGGGAGCAACGAAAATAAAATTTTTTTTTACACTGCAAATTTCAAAAATTTTATATGCAGTTTTAGCATAAGAATCCATCGATATAATTTCCAACTCTAACAAGCGAATACTTTTGGAGATATGATTTTTCAAAATTTCAATAATACATCATAGTTCTATGTATTCGCAGATTGTGAACACAGAATCTGTCTGTGTTCACTGTTCATAAATGCCATCTTATCTAGCTATTAGAGACTTGTCAATTCGTAGTTTGAAAGTATTTTCTGTTGGAAAAAAAAAGTATCCGATTCTTGAATTTGTGAATATATACGAAGACTGTTTTGAAACCGAAAATCATTATGACTGAATACATACTGAATAATTTATGTATAAATATTGGGGATGATGTTTCAGAAGATTTAGAATTGGATCATTTTAATGATGTAGTCTATGGAGGCCATTGGAAAGAAGAACTTAATGGAATCATCAAAAGAAATTACTGTTCGTTGACCACTGAGGTTAATATTACCTTTTAGTTCCTTAAGTTGTGAGACATGTTCCTATGTACAGTATTTGTATAATGTTGCTAGCAAAAAAATGCTGAAATATGGATCTACATTTGTGTATCAAACATTTTTTCTTGAGTTAAGGTCCATAATACAGAAAAAAATGTGTAAGTGCGAAGTAATGCGAACAGTACCTTCAGATGTCACGCTTCAAAATCGTCGACAAAAATTCGTTGATGCTTGGACCAAATATTTGTGCCACCACTGGTAGTGCGCTGTCCGGTATCGTGTCATGCGTTGTTGAGTGCGTAAGAACGGACTCATAATCGCCGATTTTTAGTCTTGTGTGAGATTTTCTTTGACGCCAAGAGGTAGAAAGAATTGGTTTCGACTGTCCTTTGAATATACGCACTTATCGATTAATTTCGGAGTAATCGAAGGATTGTTAGCTGGGGAAAATTATTGAAGCTGATGATTTTGGTTTTGGATTTGGAGATTTTGGAATATTGGCTCAATAAGATCGATCTTTTTCGGATTAACCAGGAGGCCATTTTTCTGCCTCTTTGTGTAGGTTCCTTGTTTAGGTTCCTTATTTAGGCTCCGTATTTGAGTTCGATTCAGACACCTTTTCAAGCGTGATTGACGATCGTGTGGATTATTTCTTTACTTCGTCATATCTAGAAATTGGAGGTTGGGAAATTTATCACGTGCATTCAGCGGGACGAATTTCTTCGAGACTGGACAACATCGCCGGAATAACAACTTTTTACCAGCCAAAGCTGTATGTGTCACATACAGCTTTGGCTTTCCTGTATCACCGACTAGCTCTGATTCTATTAGGGCGCCACCTTCTTTTAATGAGTTATTAAAAATGATACAGAAACTCAGGGCGTGGGAGTTTTAGAAATAAAGAAGGAAACAAGCCGATCAAACAATGAACATATATTAATTAGAAATATAATCACAAAATAAGCAGTATGTACATCAAAGGGGATGGTAAAGTGTGTTATCCAGAATAAGTTCACTATCGCTGATAAGGTTATGTTAAATATATTCACACAAGGTATCAATCAATAAATCTTTCAGAAATAAGTGGCAGTAATAAGTTCTGATCAACCCAAAGATGTCAAATACAATTCACAATGAAATATAGTTCCCAGATATCTGTTCACATAAATTCTTAAATAATGATGGTAATCAATGAACACTCATATATTTCAAATATTAATTTCTGCTCAGTAGCAGTATCAGATTAAAAATCGTCAAATAATATCAATGAAAACAAACAAAATGAAATCTACAATGGTCAGATGTCAAAGGCACAATAGAGTCTCTATGGTTCCATCAAACCTCAAAATTACCGTTTTCTATGGTCAAATGTCAAGCACTATAATTCTTGGTTTCGCCCAATTAGCGTTGAATTTCCAGATGTTCGAAATTAATAAATGCACTGACCTTATATTGTCCTTGATACCAAATTTTGTTCACAGTAATTTTCCCTTAATTGTATCAAACCTTAATGTAAAAAGTTGTTATTCCGGCGATGTTGTCCAGTCTCGAAGAAATTCGTCCCGCTGAATGCACGTGATTAATTCCCAACCTCCAATCTTTAAGAACTCAAATACGGAGTCTAAGTAAGGAACCTAAACAAGGAACCTACACAAGGAACCTATACAAGGAACCTATACAAGGAGGCAGAAAAAATGGCCTCCTGGTTAATCCGAAAAAGATCGATCTTATTGAGCCAATATTCCAAAATCTTCAAATCCAAAACCAAAATCATCAGCTTCAATAATTTTTACCAGCTAACAATCCTTCGATTACTCCGAAATTAATCGATATTTGCGTATATTGCGTATATTCAAAGGACAGTCGAAACCAATTCTTTCTACCTCTTGGCGTCAAAGAAAATCTCACATCAGACTGAAAATCGGCAATTTCGAGTCTTTTCTCACGCACTCAACAACGCATGACACGATACCGGACAGCGCACTACCAGTGGTGGCACAAATATTTGGTCCAAGCATCAGCGAATTTTTGTCGACGATTTTGAAGCGTGACAACCCCCTTCAAAAGATAGGTACAACCACAAATTTTTCATATTGCAGTATGGGCTTGTGATACATCGTTTGAAAGGTCGTGAGGTCGTGTCATTGTCTATTCATAAATGTTAGAACATTCAAAGCTTACTTAGGTTTTGTGAGCAAAATAATTGTTTTTTTGAAAACCTTTTTGCAACCCCTAGGCAAGAAAAGTAATAGTTTGCTGATTGATATATGTCTGCAAAATTAGTTTTTGCTGTCAATCGGAGAAAAAATAATATATTATGTTTATTTTGCAATTCAAGAGACATATTCACAAAACCATGATTCCAATTTCATAGTACTTTATTCATTTGAGATTTTGTTACTGAGAAAGTGGAAGTGTAAGACTGAGATACTCATTTTGTTGTTAGAATTTTGATATTCATTTCATATTTGGTTACTTTGAAATCTAGAAGAATTTTACTGCGTAAGGTTGTTGACATAAAAAAAAACTTTATTTCTAATGTAATTATGAACAAATAAAATTCAAATAACGAAACGAGTTCCTCAGTAGGACTGAGAGGTGTCAACCACCTTACGAAGTAATATCACACTGGATCATCTCACTTGTTCATTCTGGACAGAAAAGAGGAAATAATCTTGATTTGAGCAATCAAGCCGGATCCGATTCGGATCCGGCCGGATTTTTGAAAATCCGGTCGGATTGAAAATCACGCCGGAATGCAATCCCTCATTGTTGATCATAAGTTCGAGAGTTATGGAATCTAATCAAGTCGATCAATTCTTGGAGTTATAAAACATTTATGGATGAAAAAAAAATACATATAAAGCATGGAGGAAATTCGCTGCAAAAGTTCATTATTCGAGCTAATAATGAAGCGAAAAGCCTCAAGAGTACTTACTACAATAACTAGGCTCGGATTATATCAGCAGGCTAGAAATTCCTTATTAACCAATGTCAAGGGTCACTAATTCTGATCCTGTGCCATATTCGGAGGCAAATTATCCGCATAATTCGAATTTCAACCTTGTCAAAGCTACTCTCTGGTTACAGTCAACGTGTTCAAAGTTTCGAGCAGTTTGTTTGATATGAATTGCGTAATGAAATATTAATCTAAACGTATACAATTTTCCGGGTTAGTTAGCTCTTTATGTTATGATTGGACCACAATTTACATTTCCGGACGATGGGTGGAGGGTTCATATCAATAGACCGATATTTAAACTAACAGTTTTGGTGTTAAATGAAAATGTATAGGGGTACTCCATTCAGATAAAAAAAAGTAGGAAAGCCCTATGGACAGGGGCTTTGGCGTGCTGTCCAAATCTATAGGCAGAGCTGTCACCCATCCAGGTACTGAACTCACCCTTAGCTGCTTAGCTCCAGGAAAAAAAATACTATATCCGAGAATTTAAATCCGAACGTAAAAACAAACGTCCAACAAGAACTGGTACACTTTTTGGCTGAGAATAGTATCAAATGATTAGTTTGGTTGGTTCGAAAATGAACGGTGCTGTGTTTGCAGTGGCATAAAGTCCCATTCAAATACATTCGTCCACTATTGGTTCGAAAATGAAAAGTGTGTGTGGCGTATGGTGTCTATTCAAATACATAATTTAACTGTTGGGTCAAAAACCAACAGTGCTGCATTTGCGGTAGCATAAGGACTCACTCGAGTACATGCATTACATGACACAGTCAATATTGACGTTGACTGTGACACAGAATGATGCCATGTATAATATTTGCATGAGCTAATGAATGCATTGCATTGATTACTACATAGGAGAATTAATTCTTTCATAGTAAAATATGAGCCTCATTAAGATTTCTTCGGAACTCCCAATTTGCTTACACTGGATAACATGGGAGCTCAGAGATTTAAAAGCAGCTTGACTGTCAGAGTGGATTGCTATATCTCATCTCTGATAGTTTCTTTCTAGGTTCATTTCCACACGTCTCTCAATTGCTACTATTTCTGCCTGAAAGACGATCGGATAGGAGCCTAATGAAATGTATCCGGTAAGAGAGGACCAGGCTTTCTGGTTTTTGCGCGTATGTTCTGGGGAACATCGCGTTATAGTTTTGCCCAAATGTCTGTAACATTCGAATTTTTTGACGAAATTGGTCTCAAACGATTTAGTTCGACTCCCCGATGAAGAAATCGAGGTCAAATTTGATTCTGTCCGTCCGGCCGTCCGTTGCCACGATAATTTGAGAACGAAAAGAGCTAGCGACTTGAAATTTTCAAGGTGGGTGGCGCATCGCAATACGACGGACAAGTTCGTTAATGGGCATAATCGGCCCAGTGGTTTCCGAGTAATAATTTTGTTTTCAACCAATATAAATCCGATCGAATTGAAACTTGGTGAGTAGTTGTAGAATATGAACCTAAGCACGTTCGTGAAATTTTGGGCGAATCGTATGGCTAGAAAATTAAAAAAAAATTATTGAAAAATATTTTTTTTGTCACGATAACCTGAGAACGGAAAGAGATAGCGGCTTGAAAATTTCAGGTTATGTTGTGCATATGAATGCCACATTTGAGTTAGTTTATGAGCATAATCGACCGAACGGTTTCAGAGTTATAGCCATCTGAAATTTGGTGGTTTTTTGATCCTCATTAACTCGAAAAATACTGAACCGATTGAATTCAAACATGGTTATTAGTTGTAGAATGCCAACGCGAAAATGTTTGCGAAATTTGGTGAGGATAGTATTTGTAGAAAATTTTTAATAAATCATTGAAAATAAAAAAAAATCAATATATCAGTAACTATACGTTTAAAATTGCTGAAATTTTGCAAGAGCGTTCATTACCTAACTCTACTGCCAAGTTTCAAGTTTTAGCACGATCGGTTGAATATTGTTGGAGATTCGAGCATTCTTGTGTGAGTTCAGTAGATGGGTGACCGTTGCCTCGATAACTTTCGAACCAAAGGAGATAGGGACTTGCAATTTTCAGGGTAGGTTGCGTATCCAAAAGGGAGAGTTGAGTTCGTTTTTGGGCATAATCGGTTTAACGGTTTCCGAGTTATATCCACCTGGAATATTGTTTCCTTGATAACTCAAAAAATAAATATTCGATTGAATTGAAGCTTGGTAACTAGTAGTAGAAAATCAACACAAAGACGTGTTTAAAATTCTGTAAGAACCGTACTCCTAGAAAATTTTAAAAAAATGACGAAAAAAAAAATTTTAAGGCCGCGCCTCCAGAAAATTTAAAAAAAATCAGGAAAAAAAAATTGGTTCAAGCACTGACGTGAAGTCAGAAGCTTTTGCGCGTATGTTCTATTGTCCATTCTTCTGTATTGGACACCCTTAATCGAATTTACCTTGGTTGTTATGTCGTCCATTCTCCTGTATTGGACACTTAATTCGAATTTACCATGGTAAATTTGAATTAAGAGTGTCCAATACAGGAGAATGGACAACATAATTTACCATGGTAAATTCGATTAAGGGTGTCCAATACAGAAGAATGGACAATAGAACATACGCGCAAAAGCTTCTGACTTCACGTCAGTGCTTGAACCAATTTATTAATACTTCCATTACCAGTTCGGTTCCTAGATATTCTGAGAATGGATTTATGGGCCATTTTGTCTATCACAATGTGAAGTGGTTCCCATGGCTCCGTCAGACACTCTTATGCAAGCCTTTGTATTTTTTCGAGCGTTTTCCTCATATTATTCTGACTTATTTTTGTATACCAGATATACAGGGTGAGTCTTTGACCACTGCATTAATTGTAACCAAAGATTCCTCTCATCAAATGAAACACTTTTTTCATTTACCATTTTTCCAGATTCGGCTCAGTTAAGAAGTTACAAGCGTTTAAAGATTTCACAATGTGCTAATACACTCCCGCATATAAATTATCTATGACATTGTTGGCGGACGAGAATAAGGCATGGTAACGTGGTTTACAGCTTGATTCGGGATTCCAACGCTCAGGGACGGATCCATAAAAGTAGTGAAATTTCTGGAGTTTTCCATTTTAAAACATTCAATGAAGAATATCTCGAAACGGTGCGTTTAAGGAGAAATGCTGAAGAATAATATAATGTTCTAAACCGATGGAATATTCTTGAAATGACTCAAGAAAAACTTTATATGCTTTCTTTATGCTAATTTCGTTTAGTTTTATGAATCCACGAGTCCATAACTAAAAAACCAGTAGAAGTAGAAAATAATTAATATTTGGAAAATATGTATCATAGTTATAGGAAACTTTACGCCAACATTCATCTTATTCGAAAAAACGATGTCAAAGCTACAAAATAAAAACTGATTTTTTTCAAAATTTCAACAGCCTGTATCTTTTTACCTGAGCTGAATTTGGAAAAATGTTAAATGAAAAAAGTGTTTCATTTGATGAGAGGAATCTTTGGTTAAAATCAATGCAGTGGTCAAAGACTCACCCTGTATATTCTTTTGACTCTCTCATACGTGATTATGGGTCTCACAATAATGACGTACCATCACAGTTCATAAGCCTTACCGGCTAGATTTCTGCATTCCATTGCTTTATTAGCAGTGATTTCAACATGCACTTATTCCACAAAAGTTTACTATGTAGTGTTACTCCTAGATATTTAACTTCAGACTTCCATTTTATAATATCTCTGTTCAAAAACAGTGATATCACTTCTGGAAGTTTTCTTTTCCAAGTAAAAAACAGAAGCTCTGCGGTATATTATTAAAGAATACTTTGGGAAATATTTATTATTAAATGGGTCCTTTCTGGGTTTTCTCCCAGACTCTGGAAAATAATACTGAAAATCTCACAAAACACATGATGAACTGGGAATCGAAATAACGCTGATTTGGCAATTAAGAGCTGTCAAAGCTCTGTGAAACCCTTAAAAAGATATCAATTTCAGTAAACACCTGCTTAAACAAGATCTTTCTGGGCAAATACCTAATTGCATTTATCAAATCGTATTTTTACTTTGAAATACATATTTCTTCTTTCGCATGGGAAAACTATTTTTGGATATCTAATCATTTTCCAAAATTTGTGCCTAACTTGCGAAACTGATTCCTAATCATATTGCTATTACCAAGTTTTGTTGTATATTTCTCATCATTTTCATACTGGTGTGTCTGTCGAAGTGTCAAATATGTTCCTGTCATTCCAGAGAATGACATGAACTGGAACATATAACGCTATGAAATATGACATCACAGAATACTGAGAGTAATCATCCATATAAACACGTCATGATTACTTATATTCTTTCAACAAAAATCAAAAACTTTTGATAATTTGTTTGGTTGAATGTAAAACCAGTAGACCAATTCAACGCGATCTTTGGAATATATCGAAATTTTGGAAATATCTTCACCAATATAGATCCGATCTCAAATCTAGAACTTTAACTGTATAATAAGGTTTTGAAGGACCTCGTAAAATTTCAACGATATCTGACGGATAGTTTCTGATATAGAAAATTTTTTTAAATATTTTTTTTTATTTTGCAGACATGCCAACCTGACGAAATTGTATATGAATCTTCGTGTCGGTATTTTTGAACTAATGACCGTGCTTTGATTAGTTCAGATTAGTATTTTTCGAGTTATTGGGAAAACAAAATTTCAAATGGCTATAATTCTGCAATCACTCGATGTATTTTTGCCCATTAACGAACTTAGCCTGCTCATTCTTGATCAGTGGGTCGAAACTAATCATTTAAGATCATTCTCGTCCAAATATTCGAAAATTACAGACACTTGGACGAATTGATAGGCACTCTGTTCATAGAACAGCGCGCCAAAAATAAAATATCACTTTTGGAATATCTTACATAAATTACTATGTCGTACGAATTTTTCCGAAATAGACTTCGCATTTTACGCGAAAAAATTCAAACCACCAGAAAATTAATCCTTTCCCTTTCTCATTTATTTCTTTATTAATGAATGTAAAATCGCAGTTGGCCTTGGATTTTTATTGGCCGCTTCTTACTTTCACTTTCTAAACTGACAGCCAATATTGAATTCATCAATACTCAATACCTATACTAAAGTGAAGATGTAGATCGCCGAAGGAGACCAAGGGAAACTTTTTGAAAGGGTCCCTGTAAACGTGGTGTTTTTTTTGATGTTAGGTTTTGAAGGTTCTTGCAAAATTTCAGTGATGTCGGACAAAACCCTTTATGATATATAGAATCCAATGATTTTGAAAGATTTTTTAAAAATTTTCCAGTAATACGATCTTCTCAAAATTTCGCAAATATTTTTGAGTCGGCATTTTAGAACTAATTACCTTGTTTGAATAAAATCGGCATTGGATGTTTCAGTTATTGAGGAAATAACAACAAAATTTCAGATTCATATAACTCCAAAACCGTTTGGTTGATTATGCCTTTTAACGAACTCAAATATCGTATTTGGATTCATAACCTACTCTAAAAATTGCAACTTGCAACTTGTCTTTCCGTTCTCAAGTAATCGTAAGATAAATAATATTTTTTTCACAATTTTTTTGTGATACGATCCTTATAAAATTTCACAAACTTCTTTACGTCAGTATTATACAATTACTTACCAAGTTTCAATTCGATCAGATCTATATTATTTGAGTTATCCAGAAAACAATATTCCAGATGGGTACAACGAAAATAACTGCTCCCTTCTGATGGACAACCTACCCTGAAAATTGCAAGCTGCTATCTGTTTCCGTTCGAAAGTTATCGTGGCAATTTTCACCCATCCAGCTAATGAAATCGCTCTATGCTGGTCAGATCTCCAACACTATAGATCCGATCGTGTTCAAATTTGAAACTTGGCTGTGAAGTTAGGTTTTGAAGCCTTCTTCAAAATTCTAGCGATAGCAGACGGATAGTTTCTGAGATATACAATTTTTTCGAAGATTTTCAATTACTTTTTGAAACTTTTCCAGTGATACGATCCTCACGAAACTTGGTGAACATTTGTACGTCGGCATTCTTGAACTAATTACCACGTTTGAATTACAATGCTATTGAAAAAACGTTATCGTGGAAACGGCCGGATGACTGGACAGAATCAAATTTGACCTCGAATCATCAGTCCGTTGAGTCTAATCGTTTAAGACCATTTTCGGCAAAAAATTCGAAAATTACAGACATTTAGGCAAATTAATGATAACGTGATTTTCCCGAGACCATGCGGGCAAAAAAAAACATTTATCTAGAGATCACGGTTTGCGAAATTATAGGCCATGAGATTACAAATCATGGGAATAATAAACCGTCGTTATCTCTAGAGATTACCAAAAGGGGGTTTTTCAACCGTTGCAAGGAATCGAAATTGATTACGGAATCTTCATTAGCAAGTCATTCGAGCAAAATTAAATCGTCCCAAAAAGAGAGAATTTGACATTATTTTCTCCTCAGGATACTATCCTGTAGTATGATATGTGCCTTCCAACTCACCCTGTATAAAAAGGGATAAATAGCTCATTACTAATGATATATTTGAGTATTTATAGCACTGTTATTCCTCACACAACAAAGGGCCCAAAGTAGTAAAATCATCAAGTGCAAACTAACGACCAAAATAAGTACCCATCTTGCATTACACTGGGAATCTTCTACACGGATCATGGACTGGATAACTCGATCATTTCATTCGATACAACCCAAACATATACGAGGAAGAACCATCCAATCGTTAACCTAGATTTCCCTTCCAGCTTGTCAAAGGAGTTATCAATTTAGCTAAAATGCAACCGCTACCCGACGATATGCAGGGCCAGTTAGATGCGATTTTCTTCCGCCAAAATAGATTGAACCAGTGCGATAATGCTTTTCAAACAATTCGTTGATAGTAATCTCATCCTGTTCTTGAATTCAAACGGGATCTAGTTTCCGAACTGGTTTCGAACATTGCAGGATAATAAAGGGATTAGTTCAACTGCATGGAGTCGAAGATATGAGTATATTACGTAGGAGTAATGAGCTATTGTAATTGAACTATTTCTATATTAGATCGTATGCCTAATTAACAAGAATGAACTGACGACTGAATTGTATACCAACAAGTTTGGAAGAGCATTGTGGCTGGGGGCTTGGCTGTACAAACTATATGGTTTTGAAGGTTCTTGCAAAATGTCAGCGATATCTGATGGATCGTGTCTGAATACAGAATTGTTTACTCGCATGTTCTTTGGAACATCGCTTTATTTTTTTGCCCAAATGTCTGTAATTTTCGAATTTTTTGCCAAAAATTATCTCAAACGTTAGGTTTGACTCCCAGATGAAGAATTGGAGGTCGCATTTGATTAGGTCCAGCCGATAACTTGAGAACGGAAAGAGATAGCGACTTGAAATTTTCAGGGTAGGTAGTGCGTCCCAATATAACGAATACGTTCATTAATATGCATAATAGGCATAATGATTCATGAGTAATAATTTCGTTTTCAACCAATACAGATCCGATCAAATTGAAACTTGGTAAGTAGTTGTATAATATAAACTTAAAGATGTATGTGCAATTTTGTCAGAATCGTATGAGTAGAAAGTTTCAGAAAAAATTATTGGAAAATATTATTCATCTCATAATAACTTGAAAACGGAAAGAGATAGCAACTTGCAATTTTAAGGGTAGGTTGAACAGCCGAAAGCAACATTTGTGTTCGTTAATAGTCATTATCGACCAAACAGTTCTGATATTATACCTATCTGAAGTTTTATTTATATTTCCCCCTCAACTCTGAAAATATGAAATCAATCCAATTTGAACATGGTAATTAGTTAAAGAATGCCGACGCGTGAAATTTTACCTAATTTCGTGAGTATCGTATCTATGTTCTAAATCACTATGTGGATAATTTCGGATAGCTTGCCAGAATCTCAACTTTATGCCATAAACGCGAATTGATAGCGTGCAGTAATCCAATAACCTAGAAATAATCTATCAGAGATGTGATATAGCAATCCCCTCTGACAGTCAAGCTGCTTATCAAAGCTCTAAGCTCCCTTGTTATCGAGTCCAAGCTAATATGGGAGTGCCGAAAAAAACTCAATGAAGTAGGCAAGAACAATAGGGTCTCCTTGGTCTAGGTTCCTGGTCACGCGGGAACCACAGGAAATGAGGAGGCCAATACGCTTGTCAAGAAAGGAGCACAAACCCACTTTGTTGTCCCGGAATCCTACTGTGGGGTTGGTAGATACACCTATAAAAGTGATTTTCGGATGAGAAAAGAAACTGAAAGAGGTATTTTCTGGAGATCACTCACCGGAATGTATCACTACTAGGAATTAGGCTGGTTTTCCTGTCACGCTGACGGTCGGCGCTGACGGTCAGCGCTGACGGTCAGCGCTGATCGGTCAGCTCGGATCCTTTTAGTATCGCGCTGATCACATAGAGAAATAGAAGGATGCTATTGTCTCTGGCTCACTGAATGTGGATGCTTGTCGGTGCCAGCTAGTCAGCGGCGCCGACGCGCCGGCGCGTACGTGCGCGTATATAGCTCAGCGCTGTCGGCCGTCAGCGCTGCATGACTCGAAAACGCTACCTATAGCTACATACATATTGACCCATCAGCGCCGACCGTCAGCGTGACAGGAAAACCAGCCTTACTCCGGAACTTTGATACTGTCAGATCTAAGAAATACTTGGATCTCAGTAAGAACAAGCTGCACCCCCTCACTGGGTTCCTCACAGGGCACTGCGGCCTTAGGAAGCATATGATGAGATTAGGGCTAGCAGAAACTGACGAGTGCAGATTCTGTTGGGAGGAGGATGAAACTCTTGATTACCTGATAATGGAATGCCTCGCCTCCTCGCGATCTCGAACTAACGCAAGGAATGCTTTGGGCAAGAAATCTGCAGGAGTGAAAACACGTAGCCTCCTTGAAGCCATCCCAGATACTGGAGTTCATCAGAACTATGGAACTGGAAAGGCGAGCTTTAGATGGTGATGACTTCGACAGCTCTGACGGGGGGGCACAATAGACCTTAAGGTCGCAGTGCAACGTTACCCCATACAATAATATACAATATAATATACAGTAATCCAATTGTTAAAATTGTTGTACCTTCCAAGAAACTCATTGGAATCTATTCACCAGGCCAATAATCACAGATTCGTCAGCAACGCAACATACTGGTTCAACGTCTAGTCAACAGAATCACAATTTCATGCTATGGACATCTTGAAATTATAATCAGCAATACGAGAATTATATATATTGCTAACTGTCGACCATGTGCAAAAAGGTACTTCCATTTCAAAGGAATAAATTTGATTAAACATAATATAATATTCGTCAAGAGTTCCATTATTGCATTGATTAATTTGAAAAAGCTATAGGAAACTATCACACAGCTATATAGATACACTTATATGATAAAATACTAGATACTAGAGTATTTCAGGTATATAAGACACCTGGTTGATATGAATAATAATGCAGTGGACCTATGCGATATTATGAGATTAGAGTTTGCACATAAATATCAAAAGATTCAATTTCAACCCCCAACTACTATGGCTTATTCACACTAACATAACTACTATAATGGAGTCACCAATGACCCCATTAACTGATTAGTCATAAATTAATTATAGTGCTTGATATTGTGTTCTATTGTTACTTCGAATACTTCAATAAGTTTTAAGAACACAACGATGTGGTTTGAAAATTTTATTTTTGAGATATTTGATATACAGGGTGGTCCGCGAGTAACTGTACAACGTTTAATGGTGAATAGCTGGTACCTTGGGGAGCCAGAAAACAACAATCAAATATGGGCTAAGTCTTTTCGTTTCTGAGATACAGGGTGATTTATTGATTTTGGCAAAACATTCAGATAGCTATAACTCCTGAACCGTTCTACGTATTCGCTTCAAATTTGGCACGTGTTGTCATCTCAGGCCATCAAATTGTTCATATACACCGCACCGAAATTGTACAGACCAGGACTAGGAAATTTTGATTTCTACTTCCAGGTCAAATAAAACACCCTGTACATGGAATGCCAAATTTTCGGATTCACCATCGGATTCTGCATAGATTTTCCTGCCAAATTCCGTTTTCCGCGTGAACGGCACACCTCCCGTTCATTTTTTTTTCTCGAAAATAAGATCACACCTCCGAATATTAAGTGGTGTTACGGACCTGCATTTTGCAATAGGAAGCTCATGACATTAAATTCGGTTACAAAAACATTTTTTATATTGAGAATCGAAATGAATATAAATAATAAAACAAAAATTAAAGAAAAAAAAAGAAATTCAAAACACATTTGAATAACTTTCGAAGCAAAACTTTGATTAAAGTTGATTTTCAAAGATTCCCCCGTTTTCATCAATACATTTTCTTGCTCTAAGTCTAAGTTGATTGACAGCTTTTCTAATAGTATTAGGCTGGTTCCGTATCTCGCTACAACTTAATTCTATTGCAATAGGAAGCTCATGACATTGAATTCGGTTATAAAAACATTTTTTATGTTGAGAATCGAACTGAAAATGAATAACAAACCACAAATTATGAAGAAAATGAAGAAATTCAATATTCATTTGAGTACCTGTCTATCTCTCGAAACAAAATATTTATTAAACTTTGTTTTCCGTACCAGTATCGCATAGACATTCTGCTACATGCTACCACAAATAAAATAATCCGTAATATTATGTCCAGACTACAGAAATATTGAATTTCTTCATTTTCTTCATAATTTGGGGTTTGTTATTCATTTTCAGTTCGATTCTCAACATAAAAAATGTTTTTATAACCGAATTCAATGTCATGAGCTTCCTATTGCAATAGAATTAAGTTGTAGCGAGATACGGAACCAGCCTAATACTATTAGAAAAGCTGTCAATCAACTTAGACTTAGAGCAAGAAAATGTATTGATGAAAACGGGGGAATCTTTGAAAATCAACTTTAATCAAAGTTTTGCTTCGAAAGTTATTCAAATGTGTTTTGAATTTCTTTTTTTTTCTTTAATTTTTGTTTTATTATTTATGTTCAGTTCGATTCTCAATATAAAAAATGTTTTTATAACAAATTTAATGTCATGAGCATCCTATTGCAAAATGCAGGTCCGTAACACCACTTAATATTCGGAGGTGTGATCTTATTTTCGAGAAAAAAAAAATGAACGGGAGGTGTGCCGTTCACGCGGAAAACGGAATTTGGCAGGAAAATCTATGCAGAATCCGATGGTGAATCCGAAAATTTGGCATTCCATGTACAGGGTGTTTTATTTGACCTGGAAGTAAAAATCAAAATTTCCTAGTCCTGGTCTGTACAATTTCGGTGCGGTGTATATGAACAATTTGATGGCCTGAGATGACAACACGTGCCAAATTTGAAGCGAATACGTAGAACGGTTCAGGAGTTATAGCTATCTGAATGTTTTGCCAAAATCAATAAATCACCCTGTATCTCAGAAACGAAAAGACTTAGCCCATATTTGATTGTTGTTTTCTGGCTCCCCAAGGTACCAGCTATTCACCATTAAACGTTGTACAGTTACTCGCGGACCACCCTGTATAGGAATAAAATAAAAATATGCTTTGATTTTCGACCCAAAATAAATATAACTGATTGATTGGTCCATAATATAATGAAAATAAGAAACTGCTATGTTTTTTTCTAATTTGTCTAATTGAAAATAATATGGCCTCCGCCTGTGAAAGAAAATTCGGATCCAAAAATTGTATCAAAAAAAAAAATAATGACCATATTTTTGACCTTACATATTTAGTGAGATGGTACTCTTGAGGTTGCAAGAAGGTCTTGAGACCACTTATGTATATCGGCTTAGTCCGCAGTAATAGTTCGTAGAAACTTAATGGTCTGCTGCAGAATAAACTTCATCTTCCTATAAGTCCGATATTACATATCCCTTACTAATTACAAACGCTGTATCATGATAGTGTTCACTCTCATTGTCAGTGTCAATACTATTTAGGTCAATATGGTCATTGCTAGCCTCAACAATGTCTGGTGCATCCCTTCTAGATGTAAATACTCGAAAACATTGTTGGATGTCACCCCTACACCGTCAATGCTCGCGAAATCATTATTCATTTTGATGTAATTACCAAAAAAGCACAACTATTATCGTGGGGTCTGATCTGACCCCAAATTTAAATATCTTCTGATCAATTAGAATGAAACTAAAACACTAAACGGCAAGTGAAAGAATGCACCGAAGTGTGGGAATACTTACAACGCCAGCGCTTGAGATCAGAGCTTGTGCTACATTATTCAGTGAAATTTAGAGAGTGGGGTCAAATTTGAACCCACGATAGTAGTTCAGGGTTAAATAAATTACTAAAAAATATTATTCATCTCACGATAACTTCAGGTCGGAAAGAGATACCGACTTGCAAATTTCAGGATAGGTTGAGCATCCAAATGCAACATTTGAGTTCGTTAATAGGCATAATTCCCTAACGGTTTAGGAGTTATACCCATTTGAATTTGGTTGTTATTTCCTCAATAACTCGAAAAATACGAAACCAAAAAACATGGTTATTAGTTGCAGAATTGCTAAAATTCTGGCTGAATTGCATGAGGATCGTATCAGAGAATATTTTTAAAAAATCATTGAAACAAATTTTATACATCAGAAACTATTCGTCCGACATCAACCGAACTTTTGCGAGAGCTTTCAAAACCAAACTCTACTGCCAAGTTCCAAGTTTGAACATGATCGGATCTATGTTGTTGGAGATCTCAGCCTTGGGCGAGTTCAATAGCTGGATGGGTGCCTTTTGCCTCCATAACTTTTGAACGAAAAGAGATGGGGAGTTGCAATTTTCAGAGTGGGTTGCGCATCCTAATTGGAGAGTTAAGTTCGTTATTGGGCATAATCGGCCCAACGGTTTCGGCGTTATACCCATATGGAATATTATTTTATTTCCTGTGTGACTCAAGAAATACAGACCCGATCAAATCGAAGCTTGATAACTAGTTGTAGAATATCGACATGAAGACAGACGTGTTCGGGATTTTGTGAGGACCGTAGTATTGTATTGTATTGCAAAAAAAAAAACTTGAGAATGGAAAGAGATAGCGACTTGCAATTTTCAAGGTAGGTTGCGCATACGAATGCGATATTAAAGTTCGTTAATTGGCATAATGGGGAAAATTGTTTTGGAGTTATACTCATCTGAAATTTTGTTGATATTTCCTCTATAACTCAAAATATACAAATCAGATCGAATTAAAACTCGGTGATTATTTGTAGAATGCCGACTCACTAATTTTCTCGGAATTTCGTTAATATCGTATCCTGGAGCTGCTTGAGGAGTGTTTTTTCGTATTTCAATTCCAATAGAATACATTTGTCACATTTAAAAATTCTGTGATCATAGACGATTTTCTACTGAAGTCTGACATTAAAATACACTGATCAACAATTGCTAGGGATCACTTATGAACTTCACTTCATTTGTATTTTTTTCAAGTTATCTCGTGAATATCTGTACATTATATGTTCTCTAAGGAAAAATTAAGATGTTTTGAGTTGATTATATCAAATTTTTCCTCACTTCATCGGCTCTTGTTCACAAAATCGATTATTATCTGTAGGCTGTTACATGTGGAGTGAAAAGCAATGTGGTATTTGTTATTAAATCTGTTTTTTTCTCTCGTTCAAACACATAAGGTGACAATAATTGAAGAAATGAGAACAATATTAGCTTATCAGTCATGCCGAGAAGACGTTTGGCTCCTGCGCAACTGGACCAAATCATACGGTGGATACAGGAAGGTTTGTCCCAGCGAGAAGTGTCCCGGCGGTTGAATGTTTCGCAAAGTGTCGTGAGTCGGGCTTGGAATAGGTTCATCCAAAACGACTCAGTAGCTTATGTTCATGGGGGAGGTCGGCAGCGCAGTACAACAGCTGCCCAAGATCGTCTTTTGGTTCTCAATGCTAGGAGAAATCCCACTTACCCGGCGTCGCGGCTCAATAGATCACTGAGAGTTGCAACAGGAGTTCTAATTTCGAACCAGACTGTAAGACGACGACTACATGTTCGTGGTTTGAGAGCACGAAGGAGGATACAACATCCCCGTTTGAATAGGGAACACCGGGTTCATCGACGGCAATGGGCTGAGGAGCACCGCAATTGGACAGTTGAAGATTGGAGCCGATGTTTATTTACGGATGAGTCTAGATTTCGTTTGGTCAACTCCGATGGACGTATCCTTGCTTGGAGGGAAATAGGTCGAAGGTATGCAGAACAGTTTATGGTACCCACAACAGCTTTTGGCGGAGGTTCTATATGTGTATGGGGAGGCATTTGTTTGAACCAACGCACAGAGTTGGTTGTTCTGCAGAACACCACAATGACCAGCCAGAGATATCACGATATGATTATTGAACCCATAATTGTTCCGTTTGCGGCTGCCTTGGGCGAGAATTTCATTTTAATTGACGATAATGCCCGTCCACACCGTATTCGTCTGGTTAATGAAGCGCTAGAAACTCATGCTATTGATAGGATGGACTGGCCAGCTCGCTCTCCAGACATGAATTGCATCGAACATGTCTGGTCTGAGATGTCTAGACAATTGTCAACCTTAGAACAACCGATCAATAACCTGGAGGACCTTTCTAACGCTTTACGGGATATTTGGACGAATTTGCCCCAAAATTTTATAAATCGTTTGACTGAAAGTATGCCTCGTAGGGTAGAATGCTTGAGACGAGCTCGTGGGGGGCCAACTAGGTACTAGCTTAACCGAAACTTCAGCCTTCTTGTGGTGTCATCATAAAATTTTTATGTTATTCAAACACAGAATTTTGAGTGTTCCTAATAAAGTCTTTTTTTCTCTCCAACTTTCCATTTTTTCATTCTTTTCTCAAGTGAACCATATTATCAACTGAAAATACTCTAATATCTGACTAAATTTATAATCTTGGAGCGAATAATTCAGAAATAAATCTAGAAAAAGTAAGTGATCCCTATCAATTGTTGAGCAGTGTAGTATGAAATGTATTAATATATTATAAAAGCTGAGAAAACAGTATATATTGGTGCTAATTCGTAGTAGAATGTCCAACAGACATGAGTAGACAATAGAACATGCGCGCAAAAGCTCCTGACCTCACGTCAGTGCTTGAACTAATATTTTTGTGGAAACTTCTCCGAAACATTACTAAATAGTTGTTTTTCTAAGCAATTTCAAATTAATAAATTTTTTATTTTAGTAGATATTTTTAAGAGCGAAAACCCAGAAATTAGATGGATTTAGATGGAATGAGACTGAAACGTATCTCTTCAATAATTTCATGTATACCTAACAGTGGCATTTCTGGTTTAAATGCATGCCGTAATGAAGATATTGAGTAGATATCAAAACTTGAGTGAATTCGGCGATTAGATATCGATGGCAAGCAGTAATAATGACTTTCGGCCTTGAGGAGGTATCCAATTTGGTTACGGGCATGGAATTCTGTCCATTGTTGGGACGGGTTCTCAAGAATTCTCGAAAAAATAAATGGGTGATGATTGAAATGGGATACGCAAATCTCTAGGTATTGATTTTGAACTACAATTGATCTATTAGAAAGAAATGTGGAAATTGGAAATGATAGATTAATAGAATATTTAGTAGATATTGTTATGAATATTTTTGAAAACTTATAAATTGAATGGCGATAATTATTTTGCACTAATTCGAAATTATGTCGTTCCAAATCCTCAAGTTCCGCGGAATACGATATGGTTCCAACAGGATGAAGCACCACCACATTGCCAACGCAATGTCCGACAGTACCTCGACGCAACATTTCCAAATCGGTGGATAGAAAGGCGAGGAAAGATCGAATAGCCAGCGTGATCCCCTGATCTTAACCCATTGTACTTCTTTTTATGGGGATATGTGAAAAGTATTGTGTCAAAACTAAACCGCTTTATTTTAATGACCTAGAATTGAATAACGCTTGCAATTCGGTCGATCACTACTGAGTTGTTCATTCATAATTTTTCGGCTTCATTTTGTATTACATTTTAGTTTTTGGTATTGTACCAAATTGCGCTAATCATTTGATTTTATTTTTTTCTAATTTGATTTCTGCAATAAATATGAAAGTTATAACCTTTCTGCATAGGGAATGACGAGACCTTTCAAAAGATGTATCACAGGCCCATACTTCTTATTTGAAAAATTGGGGGATCAACCTGCCTCTCGAAGGGGGTAGGGTTCGCATTTTTACGGAGAAGAATGACAATTTAAAATTTAAGTTTGACGTGTTTCCATAAATATGTACAGTAATCAAGATAATGAATTTATTCCATTTGGCTTTTCCACATTATATGAAGTCTATACGAATAACTCAATTCATAACATATTTGCTGCAAAAATTTGAATTCGGAAAGTATTAAAATCACCAACTGACAACTTCTGCACTAACCTTTAGTACAAAAATAGTCCTACAACCTTTTTTGCTCTTAAGAATCTTTGCAAGTTGTGGATTTTGAATATATGACACACATGTTTTTCTGATAAATAAATTTCACCTCAAACTCACATTTTGTTGCAGAAATTCCAGATGAAGAGCCGGTCCTTAGATCCGACGTCCACAAGATAACACCTGGAGCTCGAATGACAGCGAATTGCACAACACCAGGCTCATATCCTTACATGAATGTTACATGGCTGATAAATGACGAAGATGTGAGTAAATTCATTGCATTTCGTATGAAAATTCAACCACTGAAACGTGAAGAATATAAATCGTATCCTAACCGAATGTGTCATAGCCACATGGGACGCTAGAATGGCTTAAATGATTAAATGATCTTTCCGTAAAATCATACATATAACTTTTTATCATTAGAAAATTACAGTTAGAGTTCATGAATGTATAATGCTGGGGCCACACTATCGCGATTCTGCGAATATTCGCGTTGTTGCTGCAAGTGTGGCCGGGTACTTCGTCGAATCGCGGTGTATTCTGGCGAAGTAGAATATAATTCGCTGGGCTGTCGGTAAACTGCCACGATTCAAAGGGTTTTTAATGATGCAAAATTCGACTTCGATGTTCAGTTCAGTAGCACTCCAGATTTTGAGTGCATGTTGGATTTCGGAGGAAATTTACTACTTGTAGTAGATAATTTTTCAACGACATATAATAGAACGCCACTGCTTCCTCCATTTCAATTCTAAAGAATAATCGTCACGTCAAGTTGACTGCAGAAGTAGACAAGAACATCGCGACGAAAACTTCGCGATGTTTTCATCGCGATGAAGTCATAAAAATTGTTTCAAGCACTGACGTGAAGTCAGAAGCTTTTGCGCGTATATGGTACAGAAGAATGGACAACATAATTTACCATGCTAAATTCGAATTTACCATGGTACAGAAGAATGGACAACATAATTTACCATGCTAAATTCGATTAAGGGTGTCCAATACAGAAGAATGGACAATAGAACATGCGCGCAAAAGCTTCTGACTTCACGTCAGTGCTTGAACCAATTTTTTTTCTCGTGATTTTTTTGAAATTTTCTAGGGGTGCGGTTCTTAAAATTTTTTTTTTCGTCATTTTTTTCAAATTTTCTAGGGGTACGGTTCTTACAAAATTTTAAACACGTCTTTATGATGATTTTCTACTACTAGTTACCAAGCTTCAATTCGATCGAATAACTATTTTTTGAGTTATAATAATAATAATATAATAATAATAAGCTCTTTATTTTCTACAGGTTAAACCCAATTACAGAAAATATTACAAAATAAAAAGATACAATATAGAACAATCATCATCACCTAATACAGTTTATCAACATCATCTAATACAGTTTATCATCATCACCCAATACAATTTAGATATCTTTCTCTAATCGAAGCCAATGAGTCATGGAAAACATCACAACCTTCACAAATGGAATTGAGCAATGCACACATAAAATGCATAGGCGTTCGTAGCATATAATTAGTCCGACGCGGAGCTAGGTAAAACAGAGGTCTAGTTCTCATAACTGATCCAGGTACATAGAAATTAATTTTTGCTAAAAGATATGGAGAATCAACTCTATTGTGAACAAGACTGTACAGGAAGGAAATTGCCTGCAAACTGCGCCGATTATCCAGTGACAGTGCGTCAAATCTACGTAGTAGCTCAGTATGGTCGGAACCTCTAGGAGGGTAGATTCCATCCTCTCTATAGGCAATGAATTTATAGAGTCGGCGCTGAATCGATTCCAGGCGCTGTTTGTGACAGGAGTAAATAGGCTGCCAGATGAAAGAGGCGTACTCAAGTTTGGATCTCACTAAGGCGTTGAACAAGAGAATTAGCGTTTTTGAACTCGAAAAGTGCCTTCCATTGCGGATTATGAAACCATACAACATTGAAGCGGCGCCCACCAGGTTGTTAACATGTGGAACGAATGTAAGCTTGCTGTCAAACAGTATTCCCAAATCCTTGATCACCTCCGATCTGGGCAAACCGCCCCCTCCAAAAGAATACTCATAAATGAGTGGGTCACGCTTCCTTGTGAACGATATGGCACTACATTTAGATACATTCAGAGTCAAACCGCTCGCACCACACCAATCCAGCAAAACGTCCATAGCACTCTGCAAAGTATAACAGTCGTGCATAGATTCAATTCGATGGAAAAGCTTGAAGTCGTCCGCAAACACCAACTTAAACGTGCAGATATTATCGATTAGATCGTTGATAAATAATAAGAAAAGGTATGGTCCAATATTAGATCCCTGAGGTACACCGGAAACGGACACATACTCAACCGAACGAAATCCGTCAATCACCACATATTGCCTACGATGATGCAAGTAGGACTCCAGAAGATTCGTCAACCCCGGGCTGAATCCACATTCACTCCTCAACTTTCTGAGCAAAATTTGATGGTTCACCTTATCGAAAGCTTTCTGAAAGTCTGTGTATATCACATCAACTTGTCCAGAATCATCCAACACCTCAAAGAGGAACTGAGAGAAAGAAGCTAAATTCGTGATGCAGGATCGTCCCGTCATAAAACCATGTTGTTCTTGATTTATTATGCTTCGAGTAGATGGATAAATTTTATTATAAAGTACAACCTCGAAAATCTTTGAAAAGTTGGATAACAGTGCAATCGGTCTATAGTTAGATATAATGGCCCTATCACCAGTCTTTATAATGGGTATGATCTTTGCTACCTTCCACATGGTGGGAAAAACAGATGTACGGACAATCAGGTTGAATATTGTTGCAAGAGGCCCAGCCAATCTACCAATAGTATCCTTCACGAGGAACCCCGGAATACCATCTGGGCCGGCCGTCTGTCCACCCTTCAGCTTCCTAGTGGCCTTCATTACATCGTCCTCAGTTATGACACCAACTACTATAGCGGACTCAACCGACAGGGCAACATCCGACGCATTGCCGACCACATCAGTCCCATCAAACACCGAACTAAAATATCTGGCGAAAGCATTCGCGATATCCTGTGGGTTCTCATGGCATCGCTCGTCATCCCGCATACGCCCCGGCAACCTGGATGAACCTTTTTTAGCTCGTATAAACGCCCAAAAGCTTTTGGGATCCTCGTGGAAGCCTTCCTCGGACTTCAAAAGAAAATCACGATAGGCGGAAGATATTTTAGACTTGACAACACAACGTAAGGATCTGTATCTATTGTAGTAAAATTCTGTTCTGTACGATTTGAAGTTCTTGAATGCTTTCTCTTTCAGATATATATAATCTATGATCTCCGATGTGAACCACAAGGGGAATCGACGGTTTTTAATAATTTTTTTGGGAATACTTCTTTCAAAAATCGCATTGAGTACAGCATATAGTCTGTTGCACGCCTCGTCCGAGTGAGAAACCCCCGAAAGCATGGACTCCCAATCACTCTCAAATATCAAACGGTAAAGCAGGGGGAAATCGGCTTTTCTGAAGTTGTATTCTGTGGCTCTGTCTACGTTTAATGGCGGAGCCCCCCTGTCAGGCTGGACACCACAAAAACTGAAGTGCATCGGAGGGTGGTGAGGATCCGCGGGCACGGCAGAAAATTGATCTTTCCACACACGACAATTCAAGTTAGAGAACAACAAATCAAGCAATCTACCGTTAGCATTCACAATATCATTGAACTGTCTTAAATCAAGAATCCTAGCAAACGTTCGCACAGCCAAACTTTTGTTGTCTACAGATTCCGGGTTAACATATGAAGGAGAATTGAAATCTCCAACGATAACTAGCTTAGTGTCGTGTAAAGCATTTAGGCATTGTAACGAGTCCAAAAACAACTCAAAAGAAATCATGTCAATATTTGGTGGTATATAAACAACAACTATACAATATACATTACCAGGGAGAATAACCCTGCAACCCACAACATCAATACAAGGAACTAGTCTTTCTACATCTGTTAGATCAATACGTTCTGAATTATACTTCTCATGAACTGCCAACACAACTCCGCCACCGGTGGTACACTTACTTGCATCAAGATCGCGATCGTGTCTATAAACATTGTAGCAATTAGGAAACAGTTCAGCCTCACCCACAGAATCCTGCAACCATGTCTCAGTAAGACAGATCACGTCAAAGTCACAACTACTAACGGAACACAAAAACTGATCAGTTTTAGAATTCAACCCACGAACATTCTGGTAATAACAGGAAATTAAACTACTGCAATTGGGCCGTCCCGGTTTAAAGAATTCACTGTTGGAACACCCCGAATAAACCGAATCCCCACATCTTCTCCTCTGGCCCTGCGAACCGTCACCTCGGACTTCATCTCGTCGTAATACCTCATCTGTCTTGGTGTTTTATCCATGGAGAGCGACACATGCGAATAATCAGCATATGTTTTCAGCTGTTTAGACTTCCTCAAGAAACCCAGCACCTGCGATCTATTGCTCATAGTTAACTTCACTGGACGAGGCCTGGTAGCGGCCGGATTGAACCTGCCCAAGCGGAACAGGACGTGGCCATCGATACAAAAATCTGGGATTAAAGTCTTCAAGACGTTCTCAACATTTTTAGCCTCTTCCGCTAATCTACAATCCCTGCTTTGTCCGCTAGGCAGTTCGTGTAAGCCGTAAATTACCAAATTATTTTTCCTCTGCATACGATCCTCAATCTCCTGAACGACCTCCTCAAACTGTTTTCCATCCAAACCCGATGACCCCGCAGCTCCATCCATAACCGATTGAACATCCGCATGAAGTTTTTTTATCTGCTCCTGCAGTGATACTATGACAGCCTTCAATGAATTTACATCATTTCCGATGCCTTCACAGCTTCTGCAACTCCAACTAAGGGATTTCTTCGAGTTTATCACTCTTATATCCGAAGAAGACATTCCAACGCAGCTATTTCCAAACTTGTGACCACATATAGCACATTTAAGCAACAAATGTGTTTCAAATTGCTTCCTGCAGCAGTTATCAGGGAAGTAATATTCCAGGTGGGTATAACTCGGAAACCGTTAAACCGATTATGCCCAAAAACGTCCCTATCTCCTTTCGTTCGAAAGTTATCGAGGCAACGGTCACCCATCTACTGAACTCACACAAGAATGCTCGAATCTCCAACAATATTCAACCGATCGTGTTAAAACTTGAAACATGGCAGTAGAGTTAGGTTATGAAGGCTATGGCAAAATTTCAGCAATTTCAAACGAATAGTTACTGATATATAGAATTTTTTTTTTTAATTTTCAATGATTTTTTTTTAATTTTTCACAAATACTATCCTCACGAAATTTTGCAAGAATTACCTCGTTGGTATTCTACAACTAATTACCATGTTTGAATTAAATAGGTTTAGTATTTTTCGAGTTAATGAGGAACAAAAAACAACCAAATTTCAGACGGTCATATCTCTAAAACCGTTCGGCCGATTATGCTCATAAACAAACTAAAATGTCGCGTTCTGGTGCACATCCTAACCTGCAAACTTCAAGCAGCTATCTCTTTACGTTCTCAAGTTATCGTGACAACAAAAATATTATTCAATAATTTTTTTTTAATTTTCTAGCCATACGATTCGCACAAAATTACACAAACGTGCTTAAGTTCATATTTTACAACTACTCACCAAGTTTCAATTCGATCGGATTCATATTGGTTGAAAACAAAATTATTACTCGGAAACCACTGGGCCGATTATGTCATTAACGAACTTGTCCGTCGTATTGGGATGCGCCACCCACCCTGAAAATTTCAAGTCGCCAGCTCTTTTCGTTCTCAAGTTATCGTGGCAACAAACGGACGGCCGGCCGGACAGAATCAAATTTGGCCTCGAATTCTTCATTGGGGAGTCGAACTAAATCGTTTGAGACCATTTACGTAAAAAAATTCGAAAGTTACAGACATTTGGGCAAAACTATAACGCGATGTTCCCCAGAACATACGCGCAAAAATGATCGCCTGCAAGTGTGGGCCCAGCACAATACATACTAATGATGGGGCATCTGAGTAAGCGTTTAATTCGGTACTACGAATTTGACTTGCTATAAATATTATTTTGCATCACTGAAATATATCAATAAAGGTCGTTTCATATACAGATTCACTGAACTATTTAAAAAATCTAGACATTTGAACAGAAACGTAAAGATTTGTAGGGAACTAGATCCTTCTTATCAATTTTACAACAAGAACCTTAGTGAAATAATAATTTTACGATATATCATAATGAATCTACAGGGTGATCCAACGAAAATTTAACTTCTTGATTTTCCAAATTTAAATTGAAAATATGGAAAATTGCTCGGACCCATTAATTTTTGATTCGAGCAGAAAGAACTTTTCCGCTTTTTTCATCCCCGTAACTTAAACGGCCTAACGGGGGTGAGCACAACCCCTTGATTTTGGATAGGGATGAGGGTTGTTGCGATAACTATGTTTGAAGATCGTACTATCTGACCCTAAAAATTCGGTTCAAAATATACGTCGATAATGAAATAACAGCGAAGATAGTGAAAGAGGCAATGTGGAATTTATCTCGAGCATTTTATTCGTATCCGACAACAAAAGAGTAGAGGGACCATGTTTTTTATTCACCTTAGTCTATCGTAATTTTTAAAGAACCTTACAGTGTGTCAAAGCGATTGTAAATTTGTAGTAGAATTAAAATGGTGAATTCCGTAGAAAAAAGGGCGAACAACAGTGGCTTTATTTAACGAACGACATCCTGGAAAAAAAGTATCCGCTGCTTACGTTGTGCAACTGGTTGCCGAATTTGACGCTACGGGTTCAATCGGAAACAAAAAGAAGGAGCATGAAAGAGACGAAGCGAAGGACATGGCTGTTATAGGTCATGTAGCAATGGATCCGACGTTACTCGGAAATTATCCAATGTATCTGGTTTTTAAGGCACAACAATCATGAGAATCCTGAATCAACATAAATTCCATCCTTATAAGATACGATTGGTTCCGGAACTGAATGAGGATGATCCCGATCGCCGACTCCAATTCTGCGAAGTTGTCAGTGGAATTATTAGCGGTAATCAAAACTACTTTTTCGATATCTGTTTTTCGGACGGGTGTTCATTTTACCTTAACGGCATTGTAAACCGGCATAACTATCGGTATTGGAGAGACGGAAATCCTAGATTATTTCGTGAGGTGCATACTCAGCGTTCCCTAAAATTAAATATTTGGGCGGGTATATATGGAAATCACATAAGCGGCCCTTTTTTATACCCGGTAATCTCACTGGCCAAATTTGTCGAGATCTATTGGAGAACACTTTTTATCCAGGCCTCGTGCAAGTATTAGAGAATGCAGAAGACCGTCAAACGATCATTTTCCAACAAGATGGCGCACCACCTCACGCCTGGATTGGAAAAGGGATAGATATGAGTGGCCACCTATATCACCTGATCTGGCTCCACGGGGGTTTTTTCTATGGGGTCACCTGAAATCCAAGATTTACGCTACCTAGCGTGAGTCACTGGATTGCTTGCGAACTCGGATCATTAATTAATGCCGTCAAATTACACCATAAAGCTTGAGTAATGTACGTGAACGTTTTCAGCAAAACTTATATTACTGCATGGAAGTGTATGGTGCCCATTTCCAGCATTTAATAAACTAATCACTAAAGTAAGTACTCCTCGACTATTTTACCTGTCATTTCAAAATTCAAGATCAGATAGTACTCGATAAGATCTTCAAAATGAGGTATCGCAACACCCCTCATCCTCGTTCAAAATCTAGGGGTTGTGCTCACCCCCGTTAGAGGTTGCAGTTACGGGGATGCAAAAAGCGGAAAAGTTGTTCCCCCTCGAATCAGAAATAGACGTGTCCGAAGGATTTTCCACATTTTCATTTTAAAGCCAGAAAATCAAGGTGTTAAGTTTACCTTGGACCATACTGTATACATACTGCTCCACAAGAGTTAAGGAAGTTCAGAATCTTTGCGACCGTTTCAAAAGTTTCCGTTTCTTGTCCACCAAATGTTCATAGACGAGAAATCAAATATTTACTTTTTGGCTCTCTTTTTCCTCGGAACAGAGTGCTTATCAATTTACCCAAATGTCTGTAATTTTCGAATTTTTTGCTGAAAATGGTCTCAAACGATTTGATTCGACTCACTGATCAAGAATCCGTGGTCGAAATCAATTATGTCCGGCTGGCCGTCCGGCCGTCCGTTAACACGATAACTCTTGAACGAAAGGAGTTAGAAGATTTAAATATGCATGGTAGGTTTGGAGCGTAAATATCTCGGACGACTTCGCGAACGGGCGAAATCCACCAAGTGGTTTCGCCTGCATGCGAAGTTTTGTATTGATCAGGTTGCCGTAAAGCGTAAAAAAAAATTTTTTTTTATTTTAAATTTTGTTTCTACAATAACTCTCGAACAGAATAAGCTAGGCATTTGAAATTTACAGAGTATGTTTGGGAGATAAATATCTCAGTTAAGTTTGTTATTGGGCAAAATGCGCTGGATGGTTTCGGAGTAACGAAAAAAAAAATTTTTTTTCAACTCACAAATTCAAAATTGATATAATTTTCAACTTCAACAAGCTAATACTATCGGAGATATGATTTTTCGAAATTTCAATAATGAATCGTAGTTCTGTTTTTTTCAAATGATAATTTTCGAAGCTTTTTTTTTAAACGGTACTTTTTTTAAATTTAATTTCTTTCATGGGGCAGTTCTTTCATAAGAATCCATTGATATAATTCCCAACTCTGAGAAATCAATACTTTCGGAGATATAATTAGTCTGTTTGAACAAGAGCGCCAAAAAGCTCCTGTCCACAGGGCTTGAACCAATTTTTTATATCTGATCTGAACTGAACTTTTTAGTTTTAGGCAGTTCTTGTCGTTTGAGACCATTTTCATGCAAACATTACAGAGATTTAGGTAAATTGATAAGCACTATGTTCCGTGGAAAAAAAATGGGTTCAAGCCCTGTGAACAGGAGCTTTCTGGCGCTCTAGTTCAAACAGACAAATTATATCTCTGAAAGTATTGGTTCCTCAGAGTTGGGAATTATATCCATGTATTCATATGATAGAACTGCATCATAAAGGAAATTCAATTCAAATAATAGTTTATTTATAAAGATTAAATGAGCAACCATGAGAATGAGAACTGCACCATGGAAGAAATCAAATTAAATCTGGCCAATTTTGCCCAATAACGAACTTAAACGAGATATTCATCTCCCTAACCTACTCAAAAAATTTCAACTACCGAGCTCATTCCGTTCGAGAGTTATATCTATGTCTATGGATGAAAAGCAGTCTCACTACTCTCAGATCTCTTACTTCATGTTCCGTTCCGAAATGTAAGACTTTTCTGAGAAAAACTAATTTCGGAGCAAACAACTCAGATTTTTCTCACTTCGCTCACAATTCTTCGATTGATTAGATAATGTCATGTCTCAGGAAAATCGAAAATAAGTTGACATTATGACAATTCATACATAGAATAATTATATCATTCTGTGACAACGTTGAAATACGATTTATTATTGAAATTTTGAAGAATCATATCTCCGAAAGTATTAGCTTGTTACAGTTAAAAATTATATCATTGGTTTCTTATGGTAAAACTGCTTATTGAAAAAAATTTAATTTGGAATTTGTTCTGTAAAAAAAATTTTTTTTCGTTACTCCGAAACCATCTGTCCGATTTTGCCCAATAACGAACTTAGCCGAGATATTTATCTCCCAAACCTAATCTGAAAATTTCAACTGTCTAGCTCATGCCATTAAAGAGTTATCGTGCCTACGGCCGGCCGGACGGCCGGACCGGCCAGACAGAATGAATTTCGACCACGGATTCTTGATCAGTGAGTCGAACCAAATCGTTAAAGAGCATTTTCATCGAAAAATTCTAAAATTACAGACATTTGTGCAAATTGATAAGCACTCAGTTCCGAGGAACTAGAGCGCCAAAAATGGTTCAAGCCCTGTGGACAGGAGCTTTCTGGCGCTCTTGTTCAAACAGACAAATTATATCTCCGAAGGTATTGGTTTCTCAGAGTTGAGAATTATATCAATGTGTTCTTATGATAGAACTGCATCATAAAGAAAATTCAATTCAAATAATAGTTTATTTATCAAGATTAAATGAGCAATCTAAGAATGAGAACTGAACCATGGAAGAAATCAAATTGAAATAGCTGAAATGAATTTAACTCTCTCTTATAGAACAGGATGACATGTACGAGTATGAACACAGATCATATAATAAAGCTCAGATAGAATAATTATAGCATTCTGTGAAAACATAGAAGTACGATTCATTATTGAAATTTCGAAAAATCATATCTCCGAAAGTATTAGCTTGTTGGAGTTGAAAATGATCTCAATGGATTTTTATGGTGGAAGTGCATATTGAATAACAATTGAATTTGAAATTTGTTACTTAAAAAATATTTTTTTTTCGTTACTCTGAAACCATCTGGCCTATTTTGCCACATAACAAACTTAACCGAGATATTCATCTCCCTAACCTACTCTGAAAATTTCAACTGCCTAGCTCATTCCGTTCGAGAGTTATTATAGAAATTTTTTTTTTTAATTTTCAATTTTTTTTTTGACACTTTGCGGTAATCTGGTCAATACAGAACTTCACATGCGTATGAAGGTCATGATTCTACAATTTACTGCTCAATTTCAGATAGATCAAGTGATCGGTTTTGGAAAAATTCATTAAAAATGTTTTTACTAAAATCGCCCATAACTCCGAAACCGCTTGATGAATTTCGCCCATTAACGAACTTGTCCGAGATATTTACACTCCAAACCCACCTTGCAAATTTCAATCCTCTAACTCCTTTCGTTCGAGAGTTATCGGACCGGCAGGACAGAATCGATTTCGACCTCGGATTCTTGATCAGTGAGTCGAACCAAATCGTTTGAGACCATTTTCAGCGATAAATTCGAAAATTACAGACATTTGGGCAAATTGAAAAGCACTCTGTTCCAAGGAACGAGAACGCCAAAAATGGAAACTTTTAGAACAGTCTCAAATTTTCTGAACTTCCTTAACTTTAGGGGAGCAGTATATTTCCTGGAATACGCCACCATCGCAACCAAAGAATGACGAATTGCAACAATTGGAAAATTCATAACCTATCTCTCAATCCCTTTTTCACTCCCACCGCATGCGAACGATACTCAGATGCCTCTCATTATTCATTTTCTGAATGAACTGAATACAATCACGGGTTGCAGTAGTAGGAAAACATCGAACTCGACATCAATCTGGGCTTTCGATACATAAAACATGTTGTTTATCTGTCGACTTTATGTACGAATCCCGGATAGCGAAATATAACATGCAGTAATAGCAGCTGTATGATTTATCGCCGAAAATTTAATTTCATTGTTTGCCAAGTTCGGGTTGGTGTAGAATTTATGTAGAGGCACAAATAGTTCGAAACACTCCAGATATATGGCACCATAAACTCAAAATACGGGACTATAATGTGAACTACGTTCTGATTTCTGTTCATCGCCAAGGTTGAGGAGGTGGCGATTGTAGCGTTCGACACCAACCAACGTAATTGTTTTCTTGGCGTCGCGCCTTCCCAATTCATGGCAAACGAACTTCATAAGCGACGGGAGATTATTCAGGCAACCCTCGAAAATTATGCAAATTTAATTTTTTTGGGACGTCATGAAGAAAGGTTCTTGATTTCCCAGATTTCATTATTATTCAGGAATTTGAAACATTTCAGGGCACTTGTAATCTCATCTTGTGGTGCGTTGTGGATTCACAGAAAATGCAAATGGTATGTGTCGAGATGCTACAGTCTGACAGATTCTCATCTGTATTCCAGACTGAAAATGCTAAGTATAATGTAGAATAATAAAGGCGAAACCAAAGGAGAAACCTGTTCGACGCATAAATGTTTTATATTTGTTACAACTGGAAGTTTTTCGTTGACTAGAATTTCCAAGCATGAACGTAATAGTTATTTATGTATCAAGGGAGTTATGAGAATGTTAACTACAGAGGGCAACAGATTGCAATCCCGAGGGACGTGAGTCCCGAGGGATTGTTAAGTTGCCCGAGGTTGTTAAGATCCAATAATTCACGTGTTAGATAATTAATTTTATTTTCAAACGTACAATAATAACTTCATTTTTCGATTGAGAGGATCATCGAAAAGTTCTATTTCTCCACCTAGGCGGAGAAGTGTTGCTATGCAACACTTTTCCTGCCGCCGGCAGGAAAAGTGTTACTATGCAAAAGATGAGTTGGTTACCATGAACAAAAAATTGGTTCAAGCACTGACGTGAAGTCAGAAGCTTTTGCGCGTATGTTCTATTGTCCATTCTTCTGTATTGGACACCCTTAATCGAATTTACCATGGTAAATTCGATTAAGTGTCCAATACAGAAGAATGGACAATAGAACATACATGCAAAAGCTTCTGACTTCACGTCAGTGCTTGAACCAATTTTTTTCAAATCAAATCCAAAAGCTCTCAAAAAATCACCCGTTATTACATAAAGATATATTCTCATTAGTGATAGAAAAACTGGCCTAGAATTCCTTTCTACCCATCACGAGATTTAATATCCACAAATGAGCCTCTCACCTTACAAGATCAGAAGCCTTCTGCAAAATTCAAAGGTCCCCTCTCGCAAATATACTCCTCTGAAGGCACATGGATCTCTTGAAGAAGAATCGCCTCTCTATTCCTCAAAGATATTCACTCTTGTTCATAGAAATCCCTTCAATATTTAGTTGCCTCCTCCTAAGGAGGATCTCTTTCAAAACCAGGTCTGACCACTAATGTAGGGCTATCATCTAATCTCCTATAGATTTGTGATGAAATAACACGATTTTACCATGAATATATATGTATAATAATATGTCATCATGACATTCATATTTTATTTTTGGAGGTTCTCGCAAAAATACGACCATAGACAACATATCATACGACGATTCGCATCCACCTACCGAACTCACAAAAGGCTGCTCGGTTCTCCAACAATATAGATCCGATCGTGATCAAACTTGGAATTCTGCAGTAGAGTTAGGTTCTGCAGGCTCTCCCAAAATTTCAGCCATGCCGAACGACTAGTTTATGATATATAGAATTTTTTTCAATTATTTTTAATTATTTTTTTTTGAATTTTCTAGTTATACCATCCTCACGAAATTCTGCAAAAATTTTCGCGTTGGCATTCTACAACTAATAACCATGTTTGAATCCAATCGGTTTTGTATTCTTCGAGTTAATGAGGAACAAAAAACATCCAAATTTCAGAAAATTTCAGATGGCTATAACTCTAAAACCGTTTGGACGATTATGCTCATAAGCAAACTCAAATGTCGCATTCAGATGCACAACCTAACCTGAAATTTTCAAGCCGCTATCTCTTTCCGTTCTCAGGTTATCGTGACAACAAAAATATTTTTTAATAATTTCTTAATAATTTTCTAGCGATTCGATGCTCACAAAATTTCATAAACGTGCTTAGGTCTATATTCTACAACTATTCACCATGTTTGAATCCAATCGGTTTTGTATTCTTCGAGTTAATGAGGAACAAAAAACATCCAAATTTCAGAAAATTTCAGATGGCTATAACTCTAAAACCGTTTGGACGATTATGCTCATAAACAAACTTAAATGTCGCATTCAGATGCACAACCTAACCTGAAATTTTCAAGCCGCTATCTCTTTCCGTTCTCAGGTTATCGTGACAACAAAAATATTTTTTAATAATTTTTTAATAATTTTCTAGCGATACGATTCTCACATAATATCATAAACGTGCTTAGGTCTATATTCTACAAATATTCACCAAGTTTAAATTCGATCGCATTTATTTTGGTTGAAAACAAAATTATTACTCGGAAACCATTGGGCCGATTATACCCATTAACGAACTTGTCCGTCGTATTGGGATGCGCCACCTACCCTGAAAATTTCAAGTCGCTAGCTCTTTCCGTTCTCAAGTTATCGTGGCAACGGACGGCCGGACGGCACCACAGAATTAAATTTCACATTTGGGCAAAACTATAACGCGTATGTTCCCCAGAACATACGCGCAAAAATTCTCCAATTCAAACGTCATATTTATTCGTTAAAGTTACATTGAATGTACAATTGGTCAATGTCGCATTTTGAAAATTAAAACCATGTAATAATGAAGTGGTAGGATTCTGTCTCGGATTCTGTTCCAAAGCTGATGCCTCATTAGAGTCTTCTAAGTTGCTAGTTCCAGGGAATTCGTTAACGCTCAATATCCTACCAGCAATCTCATTCTTATTTCGCAACGAATCCTCGATGTACCCTTCTGCTACACTACTTGACTTCCAACCTCCGTGTCGTTTCAAAGACTCAATGTTGGCTCCTCCATCTATAAGTAGTGTAGCAGAAGTTTGCCTCAACGCATGACCTGTGTATTCGTTTGGATGATTCAATTGCAAAAAAGTGGCAACCTTTCTTGGAACACTTCCTATACTATGTATTCCCATCACAGCTCTGTAGCATTTTCCAGATTGATATTTCAAAAAAAATCTATTTTCAAGGAAATTGTTAGGTCTTAACGCAGTGTATCTCCGATAAATATTTAGATTATTCTCCCTAATAACTGTGAATGTTCGAACTTTTCTCGTTTTACTATCAGGAATATTGACTATTATAATATTTCCCTTATCCTCGATATCTGTAGTTTTCATTTTCACCATTTCGTCACATCTGCAGGCACCAGCTACTCCGAATAATAGAACAATCTGAAACAACCACGTGATCAAAATACAAAATTATAATTACTTGAAATATGGTAGATACCTTTAATCCTAAATATGAATCATCCGGTGCTTCGAAGAGAAAACGTTCGAACTCTTCCTTAGAAAAAACTCTTGATTTCTTTGCAAGATACCCTTCATTGGATTTTTTCAAAAATGCTCGCAACTTCAGATATTTACCAATATCTATTTCATGTTTGATCGCTAGTTGAGACTTTATCATTGAATATCGGGCCCACAAAGTAGAGGATTTCCATTTTTTTTCTGTAGCCATTGAGTTGAAATATGCTAGAAGCACATTCTCTTGGTAAACTGTAACGTTTTTCGAATTGCACCAATTCACGAAGTGATCATAAGCTGCAGAATATTTTTCAATTGACTTCGATGGTCCAAGGGAAGAGACTGCTTCATTCGCTTCACTTTCCACCACTTCTCACCAGCTTGCAAATGACAACTATTAATTATTTTACTTTATATCTGTCAGAATGAATTTTACGTGGCAACCGTAACTAGGCAAATTTTCCATAATTCATTCAATTATAAAACGATCGTAAATAGATAGATTATTTATGTAAATCAATCCAAAAGTGGATATTCAGATTTGTATGAATTTCAAAACGTTTGAAAATAAAATAACATATTTCATTCGGAGTAGAAGTGACTTTTCATGGCTCGCTTTCAATTACCCGCCTCACTCCGTTCGGCGGGTAAACTCCAGCTCGCCATGAAAAGTGACACTTCTCCTCCTTATGAAATAATATACTATTATTTCATATTGTATGAAACAAAATTTGACAATTGAAAATTTGATAGTTTGAAAATTTGACAATTGTCGATTTGCTTCATTAGAGGGAGTTAAACATATATGACTGCTTAGTATGGGAGTATAACTCCCAAGGGAGTTATAACCATGTTTATAGTTACGGTAACTAAGGGTTTATTTCTTCTAATGTATCAGTATGGAATAAATAATTTTTTCTAATTTTGAATTGGATATGACTGTTTGAATTCCAATTAAAAATATCAAAACGTCCCTACAAGCGCCCCTCGTCTAGTGAATTCGGACATATTTATTTTTCACCTCGTTTCTATGGAAGTATCGTTAGTATCATATCTCGTAATTTCGATAGGGTTTGTCTATAATTTTGATTGTCAAAAATTTGGTTCAAGCACTAACGTGAAGTCGGTAGCTTTTACGCGTATGTTCTATTGTCCATTCTCCTGTATTGAACACTCTGAATCGAATGTACCATTCACCATGGAAAATTCGATTGAGAGTGTCCAATATAGGAGAATGGACAATAGAACATACGCGCAAAAGCTCCTGACTTCACGTCAGTGCTTAAACCAATTTTTTTTCGTATATATTCTAGGGGTACGGTTCTCACAAAATTTTAAACACGTCTTTATCTCGATATTCTACAACTAGTTAACAAGCTTCAATTCGATCGAGTCCATATATTTTGAGTTATCGAGGAAATAATATTCTAGCTGGGTATAACTCCGGAACCGTTGGACCGGTTATGCCCGTGAACGGACCTAACTCTCCCATTCAGATATGCAACATACCCTGAAAGTTGCAAGTCCCTATCTCCTTTCGTTCGAAAGTTATCGAGACAATGGTCACCCATTCATCTACTGAACTCACATAGTTATATAAATCTGAAATTTGGTTTTTATTTCCTCAATAACTCAAGAAATACAAATCCGATACAATTCAAATATGGTCATAAGTTGTAGAATGCCAACGCGAAAATTCTTGCAAAATTTCATGAAGATCGTAGCACTAGAAAATTTGTAAAAAATCATTGAAAAAAAAATTGGTTCAAGCACTGACGTGAAGTCAGAAGCTTTTGCGCGTATGTTATCTTGTCCATTCTCCTGTATTGGACACTCTTAATCGATTAAGAGTGTCCAATACAGGAAAATGGACAAGAGAACATACGCGCAAAAGCTTCTGTCTTCACGTCAGTGCTTGAACCAATTTTTCAGAATGACTCCTGATAGTTTTGAAACACTTGTAGCCAAAATTGGACCGTCATATAAAGATAAGATGCAAAGGGATTTCAATTCCTTTCATGATGTATAATAACCTCTACGACTGTTCCCAAGTCGCAGCAGTTGAACTCAGAGCTACTAGAACTCGGGGATCCGCGGTCTAGCTTCAGTGGAGATGGGAGTGGATTCCAAAAGGGAACCTAGTAGATGGGCGCCAGGCAAATTTAATTCTCCCAGATACCCCAGAGTAATGTAATAATTCCTAAATTTACCGAAAGAATATTCAAGCTAAAAACAAACAATTTATTCCAGTAGCTTACAACCCAGATATTTAGATTCAACAAAAAAAATCACTGTGAAACCCTGAATTGGGTGCGTCGGAAATTGTACGTAGATATTCTTCCTTGATTCGAATACGCATCGCTTGAGCTCAGGCGCATCCACGTTTTTATCTATGATCATATACGATTAACACAAATCTTTCCCCAATTTCCGCTCTACAACAATAATAATTTATATAATCAGATGATATTATGTTCAGGTCGTATAAAGCATGTATAAGATATATTTTGGGATCTATTTCCAATAACTTGCGTGCTAGCTACTCCTATTCCGTCAATCCACCCAGGTATCCTGGTATCCTCCTCTATGCTTATGTCTGGAAGTAGTATTACGTCGATGGTCTCGCAAAACTGTCCTATTTCCCTCGGTGCTCGTAATCTGTAACCCTGGATTGTCCCACAGCATTGTTTACCGACCACCTTGTATGTACTCGGGATCTGCAACCCTGCGTTGGCTGTCTCACAGCGTTACTTACTGATCACCTTGTATATAATCCAATGCCTCAGTTCTACTCTTCCTAACATGAAAACCCTGATGACAGAAAGGAAACCATAAGTGACTCCTCTCAGATAAGAAATAAATGAATCTCCCCAATGCATAATAGTTTCGGATATCAGAATATCAAACAGACAAGTTATTCATTGTTATCTAATATTTATACCCTTCGTACATACCCTGATAGTCGGGGTTATCCTGTAAAGTTGGCTTCAAAATTAAATCTGGTCCTGCCTCCACCAAATAATTCCTCAAATAAACAGCAATGTTCTGGCTACAGAAAAATAATTCTCTATTTCTGACAAGTTTTGTGATATACTGAAATTTAATAAAATATTGGGATTATACATCCTAGTGACTTTTGTATTATATCTTGGCAGTTGGTGTAACTGTTACGAAAATTGACAGATTACGGAATTTGAATTTGAATCGTACGTAGGACATGGGGATCAGATTTAAAACAGTTTCCTAATAGCATAATGAATGATTCGAAATTAGCAAGAAGGAAATCTCTAGTACAACAATTATTTCGCTATAAACAGATTATATTATATATGTTGACAATTGACTTGTGTTGAAATTTGATAGGATCGAATGTCAGTGCTGACTACCACAAAACGAAAAATATAACTAGAAACAATGCGGGAATGAGTTCATTCCAGCACTGTTTTTAGTGCTGGAATGGACTCATTACGATACTGAAATAGAGAAAAATAATTACAACATGAATTGTTTCTACTCGAAATGACGAGAATAGAACATTTAACACATACCTGTCGAAGTTGCCAAGATCATTCACGTGGTCAACTTGGATTTGCAAAATGTCTTCAAATTCTCTTTCGAGATACCTAAGTGAAGGTTACCTGTAATTTTTCCAAATCAGACCAATATAACCCTCACTAACTTAATTCGATTTTCGAAACTATATCCAATTAAGAAGATTCCAATAATTCTCATAAAGTTTCGAAAACGCGTATAACATAATGCTTCCTTCGCGGAACTTCCACAAAATGGACGATCTTATCTGAAGGACGCCGATTCGGACAAAATTTCAGAACGTCAGAACTAAACAATATTGCCAACCCATCCGGTCCCCTGAACACAATTCATAATACGTCGCTTGGCACAACCGAGACCCAACCTCAAATCCTATGTCAATACAATCGACAAATTTATCGCAACGTTACAGATGTAGTTCTATCATAATAATCCATGGATACCATTCCCAACTCTCAGAAATCAATACTTTCGGAGATATGATTTTTCAAAGTTTGAACAAGAGCGCCAAAGCTCCTGTCCACTGGGCTTTCCCACATTTTCACATTTGCATTAGCAACGATCATGTCAATCTTGTAAATTTAATGAAACATGGTCGAATATCGCTCACAAGTTCATATGGTTATTGCCACTCGAATTCATTTTTCCTGGTATCAATTTTCATTCCATCCCGACAAAGAAAAATGGATTTCCGCATTAATCGCATTGTCTCGAAAATATTCAGTACATCATCCGCCACAATACACTCGCATCCCCTTTGTGCCAGTATATCCCGCCATAATCTCACCATTCGACGGGGCACTGAAGAGTTATTAAACACCCACAGATTCATCAAAAATTAATCTGCAGATCTTCACGCAGAACAATGGATGAAGTTCGAGCCGACCTCCGAGCGGAGCTGCAAGATTTTCTTATAACGGAAAGTGTCCGTGTGGGAAACCGGAATAAAAGGAGCCCAAAGCCGTGTCAAGTTATAGGGCTTATCAATATCTAACAGAAGTCTATATGCCGACCCTTTTACGAGCCATCTATCAGGATAGATTTCGTTGAATGATGGGTATTATCGGGAAATGTAAGCCCCCCTGTCTGCCATCCATTCTGTTGTACACCTTACAGAGATGCGGAAGGTTTAAATTTCTGCGAAATAGACTTGACGGTTTGCCAGTGGGAATTATTCGAGTTTTACAGCGTGCTTTCCGGAGCTTCACATATTAACCATTCTGGAATATTGGTTCTACGTCGGTGATAGAATGAAGCACCTATTCTATTGGCATCCGCAGAAAGAGCCATTTTATTTTTATGTCTGAGCGGAATTGTGCTATAGTATGACTCGGTTGATGCGAAAGCTGATCCAATTCGTGTTTTTATATTGACAACACTGTGTTTTACAAAATTGCCAATGATGGATTATTTTCAAAGCAGTGAAAACAACTTATAGCAACTTTCTTACTTAGAATAAATTCAGTGAATCAAAGACCGTCTTATTGTTAAAAAAAAGTGGGAAAGCCCTGTGGACAGGAGCTTTGGCGCTCTTGTCCAATCTTTGACAAATCATATCTCCGAAAGTATTGGATTCTCAGAGTTGGGAATGATATCAATGGATTATTATGATAGAACTACATCATGAATTGAATTAAAATCCCTTTGCATCTTATCTCTACATGACGGTCTAATTTTGGCTACACTGTTTCAAAACTATCAAGAGTCATTCTGAAAAATTGATTAAATGAAATAGCCAGTTTTATTCATAAAACAAATCTAATGTAATCATTCCAGAGATAACTCAAACCAGAATTATGTAGGAAATCTTAAATAGTGTTACTATGGAATAACTACCTGTACATTAGTTGGAAATCCCGTTCTAAATCTTCTATAATCAGATAATGACTCGTAAATTATGCTTAACATCCTTGCATCATTCATTTTTGACTCACTAAGCAAAAAACTGAAAAAAAATGAACTTAGCGAATCCAAATCTCAAATTGTTTACATGCTTACATCAACCAAACTCTCCAGGAATACACTTTCAGTTTCGTTTGACATTAATGACGTTTATCTTTCGAACTGGACCTACCGCAAACAGATAGAACACAGACAGATAGAACACAGACAGATATAACACAGACAGATAGAACACAGACAGATAGAATTCACATTATGTGAAAACATAGAAGTGCGCTGTATTATTGAAATTCTTAAAAATCATATCTCCGAAAGTATTAGCTTGTTAAAGTTGAGGTTAATATCAATGGATTCTTATGACGAAACTGCATCTTAACAAAAATTTAAATTAAAATTTGTTTTGTAAGAAAAAAATTTTTGTTACTCCAAAACCATTCACACGATATTGCCTAATAACGAACTTAACCGAGATATTTAGGTCCCAAACCTATCAAACAATTCGCCGAGAGGTTGCCAATTTCTACTCTCAACATAATCATCACAATCTTCAATCTTAGGCAAGATATTATCACAGACGATTATCTTCGAATATAATAAAGAACTCTTCGCTTTCGAATTGAAAATGCCTAAAGTAGTTTTCAAGAAGCACAGACAATTGGTATCAAACCGAAATCTGCAATAGGAAAACTTCATTCTGACATGTTGAACTCTCGAATGTAATCACTTAGTTTCCTATCATTATATTTTATTAAGGTATAAGAAGGACTCGGGTTTCGTAGTACGACTAAATTTTTAAACTGGTGTATTTCAAGTTGTGCAACAATGTATTTAAATGTCGTCTGTAGGCTTATTTCTTGAGAATTTCGAAAAGTGGGGAATTCCATAGGTACGTCTGTTCGTTTAGAAGTTGTCCTTCCGGTTTATTCAGGTACATTTATTATTTTTTCATATGAACTATCACAAAGTAACGGACTACTCTATCCATTATTTTTCAATAAAATTCCAACACTTGATTCCTGATTTCCATACCAGTTTATATACATGAAGTATTTCCAGTAACAACAGAGGAAAAATTTTCTTCTACAGTCGCCAGAACTGTGGAATTATTGAACTCACATGATATCTTCTCAAATTCATTATTTTTCCGAAGTAAATTCATATTGTAAAATACGTCATTACTACGACTTCTATGTATAGAGGACAACGTTGCGTAGTTATCTAACAGGAAAATGAATGTAACCTAACATTTTCAAAATATACAGGGTAAAATGTGTCAAATTTTCATGGCCAACCGGGAGACTTTATAAAAGTGGATGGAGTATACCTACTGCTTCGCGTTCCTTTTTTTTTTGGGCGAGAGGTATCGTAATTAATTCTAGACATTTTTAATAGCACAAGGCTGCTGAAATCCTCAAACTCAACAAGTACGATTAATTATGAACAAACATGTATAACATATCCCAAGTTCGATTTTCGTTATATACAGATTGTCAAGAATTGAATAATAAATGACAGTTCATCAGCTCATGGTAATTTTCAATACCAACAACCTAAATTATGTGACCTGAAATATAACTAGATCAGCCGTTGCCAACCGAATTTCGATTTTCCACAGACACCCCTGATGTCAATATATCTTAGACGGACTGCAGTTTTAAGTGAAATTATATTTCATGTTATAAGAAGAAAGCTGTATAGCTGACATATTTTTCGATTTTTTGCGCTCATGTTCTAGGGAACGGCGTGCTATCATTTTGCCCAAACGCCGGTCGGTCGTCCGTTGCCACTATAACCTTCGAACGGAAAGAGATAGTGACTTGAAATTTTCAGGGTAGGTTGCGCATCCAAATGTGACGGACAGGTTCGTTATTGGGCGTAATCGGCCTAACGGTTTCCGAGTACAAAGTTTGTTTTCGAACAATCCAAAACCGAATTGAACCTTGTTAGTTAGTTGTAGAATGTCAACACAAATATTTGAGCGGAATTCCATGCGGATCGTATCTCTAGAAAATTAAAGAAAAATTATTGATAATGCGTGTAAAAATATTAGGTATCTCAGAAAATATCCGTCCGATATTGTTGAAATTTTGAAACAGCTTTCAGATCCTAATTCTTCATCCAAGTTTCAAATTTGAACACGATCGAATCTATATTGTAGGAGTTATAGAAGAAGTACTAGAAATCGAGAATCGTTGGGTGAGTCCAGTTTCTGACAAAGAACGTTTAGAATTTTACTTCGTTTTTTTAATTTGTATACCTAAATGTGGGGACGTCTCGAGGGAAATTGGTTCAAAAAGAGGGGATTTTGAGGTTACGGGGGAAAGGGGATGGTTAAAGTTGCCAATAAGGCTGTAGTGGCGATCTTGGGAAAAATTCCATATAATTTGCAAAAAATTCCGAAAGTGACGTAAATAGGGAATTTTGGGAATTTGTTTTGTAATTAAAGTGCCGTTTCGAGGGTGGTCAAAGCACGACCGAAACTTTGTAACGGTAAGAAGCGAAAGCTGAAGACGAAATGTCAATTTATAACCATTTTCAAAAGAAATTTTCTTCACGTCCGGACCCCAAATCGCGACAAAATCGATAGTCTAAAAATAGAGTGATATGGATGCACGCTCCAAAATAGGAGGGGGGTTTTCCTTTTCTAAACTTTTATATTCGAAATCGACGTAAGGAAAGCTGGTATTTTTCGGAAGAATTTCAATTTCTTTCGGCCAATGTCAGAATTCACCATGGTAAATTCGAGAGTAAGGACAATAGAACATGCAACACCAATTTCTTAAACGATCGATTTCGTTCAAATTAAAACGATGCATTTCGATGGAGTGGTCACTCGAATTACGGGGAGCTGTCATTCATAAATCAAAAACACCAATTTACCCTCGAACTAATCACCAATAACAAACTTCATCATATCGGGTAAGTGTGAGTGACATTTATTTGTTATTTGATTGGGATCATATCAAGGAGACCGCTCTTTTCTTTGGATAGGCTTTTCTTTCTAATTTGCTTTTACTCTGCTTCCAGCATCAACAATACTACTTCACGTTGCTAACATAAAGGTTCTTACAAATACATTTTCGGCACAAATTCATTTAAAATACAAAACCTTCGGAAATCTTAATTTTTTCATATGAAACATGATATATCCCGCCTTCGTTAGGTTTGCTTTTCTTTGCGTATGAAGGTCAATTCCCGTGGCGTAAATGGTTTCCTGTTTTCCTCGTTTTCGATCTCCTTCTTCTATGTTGTTAAATCGGAAATTTTTTCCTCCTATTGGATAATGATGTCAATGCCATTTTGTTGAAAAATCGGTGATGAAAAATCAATCCATCATTGAATTGAATTGAAGGGTAGGTACATGATGAAAATCCATTACGAATGAATAATAGAATGGAAATCCATTGAAGCGAAGCAACAATTATTAGAGTAGATATTTTTACAAAGGCTATACAAATAAAGAACAATGTATTTCAAACTATCTATTCAGGAAATTACATTAAAATAAGTAGCGAGCCAACTATCAAATTTCGAAACCTTACCCTGAAGTATACAAGATGGACCACGTTTACGGAGAACGACGTACGAGTTTATTGAAACTTTCGTTCCTCGTCTAGGAACCACTGCTCCATCGGTCTAGAATATTTTCAGCACTGCGGTGTTGTAGCTTATATCGAAACGAACTAACAACTTTGATATTTCAAATGGAACACCCTATATATTATTCTATGTATGTTCCGCCGTAGCCTCCTGATTAATACAGTATCAACTTCATCATCCCTATCTCTAGTGATTTTCGAGTAATTAATTGATTTACTCCCTTTTTTGTGTAAAACATAACTTCAATTCAACATTCATTACTTTGTTACTTGGAATCCTAGAAAGCCGAAATTTCGAATATTGATTAACAATATCCCGTGTGTTATTTACGTATAATGACATACGTCTTTAATTATACAAGGTTGTTCAAAATCTGAGACTTTTCCAAGACATGCTTAATCGATAAAAAGAGGGTTTTTTCAAATGGAATATCCTGTATATTATAGGATGTATTGAAAGAAAATTAAATTTCGTTCAAACGATATAGCATAATCCTATACCAACATTGTAAGGTTTTCGAATTAAAAGCAAGTTTTCATGCCAATGAAAATATTGAGCCACATTTGTATTAGCTATCCATGAAATATCATAGAACATGTAATTTGGGATTATTTAACGATTGGTATCGATTGTAAAGTGTAGTTGAATTTATTAACGGATATTTTATTGAAAAATCATTCAAATGGAAAGTAATCATTATTAATTATACAAATGAAGTTTTGATAAAATTGTTCATTCTTCACGGTCAATGCGAACAAATTGTAGCAGGATCATGCAGAATGTTCATGCAATATCGTTTGGTTGATTATTATCATTCAATACATCTTCATGATAGACAGATCATTCCATTTGAAATAACGCACTTTTTATATTTTTATTATTCCCCGGAAAAGCCTCTGATTTTGAACAATCCTGTATGATTAGAGACGTATTTCATTGAACGAAAATTATACATGGGATATTGGTAATGCATTCCCAAAATTTCACATCTCTAGGATTCCGAGTACCGAGTAATGAATGTTGTTGAATTTGTTGAATGTGGGGAAGTCTCAGGGGAAATTGGTTCAAAAAGAGGGGATTTTGAGGTTACGGGGGAAAGGGGATGGTTGAACAACAAGTCCAGAGCGTTCCTGCCAATAGGGTCCTTCATAATGGATTCGTATAATTAATATACTTATGCATATATTTTACAGATCTGCCGGATCATTGAATGTATGAATCCGCGGATGCGGATACGGATACGGAACACCAGTTTCTAGATCCGCGAATACGAATACGGATACGGATCTAGACTCTCTTACGCATTCGATCTCTGTTTTTAAAGTTTAATTTACCATTGCTCAATTTCGATTACGGTTTATAATATTCTTGAGTTGCTGTAGTTATGTGTGATATTTTGTCCATATAACGATAATTTACTATGGAGATTGAATGCTGTTAAGTTAGAGAATTTGATTTTTGTTATTATTCAAAATATCATAGCTTTGAGTTTTGATCTAATTAGGAAGACTTCCAAGTAGTCATATTCTCATGACTACCAGAGAAGGTAGAAAGATTGTTTATTTGTTTGATTTTTACAATTCAAATGTGCAAAATATAAGTAAGTATTCTTTGAAATTAAAACATATTTTGAATAGTTTTCGTTGCTAGATATTCACCCTCACTCACAATTTCGAAAGTCTAATAACATATAAAACTTAATCAGATCCGTTCGAGATCCGCCAAAAAAATGGCGGATACAGATACGGATACAGATCTTTGTTTTGCTTCGGATATCCGCGAATACGGATATAATACGGATATCCGGAACATCACTAATATATTTCACAAGTCAAATAGACCCCAGGGGGTTCATTGACTTGCCGAGAAAGCAAGAGCAGACGCGTTTCTGGCTTCTTGGCCTTCATCAGTACTCTGTAGCTTCTCAACAAATTCAACTAAACTGACCCGGGTTAAGCCTCTCGAGTGGGCGATTAGGTTTGATCGACCAAGCCGGCTCTGAGAGGCATAACCCGGGTCAGTTTAGTTGAATTTGTTGAGAAGCTACAGAGTACTGATGAAGGCCAAGAAGCCAGAAACGCGTCTGCTCTTGCTTTTTCGGCAAGTCAATGAACCCCCTGGGGTCTATTTGACTTGTGAAATATATGCATAAGTATATTAATTATACGAAGCCATTATGAAGGACCCTATTGGCAGGAACGCTCTGGACTTGTTGATTTATTAACAACGGTATCGCCATTTTTCATTATTATTAATGAATGTTTAATTGAAATTATATTTTGCACAAAAAAAGTGAATCAATCAATTACTCGAAAACTGCTAGGGATAGGAATCTGGAAGTTGATACCGAATTAATCAGGAGGCTACGGTGGATCGAAAAAACCAATAATATAAATGGTGTTACAATTGAAATATCAAAATTGTTAGTACTTTTTGATACAAGCTGTAACACCGCAGTGCTGAAAATATTCTATATTGCAAAGGTTCTTAGCCAAGAATCCAAATTTTCAATAAAATCATACGTCCCATTCTCCGTAAAAGTTCAGGACACCAGTGACCGTGGTCTACCCTGTATTGCCTTGGAACTACCTTAAAACGGATATCCCATCGAATATCATGCTTCCACTTCAAAATACAGGTCGACTGGTGACCCATAGTCCAAACGTTAATTACTGTAGTTAGGGGACCTGTATATTAATTCAAAACAGGTCATCAAATGTTCTGTTGACTTTCCGTTTCGGAGATACAGGTTGCTTTCCGAGAAATTTGAAAATTTTTAAGCGGTATATTTTTCGAACGATAATGAATAGTGGATAAATAAGTCAGTAGCGTAGTAAGAAATCATCTTCTGTGGTATGTACGAAGCTATCACACTGTATGTAAAAAAAATATTTTTGAAATTTATTCTTGTGGGAAATATAATATTTTCACCCTTGTAAATAGTAGACTTAAATTAGTTTTACTGCTGCAGATGAAGTTGAACAAAGTTCGAACCGATATTTGAGACGTATTTCTGGATTATATCCCTGTCTGAAGAAAACCTAAAACATCCTAAAGTTGAATATTAACTCTGGAGACGCCTCGAAGGCACTAAAGTCGTCTAAAGTTGCAGACTAGTTTTGGTCGAATATGAAACTGATAATACCATTACCATGTTTAGATGTCACCTAAATCTTGGAAGTGCCTTCTTGGGTGACCACTTCTCGGAAGTCAATAAAGCTCCAGATATCATTCTCATGGAACCCCATTGGTTCCATAGCGAAGTATCGCAAGGTAGATCATCTACCGATCATCGTTGACCACTACCGTAGTAATACAGTCGTAGCTCTGCGAAGGAGGTAGGAAATTCGAGAATTTCAGAATAACTATCAACAAAATAATTCTGAAAATTTTCGTTAAGTGTCTGACGAAGGAGTCGGATATAGACTCCGAAACGTTACGATATAGTTGTTTCTTTGTTGATGTTGTTTCGTTGTTGTTTGTTAGGCAACATTGTTCGATTGGTTGCTTCTGTTAAATATCTTGTGTATCTTACGCAGAAGCAAATCACAAAATAATTCATTTGTATTTTGTAGATATTTTTCAGAGTTTGGGAGAGAAATCACAGAAAGAAACCTTTTAATAAGGTATGAATAAACCTGTATATATTAGCGTAGAGAAAAGAATAGAGTTAATACTTTACATACGGATCTTGTAATCAATTACTCTATTTTCAATTAAATGTATTAAATGTTGGAAAAGAATTGGTATGATTCGAAACGGGATATAAGAAGCAAAAAAAGAAAAATAACGAATTAAATATTTTTTATTGCAACTAAACTCGAAATTTCATTAGAAAATGTATTTATGAATTATGTTGGAAATGTCCTCCACCATTCCTTATACATACTTTCCGCCTGAAATTTACTCTCGATGACTTTAGATAACACACTCACTATTTTTTTTATGCCGGACATTAAAAGGTTACTGCAGAAACGAAAATAGTATATGCATTCTAACGAAATTTTTTTACTCTTCACATTTCAAATCTTACTAATTCTATTTAAACATCTTGTACAGTTCTGCTTTCTACATACATTTCATATCCTTTTCTGATCAAAATAAACTGTGCAACGGTGTACGAAATAAACCACGCGAGCAATAGGGTAAAAAAAATGCGCGACTAGTTAAAGTTTAACTAGCAACATATTTCTTTAGCCTTCGGAATGAGCTCCCGATTTGATTAGCCATCGAGAGAAAGCCAATACCTGCTAAACCCACAATTGCATCCCTAATTTTCACACCGAAAGTGGAGCTGTAGAGGTGTTCCATGAGGAGCGCCATTATGAAGGATCATAATTGGCCTTCGGGAATTCGGATGAATATCCATTGCGTGAAAAGTCTTTGAACGCTGCCAGAAATTAAAATCATGGTTTCATCGAGCATCAAGAATATCCAAACTTCTATCGACGTAATGAGCGGAACTTTGTTACAGAATGGGAACTGGAAGTTATACAGCTGCTCGAAATTCATGGAATTCAGGCATAGGAAAACCCAATCAGGAAGTTCTGGAACGTCTCAATTTCAATTTATTATGAATATTACGGGATAAATTGTACAGAAATTTCTATTGGCAGGGGTGTGTATAATGAATCAACGTGCACGAAATGCACAACGCACAGTCCAAGGAAAATGTACTAGCATGCACAGGGTGGGCAAATTATCACTTTTTATCACGGCGACGGATTTATCGAAATTCTGACTATTGGAACGCAATCATGATATTTTCGTTTTTCAGCATATGGTATATCAAAATTTGTCAGCTGAAACGTTCCTCGTTAGTTGTTCATGTTTGTTTACGGGTCAAAGGTCAATTGGATATTGAATGAAACTACTTCTTAAAACAACAAGTCTAAACAACTAGTTTAGACTTCAATCTAAAGTCTCCTTCAGGGCTCTACAATGAAATAATTATACAATTACATATTAAAGACACATCTAAAAATTGGTTCAAGCCCTGTGGACAGGAGCTTTCTGGCGCTCTTGTTCAAACAGACAAATTATATCTCCGAAAGTATTGGTTCCTCTGAGTTGAGAATTATATCAATGTATTCTTATGATAGAACTGCATCATAAAGGAAATTCAATTCAAATAATGTTTTTTTTATCAAGATTAAATGAGCAATCTTAGAATGAGAACTGTACCATGGAAGAAATCAAATTAAAATACCTGAAATGATTTTGACTCTCTCTTATAGAACAGGATGACATATACGAGTATGAACACAGATCATATAATAAATCATAGATAGAATATTTATAGCATTCTGTGAAAACATAGAAGTACGATTCATTATTGAAATTGGAGTTGAAAATGATATCAATAGATTTTTAGAGTGAAACTGCATTCTCAAAAAATTACGTTGAAATTTGTAAGTTAAAAAAAAATTTTTTTTCGTTACTCCGAAACCATCTCGCCTATTTTGGCCAATAGCGAACTTAACCGAGATATTTATCCCCCTAACCTACTCTGATAATTTCAACTGCCTAGCTCATTCCGTTCGAGAGTTACTGTAGAAACAAAATTTTTTTGAAACTTTACGGTAATCCGATCAATACAAAACTTCACATGCGTCTAAAAGTCGTGATTCTACAATTTGGTGCTAAATTTCAGATAGATCGAGTGATTGGTTTCGGAAATAATCATAAAAAACTTTTTAGTAAAAAGGCCATAACTCCGGATCCGCTTGATGGATTTCGCCCGTTAGCGAACTCGTCCGAGATATTTATGCTCCAAACCTACCCTGCAAATTTTAATCCTCTAACTCTATTCGTTCGAGAGTTATCATGTTAAAGGACGGCCGGATGGCCGGCCGTCGGACGGCCGGACAGAATCGATTTCGACCACGGATTCTTGATCAGTGAGTCGAACCAAATCGTTTGATATCATTTTCATCCAAAAATTCGAAAATTACAGACATTTGGTCAAATAGATAAGCACTCTGTTCCGAGGAACAAGAGCGCCAAAAACGAGAAGAGAACGTCACAACTCCTATTAGCATTTTTTTTTACTTTTACAATTAAAAATAAAAAAACATAAATAACTTAATAATAACAACTATAATGAAATACAAGAAAGACAGAGTTAAAACAGATGTCAACGTTAACCGGCAGTCATCAGTTCTGATTACAGAGGAAGTTACTTACAGTTTCATAATGGTTTCCACGGTCATATTAACTATGAAAATTATAAAACAAATAATATACTTCAGAAAACATCACAATATGTGAACAACTTGGAATGTAATTAACAGATTTATTAATCAACTAACAGTCATTGCGTGCTTTATAGGTTGACTGGTGACGCATAGTCCAAACGTTAGTTGATAGAAGGTGTATTCCGAAAATGCGAAAATTTTGGAGCGCTCTAGCTTTCGAACAGCTGTAGCTTTTGGGTTGTTTTTTGGTTCAGAATGTACTATGGCAACCTTCAACCGTACTTAATAATGAATATTGGAGAAATATGTCAGCAAGAAGTAAAAATAATCCTCTATAATCTGTATGTAAATAACACACTGTGTTGAATCCTGATTAGTTTACCAGGATTTTATGGTTTCGAAGGATAATATGTTGAGTCCTGATGCTTTTATCAGGATATAATTATTTTCGAAGGACCAGAATTATACACCCTGATTGTTTTATCAGGGGGATGCTTGAGGGGGTATACTTAACTTTAAGCACCCAGTAGTAATCTCATTGATTACTGCGTAAGTTGTTACTTGTAATAAAGTAACAATTACGAGGATAGGAAGTGGTGAAATATTCGAACGCACTTTTAACACAACAACAAAATGTATTTTCTTGCTACCGTTACTTCGATAACAAGCACGAATTATTGTACAATGCACTATTGATACAATATAAAATCTCCCTTCTATATGAAAAGGGCAGAAGTGACTACTAAGTTGCCAACGAAGACAAGACAATGTTATTGTTTCGCGACAGATCAAGAATAGTAATGTCTCTTGCACTAAGAGATGTAATAGTTACAGTGGTATTTGTAGTAGTGAGTTGTTTCAGTCTCAAAAATGTATATCAAAGCCCAGATAGAAGGAAATATAGGAGGTTCCTTCATCTGGGTAAAAAAAGGGGAAATATTAACAATTATTGGTGGTTTCGATCTTTAAACCGCCCCAAATATGTTACAACAATACTCTCATTTGTCGATGTAGGAAGGAATTAAATGCACCAATCAGTGAACTTTTAGCGTGTTCAATCTTAGGAATTCGAAATCTCGAAATGCCCCCACTATCGGGGCCAAAATTCCCTCGGTGGTCTGGATATGATCTATCAGCGAAAGCTGATAAATAAGTTTCGCAGACTAGGGGTTTTCAAATCGTCTAGACAACAAGAATAACACACTGGGCAAATATGTCTGGAAAGTGATACGTTTCTAGCAATTCTTAAATGAATTTTAACATAATCTTTCCACAGGAAATAGGTAATAAATATCTACAAGGGTAGACACTTTACAAGATATTTTACTTTCAGTTATCTTTCCGTAGAAAATATTAATTTCAAGGGTGAGCCACCCAGGGTAATCTAAAGCAGTGAACCTAAAACAATTTAAGTTTTGCTAGCGAGCTGCTTTGTTTAGAAAATTGAATCTGCGTATCCCAACATGTGAAGTCAGGGACGCAACATACTGCCGGCCTTGAACTATCAAAGTTCAAAACAAATGAGAGTAATGTGTTCATAACTTAGAAATATAAGGTAACATAATGTTTACATAATAATAATGGAACAAAAGCTGACATGTGTACAATATAAACAATCAAGGAAATAAATGTCAAAGCACCACCTATAAGGAAAGGACCAGGTGTCAGAGGAATGAGGTCATTCGTGTAAGACAACCGGGCCGATAAGGGATGGGAATTCCTGATTGCTTCTCCTTTGATTGTGACTGGTTCTAATAATTGCTCATAGGTAAGCAGTGTATTGTCAACGATGCGAAAAAGGTTAAACTTGAATGATTTCATGATCTCCCAAATCCTGTCGCAACCAGGTAATTTGGGAGGGATGAAATGCCAAGAGACTTGCTCGTCCTCACAATATGGTTGTAATTCCTTATTGTACTTATCGGACGTGAACAACAAGATGTAAAACTCATTTAACTGATATTTGGCATCTAGATAGTTGGTGGAATTATTCGAATAATTCGCGGCGAATTTTCCTCTCCTGGAAAAGAGACGATTGAGGCTAAATATGAAGGCCTCGGTAATGAGGTCACTTATCACCTCTGAATGAACGGCCTTGGTACCTGTGTAAACGTACAGGGCTACGAAGCCTTTTATTTTGTTGCGATTTCTGAACCGTTTCTTCCTTGTGTAAAACGGACCGCAATGATGTGTCCCGACCTTTAGAAGGGGACGAAAAGGTGTGAAACGGCGACTCGGAAAAGTTACCGTAGCACGATCAGATGCTCGCGGTTTAACTCGGAAACACGGAATACATCGATATACAATTTTTTGAATGGTTTTGTGACCATTGAACGGACAATACGGATGCCCCACCGAATATAGGGTGGTCCGAGCGCGGACCTGTTCAGGATTCTTGGGACGTAAGCGATCTTCGCGTACGATGAGACGCGCTACGGCCCGATCGAGAGGTAATAAAAAGGGCTGCCGATCGCCCCCCGCCGTTCTTAATTGTTGAGGAGACTGGCTGGCAGATGATGTCCCATATGGGACGGTAGCCAGGGTATATCCTTCGATAGGATCCCCGGGTATGTTGCGAAAAAGCAATTTCTGATAACAGAGGTTATCAGGATTTATACGGATTTGACGATACATTTTTTCAAAGTCCGTGGGCAATGCGAATGGGTGCGAATAGAAGCCGTTACTGTAATCAGGCTTTTCGCACTTCGAAATGTGTTTTACATTATTATTGTAATTTAACAAACAATTGGGATAACTTCCCTTCAGGTCATTGTCCCCTTTTGACGGCTGTTTCAAGGCGTAAGCACGCTTAAGGACCAGATGCCGAGAGGTAAGGAGGCTAGATTTATTGCCGTCGGAGGGTACGGGTACAACGCAAAGGCTTTGTTTATTAACCGCAAAGATACCTTTGGTTGTTGGTTCTGCACTTTTTGCATGAATCTGAGCGCCGGCTTCCAGAAAGGCACGACATGTTTTTATTTTGTCTGTTTTGTTAACAATATTGACTGTCGCGGTGGTTATTGATGTTTTATATTCAGCGGCAGTATGAAAATTCATGTTAGACTGTTGTACTGACTTGGAAGTTTCGCTGCCAACTGATTTTTTCAGAAGTTCAGTAGTACTTGGATAGTAGTGGTAATGCAAAATCGTGTTGTGCCTTTGATCACAAATAGGACATTTTTTGGCGGCGCACTCTGGCGCCCGGCAATTGATGCATACTGAATCACTTGCAGGGCTAGCTGCACTACTAATTGTCCTGCTTGCAAACGAATCTGAATTCCGAGGAGACGATAATTGAACACTGTTTGATACGAGATCTGACAACAAACTATGGGTTCTACCATATGCTCCATAATACCTTTCCTCGAATTCAACGCAAAATTGTTCGATTTCCTCCGACTCACCGTCGAGTATTTCTAAGTCATATTGTGCCTTTTCAACCCTTTCAAGGGCGATATCCATTCCGCTGGAAAGCTTTTCCAGGATGAGAAAACTCTTTGATTCATCAAATTTATCTAAAAAGTTTTCAAAAAAAGTGAGCTTTCTCTTGGCTTGTATGAGTATGACCTTTAATGTTCTAATTTCGCTGGCCGTCATTTTCAATTTTGCAAATACTTAGAGTAGCAATACAAGAATAAGGAATTCGAATAAATGGAAAATATATGGTGGTTCAATGACTTACTGTTATTGCAGGACACAATTATTTCGGTGCACTCAACACCAATTTTCGCACTTTTTTCGATTTCGCGACACTTAACACTTTTTCAGCGAATTTTCACTTTTGCACATACACACTTGTTGAGCTCCAAGAGTTGCTTCGGGATCCATGGTATCTGGGTTGATCTGGATCCGCTTACGAAGAAGTACCAAACTTGCGTACTTTCGTCAATGTATTTGTAGAATTCCCAAAATATCCTTGGCTTCAAGTTACCAAATGTTGGATCGTGGAATGTAGTTATAGGTTTACTGGACAATATCCTTGGCTCGAATGGACCATATGTTGAATCCTGATTAGTTTACCAGGATTTTATGGTTTCGAAGGATAATATGTTGAGTCCTGATGCTTTTATCAGGATATAATTATTTTCGAAGGACCAGAATTATACACCCTGATTGTTTTATCAGGGGGATGCTTGAGGGGGTATACTTAACTTTAAGCACCCAGTAGTAATCTCATTGATTACTGCGTAAGTTGTTACTTGTAATAAAGTAACAATTACGAGGATAGGAAGTGGTGAAATACTCGAACGCACTTTTAACACAACAACAAAATGTATTTTCTTGCTACCGTTACTTCGATAACAAGCACGAATTATTGTACAATGCACTATTGATACAATATTCTATATGAAAAGGGCAGAAGTGACTACTAAGTTGCCAACGAAGACAAGACAATGTTATTGTTTCGCGACAGATCAAGAATAGTAATGTCTCTTGCACTAAGAGATGTAATAGTTACAGTGGTATTTGTAGTAGTGAGTTGTTTCAGTCTCAAAAATGTATATCAAAGCCCAGATAGAAGGAAATATAGGAGGTTCCTTCATCTGGGTAAAAAAAGGGGAAATATTAACAATTATTGATGGTTTCGATCTTTAAACCGCCCCAAATATGTTACAACAATACTCTCATTTGTCGATGTAGGAAGGAATTAAATGCACCAATCAGTGAACTTTTAGCGTGTTCAATCTTAGGAATTCGAAATCTCGAAATGCCCCCACTATCGGGGCCAAAATTCCCTCGGTGGTCTGGATATGATCCATCAGCGAATGCTGAATAATGACCTTCCCAGACTAGGGATGTTCGAATAGTCCAGACGAAACGAATAACACACATTGGCAATGTGTATAGAAATTGATACGTTTCTAGCACTTCAATTCTTAAATGAATTTTAACATAATCTTTCCACAGGAAATAGGTAATAAATATCTACAAGGGTAGACACTTTACAAGATATTTTACTTTCAGTTATCTTTCCGTAGAAAATATTAATTTCAAGGGTGAGCCACCCAGGGTAATCTAAAGCAGTGAACCTAAAACAATTTAAGTTTTGCTAGCGAGCTGCTTTGTTTAGAAAATTGAATCTGCGTATCCCAACATGTGAAGTCAGGGACGCAACACACTGTATGTGATAAATAATATTTAATATCTGTTCTTGAAGAGTAAGAAAAATTCTGACAATAACATGTTTTATTTTGAGTGGCACAAATTTATCCATAAAACTGTGACCAGGAGCTTTGGCGTGCTTGTTCAAATGTATAGCCAGAGCAGGTACTGAACTAACCCAGAAAAAAAATTAAATTTTCCCTATATTTCCAAGAATATTAATCCGACTGAGTTCAAATCTAGAACTTGGATGTAGAATATTGTTTTGAAGGCTCTTGCAAAATTGAATTTAATTATTTGAATAAAATTTCATAAAGAACCTGTATCTATGTCATATTGATATTGGTTGTTTTACCCTGCGATACCCCATACCTTTGTGCTAAGTCACTATGTGGATAATTTTGTATATCTTGACAGAATCTCAATTTTATGCTATAACAGCGAATTGATAGTGAGCAGTAATCCAATTGTTATACATTTTAAGAAACCTATTGGAATCTATTCTCAGGATAAAATTCACAGATTCAAATGAAGAAAATCACAATTCAACTTATAATATTCCATTATTACTTTGATTAACTCGAAAAAGCAATTGAAAACTATCACAGAGTTATATACCAATATACACTTATGGTGTATCTTCGATCATCGAAGAATAATGGCGATTTCCATTGACCCACTCGGAGCACTCGAAATCGATCTCATCTGTCATGCATCTGTCCAAATGAACCGAAAATATCTGTCAAATATGACATGAATATGACTCCGAGTGATCCGAGCGTGTCAATGGAAATCGCCATAAATGAATAAGTAATATTAGTTTGATTTGGGTACTTACCAGATTTATATTATATAAATTTCTTCAGGGTAGCTGGCAAAATATCTTCTAATATACTGTTCAACGAAAATGCAATCGTAGTTATTCGATAAATTATTATTTCTTCACCTCGAATTTAGACATGCTCTTGACGTATCGACTTGTCAAATGTGACTTCGGTCGGCCGCATGGAAGCACGGAATTGAATGTGAAAATGAACAGACTTGATATGTTGCTCATGACATGATGATTCATTGAATTCACTCTGGCACGTCAAAAATCAAAAACGGTTGACAACTTAGTTTGCCGAGTGTAAACACCTCGATCGTTGGGACATTTCGGCAAAACCATCACCGATATAGATCCGATCGAGTTTGAATCTAGAACGTTACTGTAAAATGAGGTTTTGAGGGTTATCGCGAAATTTCAACGTTATCAAACCGACAGGTTCTAATAACTTTTTTCATAGGCTTTGCCTCAGCTCCAAACTGCCTTATAATAATATTTTTAATATTTATATTTTAAGACTTCTTGTTGGTATTTTCCTATACTACCTACCGTGCTTTAATTCTATCAGATCAGTATTTTTCGAGTTATTGGGAAAACAAAATTCAAGATGGCTATAATTCCAAAACTACTCGAAGGATTTTGTCTATTAACGAACTTAGCCAGCGCATTTGGCCTCCAATCATACCCTGAAAATTTCAAGTCTCTAACTCATTGCGTCCTATCGTTACCTCGTTATGATGCCAAAGGCCGGACGTCTGGACAGAAACAAGTTTGACCTCGGATTCTCCATAAGTGAGTCGATATTAATAGTATGAGGCCAAAAATTCGAAAATAATAGACTTTTGGACGAACTGATAGTGAATAGCGTGCCAAAAATCAAGTTCATAAATTAATTATTCCTTCTGGGTGCAACAGTTCTGATGTCAGTTAGTATCTATATCCTTACATATGTTGTATAAAACAAAGCGCTTCCCGCTGTCTGTCTGTTCCTATGTATGCTTAGATCTTTGAAACTACGTGAAGGATTTTTTTTTAAAGATAGAGTGATTCAATAGGAAGGTTTATATGTATAATACATGCATAATATGTTAGAGAAACACAGATAATTTTAGAGGTTTCTAATGTGATGTCGTAAATAAACACATTTTTTTTCGCTTACATTGCAAACGCTAACTGAACCCTACGAGATAGATCAAAATAATGCAGTACAGTATGGTACACCTTAAAAAGGTCTACTAAAAAGTCCGCGATGGTATATATTTATCTCTTAAGGATAACCCACAATAATCATTTTTTATCCTTTACATTCTACGAGAAATAATGGCTTGATTACGTAATTATTTCAAGCAATACAGCATTGATCCTTATCCAATTAAGTACCTTAAATGCATTGTGCATTTAATATTGATCAATATGCCCCTTTACAGCATGTAATTTAAATGAATATTCTCGAAGATATCGCAGATTTAAAGTGCAGGGTTGCGGTGGTACCGACCGCAGGGCCGGCTCAGCCAGGGTAGGGATAGAAATCGAATACACAGATTCAGAGAATCATCTGTAGAGCGTGAGGCTCGCCTCAGCCAGGATAGATGTATTGATTCCCCAAATTCCTCTGATACCATCATATTTACTGATCCAATTTAAACGCCTATAATTTCCGGTAAAGATATATTGTGCAATGACCATTAATAAATCGCAGGGTCCAACTTTCAACGCTACAGGCTTATATTTGAGCGTTGAGTGTTTTTCGCATGGCCAATTATACGTCGCTCTTTCAAGAGTAACCTCAAAAGAAAACATGTTTGTATTGTCTAACGACAGAAATGCTGTGAACGTTGTATATAAAAAAAAGCACTGACGTGAAGTCAGTACTCTTTGGCGCGCGTGTTCACGGTGGCTTATTTGAATTGAATGATGAGTACTTCAAGCTCAGTGGATAGAGCAAGCCGAAGATCTATCCAAAGGATAGTGGACACCATTCACTGTCGGTTCAAAAATTAACAGTGCTGTATCTAAGCTGCCATCAGGATAGAGTAACAAAATTGGAAAAGAACACAACTGACTCTCCTTAGTCGCACAAGCTCCTAGAAGATTTGAGAGGATCAGTATAATCCTAATCATGTTTATAGCACGCGCGCCAAAGCATATTGACTTTTTACACTTTTTCTTTAATTGTTAGGTCAATCTGCTTTTGCGCGCGTGCTATAAACATGATTGGTATTATACTGATCCTCCCAAATCTTCTAGGAGCTTGTGCGACTAAGGAGAGTCAGTTGTGTTCTTTTCCAAGTTTGTTACTCTATCCTGAACATTGCATCTAACTACTGAGTTTCAATTTAATCAGATCAGTATTTTTCGAGTTATCGTGAAAACAAAATTTTAAAATTTTTGAAATATTTTTTGTCACTTTAGGGCCGTCCGGTCAAAACAAAACTTCGCAGGCATATAAAGGTCATAATTCTACAATTTGGTGCCAAATTTCAGAAAGATCGAGTGATCGGTTCCGGAAATATTCATAAAAAACTTTTTGACTAAAAACGGCCTCAACTCCGAAACCGCTCGGTGGATTTCAACCGTTAACGAACTTGTCTGAGTTATTTACGCTACAAAACTACCCTGCAAATTTCAACGCTCTAAGTCGTTCCGTTCGAGAGTTATCGTGCTAACGGCCGGCTGGACGGACGGACAGAATTGAATTTGACCTCGAATTCTTCATCAGGGAGCCGAACCCAATTGTTTGAGACCATTTTCGTAAAAAAATTCGAAAAATACAGACATTGTGACGAAATGATAGCACGCTGTTCCTTGCGGAACACGCGAACAAAAATTCTGTAGTATATTTAGTATCAGCATTTCAACCGTGCGAAGCCGGGGCGGGCAGCTAGTATATGTATATAGTTGAAATGATAAACTAAGCCTTGGGAGACTCCGGAACTAATCTGCCAATAATTTATTGTCATGTCGAACGCTATACGGCACAGTACTATTGTAATTCTATCCCAAACGGCCAAACAAGTCGCATTATTGTAGTCCCTCACCTCAGTTCGAAAGGCCGCGAAACACACACCGTTCTCGGAGTTACAGAAACTAGCAACTTACAGATCGTTACCGAATATAATTTCGACGTTGTATTAATTGTTATATGCGATGGCAGGACTGGCCTTTGTCTCCTATTTCAAATTAGAACCCAATTAGCGGGGTAGCCATAATTAGCCTTCCAGCCCTCACCGGCTGCTGCTCAGCCTTCTGAGATATTATTTCATCGGGCTATGATGAATTGCGGTCGGTGGGAGATAATTCTTACATACCTCGTTGAAAGAGGCTGTTGAAGAAATTAATGCGATTTTTCCCGGGGGAAGTATTGCTATATATCTGGAAGGTAGACAGGAGTTTTTCCCATTATCCTCGGTTTTATCGAGTATTTTTTCCGTTGGGATTAAATGGACCTAATAATTGAATGAAGTGTGCAATATTGGGACCATTCGTTATTCGTAGTTTTAGGGACATTTTTACCCAGTCACTATCCCTGGAATCCAAAACGAGAGGTTTATGAAACGCCCGAGTTTCCGTTATTTCTGAAGAAAACATTGTAAAATCACTCACGCGATATCAGAAGCTGTAGCGTGCTCGTTCGTTAAAACTTTCACTGATTTGTAACATCATACACTACCAAAGTGTTAGGACATTAGAGATCGGTCCTATCAAGAAACAAGCTGGAATATGTTGCTCAGACTTTCATTTTATACCAAACTGCCAAATTTCATAGTGAAGTTCCGAAATTTTGTGATATTAATAGTTTGATGACTAGAAGGAGCTTCGGGGTTTGCGCAAATTTGAAAAATTATTCGGAATGTAATTCCAATGAAAGAGATATTATCACAATTCAAATAAAGTTTCGGTAATTTTGCAGTTTACCGCCCCCTCGTAAATTTCGACTTTTTTGAGTTTTTCGAAGGAAATATGCATTGTACAGTGATTTTTGATCATTTTCAATAGTGGCAAATCAGTTATTTTGAAGCAATCTAACGGTATGGGGAGTGAATTGGGGTACTGGGTGGGGTAATAAATTCAATAGGATAGCTTAGAATTTTCAAATTTTTGGCTAATAAAATGAGAAAAATGGTAAAATTTATGACGAAAATTGAAATTTGGAGTAAATTCATCGTATTGAATATATTACCCCTCCCAGCACTCTCGTTCACTTCCCCTCCCGTTTCGATTCCAGCAAATGGACTATTTTGCCACTATTTAAAATCATCAAAATTCACTTCACGATACAATTTTTTTTCGAAATAATGAAAAGTGAAATGCGTCTCTAAAGCCGGGCCTGGAAACAGTTAAAACTGCCAGTTTGGGCTTACGTGCCTGAGTGTCTATCATAATACAGATGAATGGACAAAACCGGTTGCTACATAAACACATTTGGATAGATTTAGCATGCATATATATATATTGAACCTAATATGATTCTAGTATCTTTAACTAACCTAATATTTTCCTTGAATCCACCTTCAATTTCTTTCTTGCGTTTTCTCTATTATTATCTCCCTTTAATCTAATGAAATCCTTGTATCCTCCTTCGATTTCTGTCTTAAAATCTTCTCCCTTTCAAAAAACTGAGATATCTCTATACAACTTGTTTCTTCTTGTATTGTTTTGTCTGGAATAGTATCCTCTTTAACTTGATACCAATTTCAACTCTATATTTCTTAAGGAACCTTTAATATTCTTCTCTTGGACACTTTGACTTCTTTCAAACTCGATAATAATTTAATTTATTTTTCCGTTACCTCGGTTTCTCTCCCATAAACTACTTCATAATTTTATATTTTCAATAAATCTATCAACATGACAATTATAATTTTGATATTTCTAAGCTGTTCCTAGATATTTTACAATTCTAATTTTCAATTTTCATTTTGAATTTTCTCGAAAAATACTCATTTGCCAGTGCTAAAATTGAAACTGTGGTATATCAACATCATGCAGATACTATATACAGAATATTTTGAAAATCGGTGAGGGGGCGTTAAACTGCAAATTAACCAAAGTTTCTATTAATTTAATGTTCCTCATAAATTATGATTTCTATAGTGAAAACCTCACAATCTTGGTGCAAACCAAATTATACTTGGGAAATTAAATACGGAAAGAGTTAATATCTTGCTAATTATTCTTGAAACATCATAAGAAATTAAATTATTCGATTTTTCATCGGAAGAATAATTCTCCAATCCTCTGAAATCGCTTTTGAATGCATCAACTCAAATACCACTAAAAACGCAATACAGGTCTCATCTAAAACAAATTTACCTGTGAAAATGAAACGGAATTTCACTATTAAAACTGGCAGTTTGGTATAAAATGAAATTCTGAGCAACATTTCTTCCTGAAACTTTTTGATATTGTGCTTTCTGATTTCTACGTGTTTTGACCATTTTTCTGAAAAAATGTCAATTTTGACAGGTTTGCAGAGTAACACGATCAATGACATATCGCACGCCTAGTGCAGTAGTGGCACTCAAATTTTTTCCTTTTTGAGTTATTACGCCTATTAGAGGTAAAAATGATCAATCTATCTTCCTGCATTACCGATATATTTGTAGTTGACATATATAACGCTGAGTGCGCTGTTGTCCCATTATGGTATTTATGGATCAGGGCATATTGTACTTATGCAAGGGTGAGACAACTCATGTCACAGCTTTGAATAATCCATCAGACGCAGATCAACAGTGTGCCATCTCCAGTTATCCCAGTACTGCATCGAGAGGTGAGTACTTGTCGACCGTTGTCCCTATAAAGAACACTGATTTATTCCGGGATTTCAGGCAGTATAAATAACATTGTACGAATAATTTCAAACTGTTTTGATCGAAATTATCTGAAACTTGGTTGTAGGTACTCATTCAGTTGAATTAGTAAATTGAAACTGATTTGAAATTATTCTTAGATAATTTCTCAATTATGCAAAAACGGAGGGACAAATATGCTGCTTTTATCAGCTTGAAAAAACTCCATTTCAATGGACGAGAAAAAATACGTAAAAAAGAGGATTGGGGAAAAACTGATACAAGCGAAGGTAACTAGAAGACGGTTCAATTCTTGAACCTGTAAAGTTTAAGCATTTATGCGAAATTTATGTCTATTCTGCTGAAGAATCGGATCCTCTAATTAACACCAGCCTCATACATAATGTTGAAGATGGAAATGAGGTTTTGTTTGATTCGGAAAACACTGAAGCAGACCCAGAGAACCATTTCGAAGAAGATCCAGACAAATTCTCTGACAGCTCTACTGAAACAGGAATAATTCAAAATTATGAAAAAAATAAAAGGAACGAAGATGCTGCAGAATGGTGAATAGAGAAAAAAAGATAGCACGCCCTTCGAAATGAAAACTTAATTAAAACAAGCTAATAAAAGCGTGTTAAAAAAATGCTCCGATATACCGGAAAAGAAGAACGGCGCACTTTCTTCAACGATTATTGGATTCTCAGCTACATCATGGTCATGATCAGTGGAAAATGCTTATAAACAACCTGTTGGTATCACTAATAAGACAACAGAGACTTAATTGATTTGGGAGATGAAATCACATTCCATCTACATAATCTACTATGTTAATTGGACTTAGTTCTTTTAATCGTTATGTGATATTTATATGACTTGTACGAATGTACTACTCATAATATTGGTTATGTATGTACTACGCATACTTTTATCATTATTATTATTATTAAACTCTTTATTGCATCAATATAAGTTTCATACATTTTTAAGTTATTGTGCAAATGGTGGACATATCGCCAAGCAATTTCTTCCTGCCAACCAAAGGTAATTCGTTAGTAACTATACTTAAATCTGTATGCAACTAGAGTAAGTAGATTTAAATAAAACCAAAACAAAAATGAAAATAACTGACATAAACTGAATTCAATTGAACTTGCTCCAGAATAGGGAAAAAGGGGAAAGGGGGAGGGAGAAGGATAACTGTCTATGAATAGAAGGACTATGACAAACGTGCGAGGTCTCAAGTAAGTGTGATAGGTGAAGAATTCAAGTATCTCTTGAGGGAAAACCTAAACGAAAGATATGTTAATTTCCGAACGATATCCGAAGGCAGACGATTCCAAAGCCGGGGAAAAACAACTGTAAAGCTATTCAAGCATACACCAGTCGAGTGGAGTGGTATCCTCAAGGTGAAGTTGGAGAGTGCCCTTGTCTGACGAACCCCATCCCCCAGAAGAGAAAGACCATCATACAGGTATTTAGGTTCGCGCGAGCTCAACACTTTGTACCCCACTAGAAGAAGATGCCAAATTTGACGCTGTTTGATGGGCAGTAATCCCAAATTTTGCCTGTATTGACTTATGCGATCAAACTTTCTTAAGTTGTAGACAAATCGTACACCCGCATTTTGTAAACGCTCCAGTTTCATCAGCTGTGTGGTTGTGAGACCCATGTAGGCTACATCAGCATAATCGAGTATAGGAAGCACAAGAGAGAAGAATAAGGTTTTCCTGGTTTCAAAGGGCAAGAAGTTCCTTAAAAGTCGGAGTTGATGTAAGCTATGGAAAATTTTCGAACTGACAGAAGCTACCAGACTATTCCAGGATAAGGTTTCGTCTAATATGATGCCAAGGTTTCTAACCTCGTTAGAGTAGGGAACAACAGCATTGTTGAGAACAATTTTATTATTTACTTTGTCGATAAAACCCAAACTACTTTTTGTGCCAAAGATGATCGACTTAGTTTTGGTAGTTAGAGTCAGACCTATGCTCTCAGCGACAACAGATAGGCGTGAAAGATTCTTGTTCAACTTTTCAATAGTAGCTGAGAAATCCTCAACGGAAGTGTGGACATAAATTTGAAGGTCATCCGCAAAAAGGTGAAAATTAAGGTCCAAGCAATCAGTAAGTGAGGAGATGTAAATAGAGAACAAAAGAGGACCCAACACACCCCCCTGTGGTACACCCGATAAAGTGGCTACCCAATCTGAGGAGCCGTCACTCACCACAACAGATATTTTGCGATCATTCAGATAAGAATAGAAGAAGGCAACGGCACGCTCATCAAAACCTAGTAGACGCAACTTGGCTAAAAGTATATCGAAGTCGAGAGAGTCGAAGGCCTTACTAAAGTCCAAGAGTACCAAAACAGTTAGTAGTCTTTTATCCAAGGCCATACTGATATCATCAGTTATTTTAGAAAGGGCGGTTGTTGTGCTATATTTATGACGATAACCTGACTGGTAACAATTATGAAGATTATTTTTACTTAAATAAGTAAGAATTTGGCCACTAATGATCTTCTCAAAAATTTTAGAGAGAGTAGGGAGTATGAAAATGGGTCTAAGGTCACCCGGATTCGTGGGATTTTGGCACTTTGGTATGGGAGTGATTTTAGCATATTTCCATGCACTGGGAAAATGCCTGTTTGAAGTGAAATATTAAAGATATGTGACAGCACAGGAAGAATCTCATTCACAATTGGCCTCAGCAGGCCCACTCCAACACCATCGGATCCAACCGACCCAGAACTAACATCTCGCAGAGCAGTTCTAATATCATCCTCATTAATGGGTACAAAAGCGAACACACCACTATTCGTTATTCTTTTATATTTTACTATTGTTATGTCTTCAATTATTGTTCTATTAAATGAAATTTTCATCGACCACTATTAAGAGTCACATTTTACGTACTAATTTGCGTCCATAACATCGACTATTGTTGAACGCAAGTACTTTGCGGACTAGGAAGTACTTTCTTGTCCGCAAAATTACTTTCTCGTCCGCTGTGGTCACTATGAATACAGCATGATACAGTACAATACAAACATAAGTGTATGTGTGATTTGCTATTGTGAAATTATTTAAGAGGTCTGAAATTCTTAAAAAAAAGTGGAGGTCGACGAAAAAATGTAACATGCACCTCGACGAAAAACTGTCTATTGTCTCGCCTACTTGCTATCCTCGGTGCCGCCTCGGATTTCAATTTGCAGACTTGACTATAATACAATGACAGTTTTTCACCCTTGGTACATACATAACTATTTGATAATTGATGATACTCAAAAGTGAAGTGGAATATTTATTCCGTTGTTACTGATCATATTATATCGATCAATAAAAAAAATACTTTTTTAAAATAATTTTCATCTAATAATGAATAATAACTTCCATCGAATTGAATCATCAACAAAAACACAAAAACGTAATAGGGGTCTATCTAGCAAAATCTCAGCCGATAATGCAATACTGTGACATCTTCATATTCCGAGAAAAAATATTTTTTTTATGGAATATAGTACATGTTAATTATTACTTCAGCAAATATCATTTGAAAAGATATCAACCCATAAATTGGTAATTTTTCGAATCTTCTACCATGGCGGTGAAAGAATATTTTGAGGTTGAAAATTAATTGAAGAGTATTTTCTTCATTTTCTCGCGATTTTTAGAGTTGTCCTACTACTGCACTAGGCGTGCGATATATGTCAAAAAACATCGTTTCTTAGCACCAACTTTCCCAAAAACCCAAATTTCGAAAAACTATACAGGCAAGAAATTTCGCACGAAATTTCGAAAAAATTGCGTAAAATTCTACAAATAGTTAATATAATTGAAATGGATCAGATCTGTATTTCTTGGGTTATCGAGAAAATAACAACAAAATTTCAAATGGGTATAACTCCGAAACTGTTCGGCTGATTATGCCTTTTAAGGAACCTAAATGTCCCATTTGGATGCTCAACCTACCATGAAAATAGCAAGTCGCTATCACTTTCCGTTCGTAAGTTATTGAGGTAAAGGTCACCCATGCAGATATTAAACTCGCTCAACGTAGCTTGGTTTCCAGGATTTATTCCATAACTCCTACAATATAGATCCAATAGTGTTCAAATTTTGAACTTGGATTTTGAAATACAAAATTAGTAGGGTTTCAGCAATATCGAATGGATAGTTTCTGAGATACATAATATTTTTCAATTTTCTAGTGATAGGATCCTCTCGAAATTTGTGTATTTGTGAGCGCATTCTACATCTTATTTATTATTAAATTTTTCTCGGAAACCGTTCGGCCGATATGGCCATTAACGAACTTGTCCGTTGCATTTTGATCCGCAGCCTGTCCTGAAAATTTCAAGTCACTATCTTTTCCGTTCGAAAGTTATCGCGGCAAGGGCCAGCCAGAGGGCCGGCCAGGTAGAATCAATTCTATTCGCGTATTGCTTATCAAGTCATATTGCTATCCTCCTAATTTTTAACAATATGGTTATGTTGGTTATTAATTTTCTCCAAGCAATATTGCTATCAAGTAGTTCAAAATTCATTGATTTTAGAGCTGAAACACTGTATTTCATGATTTTTATGTGAAATAGAAGAAGAATTTGACCGTGCTTGTAAAAATTTCGTTCGTTTTTCGGTGGTTATTCGTAATTCATAACCCAATATATAAAATGTCTCGAAGGAGAAAAAGTAACTATGTTATTTATGAAACGAACAAGATGGAGTTATTGATCAATTTTCAGGAAACACACCGAATATTGGTAACCGCTACCATGACCGACAATTGACTTCGCATGCACACTTCTAAGTGAAATGGAATAGTATGTCTCCAAGTTTTCTCCTGAACAAATTCCTTCAGTTCTTATTAAATCAAAAGAAGTCATCTTTGGTTTAGGGCTGAATTGATAGTTCATTTAATTTTTTTTTCATCTAGTCAGTCAGTCTTCGTATGCATATCTTTAACTTAAAAGAAGCAGTAGTAGTTTGCTCAGGAACAAATAAATAAATGAATAAAATTCATTCAGCTCTTGGCATTGTTAGTATCAGAACTATTGGTGGGTTTCACGAAGCTTCGATTAGCTTAATTGTGGATTTAATTCGATGGTTGCATCAAAATTGAACCAAGAATCGACATAGAATCGCACTAATTTGGCAATTGAGAGCTGTCAAAGTTTTGTTAAACCCAACGTAAGTCTTAGAAATTTTCTTAAAATTAAGTATTTCGAAGTGCTTTTGAAAAATATAAACGATTATGTATACCTACATTTATTAAATGGCCTACCTATTTTCAATATTTTCGAGTTCTTGGAAGAAAAAACTGGTTCTGTGCCATATTCCAAATCTTGGTAACCTCTTAGCAAGTACTATTATGAGGTTGCTATGTTTCTAAAAATGACGGTTCAAATTGCTCAATATCGATTATCAGAATAGCAATATTTCGAATCTTGCTGTAGAAGCAATATCTTTTTCTTAGTTATATTGCTATGCGTAAGCAGAATAGGCCTGAATGTAAAATATGCGCAAAGCTTCTGACTTGAGGTCAACGCTTTTCTCGATATTTCAATTAACTACAGCAAATAAACAGTTATGTACCAGCTGATACTCATTTCCGTTCGTTGTCGCCAGAATTTTCGTGAAACGAATATGAGACCAGCTCGTGCTGGACTGCAAAATAAATAGCTATCTCACGGAAGTGCCATCTGAAGCCCAAGGGTATCTACTTTCAATATGGCTGGGTCCAGGCTGGCTCTCTAGTTATCTATCATGCACCATTCTAGTCCTGACAGAGAGAAACTCACAAAAGAGTTCATTAAAACGTCGGCCGAGCATTTTCATTACCTTATGTAGACCAGCGAATTGAATTTCGCGAATCAGATGACTGCAATAATTAGTTGATGTGATGAAGGTGCCATATTAGAGTTTCTTTCAGACTGTTCGTTGGAAATATCTTTTCAAATGTTCTATATATGAACGTCCTCATGAGAGTGTTAATTAAAACCTGAAAGGCATGAGCGCTGTGCCTGTACAATTGAGAGATATTCATCAAGTTGATTATCATTTAAATTCTTGCACTGGTTAAGTGAAATGAAAATTTGTACTAGTCAGAAATTTCTTCAGAGAGTACCCAACTAAAATGTAGGAGTGAGAAACATGTCACCAAAAAATCTTATGTATGTAGGAATTATGATATTTTCACCCTTGTAAATAATAGACTTAAGATTAGTTTCACTAGTGCAGATGAAGTTGAACCGTTTGAACTGATAAATTCAGACGTATTTCTGGATTATACCCCTGTCTGAAGAAATCCTAACACATCCCCATGATATTGAATATTAACTCTGCAGGCGCCTCGCAGTCAATTAAGTAGTCTGCGTCTTCGAGTTCTTTTCTCTGAAGATGAAGTACCTAATACCATATCCATGTTTAGATGTCACCTAAATCATGGAAGTGCTTTCGCGGGTGAGTTATTGGAAGTCAATAACGCTCCAGAAATCTTTCCCATGGAACCCCATTGGTTCCAGCGAAGTATCGCAAGATATAATAGGATCTACTAATCAGCGTTGACCACTACCGCGGAAGTACAGCCCTAGCTCATTGCAGAAAGAATGAGAAGTATGCTTTTTTCAGAACACCCTGTGGAGTGAATCGTTGATAGACGAGAAAGTTTCCATATCTCCAGTAGAAACAAAACTGGGATATTGGCTAAGTTTCAATTGATATAATATAATTTTCATAGTAGATTTGAGGAATGAATATCTGGGATAAGTTCGTTATTATATTATTTCCCTTATGATGTCTTAATTTAATTTTTTTTATGATGAAGTTCTATCGTAAGAATCCATTGATATCATTCCCAACTCTGAGAAACCGATACTTTCGGAGATATGATTTGTCAAAGTTTGAAAAAGAGCACCACAGCTCCTGTCCACAGGACTTTGCCACTTTTTTTCCAAATATTTTCCAATATAAAGATCCGATTGAATTGAAATCTAGAACTCGGTTGAAAAAATACGGCTTCACGCAGAACGCGTGCGCAAAAGCTCTTGACATCACTTCAGTGCTCTTTAAGGTTTTTTTCGTCTAGTTTTACTTATATAATTCAATGCTGTTCAAAAACTATTTCTCACAAAGTCATAATACGGCAAATGGATTCTTCAAGTTATCTACCAATAGGAAGAATGACAATGATATATTTTATATAAATTATGGATATTGTCCAAATAGAAAGTTATAATTCAACAATTAAAACAAACACTCTTCGTAATAGTATTTATGTTAGAAATGTGTCCGGTCTCGTGGAAATTACAACTCCGCATCCCAGACCAGGAACTACAAGAAAATATACAATTTGAGAACAAAAGGACATGATGATTATCACAATATCATCAATTAAACTATTCTCGATGGGGACTTTCTATTTCAAATATTTAGAATATATTACTATTTCTTATTAAAAGTAATATCCGTCAATAGTTCACAAGGTTATATTTAAGGATAAATTTCGACCATAGATATGTTTTATTAAAACTGAAGACCACAGAACAACAATACATAGAGCACTCTTGGGAATTCAACAACTTGTTTTGGGTTGTATTAGTAGCCTATTAGAAAGATTGACAAGAGTACCACTAAGTAAGTGAAGAAAATTGTAAAAGAGAACTTTGCATCATCAAACAAATAGCAAAAAAGAATGGTTTTGATGAATGTATTATCGATGAATTACTACATAAGAAATTATATAATGGTTAACAGAGAACATATTTCCCAATAGATAGACCTGAATGAATAAATAGAAAATACTTGCCTCTGAATTATATTGGACCCATATCAAACAAGATTGCAAGAATTTTAGAGTGACCCTTACACCCCCAACCCCCCCCTGAAATTAATTCCTATTTCAAAACCTCCCCCGAAATTAATTCCTGGCTACGCCCTTGGGATGTGGAGTTGTAACTTCTACGAATCCTGTAACATTTCTAACATCAATACTATTAGGAAGAGTGCTTGTTTTAATTCATAGAATGACAATTGTATCATCGGTGCATTTTACTATTAAGTTTCATTAAAATTCCCTCTTCAACTCTGCCGATCAATAGTTATACGGCACATTATACGCTTATAGCTGGTTCACCTGAATATCCTAGGGATATTCAGTAACATCATTACTGCATTAGATATCTACACAATGTACTCAATTATTCTGGAAAATTCATCAATATTATGGAATTCTAAATTCCATTTCTGCCGGATCAATATTACTAATTATTAAACCTATCCCTAAGCTCCTCGTCCACTGATTCGTGGGAAACTATCAATGATGGCCTACCCTGCAAATTCCAAACATCCAAGTTTTCTCTTTCGAAAGGTATGGTGTTTACAAAATTCCGCAACGAACGAACGGATGAACAGAATTGAATTTTACTACGGTTTCTACATCAGCAAGTCAAATGAAATCGTTTGAGATCCAGAACTTAAGGTTATCAGATAATGAAGTCAATAAATTGGGACGTATGTGAAAAACTCTTCATTGATGAATTCCAAACTTTCCTTTGTGTTTAGGATCTTTTTCAGGAACTAAAAACAAAACAAACATTACCACAATTAAAACTGAAAAATCTGCAGAAATATAACAAACGAACAAAAACAACTGATACGCACTCAATGTGACGTTAAAAGTGGGAAAGCCATGTGGACAGGATCTTTGGCGTTCTTGTTCAAACTTCGACAATCCATCTCCGAAATTATTGGTTTCTCAGAGTTGGGAATGATATCAATGGATTCTTATAATAGAACTGCATCATAAAAGAAACTAAATTAAAATTAAATAAAGAATTATCCGAGACATTCATTCCTCAAATCTACCCTGAAAAATTATATATTTTCATCATCATATATGGATTATCCAATGACATATAGGATAGGGGTAATTAAATATCCTTTAATTGGTCATTTTGCGTTCAATCATACTTTGTTTGTTAGAACCGAAACACATTTGACATATCTGTTATAGATATTTAAGATTACTCGTATGAACAGTGAACACAGATACAGGACAGACAGATAATTCGCATTCTGTGGAAACATAGAAGTACGATGTATTATTGAAATTTTGAAAAATCATATCCTCGAAAGTATTAGCTTGTTAGAGTTGGAAATGACATCAATGAATTCTTACGATGAAACTACATCTCAAAATTTGTAATGTAAAAAAATTTGTTTCTTTACTCCGAAACCATCCGGCCGATTTTGCCTAGTAACGAACTTGTCCGAGATATTAATCTCCAAAACCTACTCTGAAAATGTCAATTTTCTAGCTCGTTCCGTTCGAGAGTTATCGTGTTAACGGTCGGCTGGCCGGACGGCTAGAGAGAATCGATTTCGACCACGGATTCTTGATTAGTGAGTCGAACCCAATCGTTTAAGATCATTTTCAGAAGAAAAATTGAACATTACAAACATTTGGGCAAATTGATAAGCACTCTGTTCCGAGGAACAAAAGCGCCAGAAATGGAGATTGTTCCATTTTTATTCATGAAACCTGATGTATATGGCATTATTAATATTACAGAAGGGGAAACCAAATATGTACTTTCTCTCTCAAAAAATAATTTGTATTTTACCAGCAACAATAAAGAACAACCCCATCAAAAGTCTCTAATTGATTTCAACTGAAATGTGATAATTGACATTGACAGTTAGACAATCACACACGTCTATATTTCAAATCACTGAGTGAGTTGATTATCTTCTCCACTGGTTTCAGGCAATCAATCCATCATCCCTTGTCCAGATTTCCATCTTCTACCCAGTTCCAATATATTACAATATATGTTACTGTTTGAATGGGTGCCGGTATTAACATTTAAACTTTTTGGACAATTAATAATTTCGACAGTTTCTATAAAATGTCCATTTTCCATGTTGTTAACTATACGAAGGAGTTTCACATTGATGAAGTCCATGATGTGTCCGGTATCACAAGTGTGTCTAGACAAATCTGTTGTAGACCTCAAATGCTTTGAATCTCTTTCATGTTCTTGCAACCTCTATTTGATTGTTTTGCCTGTTTGGCCTATGTAACTGCTTCACAACCTCTGCAATTTATTTGATAAATAGAGACATTTTGAATTTCATACAAACATGATTTGAAAATGGTAAAAAAAAAATAATAATAATAGGATAAAACCCATTGGAAAAGAAAGAGAATATAACAAAAATTAAAGGAAAAATAATTCAGGGGTGATCTGAGGTCAGGAGGTGGAAGGGGGTGAGTTTTATTGAAAAAAAACGTTTTATCTCGTTTTTCGGCAAAACTATATGTCCTATGGAAAAAGTTAAATGACAAAAATGGAGGTTATGAAAAGATCTACAACGTTTGTATATGAATTTTTAACACATAACATCAAAATTTATGTGAAAAAATCAAATTACCAAGTTTTTGGTTTTTCTATTTTATCTTTTACGAAAAATTTTTTTTTTCGCGAATTCATGAACTTACCTGTTTGTCCCAAATGCACGGAATTTTTTTTTATTTGAAATATTCATTTTTTCACCTTATTTTGACTTAATATCGAAAAAGCCCCCTTATTTTCAATCGTTCATTCCCACGTCAAAATATCAGCTGTTTTAAAAAAAGTCGATCGTTTTTGTTCGTTGAAATCTCAACTTTTTGATGGTGTTAAAAATACGTAGTAGTAATATATAGAAAAGTGCGGAAGGGGCTAGGAGGGTTTGGGCCTTACTACCTATTAGTTCGTAGAATTGAGAAAATTTAACATAGTAATGAATATTTTTTTTACACCATCAGATCAGATCAGATCATCAAATTGTGTGAAAAACAATTTCTTTTTAAAGGATAAAAATAAAAAACAAAAACTTGGCTATTTGAATTTTTCACATAAATTTTCAGGTTATGTGAAAAAAGTGTTGATAGGCACATAATACTTTGAAAAGTGAATAAATTCTCCCCTGATTCGTTCGGAACAACATTCATTTTAAATTCACAGCTACCAGAAGAATTAGTGCGTAATTCAAATAAACTTCGAATACTCTATTTTCTAAAAAAAATGGCTTGCAAATGATCAATCTGAAACATTAACCTTAATCAATTTACAAAACCAATTTTAGTAAGCCAAAACCATATTTTAAAGTAACGTAACGCCAATCCTGGCGTATATTTAACAACAAAACACACGAACTATTTTATAAGATTTCCAGAACACCATTATTCTATATTTATACATATATGTATATACTCGTACTTTTCGTGGGGTCATCACTCAATCTAGAAGTTCCAACGACTTACCAAGTTTTGTTCTTAATCCCTGAAGAAGTTCGTTAGGATAAATGAAAGCTTGGAATTTATTGACTTCATTGCGTGATAACTCCAAGTTTCATTTGTGGCTAAGAATATTTCGGATATTTGGGTTAAATGATAGCAGTCTGCTCCGAGCTCGCAAATAGTATGTTAACTCCTGAATTCCACGAAAATAAATAGGAATATGATATTGCACAATACCTTGAAAAATTTCCCAAGCCAACGTTAAGCTAGGTTTAATTCTGGATGTGATTAGTAAGCATATTCTCGAGCACACCTTTCCAATCCTGAATACCCGCTGTGAATAAAAATAAAAGAAGAAATGACATAATAAAGAGAAAATTTGTTGACAGGGGCATCCCACGCTCTTTACGTAGGCTCTGAAAATGTCAAAGACAATGATTTAGGGTTAGCATTGGAAAGTACGGGTTTGTCGGCGGAGTGAAATATAGAAGATTCTCGCTGAATCGTTCATGGTGAATTCGTAGCTGTGCGTTAAATGACTTCATTCATTTGTCGTTAATTCAGAATAAGTTCTTATATATTCAGAAAAAGCTCAATGGCCAATTTTTGAGTAATCCAAAATTTTTAAGAAGCTACTGTGTAAAAAGTTGGTTCAAGCCCTGTGGACACGAGCTATTTGGCGCTCTTGTTCTAACAGACAAATTATATCTCCGAAAGTATTGGTTTCTCAGAGTTGGGAATTATATCAATGGATTGCTATGATAGAACTGCACGATGAAAAAAATTGAATTTAAAAAAGTGTTGTTTAAAAGAAATGCTTCAAAAATTATCTTTTCAAAAACAAGATCGCCAAAAAGAGCAATCTACAATGCTTCAAAGCCTTAATGCTTAAAAAATTGTCATTAAATTTATTTATCAAGATTAAACGACCAATCTGCAATGATTCAACCTCGTTGAATGGTTGTTGCAACTTACACTCGGTGCATAGTTTTCACAACTCGAAATACCTAAGGAAAATATCATCGAAATGTCTAGCTCTAGAGCAAGGCTGGAGACAATCATAGCAGATTGTCCATATATTCCTGATATTTGAGTAGGTAGTGGATTACGAACAAACTATTTTAATAGTTCAAAATATATTAATAAAATACTATCCTATTTTCATAATTTAAAATTTAATAGTTCATACCACTAACACATTCTTCTCTGTATTTTGAACCTCAACTCAAGAAAAAATGATTGATACACAAATGTAGATTCATATTAAAGTATTTTTTTGCTAGCACATTATGAAAATACTGTATATAGGAACATGTCTCACCACTTAAGGAAGTAAAAGGTAATATTAACCTCAGTGGTCAACGAACAGTAATTTCTTTTGATGATTCCATTATGTTCTACTTTCCTATTGCCTCCATAAACTACATCAAATCAGTCTTGTATATATTCACAAATTCAAGAATCGAATACTAGCTAACCAAGAGAAAATATTCCCAAACTACGAATTGACATGTCTCTAATAGCTAGAAAAGATGACATTTATGAATAGTGAACCCAGACAGATTCTGTGTTCACATTCTTTGAATACATAGAACTCACAATGTATTATCTGTGGTATTATTGAAACTTTGGAACATCATATCTCCGAAAGTTTTAGCTTGTTAGAGCTGAAAATGATAACAATGGATTCTTATGATGAAACTGCATCTTAAAAAAGTTTAATTCAAAAGTTGTAATGTAAAAAAAAATATTTTCTTTCGTAACTCCGAAACTATTTGACGGATTTTGCCCAATAACGAACTTAACCGAGATATTTACCGCTCAAACCTACTCGGAAAATTTCAACTGTCTAGCTCATTCTGTTCGAGAGTTATCGTGTTAACGGCCAGACGGCCGGCCGGACAGAATCGATTTCGACCACGGGTTCTTGATCAGTGAGTCAAACCAAATCGTTCAAGACCATTTTCAGCCAAACATTCGAAAATTACAGACATTTGGACAAATTGATAAGCACTCTGTTCCGAGGAACAAGAGCGCCTAAACTTGTACTATTCTAATTACAAATTGGAATATTGTGAACTCAATTCGTCTAGAAGCGTTCAAGAAAGTTATCTTTCTTGGATCAAAGTAATTTTGATATAGAAGTAAAAGTCTGTTTACAATGACTTCGAAATGAATGGAAAATGTATTTATATATATACTTTTCTGCTCATTACCGAACTTAGTCGGTGCATTTGGACTCCAAACCGACTCTGAAAATTTCAACATGACTCTTTGCGTTCGAGCGTGATCGCGCTGACGGCCGGACATAATCAATTTTGACGTCGGATTCTTCATCAGTGAATCAAAACTAATCGTTTGAGAGCATTCTCGGCCAAAAGCGCAATTCAGATATAGTCCATTGAAAAGTTAAATTTGGGGTTGCATTTGTCAGAGGCCGCAATTTTATTTTTTAGATGATAAGAGGGGTCAGTTTAATGTTGAATCCAAATTTCTGGGGTTGCAACCCTTTTCGCGCGGCCGCCATCTGGTAAAAAGGGATTCAAATGGTTTTTATGGTTCATCTAACGAACTATAGGTCTCACAAAAAAATTGGTTGAAATTTTTTGTTGCAAATAATATTATCTACAACATTTGCCGGGTAACTTTTAGTCGTAGAACCAAAAATAAAAAAGAAAAAGCGAAAATCCATGAAAATTTGAGACAAAATTTTCTATTGGTCGATATAACTTTTTCAACAAAAAAAAACGACATCAGACAATTTTTATAGATGTTATTTTAAGGAATAATTTGCATTATATACTTTTTAAATTCATATTCATTAGTTAAGGTCTTAAGCAATGCGAAACGAATATACTATTCTTCAGTATTCATAGCTATATATAAATATTGATGATTTGCTATAATTTCTAATCAACATTTTTTAGGACAATCTTTTAAATAATTGATATTGCAATATTATTATTAATTAATTATTGACTATTTTCCCCACCACCTACCACTTTTTTTGGTATCCCCAGTAGGCGCATAATCCACGGTGATTTTCTAAATCACAACTACTCTGTCCTCGATATTTTGGATGGACCAGGCTGCGGCTCAGTATCCTGTTGACTTTGCATATTAAATACTTGAGGGAGAACCGGAGAAAAATGTGGGATCATTATCGACGGTTTATCTTCAAAATTATTTTCCTCAATTAATTTCGACAGCTCCTTTATATTGTTGTAAGTCTTTTCAGAACAATGGAGGCACACTGGAGAACATTTCAGTCCTGCTTTTCGACATTTAATCATCACTCCCCAGCTTTCTTTGCATCTGCAGAAAATTAACTTTAGGAGCTCTGGGGTTCTAAAGGTCTTGAGCTCTGCACTGGCATCAATGTTCGTCCACATTTTTTCCAGTCCCAGTCTTTAGTATTGTTATAATTACCAAGCCACGACTGGGCCTGATGGTGGACTCGGAAACTGTGGAAGCGAACTGATCTGGTGTTGGAGGAAGTGAAGATAAATTAAATGTACTATTTGTCACTGACTTAGCGAATTGTTCATATATTGAGCTGTCAAGAGAATTATTTCCTTTATTAGCACCATACAATGACAGTGAGCAAAGCAGGGTCGACTCTCTGGTTGAGGAGCAACAACTTGCTAACTCTAAGATGTAGGTAGATAATGTCAATTGCTACAAAAAATTTTAGCAAATTCTTTTTGTGAGACGTATAGTTCGTCAGATAAACCATAAAAACCATTTCAACCCTTTTTTCAATGATGGTTTGCAACCCCACAAACTTGGATTTAACTTTAAACTGACACTCCCTTGATATCTAAAAAATGAAATTGCGTCCTCTGAAAAATGCACGCAAAGCCAAAAAAACTTCAACATATCAATGGACTACTAGAGGAAAAACAGTTTATATTCACCATGTATGAATATTAAAATAGAATCAATCAGTCCATGTACTGTATTGACTACTGTCTGATTCCTATTGAAATCAAACTTATCATATCTTCTTCTATTTTCAGGCTCATCAGAAACCCGGAGTTCAAATCCACAACTCCGTCGTCTACTACGATGCCCTACCTGGCCTCGAGACAGTACGTTCCACCATTACCATCAACTCGACGCAAGAAGTTTTCAAAAGCGGGAGGATGAAGCTAAGCTGCGTCGCCTCAATGTACACTTTGTACAAAGAGATACGGGACATGGAAATCATGGAGGACGCACCCCAGATAGCACCAATCCGCGAACACAGCACTCACAACATTGAAGGTGTTAATTCTAGCAGCACAAATTCCATTCCTCACTATTTCGTGCGATTCAGTCAATTCCTAATCTTCTCGACGCATTTGTGGATGAGAAGATTGGGTGATTAAGCAAATATTCCGAATTTATTAGTGGTGAATGTGTAATTGGATTGACACGAAGTGAAAATGTAGGTGACTTACGTCCGTTTATATATAGTGGGAAGAAGGATATTCGTACCAAATGGAACTCTTGTTGAAAGTCTTATTTGTAGAGTATGATTGTTATTGTTATTCTGGTTGTGCTCCTGCTATATGTATATGTATATGGATTATCTCTGTTACCTAGAAGACTACGTCTATTGCATGCAATCTTTTTTGCGATGTACAATGTGGACTGTTTGAGTAGAAACTCATTTGTCCAGGTATGCCATTCTGATATTTTTCTTCTTAACATTTCCGAAAATCATCCGATCATTATAGGTTATGAAAGGGTAACTAACAAGTTTTATATATATTTCAAAATCTCAAGTTCACACGAAAAAATTTAATGCTAGTAAATGTATTACTACTGATGGCCCAAGGAACCATAGGAATCAAATACTTCTTATAAACATACTGCCGACCTCAAGCCAATCATTAACCAAAAGATTCTGCTGTCAAATTCAGAATCATAAAAACATTGTGTGGTAAATGGAATCAATTTCGTTAACACTTCCATACGTCTACTCTCGACTACAAGAAATATCAATGAATAACCAGATAAAACTCAACAGTATTTCTTGAAGTTTGAAGAATAAAGCCTTGAGGAAAAACGTATTTTATACTGGGTTTTTCAAGAACTAACTGTACGCGCTTTCAGTACAGATGCAAGACATTTTGGTGAGTCAAAATAAGTGTGCGAAATATATCCTAACTATATCCGTAGAAACAGTAACTTTTATGTATTTTATCAAAAATTTTCAATCGGCATAACTCTTGAACGCCTGCATGGATCTTCATGAAAATTTCAGAGAATGAGTATAAGCCTATTCCTATACTGAGAAATTATTTTCTTTATTCCACATCTTCTAAAACTCCCTGTACATCAAATTTTGAAAAAGCGGAATCCGAATCTTCAATAAATATTCTTTCAAACAAGCCTATTGTCAATAATGGCACACTTCGTATCAATACTTTATGAAGCATTGAATATTTAGAATTTTCAATTTATAATAAACACGGACCTGTGTGTCTCCGAATAATGCATTAATTCATATTGACTCAATTGAAATTCTCAGTAACATAATTTACAATGCATGCATTTAGGACTTCCACATTTGATTACCTATGTACGTGAATTAGAAATGATAGAAATACTCATTTTCGAATTATTCCTCTTTGAAAATTCTTTTTTGAATAATTGAAATAACGATGTTAGCATAATTGAAGATTTTATGCCAAACAACCGAAAACTCGAATTAAGTATGGATAGAAGTGTGAAGGAATAATTGCGTGTGTTTTGGTTGCTCACACCGATATTTCCGAACTGATGAGGCTCGAAATAACATTAAACATATAATAGGTCTCTTGCATGTAACATGAAATACCATATGTAAATGTTTTTCTGGATCTACTTCAATAGCAGATCATCATGTATGACCTCATATACTTTCATAATTTATAAAATTTTAATATTTCGGTATTGAAAATCGGTAAACGAAGAAGCAATTTCATATGAGGTGAAACACTTCTGAATCCTTGCTATGACGGATGACGTAATCAAAATTTACCATCTGCTTGTTACAGCCAATGTTGACTTCGAGCCCTTTATAGGGAACTGTATCACACTGGAATAAATAGTGAAACGGACACGAGAAGAGAGGGGGAGAGATATGATGGGTTACGTCACGGACTGGCGCCAAGTTTCGATCGTTTAAACAGCCATTGTGTGCAACCAAATTTGAATGATCGTTTTCTCGTTGAAAATTTAAATTTTTGACGGCGGTTGAACTTTTTCAGTATTCTTATGGATATAATAATTAATTCCAATAATAAAAAAAATGTGTGCAAGAGACCTATTGCACTATTAAATTACTGACGTGAAGTCAGGAGCTTTTGCGCGTATGTTCTATTGTCCATTCTCCTGTATTGGACACTCTTAATCGAATTCACCATGGTAAATTCGATTAAGAGTGTTCAATACAGGAGAATGGACAATTGAACATACGCGCAAAAGCTCTTGACTTCACGTCAGAACTTGAACCAATTTTTTTTCGTGAATTCAGGAGCTTTTGCGCGTATGTTCAATTGTCCATTCTCCTGTATTGAACACTCTTAATCGAATTTACCATGGTGAATTCGATTAAGAGTGTCCAATACAGGAGAATGGACAATAGAACATACGCGCAAAAGCTCCTGACTTCACGTCAGTGCTTGAACCAATTTTTTTGAAAATTTCTTTTTGGTAATCTGAAATCAAAAACCTGAATTTGTGTATTGGGTGAAATAAGATGCACCACATTCCTGAAATCATACTGAGAAATTCAATTCATTCAATATATATATTAACTCATTATTCGGAGGCACACAGGTCCGTGTTTATTATGAATTGAAAATTCCAGTTATTCAATGGTTCATAAAATATTGATGCGAAGTTTGCCATTATTGCCAATAGGCTTGTTTGAAAAAGTATTTATTGTAGATTGCGATAAAAATTCACTTCTTGAAAATTTTATGTACATGATGTTTTACAAGATGTGGAATAAAGAAAATAATTTTCTCAGTCCGGACCTGCGCTATCAACAAGTCATTATGAGCGAATATTGGGCATAGGCCTATACTCATTCCCTGAATTTTCATGAAGATTTATGCAGGCGCACAAGAGTTATGCCGATTAAAAATTTTTGATAAAATAAGTACATAAAACATTCTGGATCATTTCGAACATTGATTTAGATTCACCAAAAATCCTACATCTGCATTGAAAGCCTGTACAATTATTCGTTAAACACTCTGTATATAACAGATATGGTAATATTTACTTGACTTTACATACATGGACATTCGATGCTTTTTTAAAGAGATTCATAGGGATTTGAAATCACTCTCACAAAACTTATAGTAGAACCATCAGTTTAATGTGTATTCCGAAATATGATCCACCTCACGAAGTGAGAAATTGTGTACTTTGAGTTCACCTTATAACAAGGAGCACATTCATCTTACATTCTTCTCACTACATTTTGAGGTTATTGTTTTGTCAATGGTCTTTTTTGCTCGGTGATGGATCCAGCAAAGGAATATATTTTTCAATAAATTCTTTTAACAAGTAGCTCATGTAAGTATTCGAGTTTTTCAAAACCTATGAAATATTCTTGAAAGATGTACACGACAAAGTATAGCTCAATTTTGAATTTTGTAGGATATATGTTTCCCTCCCGTCATTAAAGAGACAAGTAAGCCTGATCCGAAGCAGTCTCAATTCTCTCAGATCTCTTTCTTCGTGTTCTGTATTGAAATATAAAAGAATCTTCTGAGAAATTGATGAGAGAAACCAATTTCGGAATAAGCTTCCTAGATTTTTCTCACTCCACTCATATTTCGGAATACATATTTAATCTATGAGCCAAGTAAAATTGAATTACGTAAAAGGCACGTGGTGGAGTGTGTTGCATAACAGCGACAAGCAACACCAACAATGGAGACAGCTTAGAGCATCTAAAGCAGTAATGCAAATTGTTCTTGAGATTGAGACGAACCTATCCAAAGCTTAAAAGGATCAACTAACAGGATTGTAGTCAGTCTAATACGCGCATTCCTGTATATCTGAAATTATTCCAATGCAGAATCACATTCCCTTGATGAACAGAAACATCCTCATAATATTTGCTTTAGTTTCTCTCTATTACTAATTTTTCCAAAACATGAAATACGCAAATTTCATGACAATGCATATTATATTCCATTTAGAACAGTGCTGAAGCCTTTGAAAATGATGAAAAGTGAAAAAAAAATAAAATTAGGATGAAACCCATTGGAAGAGACTATAAGAAATATTGAAGGAAAAATAATTTACGGCTGATCTGATGTCGGGAAGTGGAAGGGGGTGAGTTTTTAAAAGTAAAAACGGTTTATCTCGATTTTCGGCAAAACTACGAGTCCTATAGAAAAAAGTGAAATGCCAAAGTAAAAAGATCTGCAACTTTTGTAATTACCGTTTTTTCACATAACCTCGAATTTTATGTGAAAAATTCAAATAACCATGTTTTTAGTTTTTGGTGCTCTTGTTCTTCGGAACAGAGTACTTTTCAATTTGCCCAAATTTCTGAACATTTCGAATTTTTGGATGAAAATGGTCTCAAACGATTTGTATCGACTCACTGATCAAGAATCCGTGGTCACAATTGATTCTGACTGGACGGTCTGGCAGGCCGTTAACACGATAACTGTCGAACGGAATGTGGTACGCACTTGAAATTTTCAGATTTAGTTTTGGAGATAAATATATCGGATAAGTTTTTTATTGGGCAAAATCGGCCTGAAGGTTTCGGAGTAACGAGAAAAAATTCAATTTTTGTTAAGATGCAGTTTGATCATAAGAATCCATTGATATAATTTCCAACTCTGCTAAAGTAATACATTCGGAGATATGATTTTTCGAAATTTTAATATTTAATCGCGGAAAGCTGTATTCGAAAATTAACATCCGTGTTTGTATCTATGTATAAATATACCGACTGACAAAGAAACTGCAACACCCAGAAGGAGCTGTTTAAATTTTATTTTCATTATAAAACATAAATAGTATAGCAAGGAGTGAATGATATTGAAATTTGTTGAAAAAAAACGGAAGGTTTATTAATAAATTAATATAATATAATAATAAATAATCGTGTTTGTCCACCGCGTTCATCTATACTCTCCCCAACACGTATTGGCATTGATGCAATAAGATGGTCTATTTTTTCTTGAGGGATACTATCCCATGGCACCTGTAGTTCATGTATCAGAGCCGCCAAAGTCCGTGGGGGCTGGGGTAAATTTCCAAGCGTTCTACCCATGATGTCCCAAACATGCTCTTTGGGCGAAAGATCGGGGGATCTGGGCGGCCATAGCAAAAGAATCACATGGGTCGCTTCAAAAAAGTTTAAACTAACTCTGGCAACATGAGGTCGAGCATTATCTTGCTGAAATATTGGATTCTCGAGCCGGTTAAGGTAAGGGAGAACATATGGCTCCACTATTTCTTGAAGGTAACGCAGCGCTGTCATGTTACCTCGAATAAAGACTAAAGGTGACCCACTTGCATGTGCAATAGCACCCTATACCGTAACTCCTACTGTCAGGTGTACATGACGCTCAATATCACACTGAGGTTCACGTCTTTCTCCCCGACGTCATCTAACCCTTCTTCGGCCATCATGTGCACCCAAGGAGAATCGAGATTCATCAGAAAAGACGATCTGATGCCATTCCACATTCCAATGTTGACGTTCTCTGGACCACTGTAATCGTGGCCGGCGATGGTCAACCGTCAGAGATAACACAAGATGGGGTCGATAATGCTGCAGTCCAAAAGACCTTTTCCGGCGATGAACCGTTCGGTCAGTTACAGGATGGCCTTGTTTTCCTATCTACTCATCAGCCAAAGATCGAGTTGTCGCAAATCGGTCTCTAATAGTCATAAGTCTTAGACGTCGATCTTGAACTTCATTTGTGCCCCTTCGACATCCGGTGCCTACTCTTCATCGATTTTGGGCGTTATCAAACCACGCTTGACAACATCTCACAACAGTAGTTAGATTTCTGTTCGTACGGTTAGATATTTCTCGAAATGACAACCCCGCCTCCCGTAGACCAATAATTCGACCTCTTTCAAATTCACTTAGCTGGCGATAAAATCCGCGTACAGGTGCTCTAGGCATTTTAACAACAACTAAACATCGACTTTGGATCTCCTCGAACAGCTGGTTTGAAGTAAAATTTTAAAAAATGGCAAAAAAGGAATTCAATATGTAAGTAACAAAAACTGTTTACATGAAAAAACCTTCACGATTTTTTCTAATCATTTACTCCCTGCTATAGATACTATCTATGTTTTATCATAAAAATTTAAAATTTAAATAGCTCCTTCTGGGTGTTGCACTTTCTTTGTCAGTTAGTACATATGAATGATCTGTGTTCATAAATGTCATCTTAGGGCTTCTCGGAAAGTATAACCCTGGATCGCGGCAGTCAGCGCTGAGCGCCGAGATACAATTTACATAGCCTTATTTGTTTATAATTCGTACTTTGAAAAAATTTTGTGTTCGAAAACATGGTTCCAAATCATTAATTTATGAATACATACAAGACTGTTTTGATTCCAAAAATAATATTGACTGTCCTAGAAAACAAAGTATGATTGAATCCAAAATGGCCAATGCAATAACAGCTATCCTAGAATTATTAGGATTATATAATAATATAATTTATTTTGGGTGATAATATAACGCCCTTGAACAATCCATGCGATGATGGAAATAAATACTTTTCAGTTGATTTAATATAATTTTCAGAGCATATTTAAGGAATGAATATCTCGGATAAATTTGTTATTGGGTAGAATCGGTCTGGTGGTTTCGGATTAATAATTTTTGGCCCTTTGGTTTTTTTCAAATTGAACTTTTTTTTTATTCAATTTCTTTCATGATGCTGTTCTATAATAAGAACCCATTGATATCATACACAACTTTGAGAAAGCAATACTTTCGGAGGTATGATTTGTCAAAGCTCCTGTCCGCAGGGCTTTCCTACTATTTTTATTTTATCTTTTTTCACGAAATTTGGTGAAAACTGTGATTCTTTTGCTTTGAAATATTCATTTTTGGCGCTCTAGTTCCTCGGAACTGAGTGCTTATCAATTTGCCCAAATGTCTGTAATTTTCGAATTTTTCGATGAAAATGGTCTTAAACGATTTGGTTCGACTCACTGATCAAGAATCCGTGGTCAAAATGCATTCTGTCCGGCCGGTCCGGCCGGTCCGGCCGGTCCGGCCGTCCGGCCGTAGGCACGATAACTCTCGAACGGAATGAGCTAGACAGTTGAAATTTTCAGAGTAGGTTTGGGGGATAAATATCTCGGCTAAGTTCGTTATTGGGCAAAATCGGACAGATGGTTTCGGAGTAACAAAAAAAATTTTTTTTTACAGAACAAATTCCAAATTAATTTTTTTTCAATAAGCAGTTTTACCATAAGAATCCATTCATATTATTTTTAACTCTAACAAACTAATACTTTCGGAGATATGATTTTTCAAAATTTCAATGATAGAATTATTCTGTGGCTATTCTATGAATTGTTATAATGTCAACTTTGACGTTGCCTCATTGTCATTCATTCCAGTAATGGTATCAATATGAGAATTATAATAATGATACTTATCATACTTTTTATTGGTTGACATTTTCATGCCGATGGTCAATCCATATGATGATGGGAATGGTAATGGTAAGTTAATAATATTGAGTTCAGAATATCTCCACTAAAAACAAAACTGGAATATTGGTGTATTGGAGTAGATTTGAGGAAAGATATATTATTATCGTTCATCATAGAATTGAGGAATGAATATCTCGGATGAGTTCGTTGTTGGGTAGAATTCGTCTATTGGCTTTGGATTGATAATTTTTGGCACTCTTGTTGAACTCAAATTCTTCTATGATGTTTGAATTCAATTTCTGCTAAGATGAAGTTCTAAATTTCAATAATGAATCGTACTTCTATGTTTTCACAGAATGCTATAATTATTCTATCTAAGCTTTATTATATGATCTGTGTTCATACTCGTACATGTCATCCTGTTCTATAAGAGAGAGTCAAATTCATTTAAGCTATTTTAATTTGGTTTCTTCCATAGTGCAGTTCTCATTCTCAGATTGCTCATTTAATCTTGATAAATAAACTATTATTTGAATTGAATTTCCTTTATGATGCAGTTCTATCATAAGAATACATTGATATAATTCTCAACTCTGAGCAACCAATACTTTCGGAGATATAATTTGTCTGTTTGAACTAGAGCGCCAGAAAGCTCCTGTCCACAGGGCTTGAACCCATTTTTCATCTTATTTTGACTTGATATCAAAAAGACGATTTAATCTTAAATCGATAATTAACACGTCAGAGAATCTGCTTTTTTAAAAAATTTGGTGGGTTTTTTGTTCGTTGAAATCTCTACTTTCTGATGGTAGAAAAAAAATATATTACTATGGTCAATTTTCTCAGAATTGGTATGCTACGAAATAACAGGCCCCTTCCCCACTGGATGATCTCAGTTTATGGTTTCCGTTTGTCGCATTCTTCGCGGGACACCTTGTATACTGCAGTGATCTCGATAGATGTAATGGTACGAGAAAATAATGCCACATACTGCGTTGAAATGATGATGGGTATTGAATTGAAATCCAACATAAAATAGCAGTTTAACCTAATAAAGACTCATAGATATTTCAATGTCAATGATGATGACTTAAAAAAGCGTAAAATGTATCGGTCGTTATTATGTCCGTTGGAAAAGATATTCCTCTTTCTTACTTTTAACCAAGCAGTTCTTCCACTTCCCCCTATCCCAATTAAAGACAATATGTTACACCCGTGTTCTGTTGAGGTTAACAAATAGTCTCCTTGCAACTGTACACGGGTCATTCGCTCTGAAAAATGCCCCGATAATACATCGCAGCTCCTCTCTCTATTAATCCATACTGACTGACTAATCCCCTAATGATCGCTATTAGGTCAGGCCAAATGCCCATTCCATCCAATTTAACCTATATGTAAGTATCAAACCGTAATAGATGAAATTCGATTTGGGTCACCCTGAAGACTGGTTTGAGAAGTGATATTTTTCCCTATTGAGCAGACGATCTAACATCAACGTTCCGGGAAGTGGGTCAAACTTTTTAGTGTTTATTTGTAGCCAAATAAGGAAAATACCGTCGTGAGTGAGATTGGCGTTGGCACATTGGATTACATGGAAATTAGGGATTATGTTCTTATTACGATTGAAATCGAAAAGATTCCCAAACTGTTAACTCGTAAATTATTTAATTTGATTTAATTCGATACTTGAACCAAATTACACATTGTTTGATCAATTGACAAGTATCACCAGTTTTTTTTACAAAATTCAGCTTCTTTCTTTAACATAGTCATTTTACGTAGCGATTTATGTATGTATTAGAACAGTGCTGAAACCTTCGGAAATGGTAAAAAGGAAAAAAAAAATAGTAGGAAAAAACCCATTGGTTGTTGAGCTTTTAAGGGTAAAAAATCTCGATTTCCGGCAAAATTACAAGTCTTATGGAAAAAAAAAAGTTGAATGGCAAATTTGTGGGAAATAAAAATATTTACAACTTTTTTATTTATTTGATGTAAAATATTAATTTTTTCGCCTTATTTTGGGTTAATATCGAAAAAGCAGCTTAATTTTCATTCGAAAAATCTGACGTCAAAATAATATCTGCTTTTCTGAAAAAGTGGGTAGGCTTTTTCTTTGCTGAAATCTCTATTCTCTGATGGTGTGAAAAAAATATATTTTAATATGGTAAATTTTCTCAGAAAATGCTGCGAAATAACAGGTTTTAAAGCCCAGACCCTCCTAGCCTCTTCCCCACTTCTCTATGAAATGCCTTTTGATGTTCTGCAATTTTCCACAGGCATATAATTTATCTTGAAATAGTAATAAATAGACATCTATGCATATAATTTAGAGAAGATTCTACATCTTTCTCAAAATATTGTATATGCCTTACTAAATATAAACTTCAATAACTTAGCATTTTCTGAGAAAATTTACCATAGTAATGTATATTTTTTTGAACCATCAGAAAGTAGGGGTTTCAACGAACAAAAAGCCCGCCGACTTTTTAAAAAAGCAGATATTTTGACGTGAGATTTTTCGATTGAAAATTAGGCTGCTTTTTCGATATTAATTGAAAATACGGTGAAAAAATTAATATTTCAATTCGCAAAAATTCCAGTCTGTTTGAGACATAAAAAGAAAAATTTTCACCAAATTTCGTGGCTAAAAAATATGTTTGTAAAAGATAAAGATAAAAAACCAAAAACTTGGTTATTTGAATTTTTCATATAAATTCTGATGTTATGAGAGAAAGGTGATGTTGTAGATCTTTTTATTACCTACAATTTTCAGTTTAACTTATTTCCATAGTGCTTGTCGTTTTCATGGAAATCGAGATAAACCCTTTTTTCCCTTAAAAACTCACCCCTTCCAGTTCCCGACCTCAAATCACTGGATAATTTTTTTCCTTTCATTTTTGTTATTTTATCTTCCTTTTCCAATGGGTTTCATCCTACTATTAATATTTTTTGTTCCAAAAATTATTGTCCCTGGTTTATATGTTATGTGTTGGTATATAGTGTGTTCCAACACACAAGCACAAGCAGGAACAGGTGACAGGTGACAGATGTATGAAGTCAAGGCCTTCTAGGCGGATTAGCTATCCCAGGGGATCTTAATTGATTTGCAAACCCACCCGTTCTCAAATATGAGCTTCGCGAAGTCATCCATGGTCAAAATTTATGCTTGAAAGAAGGTCAAAAAACTATCCGCAAAACTACTACTTATCATTGGAGCAAAATCTCTTTTCATGGAGATCTGCGAACCTAGTCCCAGTCTAACTATTCATTTTCAAATAAGAAATTAGAAGAATTAAAACGATACTATAGTAGTGTAATAACAACGAGTAAATTATCAATAAACAGGGTATACCATTCAAAAAATTTCGAAAATATAATGTGGATCCGTATCTTTTTCAAAAGCTTGTTAATCTTATACTGCTCAGTATCTAATTACCTTTAAATATTTGAAATGTTAAGAGTACAATTTTTGGGCTACTTTTGTGATAAAATAACAAATCAAAACTAGCAATTACAGATGAAATGATATTACAGGGGTAAATGCTCATGACAATTATAAAAATTATGATTATCCTGAAACTTATAGGTTTTTTCAGGAGAACCATGTTTTAAATATCCATCGTATACGTACAATGAATTATCAGAGGACAAAATCAAAAATTATTAACTGAACCACCTTCACAGTATTTTGGAACATTGTCCATTCGCGTATTTATTTTTGAATGGCATTTAATTTGAAGTAACTCGTTCATTGTATCTCTGGGAGTATACTTGAACTGCTCATCTAGGGTTTTTTTGAGATTCCCCATAAACTAATAATGTCGACCCTTTCGTTATGCGATAACATTTCAACGTCATGTGACAAAAAAAATACTTGTTTAGCATTAATTTAGTTATTAATTGATGATATTATTTCTTTCCAAAGGCTACTTTTTCAAATTGTAACAACTTCTGATGGTAGTTGAGTGGGTCCATATTTTCTTGTATAATGAAACAAAGAATTTTTTCGTCTTAAAAACAAATGGGAATGTGGAAAAATACAGTGTGGAAGAGCCAAATTTAATAAATTAATTATCTAGTTTACTGTACACATTTATGGATTTATGGTACACATCAAATTTAAATTTTAAATTGCCATTCTTTATCATAAAAATGCGAAGCCTACCTTCAAGCCCCTTCGAAATACACTTACAACCCCCTATTTTTTAAAAGTAAGTATGGGCTTGTGATACATCGTTCGAAAGGTACCGTCTTTCTCTATTCAGAACTGTTACCACTTTCATGTTTACTATAAAAATCAAATCAGAAAAAAATAAAATCAAGTGGTTAGCTAAATTTCGTACAATATCAAAATCTAATGTAATACAAAATGAAGCAAAACAATTATTAATGTTAATGAATAAGATGTTCAAAGTATTCATCGCGAACGCCTTGGCAATATCCTAACCTCAAATAAAAATTTCATCCAACATTATTCAACATCTCAGGAATGATCGACCTAATCGCAAGTTATTCGATATTTTAGGTCATTCTAATCAAGGGGTTCAGTTTTGCACACAATGCTCTTCGCATCTCCCCATAGAAAGAAATCTAATGGGTTGAGGTCAGGGGATTGCGCTGGCCATTCGATCGTTTCGATGCAGATGCTTTTTAATCTGCCTTAGAGGCCCTAACTCGGGAAACTGCTTCTCTATTTTACTTATTTTCCCTTGGGTTATAGGCGGCAAATTCGGAAATTCCTCATGAAACAAGCATTAATGTTATGTTTGTGCAATTCCGTTAATCGAACCATTTTTCAAAATTGAAGTTAATGAAATGCAAACACAAATCAGACAATTTATTTACTACAACTTATCAGTACAAAACAATTTGCGAAGGCAAGTAATATTATGATGAATATCGTTAATCACATGATTTTATTTTTTTCTATTTTGACTTTTGTAATAAGCATGAATATGATAACATTTCTGAATAGAGAATGACGCGACCTAAAAAATGATGTATCAGAATACCATACTTGGGGGTTGTATCTGTCTTTCGAAGGAGGTTGAAGGTAGGGTTCACATTTTTGTGAAGAAGAATGACAATTTGAAATTTGAATTTGACGTAATTCGGGATCTTCGATAAATATGTAGATTATCCAAGGTATTGAATATATTCTCATCCTGTACAATATTTTTCAATGGTGCTTCATGATTTTCTGTTGAATAATTCAATAAGAATGAATTTGAATTATAATTTTAACAGATGTGTATCTATAGGCACATACATACAGCGAATAATATGAAATAAGAAACAAATTAAAATATAATAACAATTAAGGTTTAAAAGGATTGGTTCATACACATGATTTAAAACACAATAAAACATAAGAATGAACCAATCAAATCGCAGCTTCCTGACAATTTTATGCAAGTGAATTTCAATCTTTGAGTATGCGCATGGTCATTTTACGAACAAAATCACATAAAATAAGAAATACAGACGAGAGTTGGCCAACTTCAGTTCTTATTCTTATTTTATCCTATTTTATGTATAAACGCTCTCGTGGAAATGTACTTTCTTATTCTATTATAATTTGTTTCTTATTTTATTTTATCTTATTTGCTGTACCTATGGGTCCATCTTAAATGTGCCAAAATTAAGGGTAAGAGCTTGGAGTCCATGGAATGAAAATTTGAATATACAAAAATCAGAGTATGATAAGATATCAAAGTGGACGAGAACTAAATCAATCAGAACACATTCGAACTGTTTTTGTCAGAGAAGTCCAAAAATAGATCGTATGTCGCAATGTACATAATTCGATATTCGACAGCGAATTTCTGAAAGTAAGAATGAGCGGATGAGACTCACTAACGCTACACAAATCACTTCAACATCGAGAGTCCAAATAGAGTTGTTGTTCATTCAATAAAACTCTAAATGGCATTGATGAATTCTATTCGATTGGGTGCGTTCCCTTTACGCCATCCGATTTGGCTAATGGAACACAACAATCACCAACAATACGAAATCATTTGTTAGTTTTAACGTGAGAATTTACTGATAATAGCCTAACGTAAAATTGTAAATATTTCATCGTATTACCTACACATAATGATGTGTCTAATTATGGAGTGGCTTTTCATTTGCAGATATGACTTAATGAAATTATGGATGATGATTTAAATTAGAGCTGACTGTTTTTGTTTACGACTGATAACCCTTTGTAGTTTTTCGTACCTTTAGGCTTATTACCATGAACTGTGATATCTAGTATTAAGAGTGAGGATGTATGTAGTTTGTGAATCGAATTGTTCGTATAAATAAACATCATAATTATTACTCCAGTTGTTAGTTATTTAATGACCTGTTTTGCACTCTTGTACAAGGGGTGGGGCCTCACACGAGATCGAGATTTTTCTCGTCTCGTCTCTTTCTCGTCTCGGAAAAGCGAGACGAGACGAGACGTTTTGAAATATGTTAGCGATACCGAGACCACATACAGCGCAACCCGAGAGTCTCGTTTTTTGTACCATTAAAAGTTTTTATTCGACAAATTAGAGAAGGTCTGCATAGAGACCAATATATTTTGCAAAATATTAACTGTTGTATATTTTATTGTAAATTAAAATAATTTTTTCAAATTTTTTAATTTCAACTCTTTAACTGTTCTTATAACTTCTAATTGTAACGTATCTCTTATAATAGATATATATCCTTTCATATTTTTATATTCTAGGTTTGAATGTGTTTTTCTCCATGATCGATTTTTTGTCTCGGTTGAGTATATGTGTCTAGAAACTACTGAGTAATAATCGTGTATACTGTTGAAAGAGTTTATTTTGCTCGAAAATTTCTACCTGGAAGATCGTCTTATTTACTACAGATAAATATACAGTTAACTTTTATTATATACGACTCGACCTTTTTCAACACCCACAGAAAACAATTGAATATGAAGAGTTTCCACACTTGCGATAATTGAGATTATTTTTCAAGAAAAAATAGAATTTACAACCATAAAAACTGATCCCATTATGAATTCAATACTTAATGGACAACTTTTAATGCTCCTAAAACCCAATGCTTCTAAAAATTCGTCTCTATCTGGAGAAATTTATTGTTTTTTATTGTGCTTCTTGTAGTGTGAAGATGCGAACAATTATTGTATACATCTGTGGAAGCACATATAATAAAACTGGTAAAAAGAGAGGAAAAATTAAGCTATTCAATGTTTCGAAAAATGTTATGAGGAATACGCCAAGTACACCCTCAATGATCTACCCACTGGGAGGGTATTAATCGACCAATACTTCGAAACATTGGAAAGCTGAGTTTGAAGAACATTTGCTGTTAGAAAGAGCAAATAGGAATCAAAATTGTATTTTAGAATGGTAGAAAGTGCATGAAAACGTTCCTACACTTTCCAAGATGATCAATATCTATTAATGACTACATTCATAGCTGTTGAAAGATTATTTTCCACAGCAGGTATGAGCATGGCGAAAACACGTACACCATTGAAAGATGATGGGATGCAAGCGTGATTATGTTTGAATTTCTGGTCATCGATCGTAATTCAAAAGATGAAAATAACAGTGTTTAAAAATTATGTACCGGGTTTCCCCCCCTCTAATTTTTTTACGAATGTAGATACAAAAAAATGTTCTATTAAAAAGTTGTACGAAATCAACTGAATTTTTTCAGGATGTTTTCACGAATTGAAATATATACAGGGTGGACAAGACATTGAGTGAGACTTCATTTTTTTAAATGGAACACTCTATATATTTTTTTTAATATTTGGCTAGCTCTTTCTCTCCTGATTTCGAATATATAAGCATATGTTGGCTTATCTCTTTTATTTTGAGAACTACAGAATCTTGAATTATAGGAACCACCTGGCAAACTCAGTAGTCAGTTGTCAAGTGGTAGGCTGTGATAAATCAACTAACTGCATTGGTAACGATATGACACACGTTTGATATTCAACAAAGTTATTTCTGAAACATAAGTGAAATATATTTCAAATTTTTCCGCTTCTGTGTAATGCATGTTTCAGAAGGAATTCTTTTGAATGTTAAACGTGTGTCATATCGTTACCAATGCAGTTAGTTGATTTAACATAGCATACCACTTGACAACTGACTGCTGAGTTTGACATGTGGTTCCCAGCATTGAAGATTGTAGTTCTCAAAATAAGAGAGATGAATCAACATATGCATTATATATTCGGAATCAGGAGAGAAAGAGCTAGCCAAATATGAAAAAATATATAGAGTGTTTCATTTAAAAAATGAAGTCGCACTCAATATCTTGTCCACCCTGTATATATTTCAATTCGTGATAACATCCTGGAAAAATTCAGTTGATTTCGTACAACTTTTGAACATAACATTTTTGGCGCTCTAGTTCCTCGGAACTGAGTGCTTATCAATTTGCCCAAATGTCTGTAATTTTCGAATATTTCGATGAAAATGGTCTTAAACGATTTGGATCGACTCACTGATCAAGAATCCGTGGTCGAAATTCTTTCTGTCCGGCCGGTCCGGCCGCGCGGCCGGCCGGTCGGCCGTAGGCACGATAACTCTCGAACGGAATGAGCTAGAGAGTTGAAATTTTCATAGTAGGTTTGGGGGATAAATATCTCGGCTATGTTCGTTATTGGGCAAAATCGGACAGATGGTTTCGGAGTAACAAAAAAAAAATTTTTTTTACGAAACAAATTCCAAATTAAATTTTTTTTAATAAGAAGTTTTATCATAAGAATACACTCATATCATTTTTAACTCTAACAAGCTAATACTTTCGGAGATATGATTCTTCGAAATTTCAATGTAAATCGTATTTCACACATTGATATAATTATTCTATGTATGAATTGTCATAATGTCAACTTGACAGAAGGGAATATTGTAACTTCAAAAATATTGGGGTTGAAATACTCGTATTTTAGCGATGCAACGGGGACCTCACCCGAAAATGTTTGAAAATATTACGTAAATATTGAAAGCATCATTCTGTAGTTCGAGAGAGGAGAAAATTTGGTGAATGTAGATCAGGAAATTTTTGATCGATTACAAGGTAATTTTTTATTTATTACTCATCTTCTTTCATATTATTACTCATCTTCTTTCATACATGTTTTATGGAATACCTACTATTTGTAGGTACTTTAAACCTGTTTTGGGCAATTGTCATACGAAACTTGTTTTTTTGGCGCTCTAGTTCCTCGGAACAGAGTGCTTATCAATTTGCCCAAGTGTCTGTAATTTTGGAATTTTTGGCTGAAAATGGTCTCAAACGATTTGGTTCGACTCACTGATCAAGAATCCGAGTGCGAAATCGATTCTGTCCGGCCGGCCGACCGGCCGTAGGCACGATAACTCTCGAACGAAAGGAGTTAGCGGATTGAAAATTGCAAGGTGGTTTTGGAGCGTAAATATATCGGACAAGTTCGTTTGATCTATCTGAAATATAGCATCAAATTGTAGAATCATGACCTTTATACGCATGTGAAGTTTTGTAATGACCAGATTACCGCAAAGTGTAAAAATAAAATTTGAAAATTTAAAAAAAGTTTTTCTACAATAACTCTCGAACGGAATGAGCTAGGTAGTTGAAATTTTCAGAGTAGGTTAGGGAGATGAATATCTCGGTTAAGTTCGTTATTGGGCAAAATTGGCCATATTTAATTCGATTCATTCCATGGTGCAGGTCTCATTCTCATGATTGCTCATTTAATCTTGATAAATAAACTATTATTTGAATTGAATTTCCTTTATGATGCAGCTCTATCATATGTATACATTGATATAATTCCCAACTCAGAGAAACCAATACTTTCGTAGATATAATTTGTCTGTTTGAACTAGAGCGCCAGAAAGCTCCTGTCCACAGGGCTTGAACCCATTTTATATATCTCCATTCGTAACAAAGTTAAAGGGGGGGTCAAATTATAGTGGGAAACCCGGCACATGTACAAATATTTTTTGATAAGAGCATAATAAATATAGATTTACTAAATTATTCATTGTCTATATATTATAATATTCATTATCGTTATTCAGAATTGAGCGAGACGCGACCGATAATTAAACGAGACTTAATTTTTTGTGAATTGGCGAGACTGAGACGTGATTTTTGGCGCTCTAGTTCCTCGGAACTGAGTGCTTATCAATTTGCCCAAATGTCAGTAATTTTCGAATTTTTGGCTGAAACTGGTCTCAAACGCCGATTTGGTTCGACTCACTGATCAAGAATCCGAGGTCGAAATCGAATCTGTCCGGCCGGTCCGGCCGGCCGGCCGTAGGCACGATAACTCTCGAAAGAAAGGAGTTAGAGGATTGAAATTTACAAAGTGGGTTTGGGACGTAAATATCTCGGACAGTTTCGTTAATGGGCGAGATCCATAATGCGGTTTCGGAGTTATGGCCGATTTTAGTAAAACACATTTTTTATGAATATTTCCGAAACCGATCAGGCGATCTATATGAAATTTGGTATCAAATTGTAGAATCATGTCCTTTATACGCATGTGAAGTTTTGTATTGACCAGGTTACCATAAAGTGTAAAAAAAAACTTCAAAATTAAAAAAAAAAATTTCTACAATAACTCTCGAACGGAATGAGCTAGGCAGTTGAAATTTTCAGAGTAGGTTAGGGAGATGAATATCTCGGTTAAGTTCGTAATTGGGCAAAATAGGCCAGATGGTTTCGGAGTAACGAAAAAATAAATTTTTTTTTAAGCAACAAATTTCAAATTCAATTTTTATTTAAGATGCAGTTTCGCCATTCAAATCCATCGATATCATTTTCAACTCCAACAAGCTAATACTTTCGGATATATGATTTTTCTTAATTTCAATAATGAATCGTACTTCTATGTTTTCACAGAATGCTATAATTATTCTATCTAAGCTTCATTATATGATCTGTGTTCATACTCGTACATTTCATCCTGTTCTATAAGAGAGAGTCAAATTCAGTTCAGCTATTTTAATTTGATTTCTTCCATGGAGCAGTTCTCATTCTCAGATTGCTCATTTGATATTGATAAATAAACTATTATTTGAATTGAATTTCCTTTATGATGCATTCTATCACAAGAATACATTGATATAATTCCCAACTCTGAGAAACCGATACTTTCGGAGATATAATTTGTCTGTTTGAACTAGAGCGCCAGAAAGCTCCTGTCCACAGGGCTTGAACCCATATTTTTATATTCTCGTCTATTCTCGTCTCGTGTGAAGCCCTAACCAGGGATGCTATCAATTTAGCTCAAATGCCTGGTATTTTCGGATCTTGAGCCAAAAATTATATCAAATATACGTTTTAACTTACTGGTGAAGAATCCGATGTAAAGTTCAATTGTGTCCATTCGTTAACACGATAACTATCCAAAGAAGAAACTAAGTTGCCAGAAATTTGGAGGGTGGGTTTACGGTCTGAATATGTCGAATTCTCCCAATGGTATCGGAGTTATACTGATTCGTCAGATTATAACGTGTAAACCCCACTTGATATATACCGACCAGCAAGGGATTCACACGTTACAACTTGTCTCTCCCTAAGTGGTTAGGTAGTGAAGATCAATTCAAAATTCACTCCTCTGATCAAAATTATAAACGAAAAATATAAAAAAACACGGACGTGAAGTCGGTACTTTTTAGCGCGCGTGTTCAGGTTGGCTAATTTTAATTGAATGGTGAGCGTTTCAGCGGATAGAACGAGCCGGAGATCTACCCAGAGGGTATTGGACACCATTCACTGTCGGGTCATAAATTAACATTGCTGTGCCTAAGCTGGCATAAGGATAGAGTAACAAAGTTGTCAAAGAACACAACTGACTCTCCTTGGTCACACAAGCTCCTATAAGCTTCTGAGGGATTTCCATGAGGAAGACTTTGGACGGTCAGTATAATCATAATCATGTTTATAGCTCGCCCACCAAAGCAGATTGGCCCCACGTCAACGCTCTCTTAGCCTTGTTTTTCATTGTGAAGCCAATCTGCAATTCTCGCGTGCTATAAACATGATTATGATTATACTGACCCTCCCAAGTCTTCCCTATGGAGATCCCTCAGAAGCTCCTAGGAGCTTGTGTAAATAAGGAGAGTCAGTTGTGATATTTTTCAACTTTGTTACTATATCCTTATGCCAGCATAGACAAAGCACTGTTAATTTATGACCCGATAGTGAATGTTGCCACTACCTTCTGGGTAGATCTCCGGCTCGATCTATCCACTGAGCTTTAAACCCTCATCATTCAATTCAAATTAGCCAGCGTGAACACGCGTGCCAAAGAGTACGGACTTCACGTCAGTGCTTTTTTAAATTTTTCCAAGGTCCTCTAACAAATCTGGCTATCGATACAGTCTGGCTATTAGTTTTGACGTAGATCAAAATAAAGAAAAAATGCGGTTATAGGACCTCTATTGGGAACGCAATTGCTTACGTCTATTCTCCAAATCCGAACGTAATTCGGACTTCCAAATATAGTAATTTATAATTTGGCCCCAGGACCACGATGCAGACAAGTCAACTCGGAAACAACGCTATCTCCTCGAAACTGACTTGTCGGTGCACAGAATTGCCATGAAATTTCTCTTAAAACCTCACAATATCGGCTCAGCACCAAATCCATGATCGCTAGACGCAAACCACTCCCAACATAAGCCATACAACCCAGAAAGAGCAATTCCTCTGTGCATGCGCAATATACTCGTAGCTGAAAGGCCACTGAAAATCACACACAAAACTCTGATACTTCAATACCATTGGTTCAGGAGATATCTAAGCTTCAATCCACGTATGCGCGGACACTGCCAAGGGGATTCTATAGAGGAATAGCATCCTGCACCTCCAAAACCCAATTCTCTGAGATGAAAACTCCAGCAGTTAAATCACTTCTCGTCTGCTCATGCGCGCATAATGTGAATGCCCGTAAAGGCTAACATGAATTTCAAAATTAGCCGCAGAGCCACGGTATGGACACTATACAACTCGGAAACAACGCTATTTCCCTCAAACTGACTTGTCCGTGCACAGAATTGCCATGAATACTCTTTTAAAACCTCACAATACCGGCTCAGCATCAGACCCATGACCGATAGTCCTACACTCCCAAAATAACACATACGACCCAAAAACAGTAACTTCTCATCTGCGCAAAAAACGTTTTGTTTTTGCTAAAAAGTGTTTACACTCACATCAGTAACTTCCAAAGCGCTAAATTTCGTTCGTTTTTTGGGTTGAATAATGATTTTCTTCCATGGGAGTTTCATTTCAATTTCTCACAGTAAATGTGTTCTTTTCTAAAACAAATTTCTATCTACGATACGAATTGTTTACACCATCATTTAGGTAAGTTGCACGGTCTAATAAATAGCAAAAAAAATTTCGGTGGTCATTTAAAAGAAAATTATGAAGTCTCTCTGTAAAAATGAATGACGTCATTAGTAAAATTTTTATGACATAAGATGATTCATCAAAAACTAAAATTTACCCGTCCAAGCGTTTTGCTTGAAAACATACATCAATAACGCAGGTATAGGTACTCCATTCACTTTTATAAAGTCTCCCGGTTGTCCATGAAAATTTGACACATTTCACCATGTATATTTTGTAAATGTTAGGTTATATTCATTTTCCTGTCAGATAATTACGCAACGTTGTCACTCTACATAGAAGTCATAGTAATTACGTATTTTCACAGTCCTGGCGACTGTAGAAGAATTTTTTTCCCCTGTTGTCACTAGAAATAATTCACGTATATAAACTGGTTGGAATTTTCAATTATACTATTTTCTTGTATGGAAATCGAGAATCAAGTGTTGGAATTTTATTGAAAAATAATGGATCGAGTAGTCCGTTACTTTGTGATAGTTCATTTGAAAAGAGAATAAAAGTACTTGAATAACCAGGCAGGAAAACTTCTAACCGAAAAGGCGTATACTTATGGAATTCCCCACTCCTCTCAAGAAGACATTTAAATACCTTGTTGCACCAGTTTAGTTTCATAAGGTATTAGTACTACGAAGCCCGAGTCATTCTTATACCTCAATAAAATGTAATGATATGAAACCAAGTAATTTCATTCGAGAGTTCAACATGTCAGAATGAAGTTTTCCTATTGCAGATTTCGGTTCTGTAAGCACTTCTGCTTCATCAAAACCACTTACGGCATTTTCAATTTCATAGCGAATAGTTCTTTATTATTGGAAGATAATGGTCTGTGATGATATCTTGTCTAAGATTGAAGATTATGTTGAGTAGAAATTGGCAACGTCTCGGCGAATTGATTTGGCCTTGACGCATTTCAGCAGTGCCAACCTGCCTGTGTTTTAGAAAAAAGTGATAGACCTCATGGCCAACCGGGAGACCTTATAGAAGTGAATGGAGTATATGAATTTCGTTCCTTACTTTATCCACACACTGTATAGCTCCTTTTCCGGCACATTTCAAACACTTGAAATTCCTCCTTGCGGTGGACTGCAGTGTTGGCGAATAAAAATAATTCATATTAAAATTCTCAGAGTTCAGTTTCATAAGTTTGAATGTGATTGAAATTCAGAATGTGGAATTGCGGAATGCAATCTCAGCCGACTCAGATTATCGCTGTCGGTTTATGATAACATGAATACAGAGGCAGCAGCGCAGTGGTGACATTTTAATCGCGTCAGAGCTAAAAGGAGCAATCAAAACCATTATTCCATTTGATGTGCATTTGGTTCAAGCCCCTATTGCGCTTGGATCTTTGTCCTGAAAACATTCACAGATTCATGTTTGATGAGCATTGTAGGTTAATATTTCAGCGTATCCAGTTAGTGGGAGTTACCTATTCACCATTGCAAATGTGCGAGGTATGTCAATTGAATAACTGGATTGAGAAATATGATTGATCGGGAATTGAGTTGATATTGAATTATTGAGGATAGTAGTACAATATTACCAAGTATGAGGCTACAAATAAAATAAACAACACTGATTTACATCAAGAGCACTTGCGCGCTCGTTTCATACAGGTTGATTCACGGAGACCATTCGTTAGAATAAATCAATGAAAAACTGGAGATAAACACTTGACATTTTATAGTTAAGCTTCGTTTTTTGGCGCTCTAGCTCCTCGGAACTGAGTGCTCATCAATTTGCCCAAATGTCTGTAATTTTCGAATTTTTGGCTGAAAATGGTCTCAAACGATTTGGTTCGACTCACTGATCAAGAATCCGAGGTCGAAATCGATTATGTCCGGCCGGCCGTAGGCACGATAACTCTCGAACGAAAAGAGTTAGAGGATTGAAATTTGCAAAGTGCGTTTGGAGCGTAAATATCTCGGACAGATTCGTTAATGGGCCAAATCCATCAAGCGGTTTCGGAGTTATGGCCGATTTTATAAAACACATTTTTTATGAATATTTCCGAGACCGATCACTCGATCTATCTGAAATTTAGCATCATATTGTAGAATCATGACCTTTATACGCATGTGAAGTGTTGTATTGACCAGGTTACCGCAAAGTGTCAAAAAGAAATTGGAAATTTTTTTAAAAAATTTCTACAATAACTCTCGAACGGAATGAGCTAGGCAGTTGAAATTTTCAGAGTAGATTAGGGAGATGAATATCTCAGTTAAGTTCGTTATTGGGTAAAATAGGCCAGATGGTTTCGGAGTAACGAGTTTACGCAAAAAATTTCAAATTCAATTTTTATTTAATATGCAGTTTCACCATTAACATCCATCGATATCATTTTCAACTCCAACAAGCGAATACTTTCGGAGATATGATTTTTCTAAATTTCATTAATGAATCGTACTTCTATGTTTTCACAGAATGCTATAATTATTCTAACTAAGCTTTATTATATGATCTGTGTTCATACTCGTACATTTCATCCTGTTCCATAAGAGGGAGTCAAATTCAGTTCAGCTATTTTAATTTGATTTCTTCCATATGGTGCAGTTCTCATTCTCAGATTGCTCATTTAATCTTGATAAAGTAACTATTATTTGAATTGAATTTTCTTTATGATACATTTCTATCATAAGAATACATTGATATAATTCCCAACTCTGAGAAACCAATACTTTCGGAGATATAATTTGTCTGTTTGAACTAGAGCGCCAGAAAGCTCCTGTCCACAGGGCTTGAACCAATTTTTTAATATAATACCCAATTTTTCATTGATAATCAGAGTACCCATTGCATTCATTGTTTTAATGTGTCGCATACATATAAGGTGTAGTAAAAAGAAATCCATTATTTTTTCAATAGATGGATTTAGTTATCTTTATCTCGCGTTGTATTAGTCCGATCGGGTTCGGGGTGTTAGAAAGATGAGATTTCGAACTACACAAATTGTCCTGGCAGTTTTGTGATTATTTGACTCAGTTGAGTTTGAGCGCGCGTCAAAGATGGACACTGGCAAAGAGAAAATACGCTATATTTTACAGTATTTCTTAGATAAAGGTGAAAATGGAAGCCAGGTGGCTGAAAATGTAAACAGTGTTTATGGTCCTGATACTGTAACAGCCAGTCATGCGCAATTTTGGTTCCGTCGATTCCGTTCTGGTAATTTCGCTGTCAAATATGAACCACGCTCCGGAAGACCAATTGTCGAAAATATCATGGACATTTTCGAGTCTGACTGTCATGAAAGCTTTGATTCCATTGCCCAAGTGTTAAGGATTGCACTAAAAAACATTTACATAAGGCTGGACTCAAGAATTAGCTCGATGTATGGGTGCCACACGAGTTATCGCAAAAAAATTTCACGCACCGAATTTCCATCTGCTATAATCGCTGCTGAATCGCACCCAAATCGATCCATTTTAGAAAGCAGTTGGTGACTGGTGATGGAAACGGTGGCCAAGCTATGATTGACAGCCAAGAAGGTTATGCTGTGTGTTTGGTGGGATTGTCATGACGTTTCTCAAAACCAATGAAATGCTTCTTTATTTGTCTCAAGGGTAAGTTTCAACCAATTATGTCATCATCATAGTGGGAATAAATCTCTTGTTCTCGGGAATAATCACTGTGGCTTTTATTTGCCTAGAAAATGTCAGATAGTTGTAAAAATAATTACCTAATTGTGTCAACGCGATATATAAAATGTGAGTGTATGTGAATTTGTGAATCACAAAATAATCTAGTGAAATATAACTCGCGAGTTCCATCAATTAGAAAATAATTTGACAAATTTTGTTCAAACTTGTTGCCATTTGGAAATAGCCACTCAAGCCCTGCGGGCTCTCGTGACTATTGCCTGACAACAAGTTTTCAAAGAATCTGTCAAATTATTTTCAATTTATTCTCACTCCCTTGTTATATTATTACTGATAATTGGGCCATCTGAAGGAAGTTATCTCTCAGAAACGGCCTGCTTTGGCCCATAGGAGAGGAATTGTTTTCCATCAGGACAACTCCAGCCACATTTGTCAATAGTGACTGGCCCGAAGCTCCTGGAGCTTGTTCGGGAGGTTCTTATGCATCCACCTTATAGTCCGGACCTGGCACCAACTGTTCCTGTCCATGACGAACAATTTTGCTGGTGAAAAATTCGTTTCAACAGAGGCTTGTGAAAATCGACTGTCTCAATTTTCTGCCAATGGGGACCAGGGTTATGATAGATGCATAATGCTATTACCACCAAAATGGCAACAAATGATCGAACAAAACGGCGTATATTTGATCTAAATCGGATCATTCTATGGTAATTAAAGCCTTCAATTTCATACAAAAATGATGGATTTCTTTTTACTACACCTTAGATTATTCTCAGAGAATTCGTGTGAAATCTGAAAGAACCCTTCAAATTTTCTTAAATAGGGCTTCATTGCAATGTTAATAACTTGTAGATTTTTGCATGAAAATTACTAATTTTTTAGCTCTTTTTTGAGATACAGTGTAACCTCTTTAATCCGGACAGTTGGTGGAAAGGTGGTTTTTCAAATTGTCCGGATTATAGACAAACAGAATTATTATTATAGGTTGTTTATTAAATAAAATAATTTATTCATAAAAGTAACTGAAAATATTATATTAATTTAAATTCTCAACAACAAGAGAAATAGAAATTATTTATTAATTAAATAAAATAAACTGTTCAAAAAGTTAACAGAAAACATAAATTGAATTCAAATTTTCATAAACAAGAAATCACATTTAAAGTTATCAATTTATTTATTTTTTAGTCTGATGTAATCTGAAATTTTTGTTTGAACTTGAGTCAGCTTCATTTTTCACAGCTATATTTCTCATTTTGAACAGCATCTTCGAACGTTGTGTGCTTTCTATTTGGCATTTTTGGACAACAATCGTTGTGAACTGCGAGCCAAACACTAGAACTGCCCAACAATCTTCTGAATCGTGTCTCAACTCGTAAATTTTAGACGCGGTCACTTGTGTGGGTCCGGATTATAGAGATGAGTCCAGAATATGGGTTTTGAAATCGAACGTCCGGAGTACTGAATATCCGGATTTAAATGTGTCCGGCTGAGAGAGGTTATACCGTACTTATAATGCCTTTAACTGTATTCCTTTGTTTTCGAATTATAGGCCAGAATTTAAATTTGAATAAAAAAAACAATTTTGTAAAACTATCTTTTATATTGACGTCATGTTGCCAACGAGTCAAAATTTTTCAACGGTAGGTTTTAGCATAATTATTATTTTCTGTCCGGCCGGCCGTTAACACGATAACGCTCGAACGAAAGGAGCAAGAGGATTGACATTTGCAGGGTAGGTTTGAAGCGTAAATATCTCGGACGAGTTCGTTAACGGGTGAAATCCACCAAGCGGTTTCGGAGTTATGGTCGTTTTTGTTAAAAACATGTTTTATGAATATTTTTCCGGAACCGATCACTTGATCTGTCTGAAATTTAGCATCAAATTGTAGAATAATGACCTTTATATGCATGCGAAGTTTTGTATTGATCGGATTGCCGTAAAGTTAAAATTTTTTTTTTTATTTTTAAGTTTTGTTTCTACAATAACTCTCGAACAGAATGAGCTAGACAGTTGGAATTTCCAGAGTAGGTTTGGGAGATGAATATCTCGGTGAAGTTCGTTATTAGTCAAAATCGGCCTGATGGTTTCGGAGTAACAAAAAAAAAATTTCACATTACAAATTTCAAATTAAATTTTTTCAATATGCAATTTCATCATAAGAATCCATTGATATCATTTTTAACTCTAACAAGCTAATACTTTCCTGTTCTAGAAAACAAATGAAATAACCTCAGCTATCGTAGAATTATGAGGATGATGTGATATTATACTTTTAAGATGATAATATCATGCCCGTAGATAATCCATATGATGATGGAAATATATTCTTTGGTAAGATACATAGTCAAATTGGGTTCAGAATATCTCCAGTAAAAACGAAACTGAAAATATTGTCTAAGTTTCAGAGTAGATTTGAGGAATTAATATCTCAGATGAGTTCGTTATTGGGGAGAGTCGGTCCGTTTGAATTTAATTTCTTTCATGATGCAGTTCTATCGTGATAATCCATTTATCATTCCCAGAGACCAATGATTTCAGAGATATGATAAGTCAAAGTTTGAACAAGAGTGCCAAAGCTCATGTCCACAGGGTTTGAACCAATTTTTTTCATGAATAATGGCACGCTCAAAATATAATCTGGCTACCCCTGCCCTATATTATCCAAGCACATTATTTATGTCATTGATCAATTCTTCAACAAAGAATATGGTTTAGAAGATTTGAGTGAACAAACAAGAAGACTTCCAACTACTTCAATCATATATGTAGGGGTGGAAAATCCTTTCAATAATAAAAGGAGATCTCCAAATTTCTTATTCCATCACCAGCCTTATGATACATGGCAAGGTTCGGCTAGGGAAGAATATATCATTGCTATCCAGTCGAAATGAGGTGCTTCGGTCTCGGTGAAAATTTCTCATTTACTTTCATGGGGACGAAATGAAGGAAGTAAAATTTTACTAGCATCATTAAATTCATTCGCTTCCTACTAATTCTCTCAGAGAAGTCAGTGGTAGATTCCGTAATTCTTACACAGTGAGTCTTTGAGTTGTACATTAATCTTAACAATATATTTCGCTCGTCAAATAAAACAATTCAATTCATTGTATTCAATTTATTGAGAAAAAAAAATGGGGTTCTAATTTGAAAAAAATGGGTTCAAGCCCTGTGGACAGGAGCTTTCTGGCGCTCTAGTTCAAACAGACAAATTATATCTCCGAAAGTATTATTGGTTTCTCTGAGTTGGGAATTATATCAATGTATACATATGATAGAGCTGCATCATAAAGGAAATTCAATTCAAATAATAGTTTATTTATCAAGATTAAATGAGCAATCATGAGAATGAGAACTGCACCATGGAAGAAATCGAATTAAATCTGGCCAATTTTGCCCAATAACGAACTTAACCGAGATATTCATCTCCCTAACCTACTCTGAAAATGTCAACTGCCTAGCTCATTCTGTTCGAGAGTTATTGTGGAAAAACATATTTTAAATTTTCAAATTTTTTTTTTTACACTTTGCGGTAATCTGGTCAATACAAAACTTCACATGCGTATAAAGGTCATGATTCTACAATTTGATGCTAAATTTCAGATAGATCGAAGGAACTTATGTCCGAGATATTTACGCTCCAAAACCACCTTGCAATTTTCAATCCGCTGACTCCTTTCGTTCGAGAGTTATCGTGCCTACGGCCGGTCGGCCGGCCGGACAGAATCGATTTCGCACTCGGATTCTTGATCAGTGAGTCGAACCAAATCGTTTGAGACCATTTTCAGCCAAAAATTCCAAAATTACAGACACTCGGGCAAATTGATAAGCACTCCGTTCCGAGGAACTAGAGCGCCAAAAAAACAAGTTTCGTATGACAATTGCCCAAAACAGGTTTAAAGTACCTACAAATTGTAGATATTCCATAAAACATGTATTTAAGAACAGAAGAAATAATGAAAAAATTACCTTGTAATCGATCAAAAATTTCCTCATCCACGTTCACCAAATTTTCTCCTCTCTCGAACTAAAGAATTATGCTTTCAATATTTACGTAATATTTTCAAACATTTTCGGGTGAGGTCCCCGTTGCATCGCTAAAATACGAGTATTTCAACCCCAATATTTTTGGAGTAACAATATTCCCTTCTGTCAAGTTGACATTATGAAAATTCATGCATAGAATAGAATAATTATATCAATCTGTGAAATACGATTTACATTGAAATTTTGAAAAATCATATCTCCGAAAGTATTAGCTTGTTAGAGTTAAAAATGATATGAATGGATTTTTATGATAAAACTGCTTATTAAAAAAAAATTAATTTGGAATTTGTTTTGTAAAAAAAAAATTTTTTTTTATTACTCCGAAACCTTCTGTCCGATTTTGCCCAGTATCGAACTTAGCCGAGATATTTATCCCCCAAACCTACTCTGAAAATTTCAACTCTCTAGCTCATTCCGTTCGAGAGTTATCGTGCCTACGGCCGGACCGGCTGGACCGGCCGGACAGAATGAATTTCCACCACGGATTCTTGATCAGTGAGTCGAACCAAATCGTTTAAGACCATTTTCATCGAAAAATTCGAAAATTACAGACATTTGGGCAAATTGATAAGCACTCAGTTCCGAGCAACTAGAGCGCCAAAAACACATACAAAAAACACTTATAACATGGACACCTAAGCAAGCTTGTGTTGTGTCCTCCTTAAATGAAAATAATCAAAAACTGTGATATACATAAGCTGGATTGAAAAAATCTTCTTCGTTTAAATTATCAGAAAAAACTTTATGGTGGTATAACAAACAACTAAAAAAAAGAGAGAGAAAAAAAAAATTACTGAATTAGAGAAGTTAAAAAAAAAACTTTATGGTGATATAAATAAACATCGAAGGAAAAAATAGAGAAAGAGAAAACAACTGACTGAAAAGTAGAAGCATTCAGATTTAACTCAACAATGCTATAAGTTTGGCATAATTATCGGAGACATGAACTCCAATTCTTTATTAAACAAATTTATTGTCAAACGTTTGAGACCCTGAGGAACAGCGTTCAACAAACGGGCTCCATTATATAAAACGCTCTTCTGGCATGCTGTCATGCTTTGACGACAATAACTATAAAGTTCCAATTTATTATGTCTTGTACTATAGGCGTGATAAACTCTCTTAGGTTTCCTTTTCTATAAATATATCTCAGAAGAGAACACATATATATATATATCGCTAATATCCAAGAGGCATTGTGACTTGAAGACGCTCCTGAGACTCTCTCTGTTCTCCAGTTTGAAAATTATACGAACTATATAATTTTGCGTTACTTGGAGCTTTTTTAAGGCATTCATATAAGCTGATCTCCATATGATGTTTCCATATCTAATTATAGATTCAACCAAACTATTGTAAACCAATAATATTGTTATCCTATCCAAAATATTTCTCAATACATAAAACTTATACGTCAGTTTTCGAAAACGTTTAGCTGTTAAATCAATATGTTCAGTGGTTCAATGGCGAGATACCTAACTGAATCAAGCCGTTGTACTTCCTGCGACGTATGCTTGATCATGATTGAAGATAAATTACTTTCTTCTCCCGCACCAGTCGCCGAAAAGGCAATATATTTCGTCTCCATTATATTCAACCTCAAACCAGATTTATCAAGCCAACGTTCTACATGGTTGATGTTGATGGCTATTTGCGCTTTACCCCATGCTTCCTCCCATGTAGTTCCCGCGCAATTCAAAACTGTATCGTCCGCACAGGAGACAATGGAACATTTGTTATAATAAAGAAGATCATTAATGAAGACCAAAAACAACTTTGGACCTAGTATTGTTCCTTGAGGTAAACCTATTTTGACCATTCCTTCATTACTAACTTCGTCCCCGATACGGACTTTTTGATGCCTATTAGCTCTTAAACAGGAAAAAAGCACTGCCTCTAACGCCTACATTTTCTAATCTTTCAAGGAGCTAATCAAGCGAAACCTAGTCAAACGCTTTCTGAAGGTCAAGAAAAACAGCTATGTCTTTCTTATTTTTATTGAAATTTTCTAATATTTGAGAGACCAAAACCTCCAGAGGGCGATCCGTCCCTATACCCTTTCGGAAACCGTATTGGATACCAGATAATATTTTATGTTTTTTCAAAAACGACCACAACCTAGTATTCAGGCATTTTTCGAATATTTTCGAGATATTATTCACCAACGAAGTAGGACGATAATTATTCATTTCATCTCGTCTACCTATATATATATATGAACGGGAATGACAAAACTTTCCTTAAACTGCACCGGAATGATACACTTCTTTCACTTAACATTTTTCCAGATTCGGCTCAAAAAATATTGAATGAAAGATATTTTGAAGTTCATTGTTTGAATAGTGGTATAATATTGATGAATTGGGTCAGTAAATAAGTTGTCTCGAACAATTTCATTGAATTTCAAATAGGTTGAAGAGGATGAGTAGGCAGATGAAGTTTTTTTGTTGTTCTATTTCAATAATCCATATTATCTTCTATTTTCTTCCGTAATATCATTTGAAACATACTCATGATTGGTCTTAATTTCATTGTTGAATAGTGTTGTATTTCATCCAAATTCATGGAACTTGGTGCCTGATTCGAATAGCTAAAGAATGAATATTCCATGTTCTAATTGAAATTGGTTCCCTGTATTCGATGATAAAGTGAGGTGGATATTCAAAAAAATTGGTTCAAGCAAGTGTCCAATATACGTGAATGGACAATAGAACATATGCGCAAAACCCCTTGACATGAACCAATTTACTTTCGCAATATTTCAAAAATTTTCTAGGGATATAGTTCTCACAAAATTTTACATACGTCTTTATGTTGATATTCTACAACTAGTTACCAAGCTTCAATTCGAGTATACACTTTTTGAGTTATCGAGGAAATAATATTCCAGGTGGGTATAACTCTGAAACCCGTAGTCATTAGCCTATCATCAGATTCAGAGTAAATTCTTAAAGGGTATTGCTTGATCCATAACTGTATACCGCAATGTTCTTTGATTATTACTTCCTTGATTCGAAATAATCAGGACATATAGAAAAAATTGGTTCAAGCACTGACGTGAAGTCAGGAGCTTTTGCGCGTATGTTCTATTGTCCATTCTCCTGTATTGAACACTCTTAATCGAATTTACCATGGTGAATTCGATTAAGAGTGTCCAATACAGGAGAATAGACAATAGAATTCACCATGGTAAATTCGATTAAAAGTGTCCAATACAGGAGAATGGACAATAGAACATACGCGCAAAAGCTCCTGACTTCACGTCAGTGCCTGAACCAATTATTTATTGAATATCATTTTAATTAATATTGTAGGACCTTACTTTGAAAGTACTAAGCTATACTGACTTACAGCAAAATTATTATGAAGTAAAGAAGCAATTGGATAGTCTAACTATCATTTTAATAAAATGATGCATTTTTATTGTTCAAATAAAGATATTTTGTTAACTAACAAGAATTTCTTCATTCAATGGTATTTCAAAGATCTAATTACAGTTTTAAATATTTAAAAAAGTGGAATAAATTTCATATACATATATAGATCCTATCGTATTCAAACTTGGAACTTGGTAGTAGAATTATGTTCTGAAGGCTCTCGCAAAATGTCAGCCATGTCGGATGAATAGTTTCTGATATCTAGAATTTTTTTTCTATGATTTCTTAAAAATTTTCTAGTGATACGATCCTCACAAAATTTTGCAAGAACTTTCGCGTTGGCATTCTACAACTAATAACTAAGTTTGAATTGGATTGGTTCTATATATTTCGAGTTATTGAGAAAATAACAATCAAATTTCAGATGAATATAACTCCAAAACCGTTTGACCGATTATGCTCATGAACAAACTCAAATGTCGCATTCAGATGCACAACCTAACCTGAAAATTTCAAATCGCTATCTCTTTCGTTTCTCAGGTTATCGTGACATAAAAAATATTTTTTTTAATTTTCTAGAGATACGGTTCACACAAAACTCTACACACGTCTTCAAGTCGATATTCTACAACTAATTGGCAAGCTTCAATTCGATCGAGTCTATATTTTTTAAATTATCGAGGAAATAATATTCCAGGTGGGTATAACTCGGAAACCGTTAGACCGATTATGCCCGAAAACGAAATCAATTCTCCCTTTCGGATACGCAACCTACCCTGAAAATTGCAAGTCCCTAACTCCTTATCGAGGCAACGGTCACCCATCTACTGAACTCGCACAAGAATGCTCGAATCTCCAACAATATTTAACCGATCGTATTAAAACTTGAAACTTGGCAGTAGAGTTAGGTTATGAAGGCTCTTGCAAAATTTCAGCAATTTCAAATGAATAGTTACTGATATATAGAATTTTTTTTTTTATTTTCAATGATTTATTAAAAATTTTCTACAAACGCTATCCTCACCAAATTTTGCAAACATTTTCGCGCTGGCATTCTACAACTAATAACCATGTTTGAATTCAATCGGTTCAGTATTTTTCGAGTTAATGAGGAACAAAAAACCACCAAATTTCAGAAAACTTCAGATGGCTATAACTCTAAAACCGTTTGGCCGATTATGCTCATAAAAAAACTGAAATGTCGCGTTCTGGTGCAAATCCTAACCTGAAAATTTCAAGCCACTATCTCATTCCGTCTCAAGTTATCGTGACAACAAAAATATATTTTAATAATTTTTTTAAAATTTTCTAGCCATACGATTCGCATAAAATTTCCCAATTGTGCTTAGGTTCATATTCTACAATAACTCACCAAGTTTCAATTCGATCGGATTTATATTGGTTGAAAACAAAATTATTACTCGGAAACTGCTGGGCCGATTATGCCCATTAACGAACTTGTCCGTTGTATTGGGATTTGCCACCTACCCTGAAAATTTCAAGTCGCTAACTCTTTTCGTTCTCAAGTTATCGTGGCAACGGCCGGACTGACAGAATCAAATTTGACCTCGAATTCTTCATTGGGGAGTCGAACTTAATCGTTTGAGACCATTTTTTTCAAAAAATTCGAAAGTTACAGACATTTGGGCAAAACTATAACGCGATGTTCCCCAGAACATACGCGCAAAAATAGGAAGTAATCATTAATGGATACTTTGGGAGCTATATTAATTATTAAATGGTTCCTTTCTGGGTTTTCTCTCCCAAACTCTGAAAAATATCTATAAAATAAAAATTTTAATATTTTGCTCCTACTTTAAAAACACAAGATAGTTGTCAGATGCATTGTATAGAAAAATGTTGCCTTACAAACAATAACGAAACAACATCAACGATAAAACAATTATTTCGTAACGTTTCGGAGACTAGACTTCATTAGACACCAAGTGAAAATCTTCTCTATAAACTTAAATGTTGCAATAGGCTACGCTACCTACCCTTTCCGTTCTCAAGTTATCGTGAGGGACATAATATTTTTTAATAATTTTTGTTTAAATTTTCGATTGCTACGAAATTTCACAGAGGTCTTTGCATTTGTATTCTACAACTAGTTACCAAGTTTCAGTTTGATAATTATTTTTTGATTTATTGAGAGAACAATATTCCAGATGGATATAACACCGAAACCGTTTGGCCAATTATACCCAACAACGAACTTTACTTTTCCATTCGGATGTGACACCTACCCTGAGAATTGCAAGTTGCTATCACTTTTCGTTCAATAGTTATCGTGCCAACGGTCACCCATCCGGCTACTGAACTCACCCAATGCCGCTCGGATCTACAACAATATGTATGTGATCGTGTTGAAATTTGGAACTTCGCTGTATTTAAAATTTAGAATTTAAAAGATTTTGGACTGACAGTTCCTGATATAGGTATATAATTTTTTTTTAATTTTCTATTATTATGATCAAAACGAAATTTCGCAAGAATTTGCGCGTCAGCATTTCACAACTAATTATCATACTTGAATTGTAGTGGATTTATATTTTTTGAGTTATTGAGGAAATAACAACATAATTTCATATGAGTATAACTCCAAAACTGTTAAGCCGATTTAGTCTATTAATTAATATGAATGGAGCATTAGGATGAGCAACCTACCCTGCAAGTTGCTATTTCTTTCCGTTATCAAGTAATCATGAGATACATGATATTTATTAATTTTTTTTTAATGTTCTAGTGATATAATCCTTACAAAATTTTACACACGTCTTTGTGTCGGTATTCAACTACAACCAAGTTTCGATTCGATCGGATCTGTATTGTTTGAAAACAAAATTAGTACTTGGAAACCGTTGGGCCGATTATGCCCATTAACGAACCTGTCTGTCGAATTTTGACACACATCGTACTCTGAAACTATCAAGTCGCTACCAAGAGGCAAAAGCTAGACAGAATCAAATTTGACCTCGAATTCTTCATCAGAGTGAGTCCTAGTCATTTGAGACCATTTTCAGCGAAAATTTCGAAAATTACAGACATTTGCGCAAAAGGATAGACCGCTGTTCCCCGGAACATGTCTTCAAAAACTGAATGAATCTAAATTTGACCACATACATAGATTGCGAACGCCTATATACATCCTTCCTTCTCTTAGGAGTATATTGGTTTTATTATTTTCCCGAAATCAATATCCACTGTACTTTGCATCAACAGCAATAATAAAAGAAAAATGAACTTCGGTTCTTTTGAATATACCTCGGCACCTTTTTCATCGTTGACTGAATCTAAAATAAACTTCAACGTCCTCGATTATCTTCACAGTGCAGAAATACGAGTTTTCAGCGAGCAGAGCCAAATCTCTTTGAATCTGCTTATGTTCAAAGAGATTGGAATATATATTATCTTGAAGTGGTTCAACTGAAAACAAAAGGGGAGAGGATATAGATTATTGTTCCTTCGATTTCAGCACTTGCAGTCATTGAAATATGGGTAACACCATGAATATATTTACACCAGGGAAAAACGTCCTGATGGAAGGGATTTCAGAACTTGGCAATACAATAGAGATATTCTCCAGAGAAGATGGATTATTTGATTCGCTTTGTTTATATCCCCTGGCATGTGGGAATGGAGAATCAATCCGGTGTATTGGGAGTTATCGCCTCGAAGATGATATTACACAGATTATGTAAGAAAATCGTGCAATATAAATGGTCTTTCTTTAGGAGCGCCCCATTTTTTGCGATCTGGTTCCTCGGAACAGAGTGCTTATCAATTTGCCCAAATGTCTCTAAATTTCGAATTTTTTGATGAAAACGATTTGGTTCGACTCAATGATCAAGAATCCGTGGTCGAAATTCACTCTGTCCGTATGCACGATAACTCTCGAACGGAGTGAGCTAGACAATTGAAATTACAGAGTAGGTTTGGGAGATAAATATCTCGGCCGAGTTCGTTATTCGGCAAAATCGGACGGATGGTTTCGGAGTAACAAAAAAAATAATTTAATTTAACATTAAAAATTTCAAACTAAATTTTTTTCAAGATGCAGTTTCACCATAAGAATCCATTGATATCATTTTTGACTCTAACAAGCTAATACTTTCGGAGATATGATTTTTCGAAATTTCAATAATGAAAGGTACATCTATGTTTTCACAGAATGCTATAATTATTCTATCTATGAATTATTACACGATCTGTGTTCATAGATGTCAACTTATTTTCCTATGAGACATTACATGTCAAATTCATTTCAGCTTTCGTAGAATTATGAGAATTATAATTATATATCGTACTTTTTGGGTCATATTTTAATTCCCATGGTTAATCCATATGATGATGGGAATGGTAACAGTAAGAATTAGAGTTCAGTAAAAACAAAACTGGAATATTGGCTAAGTTTCAATTGATATAATATAGTTTTCAGAGTGGATTTGATCAATGAATATCTCGGATAAGTTCGTTGTTGGGTAGAATCGCTGTTGGTTTTGGATTAATAATTTTTTGCACTTTTGTTGAATTCAAATTCATTTTATGATGTTTTAATTTAATTTTTGTTATGATGGAGTTCTATCATAAGAATCCATTCATATAATTCCCAACTCTTACCAATACTTTCGGAGATATGAATTGTCAAAGTTTGAACAACAGCCCCAAAGCTCCTGTCCACAGGGCTTTCCCACTTTTTTTGTAAATAAAACACATAATTTATTTGAAAATCATTGAAATTATTTATTTCATTATAAAGTTCAATGGATACCATTAGTTATGAAACAAAACATCATTCAAATGTCCACCGCAGAAACGCTGGCAGGAATGAAGCCGTTGAATCCATTTTTCCATGACTCTCTCACACAAATCAAGTCATATGTTAGCAATTACTTGTTCAATATTTATCTGTCCAAGAAGTCCAATGGAATTAAATCGCAGGAACGAGGTGGATAATTTGTCGGTCCAAATTACAAGTGGCACCATCCTGTTGAAACCACATGTTCTGTAAATCAAGACGAACCAATTCAGGCCATAAAAAATCAGTCAACATTGAAAGATAACGCTTTACATTGACAGTTACCCCCTTATGAACTTCGTTGAAAAAAATAAGGTCCAATGACTCCTCCAGCATGGAATTCACACCAAACAGTGAGTTTAGTAGGATGCAACGGCAGTTCTTGATACTCTTCAGGTTTATCACCACTCCAGGTATGGCAATTCTGCTTGTTAACATAAGCGTTTAACCAGAAATGAGCCTCATCGCTGAGAATGATTTTCTTTTTAAAATCTACATCATTTCCGATTTTTTCTATGCACCAATTACTGAATACACGACGGTTTAAATGATCAGTTGGTTTGAGTTCTTGGGTTAAAACAATTTTATAAAGATATAAACCAAGATCTTTTCGTAAAATTCGCCACTAAGAAGTCTGGGAGATGGTTAGCTCTTGTGAACGACGAGAAATCGATGAATTTTTGTCTTCAAGAACACTTGCAGCAATAGTCTCTTCACTTCTTGCATTTCCTTGACTCAGTGGCACTGTAACATCATGAAGTGAAATATTCGTTTCAAACTTCTTCATTAAACGTTCAATTGTTATAACGACCAAAATTTCAATGTCACAAATAAACAAGAGCGCCAAAAATGGCTGTCGTGCGTGAGTAAAGTCAATTTTAAAATGGGGCATTCTCTATGAAAGACCCTTTAGAAGATTGTGCAGTTTTTATCTTGTGTAAAGAATAATGAGTTTCGATACTGGTAGCGCTCTTTATGGACGAGAAGCTTCTGCTCAGTATCTCATATCGATCGAGACTCAATAATGCAGCGATCGTTGTTTATCTCCCATGACAGGTTCAGGGATCTACCAGAAATTTATGTCAAATGGCGGCTGGACACACATTTTCAAATACTAATCAGTAAAAGGTGGATCGTCGATTTTGTTGAGATCTGATTAGTGGAATACACGGAAGTGAATATTTACTTGGCGTAACAAGGAAACTGGTGAGTTTCTTCTTATTAAAATGGACGTTTTGTCAGACAATGATATTTGTTACAGTGGTCCTGTTCGTTCCAGAGTCTGAGAGTTAGGTAAGCAACATTGTACACTACAAAGGAAATTACACTCTTGTCCGTTTTTGTCGTCTGACATATGTTTCGGAAAAAAAGTAGCGCTTCGTTACTATATTCACCTAAAGCGCACGTAGCCGGATATTTTCACGCTGCATTGATATTCAAAAATATTGGTTCGTTCCTAAGTGATTTGTATCATATGCGTTAATATGATTGGTTGCAATTTTTTGAGGAGAATAGTCAACATAATCTCCACAATAGTCCTACGGAGGAACTATAACCACAGATAGATAAAATTTCCTCGTGTGACAAACATCTGATCTACTATGTCCTATCTAAGGAACCCAAAGTGATACCTGGAGTGAAGCTCCCAAAACGGAATATACTGATCACTTATTGAATACACACTCTTGGAGAGAGAAGAAATAGAACCATGGATCCTTGAAGGTTGTATCTTATAACCCTGTTGCGGCAGTTATCAACAGTTACGATACTTAGGTTTCAACGTTATGTGCACATACTCAAAAATAAACTATTTCAGATCTTAAACTTATAGAGAAAATCATACAGGAGATAGACCTGGGTACTACTGCAAGCTCGATGTGTTATACTGATTCTTCAATGTACGTAAACAGTGAACTGACTTTTTCTAGGGTCCTAATTAAACCCATTCTGGTGTGAATAATCTCTCTCCAAGGTGAAATGCCCCCACGATACGCTGATCAATGTTTTCTCTCCAAAATATGCGTAGATGGACAAAATACCCAAAAACAAACATCGAAAGATGTTATATCTTTCACCTAAGCTATTTTATTTTATTGGCAGCAAAGTATGTACATTCATACGGATATTCCTGATATCCAAATTTGCAACGCCAAATTCAAGTCCATCAATATTATTCCCATTATTATCCAGAACTATTGCTCTAACAATATGTGTTACGTCTCATGACGTCACATTTTGGGAAACGCAGATTTGGTTTTCTTAACAAAGGAGCTCGCTTGTAAAACGTAAATATTTGTCTATTGGGTTAACTGGATTTTAGTTCACCATATGTGGTCTCACTCTTGAAAATCAGCTAGCAGCTATCAGCTGTTGTTGATAGATTATATGCAGAAAGCAAGTAAAGTTAGTGCCGATAGTGGGAGAAATTCGGGATTTCGAATTCCTAAGATTAAACACCCTAGAAGTTCACTCATTGGTGCTGGCATCGGAAATTTAGTATGCATTCCCACTCTTTTTCGTAAATCGACAAATGAGTATTGTTGTAACATATCAGGTGATTTTAAGATCGAAACCCCAATCAATGTTAATATTTCCCCTTTTTACCCAGATGAAGGAACCTCCTATTTTTCCTTTATATGTCTGTTATATACATTTTACACTGAAATAGTTCACTACTATCAAAGACACTACTACTACTACTACAAATACTACAACAAGTACTATTACATCTCTTAGTGTAAGAGACATTACTTATATTTTGATCGGTCGAGAAACTAATACTCATTTAGTTCTCCTTCCAAATATGTAATCACTTCTTCCTTGCTATACATTTTCATATGGAAGGAAAATTTTATATTGTATTAATATTGCATTGTACAATAACTTCGTGGGTTTTATCTCATTATCGGTAACAAGAAAATACAGTTTGTTGTTTTGTTTAAAGTACGTTCAAATCTTTCACCCCTTCCTATCCTCGTAATTGTTATCTTATTGCAAGTAACAACTTACGTCGTAATCAACGAGATTACTACTGGGTGCTTAAAGTTAAGTATACTCCTTTACTCATCCCCCTGAAAAAACAATCAGGGTGTATAATTCTGGTCCTTCGAAATAACATTATATCCTGATAAAATAATCAGGACTCAACATTTGATGCTTCGAACCATAACATTCTGATAAACCAATCGAGATCCAACAATATGTACTTACTTCAATAAGTTGAAACAAAAATATTTTTTAACCAGTGTGTTGAATTCGACATAAAAACGAAAAACACGATTTCATCAGGAGAGGTATGTTGCTAATTTCAGATTGGAGGAGATGTAAAACGGAAAGTCTTGATAAGACTACACCCCATATTTAGTGAACTTTCGAGGTTGAAGCAGCACTAACACAGAAAGTTAGAAACTTATTTCCACTTCACCGAAAATATTATAATGAGCAAGCATAAAGCCCGTCGTATTTCTGTTATGCAAATTATGCATTGTTGTTACCTAAATGCAACAATAAGGATAAATTAGGGCAACTTGTGTGCACAAAAGCATCAAATACTTCCTTCTTCGTCGGTAAAACCGCGGCGGAGCTCAGGGTTCAGCGTTGCAGATCTTTCTGGATTCCTAAGAGACGTCATGGATTTGATCCCCAACAATAAACAGGATTTGACCTTTTCTCCCTTTGTGGGACGTCCAAAATAGAGAAGGGCGCATAACGTTTCGGTCGTAGGGGCAAAGCATTTTATCGGAGTTCTGAGATGTTTAGTAATCCTTTATGTCCGAGAGCAGGATTTCCCATATTGAAGAAGTTGAAACCATGGTTACCAAATATATCGTTTGATGTTGAATATCTGCCTATATTTCAATCGGAAAACAAGGGACTAGTTTATATACTGTGGAAACAGAACCATGGGGTAATTTCTACCTCCAATATAGTGTAAGGTAGATTCATTTCATCATTCACGTATCGTATCCGGCAGGAAGCTAATCGATTGTCGTAAACAGAGAGTGCGTTCATATACAGGGTGGGTTTTCAGAAATGGGGACGATCCTTGAGGGTAATTTAGGAAAGGAGGTATCTACTTCTTCTGTAATTTTAAATCATGTAAATATCATATCATATCATATCATATCATGTTAACCTGCTTGCCTGCCGCGCAATATATTTAGATTCAGGTTCGAATTCCAGAAGTTAATTATTATTTATTTCAAAATTTGAATTCTGCTAAAAATGCATCATTTTGCCCAAATGTCTGTAATATTCCAATTTTTTGCCGCAAATGGTCTCAAACAATTGGGTTCGACTCCCTGATGAAGAATCCGAGGTAAAATTTGAAGGGCAGGTGGCGCTACTTGCAAGTTCGTTAATGGGCATAATCGGCCCAATGCTTTCCGAGTAATAATTTTGTTCTCAACCAATAATGATCTGATCGAATTGAAACATCAACTTGAAACCTAAGGACGTGTGTGCAATTTTGTGAGAATGTTATCAGCAGAAAATTTAAAAAAATATATCAAAGAATGATATTTATCTCACGTTAACTTGAGAACGGAAAGCGATAGCGACTTGCAATTCTCAGGCTAAGTTGAGCATCCGAATGCAACATTAGAGTTCGTTAGTAGGCATAATTAGCCAAATAGTTCTGGAGTTATACCTATCTGAAATTTTGATTTTATTTGTTCCTTAACTCAAAAAATATTAAACCAATATAATAATAATAATAATAATAATCCAATTCAAAGATGGTAAACAGTTGTACAATGCCGACATAGAAAATTTTACGAGATTTTGTGAGGATCGTATCACTAGAAAAAAATCATTGAAAAAATTCTATATCTGAGAAACTATCCGCCTGATATGCAGACATTTTGCGGAAGGCTTCAGAACCTAAATTTAAAGCCAACTTTCAAGTTTGAACGCGATCGGATATATATATTTGGAGATCTGAGCAGCATTGAGTGAGTTCAGTAGCTGCATAGTGACCGTTGCCACGGTTTCGAGCAAAGAGATAGCGACTTGCAATTTTCAGGGTGGGTTGCGCATCCGAATGGGACAGTTATGCTCATTATTTGGTATAATTGGCCAAACGGTTTCACAGTTATACCCATCTGGAATATTATTTCCTCGCTAACTAAAAAATATAAATCCGATCACATTGAAACTTGCTTGAAAGAAGTTGTAGAATACCTACGCAAAGAAGTGTGTGAAATTTTGTGAGGATGGTAGTAAATAAAAAAAATTATTAAAAAATATTATTTATCTCACGATTACTAGGTAGGTAGATGCATCCTAATGCGACATTTGAATTCGTTAAAAGCCACAATCGGCTAAACGGTTTTTGGATTTATATCAATCTGAAATTTGGTTGTTATTTACTCAATAAGTCAAAAAATACGATGCCGATTCAATTCGAACATGGTTATTAGTTCTGGAGTGTCCAATCGAGGAGAATGGACAATAGAACATGCGCACAAAAGCTACTGACTTTACGTCTGTGCTAATTTTTCATTCGATTTCTCAATACCACTTATCAGATTGTGAACTGTGTAATCGTCAGGGTAGGTTAGAATAATATATCATTTCATGGATGAAAAGTGTCACTATTTATGGCGAGCTTGAGTTGAGGTAATTGAAAGCGAGCCATGAAAGTCACTCCTACTCCGAATGAAATATGTTATTTTATTTTCAAACGTTTTGAAATTCTTACAAATCTGAATATCCACTTTTGAATTGATTTACATTTACGCACATAATTCTATCCATTCCATAATTACGATCTTAAACGTAATTATGGAACATTCGCCTAGTTAGGTACGGTTGCCACGCAAATTTCATTCTGACTGATATAAAGTAAAATAATTGATAGTTATCCTTTGCAAGCTAGTGAGAAGTGGTTAAATTACTTCAGAAATTGAGGTTTTGGCGAATGAAGCAGTCTCTTCCATTGGACCCTCGAAGTCTATTGAAAAATATTCTGCAGCTTATGTTCACTTCGCGAATTGGTGTAATTCGAAAAATGTGACAGTTTACCAAGAGAATGTGCTTCTAGCATATTTCAACTTAATGGCTAGAGAAAAACAATGGAAATCCTCTACTTTGTGGGCCTGATATTCAATGATAATGTCGCAACTAGTGATCAAACATGATATTGGTAAATATCTGAAGTTGCGCGCATTTTTGAAAAAATCCAATAAAGAGTATGTTGCAAAAAAATCGAGAGTTTTTTCTAAGGAAGAGTTCGACCGTTTTCTCTTCGAAGCACGATTCATATTTAGGATTAAAGGTAGCTATCCATATTTCAAGTAAGTTCAGTTTTGTATTTTGATCATGTGGTTGTTTCAGATTGTTTTATTATTCGGAGTAGCTGGTGCCTGCAGAGGTGACGAAATAGTGAAAATGAAAACAACAGATATCGAGGACAAGGGAAATATTATAACAGTAAATATTCCTGATAGTAAAACGAGAAAAGTTCCAACATTCACAGTTATTAGGTATAATATTCTAACTAAATATTTATCGGAGATACACTGCGTTAAGACCAAACGATTTCGTTGAAAATTTTTTTTTTTGAAATATCAATCTGGAAAATGGTACAGAGCATGATGGGAATACAGAGTATAGGAAGTTCCAAGAAAGGTTGCCACTTTTTTGCAATTGAATCATCCAAACGAATACATGAACAGGTCATTCATTGAGGCAAACTTCTGCTACACTACTTATATAGATGGAGGAGCCAACATTGAGTCTTTGAAACGACACGGTGGTAGGAAGTCAAGTAGTGTAGCAGAAGGTTACATCGAGGATTCGCTGCGAAATAAGAATGAAATTGCTGGTAGGATATCGAGCGTCAACGAATTCCCTGGAACCAGCAACTCAGATTACTCTATTGAGGCATCAGCTTTTGAACAGAATCCGAGAAATTGCAACATTGACCAATTGTACATTCAATGTAACTTTGAAGAATAAAAGTGACGTTTGTATTAGAGAATTTTTTGTACATTACCATGAACAAAAAATTGGTTACCACCAATTCATGTTTTGCATAGTAACACTTTTCCTGCCGCCGACCGGAAAAGTATTGCAACACTTCTAAAAACACGCCTAAATAACTACTTTCCCGCACTGTTTTCTTCTCCGAAAGTATTACTTTCCCGCACACTTTTCAGACAAGAAAATATCTGTAAAATTTGTAGATTTTAATATCTTTAAAATGAGATCAATTTATCTGCTTACTTATATAATTAGTTCATAATTATGAATTATGAAATTTCAAATATGTTAGCATAATTATTTATACAGTTGCTCATTTTGAAATGATCGAATTTTCAGAAATTATAAACTTGACATCCTTCAAAAATTATAAATATTACACATGGATCTGATCTATTTCCATGTCATGGCCTAAGATTTTCCACAACAACTGGTTACTAAGTTAATAAATTTGTCAAAACGAATACCTGTCAAGTTATTCATATCCTTATCGAATTATTTTTGGCGCTCTAGTTCCTCGGAACTGAGTGCTTATCAATTTTTGCCCAAATGTCTGTAATTTTCGAATTTTTCGATGAAAATGGTCTTAAACGATTTGGTTCGACTCACTGATCAAGAATCCGCGGTCGAAATTCATTCTGTCGGGCCGGTCCGGCCGGCCGTAGGCACGATAACTCTCGAACGGAATGAGCTAGACAGTTGAAATTTTCAGAGTAGGTTTGGGAGATAAATATCTCGCCTAAGTTCGTTATTGGGCAAAATCGGACAGATGGTTTCGGAGTAACAAAAAAAAATTTTTTTTTACAAGGCAAATTCCAAATTAAATTTTTTTCAATAAGCTGTTTCACCATAAGAATCCAATGATATCATTTTTAACTCCAACAAGCTAATACTTTCGGAGATATGATTTTTCAAAATTTCAATAATAAATCGTATTTCAACGTTGTCACAGAATGATATTAATCTATGTATGAATTGTCATAATGTCAAATGATGTTCCTGATACATGACATCTAATCAATCGAAGAATTGTGAGCGAAGTGAGAAAAATCTCAGTTGTTTGCTCCGAAATTAGGTTTTCTCAGAAAATTCTTACATTTCGGAACGGAACATGACGTAAGAGATCTGAGAGTAGTGAGACTGCTATTCATCCATAGACATAGATATAACTCTCGAACGGAATGAGGTAGGTAGTTGAAATTTTCAGAGTAGGTTAGGGAGATGAATATCTCGGTTAAGTTCGTTATTGGGCAAAATTGGCCAGATTTAATTTGATTTCTTCCATGGTGCAGTTCTCATTCTCATGATTGCTCATTTAATCTTGATAAATAAACTATTATTTGTATTGAATTTCCTTTAGGATGCAGTTCTATCATATGAATACATTGATATAATTCCCAACTCTGAGAAACCAATACTTTCGGAGATATAATTTGTCTGTTTGAACTAGAGCGCCAGAAAGCTCCTGTCCACAGGGCTTGTTTATTTTGTAATATGAAAACGAGATGAGAAAATAAATATATTCATCTGATGTGGAGCTACCGGAAGACATTCTGGAAGCAGCTAAGGCAGCATGCTTGGATTTATAGCCAGAAAATCTAAAGAAAGGTACGTTAAACTATTCTCTTATAAATGCTTGAATTTCTATAATACGGTTGTAGGAAAAATATTGTTCCTATCTCGAGCGGAAAGTATCTTTCTCTATTTCAGTATCGTAATGAGTTGATTCCAGCACTAAAAGCAGTGCTGGAATGAACTCATTCCCTTATTGTTTCTAGTTATATTTTTCGTTTTGTGGTAGTCAACACTGATATTCGATCCTATCAAATTTCAACACACGTCAATTGACAATTCAATATAATCTGGATATAGTGAATTCATTGTTGAGGAAAAGCTTTATCTTCATTAAAAAATATAGAATAGAATAGAATAGAGTTTATTTCAGTAATAAATTACAGATAAACCCAAAATGATACAGCTGTTGAGTATTCCCTCAATGAGGTACTAGAGATTTCCTTCTTGCTAATTTTTAATCATTCATGCTATTAGGAAACTGTTTTAAATCTGATCTCTATGCCCTACGTACGTTTCAAATTCAAATTCCGTGATCTGTCCACTTTCGTAACAATCACACCAACTACCAAGATATAATACAAAAGTCACTAGGATGTATAATCCGAATTTTTCATTAAATTTCAACAGTATTTTACAAACCTTTGCCTGAAATAGAGAAAATATCGTCTAATACTCGTTGCAGAAGGCAATTCCAACACTCATGCGTTCGAAAACTCGCTCCTTCGTTGCTCGTTTTTGAATTTCGCACTCGTGTTTTAATAGGAGCCCATTCTGCAACTTGTTTTAGAATATACTATTCCCGCACTCGATTGCTTTCCCGAACGAAAAAAATTTCGATGATCCTCTCAATCGAAAAATGACGTTATTTTTGTTTATTGTACGTTTGAAAATAAGCATGTTTTCCCTGCACGATTCAGAAGGTATATCATTTTCTCAATTTTCTCAGATAATGAGCATCTGAAAGTGCTACATGTATAAAGCAAGTTTATCACATGAATGGATTTATTCGTTTCTATTCACTAAGTTGAATATTTACTCGCGCGACAAACATATGTTGTATCCTATCTGCTAATTAGGCACAATTAGGGATGGAAATATCTCCCATTTTGTGTAAGATATGACGAATTGGGTCGAAATGAGAATGATATAATTAATCCTCCAACAAAACCCGCATGAACATATGCTCCTCGGGTTATTCCTACTCACATCAACATGTCGTTTTATACACAATAAGTAGAAGCACGTTAATTATATACGAGTAGTTGCAGCGAGAGTTGTCTAACCCTTCGGTGATCATTCGGTCAAAACGTCATTTTGAGGTCTGACAGAATTGCTGTTCTATGCGAAACCCGAACAAGGCATCAACTTGTTACGTTCGACAATTAAATAGCTCCTGGTTGAAATTTAGAGTTTTCAACCGAATACTAATGATCATAACTTTACAATGAAAATTAATGAAACTGAATATTTCACCGTGGCCGATATTAATTAAATCACTGATCTGATGGATTAATTATTATGATAAATGATTTAGAAGAATTCAGATGCGGGGGAATCGTTCGTGGATTTGTTGACATGCTGGTTTGGTTGATATTGCAGTTATGGAGGTGGCGGTTTTGAAAAGCTGTAATAAACCTGTGAATATTGCGATATAGTATTGATGTCATATTATTCGATTCATGCACTATGTTTGGTTCGTATTATATATGTCAAATGATGAACATTCCCGAATGACCCATGAAAATAAATTCAAAAATTGGTTCAAGCACTGACGTTAAGTCAGGAGCTTTTGCGCGCATGTTCTATTGTCCAATTCCATATCCAGGTGTGGCATAGGGCTTCACGCGAGAGCGAGATTTTTCTCGTCTCGTCTCGTTCTCGTCTCGTAAAAGCGAGACGAGACGTTTTCAAAAATATTATAGGCGATACCGAGACCACATACAGCGCAACACGAGAGTATCGTTTTTGGTATCGTTAAATTTTTTGTATGAAGTTTTATATACGACTCGACTTTTCCAACACCCACAGAAAACAATTGAATATGAAGAGTTTCCACTATAATTACCAACATATTTGGTCTATATTATGCATCGATCGTTGTAGAAATACACGATTTTTTAGAAGATTATTAATTCGTTATAACCTTGCGATAATTGTGATTATTTTTCAAGAAAAAATTGAATTCACAAACATAACAACGGATGCCATTATGAATTCAATACTTAACGGACAACTTTTATTGCCCCTAAATCCCAATGCTTTGATTATTTCATCTCTATCTGAACATCTGGAGAAATGTATACTCTTGTGCTCCTTGTAGTGAAGATGTGGACAATTATTGTATACATCTGGGGAACTACATATAATAAAACTGGTAAAGAAATGAAGCTATTCAATGTTTCGAAAAGTAATATGAGGAATACGCCAAGAACACCCTCAATGATCTACCAACTGGGAAGGTATTCTTTGAAAACTATACCAAATTGTTCAATTTTATTGAAAAATGTATCGACATCAATAGCCTATTTAAAACATCAACAAAACTTCCGAAATATTGGAAAGCTGAGTTTGAAGAATATTTGCTGTTAGAAAGAGCAAATACGAATCAATATATTTTACAGTGGTGGAGAGTGATGAAAAAGTTCTTCCTACACTTTCCAAGATGGGCGATGATTTATTAATGGCTACATCCGTACCTGTTGAAAGATTATTTTCCACAGCAGCTATGATCATGGCAAAAACACGTACATCATTGAAAACTGATGTGATGCAAGCGTGTTTATGTTTGAATTCTTGGTCATCGAGTAATTTAAAAGTTGAAATTATCAGTGTTTAAAATTAAAAATAATGTACAGGTACAAATATTTTTGTATCAGAGCGTAATAAATATTGGTAAAATAATTATAATTAGTAGGTACTGATTGTATAAATACGTAATTCATTACTCAAGGTCTTATTTAAGTTGGTCTATCTGAAATGTTTGTCATTTCTTACAACTCTTTGAATGGACCAACTCAAATAAAACTAAAAATTAAAATCATGGTTTGATATTTGATTGAAAATGAGAATCAAATTTTTTATGCAATCAGATATTTTTTGCCAATAGATTGGTTCGAAAAAAAATCAACTTTGTTTTCATCCCCTCTCACTTTCACAAAACCCTAATCTTAATACTTTAATTCAATAATTATGTAGATACCTACTAAGTTCGATAAATTTTCTCTCTTTACTCTGCGACGTCCTCTGATTTGCTCTCTTCAATCTACTTTGTGTTCTTTTATTGTGGATCGAGTGAAAACGAGATTATCTATTTAATCCCTTCACTTCTTTACCCTGTATTGACAATATTTTTCTCTACTCCATACCGTGATACATTCATCGAACTTAGCCATATATATATTTAGTTATTTGAAATCTTACCTCAATATTTAATATAATATGTAAGCTAAGTGAGAAAGACAGAAATGAAAAAATTACGTCAATTCATCTCACTGTGCGTTGTGTCGTGGTTTTTCGAATTATTTTGCTTGGCGCTTCTATTTTTTTTTTATATTTTTTGGCGCCCCTGCAGACCTTGCGCCCGTGGCCAGTGCCACCTTTGCTATGTCCTAGATACGGCTCTGCTCATCCAGCTACTGAACTCACACAAGACTGCTCGGATCTCCAACAAAATGGATCCGATCAAGTTCAACCTTGGAACTTGGCAGAAGAGTAAGGTTCTGAAGGCTCTCGCAAAATTTCAGCGATGTCGGGGGAATAGTTTCTGATAGATAGAGAACTTTTTCCAATTATTTTCAATGATTTTTTAAAAATTTTATAGTGATATGATCATCGCCAAATTTCGCAAGAATGTTCACGTTGGTATTCTAAAATTAATAACCATGTTTAAATTGGATCGGTTTTGTATTTTTCGAGTTATTGAGGAAATAACAACCAAATTTCAGATGGGTATAACTGAAAAAAGGTGAAGGTTATATTATATATATCAGCTAATTGAAGCTTGGCCAATATTTGAGTTTTTTTACTGGAGATATTCTGAACCCATCCTGATTAACTTACCAAACTATGTATTTCCATCATCATATGGATTATCCACGGGCATTAAAATATCACCGAAAAGTATAATATTATATAATTATCCTCATAATTCTTCGATAGCTGAAATGAATTTGACATGAATGATAATTCATTTATTGATAGAATAATTATAGCATTCTGTGAAAAAAATTATTTTTTCGTGACTCTGAAACCATCTGGCCGATTTCGCCCAATAACGATTTCATGTAGGTATATGAGATATTCATCTCCCAAACCTATTCTGAAAATTTTAACTGTCTAGCTCGTTCCGTTCGAGAGTTATCGTGTCTATGGCCAGGCGGACAGAATTGATTTAGAGCACAGGTTCTCGCACAGATGTCGAACCAAATCGTTTAATACCTTTTTCGTCAAATAATTCGATAATTACAAACATTTGGGCAAATTGATAAGCACTCTGTTCCGAGAAACAAGAGCACCAAAAACTGAGTATGATTCACTGAATTAATTCCAAGTTGGAGACTCGCACTGTTTACCAAGTTCATTCAGATGAAAATTCCGACGTGGAACCGAGGGCAAAAGCTGGCATTCCAGAATCCACAAACTGATGCTTCAAAGAAATCAGCGATTTTGCAGATCTTCGATGTCCTTAGTCCTATGCATCTCCCCATAAAATTCAGGAAACGGTGCAGGCGCGGTCTGGTTGAATCCGAAAATTTCATTTCGCCCAGAGAATTTCATCGCCTGCGCAACCTTATAAACAACCAAATTGCCCGATTCGAGGCATTCGTATGTGTGCCCTAAATTCATATTTTTCCTTTTCTCATGCGGCCATCATCCAAATTTCATACATAATGTATTATATTCAATGCTTGTGGAGATGGTCTGGCGAATAAAGATGTAAATATGCGTCATTATATATTATGGAAATCCAATCGGGGGAAAACATCAATGATTGATGCAGATTTCAATGTTCACGAAGACGAATATTTTTGTTTGAGTGAATGTTTCAACGGACAAGTGCCGGAATTGGGGTGGAATATTTTCGCAAACCGGATGTTCTCCGTATTTTTTTTGGGAATTATATCGAATAAATGGACATTTTGGAGTCTGTGGAAATATTTATTTAGTACTAGCTGCTTCCGTCTGATTTTTCTGCGTCATGTTCGAATATTTTATGCTTCTCTAACGCATATGTAAAAAGCGCCATCTGTTGTAGGATAAAATGTCCGCCCGCGGTTACTTCGATTATGCGTAATGGTAACGAGTCATGAATAGGTCTCTTTCATGTAACACGAAACACCATATGTTTATGTTTTTCTGAATCTACTTCAATACCTGATCATCATGTATGCCCTCATACACTTTTTGGCGCTCTAGTTCCTCGGAACTGAGTGCTTATCAATTTGCCCAAATGTCTGTAATTTTCGAATTTTTGGCTGAAAATGGTCTCAAACGATTTGGTTCGACTCACTGATCAAGAATCCGAGGTCGAAATCGATTCTGTCCGGCCGGTCCGGCCGGCCGTAGGCACGATAACTCTCGAACCAAAGGAGTTAGAGGATTGAAATTTGCAAGGTGGATTTGGAGCGTAAATATCTCGGACAAGTTAGTTAATTGGCAAAATCCATCGAGCGGTTTCGGAGTTACGGCCGATTTTAGTAAAAACATTTTTTATGAATATTTCCGAAACCGATCACTCGATCTATCTGAAATTTAGCATCGAATTGTAAAATCATGACCTTTATACGCATGTGAAGTTTTGTATCGACCAGGCTACCGCAAAGTGTCAAAGAAAAATTTTGAAATACAATAACTCTCGAACGGAATGAGCTAGGCAGTTGAAATTTTCAGAGTAGGTTACGGAGATGAATATCTCGGTTAAGTTCGTTATTGGGCAAAATGGATGGTTTCGGAACAAAAAAAAAAAGTAACAAATTTCAAGTTCAATTTTCAGTTAAGATGCAGTTTCACCATAAAAATCCATTGATGTCATTTTTAACTCCAACAAGCTAATATTTTCGGAGATATGATTTTTCGAAATTTCAATAATGAATCGTACTTCTATGTTTTCACAGAATGCTATAATTATTCTATCTAAGCTTTATTATATGCTCTGTGTTCATACTCGTACATGTCATCCTGTTCTATAAGAGAGAGAGTCAAATTCATTTCAGCTATTTTAATTTGATTTCTTCCATGGTGCAGTTCTCATTCTCAGATTGCTCATTTAATCTTGATAAATAAACTATTATTTGAATTGAATTTCCTTTATGATGCAGTTCTATCATAAGAATACATTAATATAATTCTTTACTTCAACACTTTAGGAGATATAATTTGTCTGTTTGAACTAGAGCGCCAGAAAGTTCCTGTCCACAGGGCTAGTACCAATTTTAATTTATAAAATTTGAATATTTCGGTATTGAAAATCGGTAAGTCAAGAAGCAATTTCAAATGAGGTGAAACGCTTCTGAATCGTTGCTATGACGGATGACGTAATCAAAATTTACTATCTGCTTGTTACAGCCAATGCTGACTTCGAGCCCTTTAAAGGGAGCTGTGTTACACTGGAATAAATAGTGAAACGGACACGAGAAGAGAGTGAGAGCAGATAGATTACATCACGGACTGGCGCCAAGTTTCGATCGTTTGAACAGGCATTATGTTCAACCAAATTTGAATGATCGGTTTCTCGTTGAAAATTTAAATTTTTAACGTCGGTTGAACTTTTTCAGTATTCTTATGGACATAAGGTAGACACGGCCCCCGGCAACGATGGAGTGTCCACACCTCTACTTAAGCTCTGCGCCAAGGCTTTTTCAGTTCCACTGCACATGATATTTTCTAGATCGCTTACTTCATCCTGAATCCCCTCAGATTGGCTCTCCGCATCAATCACTCCCATCTTCAAGAAGGGCGATAAACTAGATCCCTCCAATTATCGTCCAATAAGCATCCTTTCTTCCGTCTCTAAAGTTCTAGAGAGGATCATCTGCGACCACCTGCTACAGTTCTGTTCGGACATGAAACTGGTTCCAGGTTCCCAACATGGTTTGCTTCCAAACTGTTCAACTACAACAAATCTACTGTCCTTTATCGCTGCCTGGATAAAAGCATTAGACTCGGGATCACCTGTCGATGTTGTTTACCTCGACTTTTCAAAGGCATTCGATCGAGTACCCCACAGGCGTCTCCTTGCAAAGCTGGAGCATCTGGGAATTAGGGGTGGACTTTTAAATTGGATAAAGTCGTTTTTGACCAACCGCAAGTTTCGCGTTAGGGTGGGTGATGCTTACTCCTCCGTGGAGAAGATTGTAAAATCTGGTGTCCCTCAGGAATCTGTTCTGGGCTCAATTCTTTTTCTGTTGTATATATCTGATCTACCTCCCTCCTCAAGTCCTCCCTCTCCTCATTTGCTGATGACACCAAACTCTTCAACCTTCCCCTTCTTCATGCTCACACTCTTCAGGAGGACCTGGATATCCTGGATGCCGTGTATGGATGCTTCCCCTCAACATCCAGAAATGTTGCGTTCTCCACATTGGCAGGAACAACCCAAAGCGATCTTACTCGATCGATGGTCATCAGCTGCGGTCTGTGACTCACCATGTCGATCTTGGAGTTACTATCCGTTCAGATCTTGCATGGTCCGACCATGTTGGGTCTGTTACGGCAAAGGCGAAACGAATAACATACCTCCTCAGCAAGACCTTCAACCGATATTGGAGTATGCTGGCCAGGTATGGTGGCCATCAACTAAACACGATGAAAATCTCCTGGAGTCTGTTCAGCGTTGGGTCACTCGTCTTCCTTATTCACGCTTTCGCCCATCCTATGAGGATCGCCTAACTATTTTTGGGTTGTCTAGCTTTGCCGACCGCCGATCCAGGGGAGATCTTATTTTCACATTTCGTGCATTGAAGTGTCATTTTGGCAAAAAAATAAGAGATTTTTTCCATCTCAACACAAACTGCTTGCGTGGTCACCGCTTCAAGTTGTCCAAGGAACCCTTCAAAACATCGCCACGCCAGATGTTCCTTCCAAACAGGGTATTCAACGCGTGGAACCAGCTGCCGTCAACGATTGTGGAGTCTCAAACTGTAAATGCATTCAAGAATGGACTGGACCAATGGCGATCTCATTAATCACTCAGCTGCTTCTATTTTCTTTTTTTCTTCTCAATCGCCATTTTGGCCGATTGTTCATCGTTCAATTTTCATAGTATGCACTTTTTTCTTTGTTGGGTTTATAGGTAAATCCTCAACCCTTATTTATAGTTAAATAAATAAATAAATAAATAAATAAATAATAATCGATTCCAATAATAAAAAAAATTCATGCAAGAGACCTATTAGTTCGTATTTAATTCACAAAGAACATTTTTATCACCATAAGAACTAAATAAATAATAATGGGCTATGGTAGAAGAAATTGGAGTGTGGTGGTGGAAATAATAACTTTAGCTAATGCCAACACAAACATATGTTTGCTTCTTGCTAAAAAACAGAGGTTACTATGTTGTATTAAAGTTCATAAATTAAATATTGGTTCAAGTAAGCAGGAGCTTTTCGCGAATGTTCTATTGTCCATTCACCTTTATTGGACACTCTTAATCGAATTTACCATCAATATAGACCTTTTTCTCAGCTTTTATAAGATATGAATACAATTCGTAACATTTTAAGGACTTTATTAAGGACAGAATCGTCTAAGCTCAAAGAATTTTTAATTCAAACACAATCAAATCAAATTTATTCTGCAAATTATTACAAACAAATGGTAACAACAATTGTCATGTAAGAAAATACCAAAGAGAAACAATAACAAAAATTAAATAATAATTGATTTTTACCACACGAACTCATCAGATTTAAAAGCTTTAAACTTGTCGTACACTTTGGTTTTTTTTTATTTTAACCATTAAGCTAAACTGAGGGAATTGTCCAAAACAATAACACTTAAATGCGCAGGTTGTTTCATTAGTGAATTTATTCAAAGTTACCAGAGATAGAGCTCTCTACAAATCTTATTATAAATGGAGCAATTTCTACTAAAACTGAAGGAACATTTTCTATGTCTGAAATAGGGTTTAGACATATCTCTATAGTTCTACCAGTGCTATGGAATATAGCATTTTCTGTATGGGTGTCGTGTGATGTACAATTCATATGCAATATTCACTTGCAAATTTTGAACAAATAATAATGAAATAAAACATCTCGAACGGAATGAACTAAAGATTTGGAATTTTCTGAGCAGATTTGAGGAATGAATATGTCAGATAAGTTCGTTATTGGGTAGAATCGGTATGGTGGTTTCGGATTATTTAAATGACACTTTTTGCGCTTATGTTCTGGGGAACATCGCGTTATCATTTTGCCCAAATGTCTGTAATATTGGATGTTTTTGCCGAAAATGGTCTCGAACGATTAGGTTCGACTCCCTGATGAAGAATTCGAGTTCAAATTTTATTCTGTCAGTCCGGCCGTTGCCATGGTAACTTGAGAACGCAAAGAGATAGCGACTTGAAATTTTCAGGATAGTTGGTCTCTATACGACGGACAAATTCGTTAATGGGCATAATGGTCCCAATGGTTTCCGAGTGATAATTTTGGTTTCAACCAATACAGATCCGATCGAATTGAAACTTAGTGAGTAGTTGTAGAATACAAACCCAAAGATGTTAGTGAAATTTTGTGAGAATCGTATCACTATGAAATTTTAAAGAAATTATTAAAAAATATTATTTATGTCACGATAACCTGAGAACGGAAAGACGTAGCGAGTTTGAACTTTCAGGTTAGGTTTATAGGCATAAGTGTTTACATTAAAAAATTTTTTTAAGATGCAGTTTCACCATAAAAATCCATTGCTATCATTTATATTTTCACCGATATGATTTTTCAAAATTTTAATAATAAATTGTACTTCTCTGTTTTCACAGAATGCTATAATTATTCTATCTATGAATTATTATAAGATCTGTGTTCATACTCGTACATGTCATCTCGTTTTCCTATAAGAGACATGTCAAATTCATTTCAGCTATCGTAGAATTATGAGGATTATAATATGATATTACACTTTTTGGTGATATTTTAATGCCCGTGGATAATCCATATGATGATGGAAGTATATACTTTGGTAAGTTAATCAGATTGGGTTCAGAATATCTCCAGTAAAAACAAAACTCAAATAATGGCTAAGTTTCAATTGATATACATAATATAATTTTCAGAGTGCATTTGAGGAATATCTCGGATAAGTTCGTGGTTTCGGATTAATCATTTTTGGCACCCTAGTTTTTTTTAAATGACGCCTTTTTTTAATTAAATTTCTTTCATGATGCAGTTGTATCATAATAATCCATTGATATCATTCCCAATTCTGAGAAGCCAATAATTTCGGAGATAAGATTTGTCAAAATTTGAACAAGAGCGCCATTGCTCCTGCCACATGACTTTCCCACTTTTTTGTTGTAAACATGCTCAGGCAGATTGATTAGTATTTTAAATTGCGTTCTTTTTGATGTAAGAAGATGTTATAGAGCGTGTCCCAAATTCGAGATATGACATCATCGTCCAAATATCTGTAATTTTCGAAAATTTGTTCGAGAATGGTCTGAAACCATTAGTTTCGACTCACTGATGAAGAATTCGAGGTCAAAATTGACTCTGTCTGGCCGTCAGCCCGATTATGCTCGAAAGCAATAAGTTAGAGAGTTGAGATTTTCGGAGTAGGTCTGGAGTCCAAATGCGCAGGCTAAGTTCATTAATGACAAAACCAACGTTATACCCATCTGAAATTTTGTTTTCCTAATAATTCGTAGGGCTTCACATGAGACGATGGTAATCGGGAGATAAAAAAATCTCGTCTCGGTCTCGTCAATTAACAAAAAAATAAGATTCGTTTAAGTCTCAGTCTCGTCTCGACTCGCTTAGTTCTAAATAACGATAATAAAACTTATAATATAATATTTCATATTATACATACGTTTGTTACCCTCAAATAAATTTCTCAAGATATTTTCCACTTGCTATATATATATGCGTGATGCAATATATTGATATAATTGATCTATCAAAAGAAAAATAATCATCATCACATTCTAAGTGGCTATGTAGATTCTGATCGGGGAGGTAATGATGGTACAGATTGAAAGAGTAAAACTGTTTATCTTTTTAAAATATTCGAAAGTTGCACGATAAGTTGGAATACCCGAAAACAAGTATCAAAAGCAGCCTCATCAATTGAAGCCGAGTATATTGCTCTTTTTGAGGGTGTTAGAGAAGCTGTATGGCTTAAATCATTACCTGCTATCATTAGTATCCATATTTTAGAGCCAATCACTATCTATGAAGATAATAATGGCCAAATAAGTATTGCGAATAATCCAACTGATCATAAAATATCAAATCACATGGTATATAAAGTATCATTTCTCTGGGTAACAATTAGATAATAAAGTAATAACACTTGAATATATTTCAGCAGGTGACCAGATAGTATTTGTGTTGATCAAACTATTACCAGCTATGAAATTCCTGAAGTTCAGAACAGGAATGGGCTTGAAATAATGAAAGATGGTTCCATATTATGTTTTTTTGACACATTTTTTGATATTGATCGTGGAGATGGTCTAGAGAGGTTTTTCTGGGTTTTCCTCTTCCTTTACAACGAATGTTGTACCTTATTATTTATCCCCAGTTAGTAAGCGCGAGTCGGAAATGTCAAAGAAAACAATTATTAGAATTATGGAATTCATTTACTAGGTATAAGATTATTCTGTAAGTTCCTTATGTATCGATACATTTTTGAGGGGATGAGTTGGAATTTCTGAACACCTATATTTGTTTCGAATTTATAAGACGTAAACAAAAATCACTTGACGAAGTATACCGACCTACATATTTAAGTTTCGATAAGACCCCAGCTTTATACAGGGTGTAACTAAATAAGTGTAAAATATTTAAGGGGGTGATTCCTCATCGAAAAAAAGATAGGATCTTTCATATAAAGAAATTTCATTGGAGCATCCCTTGTTAGTATACAGCCCCTTAAAGGGGGTACAGAAAATTTGTTTAATAATTTTTTTCACAAGCACTAAAAAAGTCACAATATTGAAATTAACCTGATATTTTCTAATACCAAAAAGACACTTAGCCAGTAATTTATTTGGTTTTCCCATGCTTGTAAGGGGTGGAAAATGCAACCCCTAAAATTTATTACCAATGTCTTATTATTTGTTTACCATTTTAAAATGTATTTCCGATAACCTGTTCCATTCTAAACAAATAATGTTTCTTGAATTTTTTGCCCAAAATAAACCAGATCGCAGCAAAACATTATTCTTCGAACAACTACAGAGATACATCGTCATAAATCCGATCTGGATTTATTATTACCATGGGATAAACCAAATAAATTACTGGCTAAGTGTCTTTTTGGTATTAGAAAATATCAGATTAATTTCAATATTGTGATTTTTTTAGTGCTTGTGAAAAAAATTATTAAACAAATTTTCTGTACCCCCTTTAAGGGGCTGTATCTTAACAAGGGATGCTCCAATGAAGTTTCTTTATATGAAAGATCCTATCTTTTTTTCGATGAGGAATCACCCCCTTAAATATTTTACACTTATTTAGTTACACCCTGTATATTGAACTGAACACCAAAGCCATGAAGAATGTTAAGTAATCTAAAGTGGCTGACCATTTTCTCCCATGGAATATTCACAGAATAATGATTAGTCTTAAGTCTGAAGTTTTTCGACTACCTCAACGAGGACAGACATTCTTCCTCGTGCGTTCATTATAGAATAATATAAAGCTTATATTCGTTTTAACATTCGAATCCTTGAACTTCCATCCTATGAAAAAATCCAATAAAACTCACTGCCATACTATAGGGAAAGTGACTCTCAGCATCCTCTTCTTGTTCATCGAATTGATTGTGAGCAATTTGTTCTAACTCATTTTTTGTGAGCGGTTCACTTATCATTTTGAGACTATTCATAAAAAAATATGAAAATATCCAAATAAAAATTCAGTTTATTCGTCTTAAAATTTACGCACTGACATTTACCGAATATCGAACGAAGAAAACATTTTCGGGTATAAAAATCACGTTTGATGCTTGGGGAAATACGGACCCTGGAATACCTAGCAGTTGAGCTATTATCGACGAGGATAGCCGAGGCACAGGTGGGCAATAAGACCTCTTCTGCCAAAGCCACTCGTGGAACACCTCAAGGGGGAGTAATGTCTCCCCTCCTGTGGAGCCTAGTAGTAGAGAGCTCCTCCACAGGCTAACGGAGCTCGACTTCGGGTGTATAGACTATGCCCATGACATAGTCCTAATGGTCAGAGGAAAATTCAAGGGTACCTTGTGTAACTTACTAAAGGAGGGCCTTAGAATTATTATCGAGCAGTGTTGCTTGTCAGTGGGGCTGAGCATAAACTCGAACAACACCATATAGATTCTGTTCACTCGGAGAAGAAAACTTCCAGCTGTGAGATCCCTCTTTTTGAACGGAGATATTATAGGATGGAAGTCTGAAGTTAAATATCTATGTTGAAATTACTGCTAGCAAAGCAATAAAGGCTTTAATGGCATACAGAAATCTATCTGGTAAGACGTCGGGCTGCAAACCTATGATACTGCGATGGATGTACGTCATGATTGTGAGACCCATAATCACGTATGAGGTAGTAGTCTCGTATACAAAAACAAGCGAGAATAGCACGAGGAAAGCACCCGACGAAGTACAAAGGCTGGCCTGTGTGTGTATCACTGGAGCTATGGGAATCTGTCCTGCCAGGGCACTTGAGATTACCAAAAATCTCACACCACTTCATCAAGTGATAGAGAAAATGGCCCATAAAGCCATTCTCAAAATATCTAGAAAATGAACTGGTAATGAGAGTATTAAAAACCAGAGCGGGTGGTACTCTCTGACCAGGTACATTTTATCAACCAATCTTCCTAGTGACGAAATGATTAAGAAAGTAAGCATCGAAAAAAAACTTCACTACTATACTTGGTAGGAAATAAGACTGGGACAGGGAATCCACCACCCAAGTTCTTGAAAGAAATGGCATTTAATGGTACACAGACGGTTCAAAAACCACTACAGGAGCTGGCGCTGGAGTATACGGGCCAGGCAGCAAATGCTCACTATCGCTAGGCTCCTATCCGAGCATCTTTCAGGCAGAAGTACTTGCAATAGAAAGATGCGTGGAAATGAACCTAGAAAGAAACAATCAGAAATGTGAAATAGCAATCCAATCTGATAGTCGAGCTCCCATGATATCGAGTCTAATATGGGAGTACCGAAGAAAACTCAATGAAGTAGGCAAGAAGAAGAGGGTCTCCTTGGTCTGGGTTTAAGGTCACCCGGGAATTAACGGAAATGAGGAGACCAACACACTTGCCAAGAAAGGAGCGCAAACCCCTTTGAATTGCCGGAAACCCTACTGGAGCGAAGACGTAGCCTCGTTGAAGCCATCCCAGATACTGGAGTTCATCAGAACTCTGGAACTGGAAAGCGAGCTATAGATGGTGATGACATCGGCAGCTCTGACGGGGGGGCACTATAGACCTTAAGGTCGCAGTGCAACAATAATATAAATATAAATAATACCTAGCAGTTCCTTGGTAACGACTAAGTCGTTGGGGTCGAGCCCGCTGGAGGGCTAATCAAGCAGGGGAATGGAGATAAAAATTAGGACTCGATTTATGGAAGAACAACTTCTATACAGGGTGTTTCTGAAATAGGGTTCCGAATTTCTACTGCATGTAGAACTCATTAAAATAAGTCAAAATGTTCCTATAAACATGTGCCCTAAAACGCACCCTTAGAAAATTACAGGCCCTTAAAAGGGTTCGAATGAAACTGGTTTTATCCAGTTATTTCAAAAACGATAAAAGATAAAAAGACGAAATTAACGGAACATACATAACTTTTTACGACGAGTAACATGAGCTAGGCCATTTTTCGTTATTCGAATCATAGGCGTTCTTTTCAGGGGGGTGAAAAGGGTATCAAGTCCCTAAAAAATTTTGTACGACTTTTTTTGCAATTTTTTTAACAAATTCATAAATTTTTGACAGTTTTACGTAAAAAATGTCCTCTTTGCGTAAGTCGATATCGGCAGCGGTTTTTGTGTAAAATGAGTTTGAAAATTATCATTATTTGATAAAATTACTGTTATTCACTTCGGATCCAATTTACCCAAAATGCATTTAGAAATAATCAGAATCATTTAGTACATAAACTAAGATTATTTTAATGTCGAGTTTTCCTTATTTATTTCACAAAACTAGCCAGTGAAATTGTAATTAATGAAATTGAAGATAAAATAAGTAAGCTTAATTATGATCAGCAGAATGCACTGTAATAATGAAATTCTTAATAACACAAATTAATAAGAAACAAGGTAACTAACACTAATTACTAATAAAAGGGATAAATTACAGTAACTGTTCGAAATGACCACCGTCCATTTCAATGCATAATCTAGCGCGACGTTTCAAAGACTTGCGAACCCTTTGAAAAATTCTTGGCGTTTGTCGTATTTCCATGCAGGCAATTTCAATTTTCTCCCGTAATTGTTCAATGGTTTCGATTGATGTTTTATACACTTTCGCCTTGAGGTGGCCCCACAGAAAATAATCGAGTGGGTTTAGGTCGGGGGACCGAGGGGGCCAGGAAACAGGACCTCCACGACCAATCCACTTTTCTCCATAAACTTCATTTAAGTGTTGTCTTACGTTCAAGAGGTAATGGGGAGGCGCTCCATCCTGCATAAACCACATGCGTTGACGTTCAATTACAGGTACATCTTCTAAAAGTTCCAATAAATCGCTTACTAAGAAATTATAATAATCCTGACCATTCAGTCGATTAGGCAATATGAAAGGCCCGATAAGCCGATCACCTAAAATGCCGGCCCAAACATTAATGGAAAACCGAATTTGATGTCTTGCCTGAATTACACTATGGGGATTTTCTTCCATCCATTCGTGTTCGTTATGGAAATTAACATAGCCATCTTTACTGAAACTTGCCTCGCCGGTAAACAAGATATGTGAAGAAAAATCTGGGAATCGTCTCAACTTTTGTAATAGCCATTGGCAGAATTCTCGGCGGGGTCCGTAATCATTAGGATTTAAAGCTTGAACTCGTTGGATGTGAAAAGGATGAAGGAGCTGCTCGCGAAGAATTCGCCAAACTACAGAAAAACTTATGTCATTCATACGCGCGATACTTCTTACACTAACTCTTGGATTGTCTTGAACTATTCTCAAAACACGTTCTTCAGTTGCCGGAGTTCTTACAAATCTGGTTCTACCACGATCGTTTACCCTTGCCTGGAATGAACCACTTTCTCTTAAACGTTGATGGATCCTCTGAAACACTTGTCGAGATGGAAGTCTTCTATTTGGGTATGCCACCGCATACAAACGCCTTGCTTCTGTTGCATTACCATTTGCACGGCCATAGGTACATAAAATGCATATCCGTAAATTCCGCGTTTGAATAGTCTGGCATTTTAAAAAAATAATAATTGTAACGACCACTAAATCAAATTTTGATTAACTTTTGCAAAAGTTAGCTTACAAATTATCAATAAATAATTATTTATTCTGACAGATTATCGTAGCCAACGCTATTTTTTGTTTCCTATGGTAACTTGATTTTCTGCCTAATAATTTCTAGAACATGTATGACAATTTTCAAACTCATTTTACACAAAAACCGCTGCCGATATCGACTTACGCAAAGAGGACATTTTTTACGTAAAACTGTCAAAAATGTATGAATTTGTTAAAAAAATTGCAAAAAAAGTCGTACAAAATTTTTTAGGGACTTGATACCCTTTTCACCCCCCTGAAAAGAACGCCTATGATTCGAATAACGAAAAATGGCCTAGCTCATGCTACTCGTCGTAAAAAGTTATGTATGTTCCGTTAATTTCGTCTTTTTATCTTTTATCGTTTTTGAAATAACTGGATAAAACCAGTTTCATTCGAACCCTTTTGAGGGCCTGTAATTTTCTAAGGGTGCATTTTAGGGCACATGTTCATAGGAACATTTTGACTCATTTTAATGAGTTCTACATGCAGTAAAAATTCGGAACCCTATTTCAGAAACACCCTGTATAACTCAAATGGAAATATAATTCAGCAAAAAACGGTATCATTGAACTATTTTTCCAATTCAGTAAGAAAACACAATTGCTTTTCATGCAATACAGCGTCTGAAAATATAGAAGCAAAATAGTAATCACACAAAGTTTTACAGATTATACACTTATAGTTAGTTACGGCTTCGTTATCTAGAATACATAATGCAGGTATTTCCAGCTCATTCGAGAACGCAAAGTCGTAATTTAAAGTTTTCTCAAGAAAAGTAAATAAACTGCTTCGACAATGCTGAGAAGGGATGCTCCAATGAAAAGTCCTGCAGTGCCTCCAAAGGAAACTGAAAAGAACAAAAAAGTATTACAAAAGTTCGTTAATTCGAGGAAAATATTCCACGTCGAAGTTCGTTCAGGAATTCCTTACCCAATTTTGTCATAATAGAATGGGGAATAATCTGGGATAGAGGAATGAATGCTGCAATACAACATTCATTGTACAGGGTGATTCCAAGGCTGATGCATATCTATACCCCATTCACTTTTATAAAGTCCCCCGGTTGGCCATGATTTATTTCTATCACGTTTTTGTATCTAAAACCAAAGCAGGTTGGCACTCCTGTAATATCGTAATTGTCAAAATAATTCTCTGAGACGTTGCCAATTTCCACTCTCAACAATCAACATAATGTTCCATCTCAAACATCGAACTTAATATCACAGATCATTATCTTCGAATAATAAAGAACTCTTTGCTTGAAATTAAAAATGCCGAAAGCACTTTTGAAAAAATTGGTTCAAGCACTGACGTGAAGTCAGGAGCTTTTGCGCGTATGTTGTATTGTCCATTCTCCTGTATTGGACACTTTTAATCGAATTTACCATGGTGAATTCTATTGTCTATTCTCCTGTATTGGACAGCCTTAATCGAATTCACCATGGTAAATTCGATTAAGAGTGTCTAATACAGGAGAACAGACAATAAAATTCACCATGGTAAATTCGATTAAGAGTGTTCAATACAGGAGAATGGACAATAGAACATACGCGCAAAAGCTCCTGACTTCACGTCAGTGCTTGAACCAATTTTTTTTTCGTGAATTCAGGAGCTTTTGCGCGTATGTTCTATTGTCCATTCTCCTGTATTGAACACTCTTAATCGAATTTACCATGGTGAATTTTATTGTCTGTTCTCCTGTATTAGACACTCTTAATCGAATTTACCATGGTGAATTCGATTAAGGCTGTCCAATACAGGAGAATAGACAATAGAATTCACCATGGTAAATTCGATTAAAAGTGTCCAATACAGGAGAATGGACAATACAACATACGCGCAAAAGCTCCTGACTTCACGTCAGTGCTTGAACCAAGTCAGGATAGAAAGCAATGATGAAAAAATAAACACATTATTGTCTACCTTCAATTCTTCTTTAGGAGAAGAATATACATAATTATTGTTGAAAAATATTACTGGAATTAATGTCATATTTAAATAATCAAAGTAAAGAAAATTATAAGTTTAGTTACTAACATATTGAATGAAATTCAATTGAATTCCAGTAATATTCAATTACTTATTCTTAACCACTTTCTGCAGCAAAAAAAATTTTTTTTAAGAGAAAAATAACATTTCGGGGGGGGTTTGAACCCCCAAACCCCCCCCCCCCCCCCCCCTGGCCACGCCCTTGTAGACAACATATCATACGACGATTCGCATCCAGCTACCGAACTCACAAAAGGCTGCTTGGTTCTCCAACAATATAGATCCGATCGTGTTCAAACTTGGAACTCTGCAGTATAGTTAGGTTCTGAAGGCTCTCCCAAAATTTCAGCCATGCCGGAGGAATAGTTTATTATATATGGAATTTTTTTCAATTATTTTTAATTATTTATTTTTAAATTTTCTAGTTATAACATCCTCACGAATTTCTGCAAGAATTTTCGCGTTGGCATTCTACAACTAATAACCATGTTTGAATTCAATCGGTTTTGTATTCTTCGAGTTAATGAGGAACAAAAAACAACCAAATTTCAGAAAATTTCAGATGGCTATAACTCTAAAACCGTTTGGACGATTATGCTCATAAACAAATTCAAATGTCGCATTCAGATGCACAACCTAACCTGAAATTTTCAAGCCACTATCTCTTTCCGTTCTCAGGTTATCGTGACAACAAAAATATTTTTTAATAATTTTCTAGCGATACGATTCTCACAAAATTTCACAAACGTGCTTAGGTCTATATTTTTCAACTATTCATTAAGTTTCAATTCGATCGGATTCATTTTGGTTGAAAACAAAATTATTACTCGGAAACCATTGGGCCGATTATACCCATTAACGAACTTGTCCGTCGTATTGGGATGCGCCACTTACCCTGAAAATTTCAAGTCGCTAGCTCTTTCCGTTCTCAAGTTATCGTGGCAACGGACGGCCGGACGGCACCACAGAATTAAATTTCACATTTGGGCAAAACTATAACGCGATGTTCCCCAGAACATACGCGCAAAAACAGAGACAAAGTATCAGGAAGTGCTGTACAGAATTAACATCTGCAACAGGAAAACTTCACTCTTTCTTCGGAATGTTGAACTCTCGAATGAAATTACTTAGTTTCCTATCCTTTCACTATATTTCGTAATACTACTACATTTTGAAACTGATGTATTGTGCAACAAGGTATTTAAATGTCTTCTGTAGGCTTATTTCTTGAGAATTTTGAAAAGTATACTCAATTCACTTTTATAACGTCTCCCGGTTGGTCATGAGATTTTGACACATTTCACCGTGTATATTTTGAAAGTTAGGTAATGCTCATTTTCCTATCAGATAACTATGCAACGATGTCCTCTCTACCTAGACGTCGTAGTAATTACGTATTTTCACAATGTGAATATGGGAAAAATAATGAATTTGAGAAGATATTATGTGAATTCAACAATTCCAAAGATCTGGTGACTATCGAAGAAAATTTTCATCTGTTGTTACAATGGAAATATTTCACGCATATAAACTGGTTGGAAGATTCAGTTATGCTACTTTCTTGTACGGAAATCAAGATTCAAGTGTTAAAATTTTAATGAAAAATAATGGATAGGGTAGTCCGTTACTTTGTGATAGTTCATTTGAAAAAATAATAAGAGTACCTGAATAACCCGGCAGGAAAACTTCTAAACGAACAGACGTACCTATGGAATTCCCCACTTTTCGAAATTCTCAAGAAATAAGCCTACAGAAGACATTTAAATACCTCGTTGCACAACTTGAAATACACTAGTTTCAAAATGTACTACGAAACTGTTAAAAACCTTAATAAAATATAGTGATAGGATAGGAAACTAAGTAAGTTCATTCCAGAGTTCTGTCCTAAGACAGAATGAAGTTTTCCTATTGCAGATTTCAGTTCTGTATAGCACTTTCTGATACTTTGTCTCTGCTTCTGCTGCTTTCGGTATTCTCCATTTCAAAGCGAAGAGTTCTTTATTATTCGAATTCGATAAAGATCTGTGATAATATCTTGTCTAAAATGGAACATTATGTTGAATGTTGAGAATTGTTGAGAGTAGAAATTGGCAACGTCTCAGAGAATTGTCTTGACATTTATATTTTAGGAGTGCCAACATGCCTTAGTTATAGTTATAAAAACGTGATAGACCTAAATCATGGCCAACCGGGTACATAGAAGTGAATGGAGTATACCAACTGCGAATACACTGCTCCACAAAAGTTATGGAAGTTTAGAAACTTTGTGACCATTTCAAAAGTTGCCGATTCTTGTCCACCAAATGTTCATTTTTGAGAAATAAAATGTTTACTCTCTTATATATAAATGGTTTTTTTGCTCCTCGTTTGATAAATGTTACAATTTCAGGCAAGTTCTTGTCGTTGGCCTTTCTGAGAATTTTGGATCAGATATTGTTTTACGTTCTTACATTCAACTTTGATTTAAAATCTGCAAAATTTGTTCTGCAATAATGCCTAGACGTAAACTTAGTGCGGATGAAGCCAATAGGACTTTTGATATGATCGAGGCGGGACGTAATCGGAGAAATGCACATGATCGGTGTCTGACTGTGTCTACCCGTAGAGAGCCTTTGAGAACATGGAATCATGTAACAGCACCTTTTGAACGCTACTGGTGTTTTGGTTTCGATTGAAACAGTTCGTCTGAGACTTCAAGACGTTAATCTACATTCTCGACGTCTTTTGAGAAGCTTTCCACTCACTCAAAATCATATGCGACTTCAATTATTGGAATTTCCAATGAGCTCGTGAATTGAAACGATCAATGGAGGTCTGTATTGTTCACAGGTGCGTCGAAATATGGACTTTTTCAGATTGTCGGCGTGTTCTGGTATGGACCCATCCTCTGCTGGTGCCCAGAAATCGTAGATCGGTTCAGGAAGTTCATCCGTTCAGAGGAGGAACAGTTACTGTTTGGGAAAGCATTTGTTTCAATGGACGCACAGAATTGTTGGTGCTTGATGCAACCACAAATGCGCAGATTTGCATAGACCAAGTCATTGACAATATCATTAATTTTTTTCATGCTGTTATTGGGCCAAATTTCTTATTTTTTTTACTATAATGCACCACCCCATCGTGTGAGATTTGTCGATGAAGCTGTGAAATCCATGGTTTTCCACATTTGACTCAGCCTCCACGGTCACCAGACCTCAGTCTCATTGAACACGCTTGGGATCGGCTGCAAAGAGCTTTGGATTCTCATCAACCACCTTCACATATACTTCAAGACGGCTTTAGTGGTTACTCTGGAGATATATTGATCAAGTCTTCCTGAACAATCTGAAATCGAAAGTATGCAAAGGCGTTGTCAGGCTAGCGACTTAAATTTTAAGAGTAGGTGGCGCGTCCACATACGACTGGAAAGTTCGTTAATGGTCATAATCGGCTCAACGGTTTCCGAGTAATAATTTTGTCATCAACCAATACAGATCCGATCGAATTGAAACGATAACCTGAGGACGGAAAGAGATAGCAACTTGCAAGTTTCAGGGTAGGTTGTGCGTCTCAATACGACTTGCCATCTGGAATTTTATTTTCTCGATAACTCAAAAAATACAGACCCGATCAAATTAAAGCTTGGTAGCTAGTTGTAGCGTGCCGACATAAAGACATGTGTGAAATTTTGTGGGGATCGTACTGCTAGAAAATTTTAAAAAATATATGAAAAAATATTATATATCTGTCGATAACTCCAGAATGGAAAGAGATACCGACTTGCAATTTTCAGGATTGATTGCGCATCCGAATGCGACATATAAGTTCATTAATTGTCATAATCGACCAAATGGTTTTGGAGTTAAACTCATCTGAAATGTTGATGTTATTTCATGTATAACTCAAATCGTTGATCCAATGGAAACTCGTTGATTACTTCTGGAATACTGACCCATTAATTTTCGCAGAATTTCGTGAATATCGTATCCTGAAGTTTTTTCGTATATCATTAGATATTCAACGAATTCTTTCAATTCCAGTAGAATAGTCAGAATCAAAAATTCTGTGATCATAGACGATTCTCTCATTAATCAAGTATGTCATTAAAATGGTATGAAATGTATTCATATCTTATAAAAGTTGAGGAAAAGGGTATACAGTGTGTTTCTGAATTGGAGGTACAAACGAAGAGGGGAGATTCCTTTAAGTAATTTCAAGAAAAAAATGTCCCATAGTCATGGAATGGCAATCAGGGCGTTTTTCTTGTAGCCATACATTTTTTGTAATGAATATACGAGTTTATCGAATCACTATGAATCATTGCTACAGATCGGGAAAATAACCATAAAAACTAATAATGAATTTATTCATCTCAGCTTACTTACTGGATTGTTTATGACAAATTGGATTTTTCGTAGGATTCGAAGAGAATCGTTCAATATTTTTTTCTCGAAATTGGTTGCAGATACGACAAAACTACCAGAGACCATAAAGTTTAGTATAACAACAAAGCTTCTTTTTACATTTATTCAAATTAACAGTGGCTCACCAAAAAAACGTTCTGGAGGAAAACAGAGGACAGAAATAATATCACCCTGTAAATTTGCTATCGAAATTGGCATGTTACATGATGTGAACTATAAATTATAATATTTGTGCCAAATTTCAGTCGAATAATAATAAATTACAGAACACAGTTTAGGAATCAAGATATCACATTGCAATGTTCAGTTATGGTTATGATCGATATTAACACCCAAAAGTTTAGTGTGTGAACTGACTTGAACTTCGCTACTTACGAGAGGAATGCTTTTAGGACATATGACATTAGATCGTGTGTTCATAAAAAATACAATGTTGGTTTTTTCTACATTTAAACTCAAGAAATTGCTAATGCACCAGTTTTGAATCAGCGACATGGCTTTTTGGATGTTGCCTGACACAGACTCAACATTTTCACCCGACACCATCACATTTACATCGTCTGCATATAAATAAGTGTCCAGTTCTGTTTGGAAGTCCACCGTCGAATCTTCGTCTTCGAGAAAGACATCAGGTAGATCGTCTATTTAGACCAGAAATAGGATTGGCCCCAAAATTGTACCCTGGAAGACGGCCTCTAGAACAGCAGCCTGGCATGATGTGAACCAGGTGTCTGCATAGTCAACAACTACAACTTGTCTTCTCTTACTTAGATAACTTTCCAGGAGTCTGAGAGGTAGTCCCCTAATTCTACATCTCTCAAGTTTCATCAGTAACTTTTCATGGTTGACACAATCGAAGGCCTTGGAGAAATCAATAAAAAGTCCCGCTGGGATCTCACCTCGCTCAAGGATGGTGGTTATTTTCCAGAAAACTTCAAAGATGGCAGATTCGGTGCTTCGTCCTGGGGTGAAACCATGTTGCTTATTAGAAAGGACCTTGAATTTCTGGAAAAATTTCATTAAACGGTTAGCAAGGCTTTTCTCGAAGATTTTGGCGAAAGCTGTAGTAAGGCTGATTGGTCTGTAGTTAGAAAATTCATTCAAATCACCTCTCTTGTGACAGGGCTTCACGAGGGAGTGCTTGAAGGAATCGGGAAAGATTCCATGTTTGAATGAACAGTTAATAATGTAACAGAGAGGTTTCACAAAGTTCGAGATGTGGCGTTTAATGACAGTCATAGAGATGAGGTCATGCCCAGAGCTGCTCTTGTTTTTCATGTATTTAACTGTTGACAGTAGCTCTGATTCTGTTACGTCGAATAAGTAGAATGACTTGTTAGTTCTCCCAGTATTAGTTTTGTTATTGTTGACTCCTGTATTTCCACAAGGTCTTGGTGGCAGAATATGTTGTGAAGTATAGATAATATGAGAAAAAAACTTGAAAAAAATTCAAACTTCAACACCCTGTATCTCGGAAGCATTACGTTTGCGGACACTTTCGTTGTGTTCGAAAATTAACTCCACGGAGTAGAGTTTTTGAAGGTTTGACAGATTTACTCTGGAGTTACCTCAGACACTGTCACTGACAGTGACAGAAGGTGCCAATATCGGAAAATAGGTTATGTTGGTTTAAGAAACATCCTATTATTATTGTTTTCTTCACATATATGTAACTCTAATCATAAATATATATTGTGAGCAGTATTAAAACTATTAAATTACCTCACAAAACATTCATAAAACAGTGAGACAAAGAAACTAGATTTTCCGTCCCATGAGTTATGTCAATTTTGACAGGAGTGAAATGAACTCCGAGTCGAATACTCCGACTTTTCGGACGACAGTCACAGAGTAAAATTTACTCAACCTTTCAGGGTTCTGTTCGAAAATTAACTCCGTAGAGTAATATTTACTCCATTGCGTTCGAAAACTGAAAGGTTGAGTAAATTTTACTCTGTGACTGTCGTCCGAAAAGTCGGAGTATTCGACTCGGAGTTCATTTTACTCCTGTCAAAATTGACATAACTCATGGGAAGGAAAATCTAGTATCTTTGTCTAACTGTTTTATGAATGTTTTGTGATGTAATTTAATAGTTTTTATACTGCTCACAATATATATTTATGATTAGAGTTACATATATGTGAAGAAAACAATAATAATAGGATCTTTCTTAAACCAACATAACCTATTTTCCGATATTGGCACCTTCTGTTACTGTTAGTGTCAGTGTCAGAGTAACTATAGAGTAAATCTGTCAAACCTTCAAAAACTCTACTCTACTCCGTGGAGTTAATTTTCGAACACAACTCAGTTCTCGAACGCAATGGAGTAAATATTACTGTTTTGTTAATAATCAATTAGTCCTGTGTTTTACTTTTAGTATTTTTTATTAATTTCTAAAGTTTTAATTACAACTTTCAAGAGAGCCCAAAACAAGCATGGCTTAACGACCTAACTAGTTGGCCACCTTCTAACCTAACCTAAAAACTAAAACCATAGAGCATAATCTTTAGCAATGGTACCAACATGGTAAAGCATAATATATGACATGCTCTCCTTTTTTTTTTTTTTTTTTTTTTTTAATACAAATAGGAAATAAAGAATTCTATTATAAAACATAATCTCTTAAGCGAGCGGGTGGTCTAACAGTTCGACCTGAATGAGTACAATAGGGAGCTTCAGAATTCTGATCAACATCTTCGTTTGCATTAAGTGAATTAAGATCATCATTTACATTATTTTCATCTATATTATCATTAAAGAGAGTTTCCATATCATAGAAATCATCACATGATGAAAAGTCAAATTCTAAGTTAGTTTTGTTAAGAAATTTTCTATTTCTTCTAAATACATTACCAACTAAATCTTTAACTAAATATGATCTATCATTACACACATCTATTATTATCCCTTTCTTCCAAGAATCATTTAGCCGAAACAATACCTTATCATGTACATTTAACTTATCCAAATCTTTAGCGGTTCTATCATGGTAAAATTTCTGTAAAGATTGTTTCTTCCTAAACTTTTCATTAAATACATCATCCTCAATCAATCTACTCTTGAGTGAATTTTCTGAGGTAGGAAGTTGAGACTTAAGTATTCTATTTAATAACAACTGTGCTGGACTGAAACCAAGTTGTGGTAACGGAGTATTTCTATATTCCAGCAGCAACAAATTGATATCATTTGTTTCTGCACATTTACATAAAATCTTTTTTACAATATCAACAGCTTTCTCAGCCATACCATTGGATTGGTGGTGATGGGGACTGGAGTAAATGAGCTTGAAGTTCCAATCATTCGCAAATTTTTTGAATTTAGAACTATTATATGGAACATTATCTGCTCGAAAATAATCAGGCACACCAAACCTCGAAAAAATTTCCTTACAATATTTGATTACAGTTTCAGCATCCTTATTAATAGTTTTGAAAACCTCTATCCAATTTGAATAAGAATCAATGAATATTATATATGTTTTTCTATCATGTTCAAAAAAATCTGAACTAATATATTGCCATGGTCTTGATGGAATAGGATACTGCTTAAGAGTTTCCTTTTGATTCTTTGGTCTATTTAACTGACACGCTTCACAATTAGACACTAATTTTTCTATATCTGTCGTCATTCGGGGCCAGTACATTACTTGTCGAGCTCTTAATTTACATTTTTCCATACCAAAATGAGCAAGATGAATAATATTCAACATTTCTTTTCGTAAGCAAGTAGGCACAACAATTTTATCGTTTAAGAATAAAAGGTCATTAGATAAATAAATATTTTCTCTCAAATTGAAATAGAATTTCAATTCACGGTCAAGATTTCTATTTGTATTAGGCCAAGAAGTAGAACAGAAACGTTTTACCATAGATAAAATCGGATCATCATCAATAGCTTTTCGGAAAATATTTTTCTTTTCTTCAGAAACAGGAATATTATTTGATAACGAGTGAACCATGTACTCCATTTCCTCATCATCACTATGCGGTTCATTTTTTACAAATCGGGATAATACATCAGCAACATACATTTGACTACCAGGTATATATTCTACCTTAATATTGTATCTAAGCAATCGCAAAAGCATTCTTTGCAATCGTGCACTTACTTTGTCTAAACTCTTATTTACTATTGAGACCAAAGGTTTATGATCTGTATGTATTATTATTTCTCTACCATAAATAAAATAGTGAAATTTCTCACATGCATATAATATTCCAAGCAATTCCTTCTCTATCTGGGCATATCTCTGCTCAGTGTCACTCAAAGAACGAGATGCAAACGATATAGGCAAAGGATGTGGATGTCCTTGCAACAATACACAACCTAGGGCTTTACTTGAAGAATCACATTGTATGGTTGTTGTCTTATTTTCATCAAATATAGATAAAACTGGTTTACTAGTAATTAATAATTTCAAAACTGTCAGTTCATTATCGTGTTCAACCGTCCATTTAAAAGGCATATCATTCCTTGTTAAACTCCTCATATTGGTAGTCAATAAAGACAGGTTTGGAATAAATTTTGAAAAAAACTTGAACATTCCTAGAACCTTTAAGAGATCCTTCTTATTCACAGGTGTTTGTAAGTTCACAATACTTTGGATGTTTCTGTCATGTGGTCTAATTCCATCTTTGGAAATTTCATGGCCCATAAAAACAACTTTGCTCTGTTTATATTGAAATTTACTGTAATTAAACTTAACGTTGTACTTATTAGCTGTATCAAATAATTTTTGCAAAATCATGTCATGGTCATGTTCATTTTTAGCAGCAATAATGAGATCGTCAAAGTATATATAAACTCCTTGGATATGACCAAACAGGTTAAAACATTTCTTTTGGAAAATTTCAGGCGCAGACGATATACCAAATGGAAGTCTTAAAAACTTATATCGCCCAAAAGGGGAATTAAAAGTGCAATAATCAGAACTTTTATCATTTAGTTTCAACTGCCAAAACCCATCCTTCATATCTATGACAGAAAAAACACTATTACCCGACAAATTTGTGAAAATATCTTCACATCTAGGAATAATGAAATGTTCTCTACATATATACTTATTCAATGGTTTAGGATCAATACATAACCTTAAAGTACCATTGGGTTTTTCTACTATCATGAGACTATTTACCCAACTTGTTGGATAATCAACTCTAGCGATAATATTCCTTTCTTCTAAACTATCTAAAGTAGTTTTTAAGCGGTTTCTTAAAGATAAGGGCACTTTTCTGTCATTTTGAATGATAGGGACAGCCTCACTTTTTAATTTAATATTAACAAAACCTGGAATTTCTCCTAGACCTTCAAAGAGATTTCCAAACATATCTAAAATTTTAGATTTTTCTTTAGGCAATTTTGAAAAATTCTTGTCTGGATTATTTACAATTGTAAACATCCTTCTTATTAGGTTGAGTTTAATGCAATCACTCAATCCTAATATTGGTTCTGACTCAAAATCTACAACAATAAATTGAATAATGCAAGATATTTCCTTGAAACTACAATTAAAACTAACTGTACCAACTGGTTTTGATTTGAAATTACCATAAGATACTATAGTTATAGGAGTAGACTCTATTTTATACTTATCAAATTTCTGAAGGTACATCATAGGCAATACACTGGTCTCTGCTCCAGTGTCCAACTTGAAGGAGATTTTTCTTCTTCCTACAGCAACTTCTTCATACCAGCTATGTGTATTTGGAGTCTTCTTTGATAAGCAGTTGACAAACAGCATTTCTTTATCTTCCTTTCTAAGTTCAGAAATTGTTTTAGAAGTTTCTTCGTCACCCTCTTCAGTTGTCATACTCTTTTGTTTCCAATTATCAACCTGTTTCTTCTCACTTTTCCATTTTGCATTAGAGCCTGCTTTGGTATCACATTCAGAAAAGTTATCTTCAGGAGAATTCTTGCACATTCTAGCAAAATGATTTTTTTGCTGACATTTGGCGCAACTTTTATTGTATGCTGGGCATTCTTTATACTTATGAGTATATCCACAATTAACACAAATTCTTCGTGAATATACAGAATTAATTTCTGTCTCAGCTGTATGATTATTTAATAACTTGAGGTGTTCCTTGCTCACTTCAATTGATTTACAATAATCGATTATCTTGTCAATTGATATGTTATCTTCTCGTAAAAGTCTCTGTTGTGTACTCTTGTCGTAAATTCCAAGTATAAGTCTGTCTCGAATCATTCGGTTACTATAGGACCGTTGACAATCGGTATTTGAACAGACAAATTCACATAAAAAAGCTTGTGCTTTCAAATCAGTCAAGAAAGAATCAATTCCTTGGTCTGAAGCTTGGGATATGTTGTTGAATTTAAAAGTTTCCATTGTCCTGTTCTTCTTCGGGAGAAAGTATTCATCAAACGCAGACAATACATTTTCGAAAGTCTTCTTTTGGTTATTTTCAAATGTGTTATACACATCAATGCCATTGTCACCAATACTATTAAGAAGAATCGCTATCTTAACCTCTTCTGACGCTTTGGATTTACCTGTTGCAACCAGAAAAATTTGCAACTTCTGTTTCCATTTCTGCCATTGACCAGGATCTTCAGTATTAAGGGATGATGGTAATTTAAATTCCATCTTGTATAATAAATCAGAACTTCCAATTCAAAAGTTCAAACTCGTGTACTGCTCACCAACCAAGCCGGCAATATTCACATAATCCTCAATTGATTTTCACACCTGACACCATGTTTTGTTAATAATCAATTAGTCCTGTGTTTTACTTTTAGTATTTTTTATTAATTTCTAAAGTTTTAATTACAACTTTCAAGAGAGCCCAAAACAAGCATGGCTTAACGACCTAACTAGTTGGCCACCTTCTAACCTAACCTAAAAACTAAAACCATAGAGCATAATCTTTAGCAATGGTACCAACATGGTAAAGCATAATATATGACAATTACTCTACGGAGTTAATATTCGAACACAACCCTGTTTATTAGACTTTTTTTCTTAAAATTACTCAAGGAATCTCCTCTTTTCGTTTGTACCTACAAATAAGGAACACCGTGTATATCGATGCTAAATTCGATTAAGATTGTTCAAAAGAGGTGAATAGACAACAGAACATGCGTGCTAAAGCTTCAAGTCAGTGCTTTAATCTATTTTTGGAATTCTGACAAAACTATCCTGAACATCATTCCCCATAACGAAGGAAATCCGCAAGCAAATCCGGAGCCATCACCGAACATTCAATGTACTGCAGAATGGAATAGAATAATTATTGATGATTAAATGTGTCGAACGCTTTTGAGTAATCCAGCAACAAAAGGACTGTTATCAAGCCTCCATCCGTATCCGTATCCAATCCAAATTGAATGTTTTTCAGTTACCGGAATAGAGAGAACCGTGCCCACAGATGTATTATACAGGGTGAGTCTTTGACCACTGCATTAATTTTAACCAAAGATTCCTCTCATCAAATGAAACACTTTTTTCATTTAACATTTTTCCAAATTCAGCTCAGGTAAAAAGATACAGGCTGTTGGCATTTTGAAAAAATATCAGTTTTTATTTTGTAGCTTTGACATTCATTTAACGAATAAAATGAATGTTGGCGTAAAGTTTCCTATAACTATGATACATATTTTCCAAACATTAGTTATTTTCTACTTCTACTGGTTTTCTAGTTATGGACTCGTGAATTCATAAAACTAAACGAAATTAGCATAAAGAAAGCATATAAAGTTTTTCTTGAGTCATTTCAAGAATATTCCATCGTTTTAGAACATTATATTATTCTTCATCATTTCACCTTAAACGCACAGTTTTCGAGATATTCTTCATTGAATGTTTTAAAATGGAAAACTCCAGAAATTTCACTACATTTATGGATCCGTCCCTGAGCGTTGGAATCCCGAATCAAGCTGTAAACCACGTTACCATGCCTTATTCTCGTCCGCCAACAATGTCATAGATAATTTATATGCGGGAGTGTATTAGCACATTGTGAAATCTTTAAACGCTTTTAACTTTTTACCTAAGCCGAATCTGGAAAAATGGTAAATGAAAAAAGTGTTTCATTTGATGAGAGGAATCTTTGGTTAAAATTAATGCAGTGGTCAAAGACTCACCCTGTATATTCAGCGGGTAAAACGGTACATCTGAACTTCAACTGCTTTCCGAAAGAACGCAATGTTTTGTTTTGATATTAACGGAATGAACCTTTAGAATCGTACAGTAAAAAACAATTTGCAACTCAGTCCGAAATTATCACAGTTTTACATTTTGAAATATTTAGAATCGGAAAATAAATATTCCGTCCGCCGTACGTCCAGGGATTTTCTCCTGAAATAAAAGGGGAAAACGCATGAGTCAGAGCTCGAAAACAGAATGACACTAATTCTGAGACGATCCTCCGGGCTTTTCATTCGGACCAATTCACTCTGAGTAGACAGAAGTGGAATTAAGGGCTGAAAATCTATAAAAACATATTTCTAATGAGTGAGAACATTTATTGACATAAAGAGTATAATATAGTCCATCTAGAAAGTATCCGGAAAAAACAAAGCTCAATTATAATTATTTAGGATATATTTTTGGTGCTCTTGTTCCTCAGAACAGAGTGCTTATCAATTTGCCCAAATGCCTGTAATTTTCGGCTTAAAATGGTCTTACACGATTTGGTTCGACCCACTGATCATAAATCCGTGGTCGGAATCGATTCTGTCCGGCCAGCCGTCCGTCCGGCCTTCCGTTAACACGATAACTCTCGAACGGAACGAGCTAGACAGTTGAAATTTTCAGAGTAGGTTTGAGGGATTAATATCTCGGGTAAGTTCGTTATTGGGCAAAATCGGTCTGATAGTTTCGGAGTAACGAAAAAAAAAAATTTTTTTTTACATTACAACTTTTGAATTCAAATTTTTTTAAGATGCAATTTCATCATAAGAATTCACTGTTATCATTTTCAACTCTAACAAGCTAATACTGTCGGAAAATTATGTTTTAAAGTTTCAATAATACATCGTAAGTTATATGTATTCACAGAATGTGAACACAGAATCTGTCTGTGTGATTATTCATAAATGTCATCTTTTCTAGCTATTAGAGATTGTCAATTCGTATATTTTCTTTTGGAAAGCAAGCAGTATTCGATTCTTGAATTTGTGAATGTATACAAGACTGTTTTGATGTAGTTTATGAAGGCAATAGGAAAGAACAACATAATGGATTCATCAAAAGAAATTACTGTTCGTTGACCACTGAGGTTAATAGAACCTTTCACTGCCTTCAGTACTGGTAGTGAGACTTGTTCCTATATACAGTATTTTCATAATGTTGTTAGCAAAAAAATACTGGAATATGGATCTACATTTTTTCTTGAGTTGAGGTTCATAATACAGAAAAGAATGTGTTGTGTGGTATGAACTATTAAATTTCAAATTATGAATAGAGGATAGTATTTTATTAATATATTTTGAACTACCAATTAAAATAATTTGTTCGTAATCCACTACCTACTCAAATATCAGGAATAAATGGACAATCTGCTATAATTATCTCCAGCTTTGCTCTAGACATTTCGATGATACTTTCCTTAGGTATTTCGAGTTGTGAAAACTATGCACCTAGTGTGAGTTGCAACAACAAAGATAATTTTATAAGCATTTTTCTTAAACGACACTTTTTTTAAATTCAATTTCTTTCATGATGCAGTTCTATCACAGGAATCCATTGATATAATTCCCAACTCTGAGAAACCAATACTTTCGGAGATATAATTTGTCAGTTTGAGCAAGAGCGCCAAAAAGTTCCTGTCCACAGGGCTTGAACCAATTTTTAATTCTTGAATTTGAAAATTGTAACGAATTTTTCATCTCATTTACTCATACAACCTCCATTTAAGTGTAAACACTTGACTAAACGTCGAGGTACACCCGAAACTAGATCACCTCTATAATTTTCGGTGATGGTAGTCCAGGAATGTGAAACTGACTGAATTGAATCATTTATATTGTGGGGCGCTGCTCTTTCATCTTCAATCTTCATTAGTCCCCATATTTTTTCAATAGTACTAAGATCTGGTGAAACTGCTGGTCATGGAATGGTTGTCACTTGGTGTTCCTGCATCCAAGCTTGAGTATAGGCCGAAGTATGGCATCTTGCATTATCCTGCTGAAAACGCCACTCCTCTGGATATAAAGCATGCGCCGTTTCGAGGAAAACATCGTTTAGAATGCCACGATACTATTGTTTATTGATGGTACCATCAACTATACAGAGAGGCGTAGCACCACGCTGTGATATTGCTCCCCAAAGCATTATTTTGGTGGGAACTTTTAATGGTAACATGTTGTTTTGATAGGATTTTTAAGTGGTTTCCACCAAGTTCAAAACATCTTTCAACAGATATAAAAACATTATTAAAATTATCTTCTTGAAAACTTTGACAAAATTCTATCCTTCGTTCCTTTTGTAATGGTGTCATTATAGGGATTTTTTGGTTTCCTCGATATGTAGCTTTGTCTTTTCAGTGACATACGGACGGTTTCTGGAAATACTTTCATATTTCCAAAATTCAGACACTTAATTTCAGAATAACTATCAACAAAATAATTCTGAAGAATTCCGTTAAGTGTCTGACGAAGGAGTCTGATATAGACTCCGAAACATTACGATATTGTTGTTTCTTCTTTGATGTTGATTCGTTGTTGTTTGTTAGGCAACATTGTTCGGTTGATCGCTTCTGACAAATATCTTACCCAGAAGCAAATCACAAAATAGATATTTTTCAGAGTTTGGGAGAGAAAACCCAGACAGAAATCATTTAATAATGAATATACCTCCCACAGTATCCTTTAATGATTTATTATTTTTCCTATGAATATAAGTTCGATTCGTTTTCGTTCAGAAGATATAAGCATTTGAAAAGATATATTTTCGTATTTGAATTAAAAGTAGGCTGACAAACGAAAATACTGGTTGATATGGCAACTTCATTACTACTACTATCATTTTAATTGTTCATTTGATACGTACTGAATAAAAAATTCATTCTTTCTCAACTCAGGAGTATATTGTATATGTAATTGGGTATTCTTATGGAAACTCTAGAAAAGCAGCTCAGGAATACCGAAGGAAGTATCTGAATAGACACAAACCTTCCCACGCAGTATTTAGTAAATCATTCCGAAGACTTCGAGGAACAGGTAACCTGCTACAAAAAAAAGCCATTCGCCCAACAGAAGTGGATGTAGAAAATTATGAAAATATAATTGAAGCTGTTCTTGGAAACTCTTCAATTAGTGTTCGGCGTGTAGCTTCTAGTTTTCATTCATGTCCGAATTTTGTGTGGCGTGTCTTAAACAGATAAATGTTTCATCCATTTTATAGACAAAATATACAAGCTTCACATTCTGGGGATGCTCCGTATCGGTTAGAATTTTGTACATGGTTACTTCAACAACATGCTGAAAATAATAGATTTATTTCGCTTGTCTGACGTGGCTTCTTTTACTAGGAACGCTATCAACAACAATGACAACGAGTAGGGCTTCACAAGAGACGAGAGTAGGCGAGAGTATAAAAAATCTCGTCTCGCTCTCACCAATTCCCAAAAATTTAAGTCTCGTTTAAGTCTCGTTCTCGTCTCATTATCAGTTGTCTCGTCTCGTCTCGCTTAAGTCTGAATAACGATAATAAATATTATAATATATAAACGAAATGGTATACAATAATGAATTATTTTGTAAAGCTATATATATATTACGCTCTTATATAAAAATATTTGTACATGCACATATTATTTTTAATTTTAAACACTGATAATTTCAACTTTTAAATTACTCGATGACCAAGAATTCAAACATAATCACGCTTCCATCACATCATTTTTCAATGATGTACGTGTTTTTGCCATGATCATACCTGCTGTGGAAAATAATCTGTCAACAGGTACGGATGTAGCTATTAATAAATCATCGGCCATCTTGGAAAGTGTAGGAAGAACTTTTTCATCATTCTCCACCAGTGTAAAATATTTTGATTCCTATTTTCTCTTTTTAACAGCAAATATTCTTCAAACTCAGCTTTCCAATATTTCGAAGGTGTTGTTGATGTTTTAAAGAGGCTATCGATGTCGATACATTCTTCTCACTTTTGTATCCATTGTTGACTGCCACTTGTTTTAATAAGTTTACTTCCTCCTTGTAATCCTCTTTCAAAAGAAAATTACAAGGAGGAAGTAAACTTATTAAAACAAGTGGCAGTCAATAATGGATACAAAAGTGAGATGATTGATTCTTTAATCAGAAAGATAAACAGAAAACTGAGAATAAAGGAAGCATAACCAGACATAGTAAGCCCAACGAAAAAGAAGTATTTCACTATTCCTCAATATAGCCAAAAAATGTGTCACGATATGACAAAAACAATCAAAAAACATTTCAAAAATGTTGAAGTTTCAACAAAGGCTAGAACATTGGAAGAATATTTGGGAAACACTAAAGATAAAAATAAGGAACTGGAAAAAAGTTGTAAAACATGTAAAAATTGCGATTCCACGTATGTTGGAAGGACATAAGATCTTTACAAACAAGGATTAAAGAGCACATTTCGAGACCAGAGAAGTCGGCGTTTGGACACCATCTTAAATTTAATGGTCATACGTTTAGCCCTAACAGAAATGCAAACATTTTACACCGCACCTCCACCAAAAACTTCTCTAGATTGGAATTCCTGGAAGACATGCACATTAGGTCAGAAAAGAAACGAAACAAAAATTGCCTAAATATTCAAATGAATTTGAATAAACATTACATTCCGATACATAGAAGAATTTCCGGTGATTAGATGATCACCATTAGGAAGGCCATGTTGACATTTCGAGGAGGCCATTGAAACCACAATTAACGTATAAATTGCTCATATACATAACATAACCTCATCATTTGACAACCTTTCCGTCGGACTTGGTTAGTTTTTCATTTTTGTTTTAAAGTTATTCAACTTTATGTTAATTAGGTTTCATAATATTTCAGTCAGATTAAATTCTTTCAAGATGTTGATATGACAATGCTGATAGATATACCGCCGTATTCACAAAGCATTGAATCTCCGTTAAGTCCTAACTGAGATCCTCAGTTAAGGATAAATAAGAATCCCAACGTGAGTTAACGTGAAACAGGCCTGTTTCACCACCGTTGAATACTTTAACCTTTAACTCATGTTGCGATTCATATTTATCCTTAACTGAGGACCTCAGTTAGGACTTAACGAAAATTGAATGCTTTGTGAATACGGCGGTCTATGTATTAATGACGAGTAAGTTGCATCTTGAGAACCGGAATAGTTGATTTCATTCTGTTTATAGTTTGTTTAAAATGGATTTATTTGTACGTGTTTTATGTCAGATTGTTCTTGTTAACAGGGTATTGAAAATGATTGTTTTAAAGCAGTCGAAAGCGCTCTACCAATAGAAGTTATCATAAAACTTTACACGTTTTCATGCTAATTACCTAATATCCTAATTAATCAGCAAGTTGACTCAATAACTATTTTCCTTCGATTATTGAAATCTATGTAGGTACTTCAAAAGTCGCGCTGCAAAATGTTTGAGATGTTCGATTCCTCTGGATTATTATTTGAGAAAATAATAATGGAAAATGTAGTGGAAAGGCACGTCCGTTGCAAAACGGATATCGGTACAAGACTGCAGCAGTTGTCCTTAAGAACGCAATTTCACTGTTTTCGACGTGTTGACATTTCTGAATGGAGTAATTCCATGAATTGTTTACTTCGTGGAGTTGAGCGGGAACAACAGCCATCGAACATGTAAAGAACTTGGGATCCTGATGAAGCGCTAATTGTGAATTGAAACTGACATGTTTGGAATAGAATATGATGTCAAAGCACTATTATTACTCACCGACTAAATCCATCGTTGTTCTTGTTACTATTCTCTTGAGACGTTGAGTTGGGAGGGATTGCAACTTAATACTCACTTCGCTATTCGTCGGATGAGGGCTGAAATATTACTGAATGCAGAAGGTGGTCTTGTGGACTTGATGAATTTTTAAGGTCTGACCATGGTAAATTATTCACCACTTGGGGATCGTTTGTCCATTTGGAGAGATCTATGAATTATTCATTAGGCTTTCGATATTCGAATGCTCTCGTACATAACTTTGACTTAAACATTTTCACATACACCAGAATGGAAAACGTTGCAAAATTTTCACAGAGGTTCATCATTACCTATACAGGGTGATTCCAAAGTAGATGTGGAGCTTGAGGGAGGTGTTAGTATGACTCATTGGCTGTTGTTAGGGCTATATTTATGGAGAACCGAATATCGACAGTTTCCGAGATATTTGAGTTGGTGATTTTTGAAAGATTTAATTTTTCGTCTACGATGAACAAATTCGATTATCTTATGGTTATTTTTATCAGAAAAGGATATGATATGTATGAAAACAGTAAAACTCTGCTGTATAACATGTTGAAAAAGAATTAATATGATTTGAAACGTGGTATATGTATAAAAGAAAAATCAATTTCTAATATCAATTTGCCTGCAACTTTCGAATTCCACAATTTATGTATGCCAAAATTATTTTAAAATTTGCCTTATTCCTTCTTTATTCTCTAAAAAGGTTTTCGTTAAAATGACTAGATTCGTTTCACCAGATTTTTTATAAGCAACCCTGAAATGTCCGACATAGAAAATAGTGAATGTGCAATCAAAACGCAGCGAGAGTAAATTTCAGGCGGAAAATAACAACAGAAGAAAATAGAGGGCATGTGCTTGTATAAATGATGGTGGAGGTCATTTCGAAAGAAATAAATGAATACATTTTTGAATGAAATTTCGAGTTTAGTTGCAATAAAAAAAATATTTAATTCGTTGTTTTTCTTTCTTTACTTCTTATATCCCCTTTCAAATCATATCTACTAATTGTTCCTCACATTACACAGCATAGTTTTGCATTTTTCCACATATAATTTTTTTCTGATGAAAACAATCCAAAAAAAAGTTGACGAAAAAGGAACTAAGGTGAAAAATCTTTTAAAAATCACAAGAACTCAAATATCTCGGAAACAGGTGATTTTCGGTTAACAAAAAATATGGCTCAAACGACAGCAAACGATCAAAATTAGCACCTCCTCCAATGTTCACGTTTAATTTGGGATCACCCTGTATACATCGATTTTCTCAATTTGTTTCTATTAATCCTGATTTATTTCTAATTTGCACCATATTATTCTTCATAACTCGCAAATTTCTGATCTATCAATAGAAGTTATCATAGAACTTATTATCTTAGAATATTATGAGTGGAAAGTTTTAGATTGAGCACACAAACCATATTTCAAAAATCACGAAATCTTGTAGATGAGGGATTAGTATTAGCTTTTGTCTATTCGCGCCTCACACACCCTCAAGAAATTCTATACATGAACCTTCAAGCCGTCTTTCTTCAAGCGGAATCTGAAATATTTTAAAAATTATGAAAAATTTTTGAAGAAAATATATTTTTTTTCTAGTGATATGATCTTCATGAAATTCAATATTTCTTCAATAACTCCAAAAATAGAGATCCAATCTTGTCAAAATTCGGAACATGGCTGTAGAATTAGGTTTTGAAGGCTCTCGCAAATTTCAGCGATATCGAACGAATACTTTCTGAGATACAGAAACATAATTTTTATCATTTTTTAAAAATTTTCTAGTGATACGATGCCCACGAAATTCAGCAAAATTTTAAAAAGTTTTTAATGATTTTTTTTTATTTTGGATCGGTACGATACTGATTCAATTTAGCATAAGTCTTCGTGTCGGCATTCTACAATTAGTTAACAAGTTTCAATTTTATGGGATACGTATTTTTTAAGTTATTGATGTAACAATATTTCCGATGGGCAAAACTCCTAAACCGTTGGCCCAATTATGTCCATTGAAGAACTTAACCGTCGCATTCGGATTAGCAATGTAACCTGAAAATTTCAAGTTAATATCTCTTTCCGTTCGATAGTTATCGTAGCAACGTACCGGCTGGACAGACATAATCGAATTAGACGTCAAATTTTTCATCAGTGAGTCGTCCTAATCATTTGAGATCGTTTTCGACAAAAACTCGAAAATTACAGAAATTCTAACAAATTTATAGCTCGCCCCTAGAACATGCCCGCAAAAAATTCTGTATCTGAGAAACTATCCGTCAGATATCGCTGAAATTTTTCAGAAGCCCGAAGTATTATAACGATTATAGTGTACTGGTCCCCTGTTTTACAATCGAACAACAAAGTTGTCAATGGTTTTTGATTTTCAACTTGAAGTCGAACAAATTTCATAGTGCAGTTGGAATGGATAGAATAAGAAATGGTCATTTAATTTTTTTATGACAGAGTGATTTGTTTAAAAGCTGGTTTTAAATCGATATTTAATACCTATTACGGGTCGAGGTGAGATAACAGATAATGTCAGAACAGAGATGCTGGAGTAGATTTTTTTGTTCTCTAGTGAATACAGGTATTCAGTATTTACTTATAAAATTGAATATTCTCAGAATAAAGAATAGGGAATTTAACTGATTAGTTGACTTCTTAGGAAAGTTCTATGTTCTAAGGTTGAATTAAATATTAACCTACACCAATCATACAAGATTCACGATTTCAATGATTTCACAGAATTTTCTTGCTATTTTTTGAGTTATATTGCAGTTCAGATATCGCTGAAATTTTGCAAGAGCTTTTAAAACCTTGGTTTACAACCAAGTTATAGATTTAAACTCGATCAGATCTATACTGTTGGAAATATTGCGAAAATTGTGTTTTCCTTCCTGGGAGCCAAGTATCCTTGGGCGATGGGTGACCGCTCTGGTTATGAATTTCAACAAGCGCACCAAAGCAGACTGACCCTGCGTCAGTGCTTTCCAAACTTTTTTTCAGGAACTTTCTTCCAACTTTAGAAAACAGTTTCCAATGCCTGAAATTCTTATATTTCCCAAATACTCACCCACGAGTTTCAGCAACAATTTTATATTCTGGTTCATTACAGGAGGGCACGCAATCGCAAACCAGCCCTGTTTTTTCGAACCCAGCCGCATGTAGTGCGTTCAGGGTAGCTGAAATGAAATTTTTTGTTCTAATATTCACATTATTCTCCAATATTGAAAGGTTTTTTTCCGGGTTTTCTCTCCCAAACCCTGAAAAATATCTATAAAATAAGAATTAATTATTTTGTGATTTGCTTCTGCGTAAGAAACACAAGATATTTGTCAGAAGCAATCAATTGAACAATGTTGCCTAACAAACAACAACGAAACAACCTCAACGAAACAACCTCAACGAAACAACCTCAACGAAACAACCTCAACGAAACAACATCAACGAAGAAACAACTATATCGTAACGTTTCGGAGTCTATATCAGACTCCTTCGTCAGACGCTTAATGAAAATCTTTAGAATTATTTTGTTGATAGTTATTGTGAAATTCAAGAATTTTTATTTTATAGATATTTTTCAGAGTTTGGGAGAGAAAACCCAGAAAAAAACCTTTCAATAATGAGTATACCTCCCACAGTATCCTTTAATGATTACTTATTATTCTCCAAATTCAATCAATTGAGTTCCAATACTTACCGGTTCTATCTGTCAAACATTTGAGGCCTTGAATTGTGCAATAGCCTCTTCGGTCTGAAACAATATCGTATATCATCAACTAGTTACGCTGTCTGAGTCATATCAACCTGAGTGTTATTGAAAATTGTTTATTATTGTATATTGTATATTATTATACTGATCTGCCTAGGTCTTCCCTAAGGAGACCCCTCATAAGCTCTCAAAGAAACTCTCGATAAACTATCAGAGATGTGATATAGCAATCCACTCTGACAGTCAAGCTGATATTAAAGCTCTGAGCTCCCATGTTATCGAATCCAAGCTAATATGGGAGTGCTGAAGAAAACTCAATGAAGTTGGCAAAAACAACAGGGTCTCCTTGGTCTGGGTTCCTGGTCACGCGGGAATCATAGGAAACGAGGAGGCCAACACACTTGCCAAGAAAGGAGCATAAACCCCCTTTATTGACCCGGAACCTTATTGTGGGGTTGTTAGACAAGCCTAGAAAAGTGAATTCTGGACGAAAGAAGAAACTGAGAGAGTCCCCGGAATGCATCACTCCAAGAAATTCCTCCGGAACTTTGATACTGTCAGATCCAAGAAATACTTGGACCTCAGTAGGAACCAGCTGCACCTCCTCACTGGCTTCCTCACAGGGCACTACGATCTCAGGAAGCATATGATGAGATTAGGGCTAGCAGAAACTGACGAGTGCAGATTCTGTTGGGAGGAAGATGAAACTCCTGATCACCTGATAACGGAATGCCTCGCCATCTCAAACCCACGCAAGGAATGCTTTGGCTAAAAAATCTACTGGAGCGAAGACCTAGCCTCCTTGAAGCCATCCCAGATACAGGAGCTCATCAGAGCTCTGGAACTGGAAGGTGAGCTGTAGATGGTAATGACATCGACAGCTCATAAGTGGGACACAATAGACCTTAAGGTCACAGTGCAACGTTACCCCCTACAACAATATACAATATATACAAAGCTCTCGGAGAGCTTGAGCGAGTAAGGAGAACCAGTTTGTGTTATGTGTGGGCTTTGTTACTGTGTCCTTGCGCCACCTCAGGCACAGCACTGATCGTTTTTGACACAACAGTGAATGGTGGCGATTACCGTGACTAGAAAATTTATTTACTAGCCTCGGAATTGAACTTGGGGCTTTCGCTCCGAACTGTGAACGTGGAACTACTAGGCAGCAGTGCTGTCTGAGGCTAATGAATGTCCATAGTACATGTCATTCTGTTCACAACCTGGACCAACGAGGTGGCTTACTGTATAATCCCCATCGATACCATGACTGATAAAAAAGTAATTCGAGGTCAAATGTCAAAATTTTGGGATTTTTTTTGTAAACGGTAAGTTTTATCATAAAAGTAGTTTAGGCAAAAATTATAGATCATAAAATTATGTACAAAAATCGTCTGCAAATTTTTAAACGATTGGGTTCATCTCTTCGATGAAGAATTCTAGGTCAAATTTGATTTTGTCCGGCCAGCAGTCCGGCCGTTGCCACTATAACTTGAGAGCAGAAAGAAATAGCGACTTGCAATTTTCAGGGTTGGTGCCGCGTCCCAGTAAGACTAAAAATTTCGTTAATGAGCATAATGGGCTTAACGGTTTCCTAGTAGAAATTTTTGTTCAACAATTACAGATCAGATCGAATTGAAACTTGGTGAGTAGTTGTAGCAAACAGACTTAAAAAAAAACACTAGAAAATTTAAAAAAAATTATTAAAAAATATTATTCACCTCACGATAACTTGAGAACGGAAAGAGATAGTGGCTTGCATTTTCAGGGTAGATTGAGCATCCGAATGCAACATTTGAGTTTGTGAAAGAGGCATAATCAGCCTAACAGTTCTGGAGTTATACCTATCTGAAATGAATGACAGCCAGTAAAAAGGAGAGGTAGAAGAAGAAATAGAAGAAGACATGAATGTTAAAGTTGACTTTGAAGAGTATGGTCCAAATTAAAATATCAACAGAAATCAGAACTACAGTTAAAATCCATAACCAAGATCAATAATCATCATGCAGTAGATATAGTAAAAACTGAGGAAACCCAGTTTAAAACAAGAGCACCAAAAATGCACATACTGCATACTGCATTTCGTGTAGAATGTAGCTCATTCAACTTATAGAATCGCGATATTTCAGGAATGGTGATTCTTAGAAAAAAAAAGTCAGAAGCTTTTGCGCGTATGTTCTATTATCCATTCTTCTGTATTGGACAGGAGAATGGACAACATAATTTACCATGGTAAATTCGATCAAGGGTGTCCAATACAGAAGAATGGACAATAGAACATACGCGCAAAAGCTTCTGACTTTTTTTTTCTAAGAATCACCATTCCTGAAATATCGCGATTCTATAAGTTGAATGAGCTACATTCTACACGAAATGCAGTATGCAGTATGTGCATTTTTGGTGCTCTTGTTTTAAACTGGGTTTCCTCAGTTTTTACTATATCTACTGCATGATGAGTCAGTGCTTGAACCAATTTTTCTTATCTCATTTTAATATTTAAAAATTGGTTCAATCACTGACGTGAAGTCAGAAGCTTTTGCGCGTATATTCTATTGTCCATTCTTCTGTATTGGACACCCTTAATCGAATTTACCATGGTAAATTTGTATGTAAATTATGTTGTCCATTCTCCTGTATTGGACACTCTTAATTCGAATTTACCATGGTAAATTCGAATTAAGTGTCCAATACAGGAGAATGGACAACATAATTTACCATGGTTAATTCGATTAAGGGTGTCCAATACAGAAGAATGGACAACAGAACATACGCGCAAAAGCTTCTGACTTCATGTCAGAGCTTGAACCAATTTTTTTTTTCGTGATTTTTTTGAGGTACGGTTCTTACAAAATTTTAAACACGTCCTTATGTTGATTTTCTACTACTAGTTACCAAGCTTCAATTTGATCGAATATTTATTTTTTGAGTTATTAAGGAAATAATATTCCAGGTGGGTATAACTCGGAAAACGTTAGACCGATTATGCCCAAAAACGAACTCAACTCTCCCTTTTGGACACGCAACTTACCCTGAAAATTGCAAGTCCCTATCTCCTTTCGTTCGAAAGTTATCGAGGCAACGGTCAACCATCTACTGAACTCACACAAGCCTGCTCGAATCTCCAACAATATTTAACCGATCGTGTTAAAACTTGAAACTTGACAGTAGAGTTAGGTTATGAAGGCTCTTGCCAAATTTCAGCAATTTCAAATGAATAGTTACTGATATATAGAATATTTTGTTCAATTTTCAATGATTTTTTAAAAATTTTCTACATATACTATCCTCACGAAATTTTGCAAGAATTTTCGCGTTGGCATTCTACAACTAATAACCATGAATTCAATCGGTTTAGTATTTTTCGAGTTAATGAGGAACGAAAAACAACCAAATTTCAGATGGCTATAACTCTAAAACCGTTTGGCCGATTATGCTCATAAACAAACTGAAATGTCGCGTTCAGATGCACATCCTAACCAGAAAACTTCAAGCCGCTATCTCTTTCCATTCTCAAGTTATCGTGACAACAAAAAATTTTTTAATAATTTTCTAGCCATACGATTCGCACAAAATTTCACAAACGTGCTTAGGTACATATTCTACAACTACTCACCAAGTTTCAATTCGATCGGATTTATATTGGTTGAAAACAAAATTATTACTCGGAAACCACTGGGTCGATTATGTGCATTAACGAACTTGTCCGTCGTATTGGGATGCGCCACCCACCCTGAAAATTTCAAGTCGCTAGCTCTTCTCGTTCTCAAGTTATCGTGGACACGGCCGGACGGCCGGCCGGATAGAATCAAATTTGACCTCGAATTCTTCATTGGGGAGTCGAACTAAATCGTTTGTGGCCATTTTCGTCAAAAAATTCGAAAGTTACAGACATTTGGTCAAAATGATAACGCGATGTTCCCCAGAACATACGCGCAAAAAGTTTTAGAACCATTTCTGTAGATAATTTCATGACCTATAATATTTGTCTAAGCTCTTTTTGCGCGTATGTTCTGGGGAACATCGCGTTATAGTTTTGCCCAAATGTCTGTAACTTTCGAATTTTTTGACGAAATTGTTCTCAAACGATTCAGTTCGACTCCCCAATGAAGAATTCGAGGTCAAATTTGATTCTGTCCGGCCGGCCGTCCGGCCATCCGGCCGTCCGTTGCCACGATAATTTGAGAACGAAAAGAGCTAGCGGTTTGAAATTTTCAGGGTGGATGGCGCATCGCAATATGACGGACAAGTTCGTTAATGGGCATAATCGGCCCAGTGGTTTCCGAGTAAAAATTTTGTTTTCAACCAATATAAATCCGATCGAATTGAAACTTGGTGAGTAGTTGTAGAATATGAACCTAAGCACGTTTGTGAAATTTTGGGTGAATCGTGAGGCTAGAAAATTTTAAAAAAATTATTAAAAAATATTTTTGTTGTCACGATAACCTGAGAACTGAAAGAGATAGCGGCTTGAAAATTTCAGGTTAGGTTGTGAATCTGAATGCGACATTTGAGTTTGTTTATGAGCATAATCGGCTAAACGGTTTTAGAGTTATAGCCATCTGAAATTTTCTGAAATTTGGTGGTTTTTTTTTTCCTCATTAACTCGAAAAATACTGAACCGATTGAATTCAAACTTGGTTATTAGTTGTAGAATGCCAACGCGAAAATGTTTGCAAAATTTGGGGAGGATAGCATTTGTAGAAAATTTTTAATAAATCATTGAAAATAAAAAAAAAAATTCTATATATCAGTAACCATCCGTTCGAAATTGCTGAAATTTTGCAAGAGCGTTCATAACCTAACTCTACTGCCAAGTTTCAAGTTTTAACACAATCGGTTGAATATTGTTGGAGATTCGAGCATTCTTGTGTGAGTTCAGTAAATGGGTGACCGTTGCCTCGATAACTATCGAACGAAAGAAGATAGGGACATGCAATTTTCAGGGTGGGTTGCATATCCGAAAAGGAGAGTTGAGTTTGTTTTTGGGCATAATCGGTTCAACGGTTTCCGAGTTATATCCACTTGGAATATTATTTCCTTGATAACTCAAAAAATAAAGATTCGATTGAATTGAAGCTTGGTAACTAGTAGTAGAAAATCAGCATAAAGACGTGTTTAGAATTTTGTAAGAACCGTACCCCTAGAATATTTGAAAAAAATGACAAAAAAAAAATTTAAGAACCGCACCCCTAGAAAATTTAAAAAAAATCACGAAAAAAAAATTGGTTCAAGCACTGACGTGAAGTCAGAAGCTTTTGCGCGTATGTTCTATTGTCCATTCTTCTGTATTGGACACCCTTAATCGAATTTACCATGGTTAATTATGTTGTCCATTCTCCTGTATTGGACACTTAATTCGAATTTACCATGGTAAATTCGAAATAAGAGTGTCCAATATAGGAGAATGGACAACATAATTAACCATGGTAAATTCGATTAAGGGTGTCCAATACAGAAGAATGGACAATAGAACATACGCGCAAAAGCTTCTGACTTCACGTCAGTGCTTGAACCAATTTTTTTTTTATAAAACTTACCGTTTATGAATAAAATCCAAAAAACCCTAATTCCGAGCTTTAAGCTTGAATATCTTTTTTACGCACTGTTCAATAGTACCAGTATTTGCAGATGGAACTCAAACATGTATAAAACTTACTATACACTGGCATATGATGGTGTGTACATCCACATAATTCTTGTTGTGCTTCTGATCTGCACTGAACGACGCATGAAGAATAACTGTAGTAATTATGGACCTTTAAGCCACTAGGAACTTCCCAAGGGTATCTGCAACCCCTCTTCTCGATAGGTATCGTCTCTACATTATCATCATTCTGTATTTCTATTATCTGAAAACAGGAGCAAATGCAGAACGAATATATTCTTTAGGAAAAATTAAACTCACATTGAATGAAATTTTGGAGGACTCGCCCACTAGAATATCCTTACCTAAATCTGGATCGGCATTAATAAAAGGAACATCTTCCATCGCGTGAATATACATCTAGAATTGGTCAAAGTAAACGCGAATATCGTTGAAAACTATTTACAAAAATATTCTGAGATTCCTTGAGACATTTATAAATGTTTCGTAAGTACCTTTCAAAACTTCAGGTAGCAAGTGATAATTAATATTATTTTGGGAAGCAAAGTCCCACTTAACTTTTATGTTGGTGTACTTTATGAGGAAAATAAACTGAGTGAGTCCTTAGTTTATACATTAATTTCAACCATAGATTTCTATCTCCAAAAACACTTTTTTCATTTGCCTTTTTTCTAGATTCGGCACAGGTGAAAATTTACAAACGTTTAAGATTTCACAATATGCTAATACACTCCTTTATATAAATTTTCTATAACTTTGAAGATCAAAGCGAAAAATTTACGGCAAAGTGGCTTACAGCTTGATTCAAGATTTCAACACTCAGGGGCGTATTCATAAAACTAGTGAAATTTCTTGAATTTTAGATAGATAATAACATTCAATGGAGAATACTCGGAAACGGTGAGTCTAAGCAGAAATGATGAAGAATAATTTAATTTCATAAAATGATGACATTCTTGAGATTACTCAAGATAAACTTTATCTGCTTTCTTTATGCTAATTTCATTTAGTTTTATGAATCCGAGAGTCTATAACTGAGAAACCAATGGAAGTAGGAAAATAATGATATTTGGAGAATATGTGCATAGTTACAAGAAATTTCATACCTCCATTCATTTCATTCCGAGAAACCTCGTCAAAACTAAAAAATAAAAACTAATTGTTTATTAAATTCAACAGCCTTTTTACCTGATTCGAATTTGGAAAAATGGTTAACGAAAAAAAGTATTTGATTTGATGAGAGGAGTCTATGGTTGAAATTAATGTGCAACTTATAGACTCACTCTATAGATAGTACCTATGTCTAGAAATCAACAAGACCACGAAACTTTCTTAATTTGATAAGCCTTACACGGAAATGTATATTAACTCACCCGTACATCGAAGAATGTTTGAAAGTCGAGTCCTCCAGCTCCATTTCTTCGATTTGATATGAGATCAATGTATGAATTTGATGTTTTTCTGAAATGTTCAATTACAATAACAAGGATAATGTAAAACTACTCGAAAGGATATTATATATCGGGTGGCCCAGCACAGACGCGGAGCTCGTTTTGAGGGAGTAAATGAAGATATTTTGAGAATATTTTTTTGTTGTGTTTGTAGGGTATTCCAAAGCACAATATGAATTTATTTTCATATATATAGGCTGTTCGAAAACAAATATATAGACCAAAGTTACATTTTTTAAATGTAACACCCTGTATTTGACCTAAGAAATGGAATGGCAAGCTCAAATTGTGATGAGTTTCTTCAGATCACTTTATACCTTAGAAGCACCATTTAAGAGAAAATGGCGAAAAATTGAAAATATGGAGTTTTTGCGCGTATGTTCCGGGGAACATCGCGTTATAGTTTTGCCCAAATGTCTGTAACTTTCGAATTTTTTGACGAAAATGGTCTCAAACGATTAAGTTCGACTCCCCAATGAAGAATTCGAGGTCAAATTTGATTCTGTCCGTCCGGCCGTCCGGCCGTCCGGCCGTACGGCCGTCCGGCCGTTGCCACGATAACTTGAGAACGAAAAGAGCTAGCGACTTGAAATTTTCAAGGTAGGTGGCGCATCCCAATACGACGGACAAGTTCGTTAATGGGCATAATCGGCCAAGTGGTTTCCGAGTAATAATTTTGTTTTCAACCAAGATTTATCCGATCGAATCGAAACTTGGTGGGTAGTTATAGAATATGAACCTTAGAACGTTTGTGAAATTTTGTGCGAATCGTATGGCTAGAATATTTTAAATAAATTATTAAAAAATATTTTTGTTGTCACGATAACTTGAGAACGGAATGAAATAGCGGCTTGATATTTCCAGGTTAGGGTGTGCACTAGAACGCGACATTTCAGTTTGATTATGAGCATAATCGGCTTAACGGTTTCAGAGTTATAGCTATCTGAAATTTTCTGAAATTTGGTGGTTTTTTGTACCTCATTAACTCGAAAAATACTGAACCGATTGAATTCAAACATGGTTATTAGTTGTAGAATGCCAACGCGGAAATGTCTGCAAAATTTGGTGAGGATAGCATTTGTAGAAAATTTTTAATAAATCATTGAAAAAAAAAAAAAAATTCTATATATCAGTAACTAATAGTTTGAAATTGCTGAAATTTTGCAAGAGCCTTCATAACCTAACTATACTGCCAAGTTTCAAGTTTTAATACGATCGGTTAAATATTTTTGGAGATTCGAGCATTCTTGTGTGAGTTCAGTAGATGGGTGACCGTTGCCTCGATAACTTTCGAACGAAAGGAGATAGGGACTTGCAATTTTCAGGGTAGGTTGCGTATCCGAAAGGGAGAGTTGAGTTCGACTTTGGGCATAATCGGCCTAACGGTTTCCGAGTTATACCCACCTGGAATATTATTTCCTTGATAACTCAAAAAAAAAAATTGGTTCAAGCACTGACGTGAAGTCAGAAGCTTTTGCGCGTATGTTCTATTGTCCATTCTTCTGTATTGGGCACCCTTAATCGAATTTACCATGGTAAATTATGTTGTCCATTCTCCATTTACCATGGTAAATTCGAATTAAGTGTCCAATACAGGAGAATGGACAACATAATTTACCATGGTAAATTCGATTAAGGGTGCCCAATACAGAAGAATGGACAATAGAACATACGCGCAAAAGCTTCTGACTTCACGTCAGTGCTTGTTTTAAATAGCAATCAATGAATAAATCAGTTACGCCAGCAATACACATAGCATTTTTTCGAGTAGACATATGGGCTACTCCTATACAGAAAAAAATCACTCTGGAATAAACAGAGTGATCATATTTAATTTTCAAACATCAACTTGAAATAATGGTCGAAAATTGCTGACGAACTATCAGGTTTAGGTGTAGAAAAACCGTATGAAGATAGTTTCGAAAATAATTTTTACGTTCAACGAGATATAGAAATACCGGGTGCTCCATTTGAAATAACAAAGTTTTTGACCATTATTTGTAGTTTGAAAATTTACCATGATCACTCTGGATATTCCAGAGATTCCCGAATTTTTTTTTCTATATAGGAGTAGGCTAATGTCTATTCGAAAAAATACTGTCTGTATCGCAAGTACCGCGAAAAAAAACATTTTTTATAACCACTGTAATCTGTACTACTATTGTAGATATTTTTATGCAAGTTCTACATGTCTTCAATGCATATCAAGATTATTAAAAAGCACTGAACTGAAGTCAGTACTCTTTGGCGCGCTTGTTCACGCAATTTGAATTAAATGATGAGTGGCTCAAGCTCAGTTGATAGAGCGAATCGGAGATCTAGTCAGTCGGTAGTGGTCATCATTCACTTCACATTCAAATATTATGAGTGCTGTGCTTAAGCTGTGTAAGGACAGAGAACACAACTGACTCTACTTACACAAACAAGCATCCGGGACACATTCGAAACAACAACATCGAAGAATCTTGCAAATCACGTTTTAACAACTGGCCACTCAATTTCAGAAAATTCCGTTAAATAGTTGAAAATTTTCAAAAATTGTACTTAGAAACACTTGAAGTTATCGAAATGTTTGAGAGAAAAGATATTTCACTCAATAATGATCTAACCTCTATTAGAACTCATTGTTCTCGGTAATCGATTTATGACTAAGGGTATAATGTCAACTCATACTTGAGTGTAGAATTATGTTAGACGACAAAAATTGTAGGGGTTTGTAGAGTTTAGTTTCTAGTGTATTGAACATAGTATTATTGTGAAACTTAAGCCAAGTAACGGGTCCGCCATCTAACGTTTTTTTTTTCAACTAGTGCTTATTTCGTGAATGGTAACACTTAGCTCATGTCTGATTTGACAGATAATTAGTTTTATCCTTCCGCTGAACGAATATGGTTGTGTATACGCTTGAACAACGCTGGGAAATATTGCGACATTACTTTGAAAATCATGGTAATGTTGCAGAATGTGTGCGAAAATTGCATTTGGATTTTGGAAGAAGAGAAGCACCGTCAGTTCCGTATGTTGGTTATCTTGTGAAAAAAGTGAAAGAAACTGGTATCCTCATCGATAAACCAAAGCGTGAAAAGCCAAAAACAGTGCGTACACCCGAGAATATTGTTGCTGTGACAGAAATTGTGCGTGAAGCGCCATCAACATCAATTCACCGTCGTTCTCAAGAATTGAACATTTCGGAGACATCATTGAGACGAATTTTGCATAAAGACCTTGGTATGACGCCATACAAAGTCCAATCGGTTCAGGAGTTGCCCTGTTTTTGAAGATCTCATTATCAGCCGCAGAGCTGATGTCGTTTGGCCACCTCGGAGCTGCGATTTGACACCATTGGACTATTATTTGTGGGGTGCCGTCAAAGATAACTGTTACGCCAACAAGCCAGAGACAATTGATGCTTTAAAGGACAATATTCTTGAAGCAATTGGTGAAATACACCTGCACACAATCGATAATGTGCTTAAAAATTGGAACGATCGTATAGGCTACTGCATGGCCAGCCGGGGCAGCCATTTGAATGAAATTATTTTCCATTATTAACCGGAAGGATTGCACTTTCAAATAAAAAGAAAAATTTGAGAAAATATTCAGTAGTTTTTTTTTAATGCATTTTCAAAACAAAAAGTTATTTGCGGACCCTTCATTTTCTTTCACTTAAAATGTTGTCAAAATGTTTCACCAAGTGATTAGCGAGAATGCAATAATTAAGATATTATCTTAAATAGTTATTCAATTGAATGAACAACCGCTGATTGTACCTACTCCAGGTCAGGTACCTCCTGTACGAGGTTCTAATGCCGAGTTTACATTAAAGATTCTTGTTCAGAAGGACAAGACTAGAACACACATCATAAAATTAATTCAAAATAATATGTTATATCCAACTTACTTAGTATGGAGGGAATTCAAAGAATAACAAACGCCATATTCCGTTTCAAGTGGTAAGAATTTTTCACAACAGTCAAATTCTATATCGTTCCATTTACATATGTTGAACAAGGCCTTGCAGGATTTTCTGTGCTGAAAATATTTGTTTTCGTCACAGAAAAGCCAAAGAGAAATCCATTCAAATTATCATCAACAACTGCTCTTCGAATAATAAACCTTTTTGGATTTTTTTTGGAATCGTACAGCGAAAACATATTTTGACTCCTCCTCCTAAAATCTTTACATCCCGTCCAAGTAAAAGATACGGAACATTCAATTATAAGTCCCTAAATTAAAAGCATACTAATGAATATCTCCATTTGGCTGTAGCTGTTATATTATTACATTATATTTATTAGATTTTGCCATATCAGTTTTTTGTTCGAATAAATTGGAAGTATTTTGTGGAATGAATTTTAACACCGTGCATATCAAAAATATTGTGTAACCGAACCTATTTTCATATAAATTTCTTTATTGAGAAGGTATGGGTTAATTTTTAACATTTACCCCGAATTATTCTTACAATAAAAGTCAAGTTCACAGCTTGAAATTATAGAGACACAATTCAGGTAGGATGGAGGGTACGCTGAAGAGAAGAAAGGGTTTACTATGGAAGGCAGCGTTCATGGTATGCAAATATTCTTCAGTAATTTATTATTGATTGCCTTCAGTAACTCACGTTTATTGATGGCTCCGTGAAAACATTAACATCTTTATATACATACCCGGAACATGATTAAATGGCAACATGGTCTCAAGACGCTCGCTTTACGTTACGACCTATTCCGCCATTAAACAGTAGGATTGTCTTCAGAAGTTTGAGATGGTTGAATTATAATATATTTCGTGAAATTGTTTTCGTGAAGTAGGACAATACAGTGATATCTATTATAGAATTAAATAGTTTTTTTGCAATAAATAGTATGCAGTGAGTTTTCCCTTGGATTATTTTCTAGTTGGGGTGAGTACATTTGAGAGAACACGCTGAGCTGAAACGAAAACGTGTTCCTGTTATAGGATACAAGCCATATAACTATTAAAATATTATATTCGTTATAAGGTAATAGTTCGGGTTTTCCAAAAAATGTTGAGCTGAAGAATTTATAAATTTTTTTTCTACCTCTTTATAGAGCAGTTTGCGAGAAGCATTTCGAGGACTTCGATGTAATAGCTAAAGCGAAGTAAAGATTTACAGTCAGATTTAACATTCTCTCAAATTTACAAATACCTTTCAATACAGCACCGAAAGCTAGTTTAGTAGCGATTCGAACGTTTTTAGAAATTGAATTAAAATAGAAGATTTCAGTTCTTCCGATTTCATAAAATATTTTGATGACGTTATTCAAAATAGGTACTTATTCAACAAAAAATGATACACCTCGAAAGAAGATCAAAGAAACTAATTATTTTTATATAGGTATTCAATTTCGGAAGTCATTATCATTAGATTCTTCAGTTTAAATTAATAAGGCGCATTTTTCATTATTCATCCCTAGTTTTATAAACGTTATATCTGAGAATATATATTTGTTTTTAGAATTTTATTCTCTCTATTTTTTATAGCAAGTGTTGACCCTACACATTTTTGTGGTTCTGGCTGATAATGAATTGAATAACAATAATATCAACTTCAAGAAAGGAGGAGAAGAAAACATTACCTATTATATTCAAATTTAAATTGTAAAACTGAAAAATAAAAAAGTAAAAATTTCCAGCTTTAATGGATGAGGAACTTAATGAAGATGATATAAAAAATTTTGTAATATAATGATGATATCCAATAAATAATTGGCAAAAACCTACAATATTAAATGGTTTCTTTCTGGGTTTTCTCTTCCACACGATCAACGATGAAACAACTATATCGTAACGTTTCGGAGTCTATATATTACTCCTTCGTCAGAACATAACGAAAATCTTCAGAATTATTTTTTGTTGATTGCTATTCTGAAATTCGTTAATTGCCACATGGACAGTATTTGAATCGAAGGAGTCTGATATAGACTCCGAAACTGTACGATATACTTGTTTCATTGCTTCTGTGTTTTTTATGCAGAAGCAAATCACAAAATAAAAAATTTTTTATTTTATAAATATGTTTCAGAGTTTGGGAGAGAAAACTCAGAAAGAAACCATTTAATAACGAATATAGCTCCCACAGTATCACTAACCCCCTGGTGAATATTAAGTTCAGTTGGGGTGAGAGGAACAGAAATTGTCTTAGTGTATTCTAAGGTAAATGAAACAGGTACGACAACTGCGCTAATAAGCTGTGCTGATAATCTCAGATGAAGGTGGTAAAAAGAATATCACTATTGACTTATTAAAGATTCTGATTAAGAGATGTTTATTCTTGGTATAACCCTGGCAGTTAACAGAGTTTGCAATAATATCTCACACTCCTCATCTTTCCGGAGCGGCCTCACAGTGATATCGTTACTCAAAATACCAAGTACAATAGACCTTACTTTGGTACACCTCCTCAATGAAGATTTATTAATAAGTCAGTTCAGTTCGAATTTACTGCATGGCAACAAGGTTAATTCAAAATAATCTAATGTATGTTTCTTATAAATACGAGAAGATGTTTCAACTTGTAGGATTAAATCGAACTTACTTTCAACACTTCTGCAGTAAAATTCAGGGCAACGCATGCTTCACACTCACGACTGCATGAGTAACAGTCTCCGGTAAAATAGACTAAGTCATGGATGAATTCGTCCAAACCAGTATCTTCTTCCAAACTGGTAAAATCAAAAAAGTTTAGAATGGGGTTTGCTACATAGAGTGGTGTTATTATAGTTACTACCAACTGACAAATTTCAATTTGGTAAAGGGTGATGGGTTCCCTGATTGTTTTCCCCCCAAATGTTTCGTGCCCTGATTTATTCATCAGGAGGTCATCATCTGGATAAAAAACGTGGAAATATCAACATTGATTGGGGTTTCGATCTTAAAACCGCCCTGATAGGTTGCAACAATTCACTCATTCACCGCTTTTGAATAGAGTGGGAGTAGATCCGAAATTTTGGGTGCAAGAACAAATGAGGGTACTTCAGAGATGTTTATTCTTAGGCATTTGAATCCTGGCATTTGTCACACTCCTCTGCGTTGACTTCCCTTGTTTTCTTTACAAAAGGTGTCAGCATAGATGGATGGTTTCCGCAAATTTACTTGATTTAATAGCCCATAGAAGGTTAATATCATTTTAAACTCCGTGATGATCAATGTCCTAATACCCGATAAATTTCTTAACACTTCTGTTGCTGAATGCATTTGAGCACTTTTTCTGAGATACTTACAGGAAGTCAGTGATAAATCGTTATAGAATGGTCGACATTTAACTATTTCAATCTCGGACAAAGCCAAGTTGTCTTACTGTAAAAGTATTATTTTTCAAGGGTTAGACCCACATAGTAACTTAGCTAACACATTTATCTCTAGTGGAAAATATTCAAGTCTCTTGAAATGTTACGTCATGATACGTTATAAAGAGTATAATGAACTCAAGTGAGTCCTCTTTATCAATTTGCTTCGTCTTGCCTCTACTTGAAGTAGTTAAATGTTCTAGGGGAGACTGGGGTAATTGCGAACACTTAAGGAAGAAGTGAAATTATACAAAACAGTTGTGGAGATGAATGCTTTTTGCGCGCGTGTTCCGCAAGGAACAGCGTGCTATCATTTCGTCACAATGTCTGTATTTTTCGAATTTTTTTTCGAAAATGGTCTCAAACGATTGGGCTCGACTCCCTGATGAAGAATTCGAGGTCAAATTCAATTCTGTCCGTCCGGTCCGGCCGGCCGGTCCGGCCGTTAGCACGATAACTCTCGAACGGAACGACTTAGAGCGTTGAAATTTGTAGGGTAGTTTCGTAGCGTAAATATCTCGGACAAGTTCGTTAACGGGCGAAATCGACCGAGCGGTTTCGGAGTTAAGGCCGTTTTTAATATAAACGTTTTTTATGAATATTTCCGGAACCGATCACTCGATCTTTTTGAAATTTGGCATCAGATTGTAGAATCATGACCTTTATATGCCTGCGAAGTTTTGTGTTGAACGGACGGCCCTAAAGTGGCAAAAAAAAAATTTGAAAATTTGAAAATTTTGTTTTCACGATAACTCGAAAAATACTGATCTGATTAAATTGAAACTCAGTAGTTAGATGCAAAAGACCAAAGCAAACACTTTTGCAAAATTTCGTGAAGATCACGTGACATGAAAAAAATTAAAAAATTACTACTATTTTGCGGAATACTTTGCTTTTAATGCCGAAACATATGTTTTTGAGGTTCATGCTGCCCTTTCCGGGCATTTTCCGTATTGCGCATGCGCAGATGAGAAGTCCTTTAACTGCTGTAGTTTTCGTCAGAGAGGATTGGGGTTTTGGGGTGGCGGATGCTATTCCTCCATAGAATTCAGATCCCTGATGAGGGTCTGCGCATGCGTAGATTAAAGATGCGATATCTTCCGAACCACTAGTGTTGGAGAATCGGAGTTTTTTGTAAGGTGTGTTATTTTGAGAGGACTTTTAGCCGCCAGCAGATTGCGCATGCGCAGAAGAGAAGTGACTGTTTTTGGGTTGGATGGGTTATGTTGGGAGTGCTGAGTCGATATTATGAGGTTTTAAAAGAATATTCATAGCAATTCAGTGCAAGGACAAGTCAGTTTGGGGGATGTAGCGTTGTTTCCGAGTTAAAGTGTCCGTACCGTGGCCCTGGGGCTAATTTTGAAATTGATGTTACCCCTTACAGGCATTTTTCGTTATGCGCATGAGCAGACCATCAGTGATTTAACTGGTGGTGTTTTCATCAGAGAGGATTAGGGTTTTGGGGTGGCGGATGCTATTCCTCTATAGAATCCCTCGTTGAGGGTCTGCGCATGCGTGGATTAAAGATGTGATATCTCCTGAACCACTAGTGTTGGAGAATCGGAGTTTTTTGTAAGGTGTGTTATTTTGAGAGGACTTTTAGCCGCGAGTAGATTGCGCATGCGCAGAAGAGAAGTGACTGTTTTTGGGTTGGATGGGTTATGTTGGGAGGGCTGAGTCGATATTATGAGGTTTTAAAAGAATATTCATAGCAATTCAGTGCAAGGACAAGTCAGTTTGGGGGATGTAGCGTTGTTTCCGAGTTAAAGTGTCCGTACCGTGGCCCTGGGGCTAATTTTGAAATTGATGTTACCGCTTACAGGCATTTTTCGTTATGCGCATGAGCAGATCATCAGTGATTTAACTGGTGGTGTTTCCGTCTGAGAGGATTAGGGTTTTGGGGTGGCGGATGCTATTCCTCCATAGAACCCCCTGTTGAGGGTCTGCGCATGCGTGGATTAAAGATGTGATATCTCCCGAACCGCTAGTGTTGGAGAATCGGAGTTTTCCGTGAGGTGTGAAATTTTGGGAGGACTTGCAGCCACGAGTATACTGCGCTTGCGCAGATAAGAAGTGAATGGTTTTGGGTTGTTTGGGTTATGTTGGGAGTAATGAGCCGATATTGTGAGGTTTTAAAAGAATATTCATGTCAATTCAGTGCACGGACACAAGTCAGTTTGGGGGAAATAGCGTTGTTTCCGATTTGAAATGTCTGTATGGTGGCCCTGAGGCAAATTTATAAATAACTATATTCGGTAGATCTATATTAAAATGCGTTCGGATTTGGAGAAGATGCAATTTCGTCCCTAACGGAGGACCCACAACCGATTTTTTTTTCTGATCTACGGTAAAACTAACAGCCAAACTGTATTGATAGCTATATTTGTTAAAGGAACTTGAAAAAAAAAAAAAGCACTGACGTGAAGTCAGTACTCTTTGGCGCGCGTGTTCACGGTGGCTAATTTGAATTGAATGATTCAAAAGTTAACAGTGCTGTATCTAAGCTGCCATCAGGATAGAGTAACAAAGTTGGAAAAGAACACAAGTGACTCTCCTTAGTCGCACAAGCTCCTAGAAGATTTGGGAGGGTCAGTATAATCCTAATCATGTTTATAGCACGCGCGCAAAAGCAGATTGACTTAACAATGAAAGAAAAAGTGTAAAAAGTCAATCTGCTTTTGCGCGCGTGCTATAAACATGATTAGGATTATACTGACCCTCCCAAATCTTCTAGGAGCTTGTGCGACTAAGGAGAGTCACTTGTATTCTTTTCCAACTTTGTTACTCTATCCTGATGGCAGCTTAGATACAGCACTGTTAACTTTTGAATCATTCAATTCAAATTAGCCACCGTGAACACGCGCGCCAAAGAGTACTGACTTCACGTCAGTGCTTTTTTTTTATTATTATTATTACTGAAAGTTAACTATAGATTAACGTTCTTAGGTTCTCATAATCAACGTCGTTAAATATTCAATAGAAAATAAAATATTAATGAAACAAGAGCGCCAAAAACAAGACTTTGGTGTTGGGAATTACCCTGCAATAGGTGGGTTGCCATTTTCATGGGTCCATGAATTACATTTGCAGCATTTTATATGTATTCATTCTATTTTATTCATTTTCCTTCCCATCTCATTCATTGGCCTTTTTTTCCTTGCTTGGTATGTCTCTTTCTTAAGCCTTCGCATCGGAAAATGCTTTAAAAAACCTTCACTCTTTTTTGGCGCTCTTGTTCTTCAAAACAGAGTGCTTATCAATTTGCCTAAATATCTGCAATTTTCGAAGTTTTGGCTGAAAATGGTCTTAAACGATTTGGTTCGACTCACTGCACTGAAATGAACCCAGATAGAACAATGTATTATTGAAAGTTTGAAAAATCATATCTCAGAAAGTATGAGTTAGTTAGAGTTCAAAATGACATCAATGGATTCTTATGATAGAACTGCATTTTTAAAAAAAATTGAATTGAAATTTGAAAAGTACAAAATATTTTTTTTTCGTTACTCCCAAACCACTGGGAAGATTCAGCCCAATAACGAGATTAACCGAGATATTTATCTCTTAAACCTACTCTGAAAATTTCAACTGTGTAGCTCATTTCGTTCGAGAGTTATCGTGCCTACGGACGGCCGTAGTTTTTTGCCACTTTACGGCAATCCGATCAATACAAAACTTCGCATGCACATAAAGGACATGATTCTACAATTTGATGCTAAATTTCAGATAGATCGAGTAACCGGTTTCGGAAATAATCATGAAAAATGTTTTCAATAAAAACGGCCATAACTCTGAAGCCGCTTGGTTGATTTAGTCCGTTAACGAACTTGTCCGAGATATTTACGCTCCAAACCTACCTACGAGAGTTATCGTGTTAACGGACGGATGGCCGGACATAATCGACTTCGACCGAGGACTCTTGATCATGATAACTCTCGAACGAAATGAGCTACACAGTTGAAATTTTCAGAGTAGGTTTAAGAGATAAATATCTCAGTTAATCTCGTTATTGGGCTGAATCTTCCCAATGGTTTGGGAGTAACGAAAAAAAAATGTTTTGTACTTTTCAAATTTCAATTCAATTTTTTTTAAATTGCAGTTCTATCATAAGAATCCATTGATGTCATTTTGAACTATAACTAACTCATAATTTCTGAGATATGATTTTTCAAAATTTCAATAATACATCGTTCTATCTGGGTTCATTCATGTCATCTTATTTGTTTATATAATTCGTACTTTGAAAATATTTTGTGAGGTTCCGCATCTTGAATTTGTGAGTATATACAAATACAAGACTGTTTTTATACCAAAAATAATATTGACTTGTTGCATATTGAATCATTTATGCGCAATCATTGGAGATGATGTTTCTGACGATTTAGAATTAGATCATTTTAATGATGTAGTTTGTGAAAGCAATAGGAAAGAACAACATAATGGAATCATCAAAAGAAATTACTGTTCGTTGACCACCGAGGTCAATATTGCCTTTTACTTCCTTGAGTAGTGAGACAGGTTCCTATATACCTACAGTATTTTCATAATGTTGTTAGCAAAAAAAAATGCTGAAATATTGGTCCACATTTGTTTATTAAATATTCTTTCTTGAATTAGGGTTCATAATACAAAATGCATGTGTTAGAGTTACCTAACTATTAAATTGTGAAAAGAGGATTGTATTTTATAAATATATGCTGAACTATTAAACAATCTGCTATGATTGCCTCCAGCCTTGCTCAAGTTGTTGTTGTTGTTTTTAAAACCATGCACCGAGTGTAAGTTGCAACAACCCATTCCACGAGGTTGAATCATTGCAGATTGCTCATTTAATCTTGATAAATAAACTTTCATTTGAATCAAATTTCTTTTAAGGTGCAGTTGTATTATAAGAATCCATTGATATCATTCCTAACTCTGGGAAACTAATACTTTCGGAGATATGGTTCGTCAAAAATTGAACAAGAGCGCCAAATCTCCTGCCACAGGGCTTTACTTCTTTTTATAACTATAGTAAAACTAATAGTATTTTTACTATTTTTCTTTCTTTCTTCTTGTTTCTCTAAAATAGCTTTCATATGACTACTAGTTATCAACGCTGATTGTTGTTTTCTTCTAAGAGTTAGTTTATTTATCTCTAGTGGCGATTTAGGAACGATCTCTTCAATTGGGATTGATAATGACGTTTTTGGCGCTCTAGTTCCTCGGAACAGAGTGCTTATCAATTTGCCCAAATGTCTGTAATTTTCGAATTTTTGGCTGAAAATGGTCTCAAACGATTTGGTTCGACTCACTGATCAAGAATCCGAGATCGAAATCGATTCTGTCCGGCCGGTCTGGCCGTAGGCACGATAACTCTCGAACGAAAGGAGTTAGAGAATTGAAATTTGCAAAGTGGGTTTGGAGCGTAAATAGTTCGGACAAGTTCGTTAATGGGCGAAATCTATAAAGCGGTTTCGGAGTTATGGCCGATTTTAGTAAAAACATTTTTTATGAATATTTCCGAAACCGATCACTCGATCTATCTGAAATTTAGCATCAAATTGTAGAATCATGACCTTCATACGTATGTGAAGTTTTGTATTGACCAGGTTACCGCAAAGTGTCAAAAAAAAATTTTGAAAATTAAAAAAAAAAATTTCTACAATAACTCTCGAACGGAATGAGCTAGGCAGTTGAAATTGTCAGAGTAGGTTAGGGAGATGAATATCTCGGCTAAGTTCGTTATTGGGCAAAATAGGCCAGATGGTTTCGGAGTAACGAAAAAAAAATTCTATTTTTTTTAAGTAACAAATTTCAAATTAAATTTTTATTTAAGATACAGTTTCACCATAAAAATCCATTGATATCATTTTAAACTCCAACAAGCTAATACTTTCGGAGATATGATTTTTCGAAATTTCGATAATGAATCGTACTTCTATGTTTTCACAGAATGTTATAATTATTCTATCTAAGCTTTATTTTATGATCTGTGTTCATACTCGTATATGTCATCCTGTTCTATAAGAGAGAGTCAAATTCATTTCAGGTATTTTAATTTGATTTCTTCCATGGTGCAGTTCTCATTCTCAGATTGCTCATTTAATCTTGATAAATAAACTATTATTTGAATTGAATTTTTTATAATTACTCTAGTATTGAACTACTTTCATAGGAGGAATACTAGAGTTTAATTCGATTGGATCCATATATTTGAGAATATTGGGAAAATAAAATTATTTATTTTATTTTATGATGCAGTTCTATCATAAGTCATGGGATGTTTTGAGAAAATTAGGGGAAGCTACTCCTCTAACATTGTCATCTTCCAAAATTGACCCTGAATTGATTGCTCGTCGGCTAGTTGATGTTTCCAATTCGGTTGAAATTTCAAAATCAAGAATATGAAGTATAATTTGCACAAATTAAGGACATCATCTTCATCTATAGACAGTATCTCGAATATATTCAACTTGGATGAATTAAAAGCAGCACTTAAATGCACTAAATCTCGAAAAGCAGCCGGATTTGACGGCATTTATCCTGAATTCATCAAACACTTGGGCAAAAAAGCCTTGTCCTGGCTATTATCATTCTATAATAATATTCTGTATACTGGAAATATTCCAAAGGAATTCCGCAAAGCTAAAGTCATAGGAATTTTAAAACGTGGAAAGGATTCTTCCGATCCTAGCAGTTATCGACCCATTAGTCTGTTGAGTGTTCCTTTTAAAATTTTAGAAAGATTGATTCTTTTTAGGATTGAATCGTCTGTAGAAGACGTTCTACAGAATTGCCAGGGGGGCTTCAGGAAAAATAGAAATTGTTGTGATCAGGTTCTTAGTCTAACTACTTATATCGAAACAGGTTTCAATAGTAAAATGAACACAGGAACAGCATTTGTGGATTTGTCGGCAGCATATGACACGGTATGGAAAGATGATTTGATTTCCAAACTTTATACTCATTTAAAGTGTGGAAAAATGGTTCGTTTACTCGAAAATATGCTCTCGGATAGAAGGTTTCGTGTTTTTATTGATTATAATAGTAGAAATTCAAGAATTTGAATAATGGTCTCCCACAAGGTTCAGTTTTAGCACCTCTTCTTTTCAATTTATATCTGTGTGATATTTCTGCTACTTCGTCTGAGAAATTCATCTACTCTGATGACATTGCCCTTGCATTTCGTCATTCTGATTTCCAAAGTATAGAAAATAATCTATCTGCAGATATAGATATTCTGAAAAAGTACCTATTTCAGTGGCGTTTGTGTCCGAATCCGAATAAAACTGAGGTTTCTTGCTTTCATTTGAACAATCACCAAAAATATAGAACATTGAGTGTAACTTTCGGTGATTTTTTCTTGAGACATAATTTTTATCCTAAATATCTAGGAGTGAAACTAGATTCATCTTTGAATTTCAAAGCTCATTTGGATGATTTGCGTCTGCAGTTGAAAACGAGAAATAATATTCTGCAGAAATTAGCTGGTACTTCATGGGGTGCTGATGCAGGTACTCTTCGAACGGCTGCCTTAGCCTTGGTTTTTTCTGCCGCTGAATATTGTTGCCCCGTCTGGTTTAATAGTGCTCATACTCAAAAAATTGATGCACAGTTGAATTCATCTATGCGAATCATCACTGGAACTATTAGATCTACACCTATTCATTGGTTGCCAGTTCTTTCAAACATTGTCCCGCCCCACATTCGCAGGCAGACTGCTGTTTCAAATTCTTGGAATAAATTTCATTCTTTTCCGAATTCATTTCCGATTATCACCTACATTCCAGACAATAAGATTCCCAGATTGAAGTCACGAAACCCTTTATGGTCCAACTGTTTTCTTAATTCGAATAAAAGTGACAAGGAAGTTTGGCGGTCTGAATGGATTTCTTGCAATTTATTCAACAAAGATTTAATTTCTGATCCTTCAAATAGAGTTCCGGGGTTTGATCTTCCAAGGAGAATATGGTCTATTTTGAATCGTCTAAGAACCGGCCATGTTCGTTGCAACAGCATGCTTTTCAGGTGGAACTCAGTTGAGAGCCCTAGTTGTGAATGCGGGGAAGCAGAGGAAACCATAGATCATTTAGTTAATAATTGTCGCATATATAGATTCAAAGATGGTTTTAGGGCTATTCATAATGTTTCTGAATCTTTTTTAGAATGGGTAGCGAGTTTCAAATCTATTTAATAAAATATAGAATATTCCATTTTTAATTTGTTCGTTTTCTCCCTTTGTCTTTTCCTTTTCCAGATTGGGTTTCGGGTACCTTGGAGAAACTTCTCTGCTTGTTGAAGGAAGAAGCGATAATGAAGAAAAAGATGCCCTTCAATATTTAATATTTCAGCATATTTTGTTAACAATTTCAATTTTCATAAATCACAACACTAACGGGGAGATAGGGTTTTTTTGCTGAGGTTTTTTCCCTAAGCTCTAGTATCATATATCAAATTATATGGTACCCCGTTACACTAACCTCTGCTAACACTTTTTTCATACACATGCTTTATTGTTTGATGAAAAACCAATTGTAATGCTCAAGTTCAAAAGAATATATATATATATATCATAAGATTCCATTAATATCATGCCCAACTCTGAGAAACCAATACTTTCGGAGATATATTTTGTCAAAGTTTGAACAAGAGTGCCAAAGCTCCTGTCCACAGGGCTTGAACCCATTTTTTCTGTCTGAACGTTTGATGGCTACCATATCAGTGCATCCCATAACACTGCTCCTTCAGTATTCGATGTTGATGCAATCTGTCTGTCAGGTGTCACTGCCAAGTCACTATGCAAATAATTGCGATTTGAAATTTCAGGTGGAGATCTCGCAATAAAATGCATTCTCTGTTATATGAATTCTTGAGAGATCCAAAATATGCTAAGTCCAGTGGTTGCATACGATGAGATGTGTGCGGTGGAAGATATAACAATATTATTACGTTTTGGCGACAAAGCAGATAGCAAGCCAGACTAACGTGACTTTCATGTTTATGTAGAATAAGTAGGATTGGATTCGCATCAGTTGGTTTAACAAAGGATATGAAGTGGTGTACCTAATCTATAGGAATAAGCTCTCGTTGATTCAACCCGAATCGCTTACGGTTGCTATTATATCAGCCACCACGTGACAGCTGATCATTCATTCGCTTTCTCTTAAAAATAAAAATCGGAGAAATGCTGAAGACGGAGACACCTGTCGCTGTAGTACCTCATATCAAAAAAGTTTTTCATCTTCGTATTTATGGCTTCTATTGGGTTATTGGGTATGAATGACTAATAAAACCTGCATCCAAAAATTCAATTCACCTTTGAAGAAAAAATAATGTGGAAAGCACTGTGGACAGTAACTTTGCCGCTCTTGTTGAAACTTTGACAAATCATATCTCCAAAAGTGGTTTCTCAGAGTTGGGAATTATATCAATGGATTCTTATGATAGAACTGCATCATAAAATAAAATAAATTAAATGAGAATCCATTGATATTAATTCCAACTCTGAAAAACCAATATTTTCGGAGTTATGATTTGTCAAAGTTTGAACAAGAGGGCTGAAGCTCCTGTCCACAGGGTTTTCCAACTTTTTCAATTTGGCTTCTGCGCGTCAGTTTTCAAGAATTTTCGTGATTAAATTCAAAACGTAGGTCTATGAATCATCTCGTGTTGGATTTACATACATCAGCAAATTATAAATAGAGTGTTGTTGAAATTCTGAAAAATCATATCTCCGAAAGTATCAGTTTGTTAGATTTGAGAATGATATCAATGGATTTTTATGATAACTGTATCTTAAAAAAAATTGAATTCAAAAGTTGTGGTTTATTTTTGGCGCTCTAGTTCCTCAGAACTGAGTGCTTATCAATTTGCCCAAATGTCTGTAATTTTCGAATTTTTCGATGAAAATGGTCTTAAACGATTTGGTTCGACTCACTGATCAAGAATCCGTGGTGGAAATTAATTCTGTCCGGCCGGCCGGTCCGGCCGGCCGTAGGCACGATAACTCTCGAACGGAATGAGCTAGAGAGTTGAAATTTTCAGAGTAGGTTTGGGGGATAAATATCTAGGCTAAGTTCGTTACTGGGCAAAATCGGACAGAAGGTTTCGGAGTAATAAAAAAAAAATTTTTTTTTTACAAAACAAATTCCAAATTAATTTTTTTTTAATAAGCAGTTTTATCATAAGAATCCATTCATATCATTTTTAACTCTAACAAGCTAATACTTTCGGAGATATGATTTTTCAAAATTTCAATGTAAATCGTATTTCACAGATTGATATAATTATTCTATTCTATGTATAAATTTTCATAATGTCAACTTGACAGAAGGGAATATTGTAACTTCAAAAATATTGGGGTTGAAATACTCGTATTTTAGCGATGCAACGGGGACCTCACCCGAAAATGTTTGAAAATATTACGTAAATATTGAAAGCATAATTCTTTAGTTCGAGAGAGGAGAAAATTTGGTGAACGTAGATGAGGAAATTTTTGATCGATTACAAGGTAATTTTTTCATTATTTCTTCTCTTCTTTAATACATGTTTTATGGAATATCTACTATTTGTAGGTACTTTAAACCTATTTTGGGCAATTGTCATACGAAACTTGTTTTTTTGGCGCTCTAGTTCCTCGGAACAGAGTGCTTATCAATTTGCCCAAGTGTCTGTAATTTTGGAATTTTTGGCTGAAAATGGTCTCAAACGATTTGGTTCGACTCACTGATCAAGAATCCGAGTGCGAAATCGATTCTGTCCGGCCGGCCGACCGGCCGTAGGCACGATAACTCTCGAACGAAAGGAGTAAGCGGATTGAAAATTGCAAGGTGGTTTTGGAGCGTAAATATCTCGGACAAGTTCCTTCGATCTATCTGAAATTTAGCATCAAATTGTAGAATCATGACCTTTATACGCATGTGAAGTTTTGTATTGACCAGATTACCGCAAAGTGTAAAAAAAAAAATTTTGAAAATTTAAAATATGTTTTTCCACAATAACTCTCGAACGGAATGAGCTAGGTAGTTGAAATTTTCAGAGTAGGTTAGGGAGATGAATATCTCGGTTAAGTTCTTTATTGGGCAAAATTGGCCAGATTTAATTCGATTTCTTCCATGGTGCAGTTCTCATTCTCATGATTGCTCATTTAATCTTGATAAATAAACTATTATTTGAATTGAATTTCCTTTATGATGCAGCGCTATCATATGTATACATTGATATAATTCCCAACTCAGAGAAACCAATACTTTCGGAGATATAATTTGTCTGTTTGAACTAGAGCGCCAGAAAGCTCCTGTCCACAGGGCTTGAACCCATTTTTTTTTGTTACTCCGAAACCACCGGACCAATTTTGCCAATAACGAACTTATTTGAGATATTTATCTCCAAAACCTGCTCTGAAAATTTCAACTGTCTAGCTCATTCCGTTCGAGAGTAATGGTGGTTACGGTCTGCCGGACGGCCGGACTGAATCGATTTTGACCACGGATTCTTAATCAGTGAGTCGAACCAAATCGTTCAAGACCATTTTCAGCCAAAAGTTCGAAAATTACAGATAATTGGGCAAATTGATAACGAGATTGATAAGCACTCTGTTACGAGGAACAGGAGCGCCAAAAATCGGAGAAATACTAAAGACGCAGTATAGTACCTATCACTGTATAGTACCTCATATCAAAAAATGTGGGAAAGCCCTGTGGACAGGAGTTTTGGCGCTCTTGTTCAAACTTTGACAAATCATATCTCCGAAAGTACTGGTTCCTCAGAGTTTGGGAATGATATTGATGGATTCTTATGCATCATAAAAGGAATTCATTCAAAACAAGACTGCCAAAATTATTCATTAGGAACCACGAACTTATCCGAGACATTCATTCTTCAAATCGACTCTGAAAATTATATTATATCAATTGAAGCTTAGCCAGTCTTCCAGTTTTGTTTTTAATGAAGATATTCTGAACCCAATCTGATTAACTTACCAAAGTATATATTTCCATTATCATATGGATTATCCACGGGCATTGAAATATTACCAAAAAGTATAATATTATATTATAAGCCTCATAATTCAACGATAGCTAAAATGAATTTGAAATGCTTCTTATAGTAAAATAAGATGACATGTAAGAGTATGAAAACATAGAAGTACGATTTATTATATAGATCGTATATATATAGATACGATTACAGCATTCTATGAAATCATAGAATCACGATTAAATATTGAAATTTTGAAAAATCCCTTTAACGATTTAGTTTATGAAGGCAATAGGAAAGGAGAACATAATGGAATCATGAAAAGAAATTACTGTTCGTTGACCACTGAGGTTAATATTACCTTTTACTTCCGTAAGTTGTGAGACATGTACCTATACAGGGTCTTTCACGAGGAACCTCACCCATATTTATACGGGAAACTACTGAACGTATTTTCATGAAATTCAGCACTTATAAGTATTTCACGATGCTGATGAAATCTAAAATATTTTCAAGGCATTTTCAGGGGGTGAAAAAATCGCTTTCAAAGTTAGGGATGACAAAATCGTGAAAAATCAATTTTTTCAAATTAGAACCCCATTTTTTATGGCAGATATTGAATCTACGTTAAAAAATAATGTGAGTGTATGCATCACACCCTTGCCCTAAAATGGATATTTTCTGAGTTATTCACAAAAAACTGTTTTTCGTCTTGAATTTTCAGCTATTTCTTTTCCCTTCACGCCAAAAAGATGAAATTTTCAGGAACTGTTATTTGAACCATGCTGTAGATTTTTCACCCCTTCTTGAAACCGACTTCAAGTTACTATTAGGAGAACCATGGCAAACTCTCGCAGTTATAACTAGAGAAGATGCTCAAAGTTTTGACCGTTAATTTCTAGACATTTATTTATACGTCTCAGGAATGCTTCGTGCGTTGCTCTTCATATTTCATCGGGAGGAAGAGATCTGCAAAAGTGTTTAAAAACCAAATTGAGTTTCAAAACTATGAATCTAAAAATCTAAACAAACCTGAACGCATTTCTGACTCGTTTTATGCAGTCCTCTTTATCAGTCAGGGGAGTTGAGTAGACAATATTTTTTATCCTACCCCAAACATAATAGTCTAAAGGAGTTAAATCGGGAGAACGTGGTGGCCAAAGATGTGGACCATTGTTCGCCAACCATCGATCTTCAAATATCCTGTAGAGGATATTTGACACATTGAGTGAATTGTGTGGAGGCGCGCCATCTTGTTGATACCATAAGTCATTATGGTTCTGTACTAGCGGCTCAATTATTTGAGTCAATATGTCAGAATATCTATCTCCTAAGGGAGAACATCGAGAATTGCATTATTTTTGATGGCGCAAAAAACATTGAAACTCCAGGTCTCTTGAAAGTTCCATTGTCTGAAGTGGTGGTTGTTCTCTTCATCCCAATAATGACTGTTATGCCTATTGAAAGAACCATTCTTTGTGAATTTAGATTCATCTGTCCAAATTATACAGTCCAAAAAGTTTTCATTCTCTTGAAATCGAATCATCATAGCTTCGCAAAACTCTGTTCTCCTGACGAAATCAGTTTCCTTCAAATGCTGTACCCTATTGAATTTATATGGGTGCATTTTATGTTTTTTTAATATTCTCCAAACACTCGATTGAGATAATCCCAGATCAATCTCGGCATCTTTGAGAGAATTTTGAGGATTCACACTAAAATATGCAAGAACTGTAATTTCGTTGTTCTCATCTTCTACTACACTTTTTTCTCTGTGTATAGTTTTCTTAACGAAAGATCCGACATTTCTCAAGTTTGTCATGGTTCTGTTAATGGTATCTCTCGTTGGTCTGGGTCGGTCAGGAAACCTCTCAATGAACAGTCGAATCGTTCTATCTACAACTTTATTACATTCTCCATGAAGTAGAATGAGATTTAAATAATCTTCATTGGTAAAATTAGGCATAGTGATCGATTTTATAACTTAATACGAATTATCACCAAATTTATAGTAAACACAAAATACTACTGAATTATTATTATTATTATTATTATTATTATACTGATCCTCCTGGGTCAATAAAGAGGAATTTGGCAGATGTAATTAATGATATCTATCATTAAAAAAAAAGAATGTAAAACATGGTAAGTTTTTGCATATGGTTCATAAGGAATTATTTATTTATCACTGGAGAGAAAACCGATGGCCGAATAGTTGAAATAAAGAGGTTTCCGATACAAATTCGAATCAAAATTCGCCATCTATTTAGGAACAACCTGTAACTTTTTTCTCTTGCATATTAGGGTAGTAAAATCTAAAACATGGTTTAAGTAACAGTTCCTGAAAATTTCATCTTTTTGGCGTGAAGGGAAAAGAAATAGCTGAAAATTCAAGACGAAATACAGTTTTTTGTGAATAACTCAGAAAATATCCACTTTAGGGCAAGGGTGTGATGCATACACTCACATTATTTTTTAACGTAGATTAAATATCTGCCATAAAAAATGGGGTTCTAATTTGAAAAAATTGATTTTTCACGATTTTGTCATCCCTAACTTTGAAAGCGATTTTTTCACCCCCTGTATCATGAATCGCGATTTCGATTTTTAAAGTGGATACATCAATCTTACATCTTGAAAAATCCCAAAAATGAAAATTTTCCATCCAAAAACCTCGAAGTTATTCTTGTTTCAGCGGAGCTCTGTTTTCGATTTTTTTTTCGAATTTTCCCGCTCAGAGAGAATTTTCCAACCAAAACTGAAAAATGTTACATCAAAATAACTTGAAATTTTCTAAGGAATCTATTTCTGCAATACAAAAAAGGTGTTCTAATTTGAAAAACGGAAGTTGACGTCATTTCCGGAAAAACCGGAGGTGCTCATGCCTTGAAAATATTTTAGATTTCATCAGCATCGTGAAATACTTTGTGACGCCCTTTCTTGCGTACTACGTACGATAGAAGCGGTTTCTCGGGCGCCACCTTGATTATAGTGGTGAGGTCCACTATACGGACTTGGCACGGTTCTTCGGAGCCAGGTACCCAGGATAGCTTCACAGCCAGAGACGGTAATTCCAGGGGTCACGCCTCTGTGTCATACTGGGGAACTAAACTATACTTCTCAGGTAATCAAACTACGAGTTAGCTATATACATCTATTTACACTATTTACAAGTTGCTTCTATCTACGGTGATTAATGAAGAGAAAATACAGTGATCTTTGGTCTTGCGAAGGAGAGGTGATGTCATGACTAAAGCAGTGAATACGGAAACGGTTAAACGGTGCTTTCGGTAGAGAAGTTACGGTAGGAGAGGGGAGGGTACGGAAAACGGGGGGGTCGGCAAACGGTGATGCAGCGAGCTTTTGTGCATGATTAATGGTGTGTAACAGTTAAAAGCTACAGGCTAATCTACAAATAACAAACGGATAAGTATAAAGATTAATGCAAACTAAGTGATGAGTGATGTACGGTGGAGTGGGGAGTCTTCACTATTTCGGGTTTCGCGGCCATTAATTCGGGTTAAGTCGGACTTCACGGCCATTATTTTATTAATTCGGACGTTGCGGCTAGTAATTCACGGAAACTATTTATTATCGCGCACTTCGGAGACTCTCTGGTCGGTTAATTTACGACTAGTGCTCAATGCTGTTTGCTACGGTCCTCCCTTAACACGAAAGGTGCCAGAAGGCACTCCGCACAAGGCATGCGCTGTGGTGACCTCGGTAACAGGTCACTCACCCAGCATCCCTGCCTCGGTCAATGGGTGGACACCTTTAAGTAGCTGCGTTCAAAGCATTCCGGCACTATATTCAATATTACTCACAACACGGACCGGCTCACGGATTTCACCTTGGGCGACCGCTGACTGAGAGCATCGCAAGAATGTACGGTCGTTAATTTGAAACAGACCGCTCACTCCAGAGACACCACCATCCATCGGACAACCCTCGGTGTTTCTACGGTTGTCCCGGAATTCCAGCACAACGTGGCAACGTTAATTTGAAACAGTTCCCACGCATACTGTCTTCCCGAAAACTCCCGGTTGACGCACTCCCGAATTACGGATTCCACGTTAGGTGGCCGCTGACTGGCAGCATCGCAAGAATGTACGGTCGCTAATTTGAAACAGACCGCTCACTCCAGAGACACCACCACCCATCGGACAACCCTCGGTGTTTCTACGGTTGTCCCGGAATTCCAGCACAACGTGGCAACGTTAATTTGAAACAGTTCCCACGCATACTGTCTTTCCGAGAACTACCGGTTGACGCACTCCCGAATTACGGATTCCACGTTAGGTGGCCGCTGACTGGCAGCATCGCAAGAATGTACGGTCGCTAATTTGAAACAGACCGCTCACTCCAGAGACACCACCACCCATCGGACAACCCTCGGTGTTTCTACGGTTGTCCCGGAATTCCAGCACAACGTGGCAACGTTAATTTGAAACAGTTCCCACGCACACTGTCTTTCCGAGAACTACCGGTTGACGCACTCCCGAATTACGGATTCCACGTTAGGTGGCCGCTGACTGGCAGCATCGCAAGAATGTACGGTCGCTAATTTGAAACAGACCGCTCACTCCAGAGACACCACCACCCATCGGACAACCCTCGGTGTTTCTACGGTTGTCCCGGAATTCCAGCACAACGTGGCAACGTTAATTTGAAACAGTTCCCACGCATACTGTCCTTCCGAGAACTACCGGTTGACGCACTCCCGCCACGGTGTACTTACTCACTCGGTTGGCCTGGCACTACACACTGGACCCGGTACTCCCACTCCACCTCCATCGCTTCACTTACTTACTGCGGTATCGGTTCTGCTCACGGCTGCACGGTTAGCGCGACTCCCTGAACTACGGTGGGACTGTGTGTTATATAGGATTCGGTCGGCTTTCTTCGACGCGACTCGGTTACTCTGCGCGTAAATTAATTGATTTCGCTAGCTTGTGCTGACAACGGAACTATTGGAAACTAGTAACAAGCATAATATTTGCAAAATAAATGTGCTTTGTTACACACCCCTCCTTCTTCGGTAAGAAAGAGCTAACAGAGTTGGCTCTTTCTTTTTGCCTTCTCTCGGTATAATTTAATAAAAAAAAATTCTGAATATAACAATTCAAGGAACACAATTCAAGTAAGTCCTTAACTAAAAATTACAAAATTCATTTCAAAATAACTCAAAATATTTCTGGAGCTTGATAGCAGGATACGGATCGGTTGCGACCACAGGACGCCGTGTGGTCGAGGCCTCCGCTTCACTCGCTTGTTTTCGAGACTTACTCGGTCCAGGTAACGTAACCATTTATGGCCACTTTCAGTATGTCGCATTGCGTGGCTTGGTTTCTGAAAAGAATACCTCGGTTTGGTCTTGGTACGGTTTCAGGTCCTTGATATGGATTCGCCTGAGCTTTTTCCCGCTACTGTGGATAAGGTCGTACACGACTGGGGAGATTACTCGGTGTATAGTGTAGGGACCCGAAAACTTGGGAGCCAATTTGGAAGCGAAGTCTTTCGCTGCATTTGATAACTGATGCTCGCGCTTCATTACCGTATCCCCCACATGACATCTCCACTCGCGTCGCCTTAGATTGTAATAGTGGCTCTGTCGCTCATATGCCCGCGCTAGTCGGATTCGGACAATGCGGAAGGTGTCCTGAAGCTGTTTCAGTCTATCACTTCGACAATTTGCGTCGATAGGATCGTGGGTGCTGTCGGTATCGGTGTTCTCTTCCACAGTTCGGTGTAGCGCATTCGGTAGTTCAAATTCTCGTCCAAAATTCAAAAAGGCTGGGGTGTATCCCGTGGATTCCTGCTTGGCGGTATTTATGGCCATCGTGAATTCATGTATGTTTTGGTCCCACTTCTTGTGATTGTTTTCACAAAATTGGGCGGCCATGGTCTTGATTACTCTATTTGCCCTCTCTACTGGGTTACTTTGTGGTGTGTAGGCCGGTGTGAAGCGATGTTGTACTCCGAAGTCTTCTAATAAGGTGCGGAAAATCCGGCTACTGAATTGAGTGCCTTGGTCGGTAGTTATGGTGCGTGGACATCCAAAGCGGGATATTATCTCCTCTAATAGGGCTTGGGATACTACGTTGGCGGTGGCTTTTCTAATTGGCTTGCAGGCCGTCCATTTTGTGAAGCGGTCATGGAATACGATCAAGTAAAGATTCCCTTTTGATGATCTCGGTAATGGGCCTACTAGGTCCACGCTAACAGACTCCCATGGTTGTCGGACGGGGTTGGGTTGCATGGTACCTGGTGTCTTCCGTTGGGAGACTTTATACTTCTGACATTGTTGGCATCCTCGGACGTATTTGCTTATGTCTCTGAACATATGTGGCCAATAATATCGAAGAGCGATCCGTGCGATAGTCTTGGTCAGTCCTAGGTGGCCTGCGGATGGTGCGTCGTGGTTCTCCAGAAGTATTGTAGATCGAAATTTGGTCGGTACACACAGCTTCCAAGGGTCACAGTATTCTTCATCCTTGAGATCCCCGTAATCCCAGAAGTGTCGGAATAATTTTCCATCCCTGATGGAGTAGTCCGGGTAGTTCTTCGGATTTCTCTGAACCTCTTGCATTTTAGCCGTGTACCAGGTGCATTCGGTATCTCGTAGTTCGGTGGTGGTGATAGCAGCGGTATCGGATAGCGGTTCTCGGGATAGCGTGTCGGCTACACGGTTCAGGACCCCTTTTCTATATTTTATCGAAAAGTCAAACTGCTGTAGGAAGAGGCTCCAGCGAGCTAGCCTGCCACCAGGGCTCTTAATTGAGTGGAGCCAGGTCAGACTTTGATGATCGGTTGTAACGGTAAACCTGTATCCTTCGAGGTAAGGTCGCATCTTCTCTATTCCCCAGACAATAGCCAAACATTCCTTTTCCGTTACGGAGTAGTTCTTTTCGGCGGGTTGTAATGTTCTGCTCGCATATGCTATTATATGGTCGTCTCCATCTTGGCGTTGTAATAGTGCTACTCCTAACCCCTGTTCTGAGGCGTCAGTCTGGAGCTCGAACGGTATGGAGAAATCTGGACAGGCAAGTACGGGTGCCTTTGTTAACAAGGTCTTCAAACCGTCAAACGCGGTTTGTTGTTCTTCCATCCAACGCCATCGCTTACCTTTCTTGAGGAGGCCGGTTAGAGGCGAAGCGATCTGGGAGAAGTTTGGTATGAAACGCCGGTACCAGGAGCATATCCCCAAAAAGCGGCGTAAAGCTCGTACTGTTGTGGGCTCCTTTAGTTCCGTTATGGCTCGGACTTTGTCGGGATCGGTGCGAATACCATCCGCGGTTACTTCGTGTCCCAGGTATTTGAGGGTTTGCTTGGCAAACTCACACTTTTCGGGGTTGAGCTGAAGATTTGCGGCTCGGAGTCTTCGGAAAACTTCTTGAAGATTATCCAGGTGCTCATCGAATGTCTTACCGAGAATGATAATGTCATCTAGATAGGCGAATGCTCTTGGCTCCATGTCTGGACCGATAATGCTGTCCAGTAGGCGCTGGAAAATGGCCGGAGCTGAGTGTAATCCGAACGGCATCACCCGAAACTGGAATAATCCTCGAGAGGGCACAGTGAAGGCGGTGATTGGTTTACTTTCCGGTGAGAGCGGAATCTGCCAGTATCCCTGCTTCAGGTCTATGCTGGATATGTAGCGGGCCTCGCGGAGACGGTCCAGAATGGCGGATATGTATGGTAATGGGTATGCATCCTTACGGGTTACTTCATTGACTTTCCGGAAGTCAATGCAAAACCGTGGCTTTCCATCCTTCTTCTGGACGACTACTACTGGGCTGCTCCATGGGCTGGTTGACGGTTCTATGATGTTTTCCTGGAGCATTTTGTCCACCTCCTCGTTTATTATTTGTTGCATCCTTGGATTCTGAGGCCGATACCGTTGTTTGACAGGTTCTTTCTGTAGTAGTTGAATGCGGTGCTCCGTATGAGGTGTGGTTCCTTTGACTGCTCTGAATTTGGGCAGCTCTTCTGCTAAGAAGGCATCAAGGCGGGCTTGTTCCGTCGGTGTCAGCTTCAAGGGAGTGTTTTGTCCCAGCTGAATGTTGCATACGGCGTTGGGCTCGCAGGCAAGGTTGCCAGCTGGTGTTTTCGGTCGGAGAGCTACGGTTGATCCGGAAATTTCGGCTATCAGGTCTTGAGTCTGTAGAAAGTCCATCCCTAGAATCAGATCTGAGGTTAGCCGAGGTAAATGGAGGCACTTGAGGCTACAGTTGACGATCCCGGTCTTGATGTGGACAGTGTAGGCCTGGTGAATTTCAATAGTCGTGCCGTCCGCTAGATTGGCCTCCCATCGGTTGCTCGTGTGTTGCCGTAGTCGGTGTTTTCGGCACAGTCTGGCAACGTTGTCGCCCATATAAGATTTGCAGGCTTCAGTGTCCAAAAGGGCTCGGAATGGCTTACCAAAGATCTTGATCGGAATATGAGGTCGGATATCTTTCTCTGGTATCGAGGCTTGGAAAGTGTGGATCTGGTGAGGCCTCGAGACTTGCCGGATCCTCTCTAGTTTCCCTGGTTGCGGCATTGGCAGTCCCGGCTCATGACTCCCCGCTTGCCACATCTGGAGCAGAATAGGACTGGTGCTGCGGTGCATTCGGTTCGTACGTGGCCGGTCTGGCCACATCTCCAGCACTGTAGGGGCGGCCTCGGGTTTTGTGGTAGCCTAGGTTGGCTGGGGGATGGCCGTAGTTGGCTGGTGACTGGCCGCTGTGGTAGTGGGACTGGATTTGGGTCCGGTCGAGTTGGCATTGGAACAGCCCGAGGTTGGTATCGGGTTTCCTTGAATAGGGCTTCTACTCCTCGTACCTCTTTCAGAAAGGTCTGGAGGTCCTTGATATCTTGTCCCCATAAGGTCTGTCTGTATTCCGGTAGTAGATTTTGTCTCAACCGGGCCAATTCCTGCTCCGGACTGTTTCTCCCTTGGCGGCGCATCAAGGTTTGCAGGTCGGTGATGTACGTGGTAATGTCCTCGGTAGGCCTTTGTCGACGCTGGCTGATCTCGGCTTCCAGCGTTGCGTGGTAGTTGGTAGGAAAGAAGAACGTCTGGAATGCTTCGTGAAATTCTTCCCAGGTTTGCCAGGAATGCTTGTTGTTTCGGTACCATAGCGCAGCTGCTCCAGTTAATACCATCGGGATTGCGACCAGGAGGTTGTCGTGTCGTGCTCCTAGTTGGGAACGGACGTCTTCCAACTGCTCTAGGAAGGTGACAGGATCGGACCTCCCATCGAACTTGATTCCAGCACGGCTCAAATCCACCGGTTCTATCTTTGTCTGAGAAGCTGGTAGTCCGGGTGGCACTGCGAAGCTGGGCGGTGGCACGGTCATCGGATTTGGTGTAGCTTGGCCATTCTTAAAGAAGTTGGCCAATCGACGTTTCTTCTCGTCTACGGTTCCGGCGGTGGAGAGCTTGAAGTGCATTAGCTCCTTGTCCAGGTCTTCCTTCCTCAGTTTATAAATCCAGCTGGTTCTCAGGTCGGTTGTAGCAAGGTCGGTGAAGTCGGTCGGGTTGTTCTTTGGATCGGTTGCCAATTCATCTTCGGCTTGGTCGGGTTTACAAATCTCCAGCTTCTTCATGGTGATTCTTGGTCTGCTGTCACGATTCACAATATACTCACTATAACGGTTTTAGTTACCTCTTGATGCGGTTTGATCACTTCGGTCGATGTGTACTGGTCAACGGTTCACGTTCTTCTCTTCTGGTGGTCATGGAGCTCCCTTATATATCCATTCGTCTTGCAGGTCGGGTGGTAGGGTATCTGCCCTTCCACTGATGTTATGAATCGGCGCAACTCGGTACAGTTCGGTCAGCTTGATCCAGCTCGGTCCTCTTCGGTACGGTTACTCAGGATTCGTTCCGGTTTCTGTCGGCTGCTTTTCTGACGTGGATATTTCGGGTATTCGGAACACAGTAGTATTTTCAGGGTCCCTGCTCGGGCGCCATTTTGTGACGCCCTTTCTTGCGTACTACGTACGATAGAAGCGGTTTCTCGGGCGCCACCTTGATTATAGTGGTGAGGTCCACTATACGGACCTGGCACGGTTCTTCGGAGCCAGGTACCCAGGATAGCTTCACAGCCAGAGACGGTAATTCCAGGGGTCACGCCTCTGTGTCATACTGGGGAACTAAACTATACTTCTCAGGTAATCAAACTACGAGTTAGCTATATACATCTATTTACACTATTTACAAGTTGCTTCTATCTACGGTGATTAATGAAGAGAAAATACAGTGATCTTTGGTCTTGCGAAGGAGAGGTGATGTCATGACTAAAGCAGTGAATACGGAAACGGTTAAACGGTGCTTTCGGTAGAGAAGTTACGGTAGGAGAGGGGAGGGTACGGAAAACGGGGGGGTCGGCAAACGGTGATGCAGCGAGCTTTTGTGCATGATTAATGGTGTGTAACAGTTAAAAGCTACAGGCTAATCTACAAATAACAAACGGATAAGTATAAAGATTAATGCAAACTAAGTGATGAGTGATGTACGGTGGAGTGGGGAGTCTTCACTATTTCGGGTTTCGCGGCCATTAATTCGGGTTAAGTCGGACTTCACGGCCATTATTTTATTAATTCGGACGTTGCGGCTAGTAATTCACGGAAACTATTTATTATCGCGCACTTCGGAGACTCTCTGGTCGGTTAATTTACGACTAGTGCTCAATGCTGTTTGCTACGGTCCTCCCTTAACACGAAAGGTGCCAGAAGGCACTCCGCACAAGGCATGCGCTGTGGTGACCTCGGTAACAGGTCACTCACCCAGCATCCCTGTCTCGGTCAATGGGTGGACACCTTTAAGTAGCTGCGTTCAAAGCATTCCGGCACTATATTCAATATTACTCACAACACGGACCGGCTCACGGATTTCACCTTGGGCGACCGCTGACTGAGAGCATCGCAAGAATGTACGGTCGTTAATTTGAAACAGACCGCTCACTCCAGAGACACCACCATCCATCGGACAACCCTCGGTGTTTCTACGGTTGTCCCGGAATTCCAGCACAACGTGGCAACGTTAATTTGAAACAGTTCCCACGCATACTGTCTTCCCGAAAACTCCCGGTTGACGCACTCCCGAATTACGAATTCCACGTTAGGTGGCCGCTGACTGGCAGCATCGCAAGAATGTACGGTCGCTAATTTGAAACAGACCGCTCACTCCAGAGACACCACCACCCATCGGACAACCCTCGGTGTTTCTACGGTTGTCCCGGAATTCCAGCACAACGTGGCAACGTTAATTTGAAACAGTTCCCACGCATACTGTCTTTCCGAGAACTACCGGTTGACGCACTCCCGAATTACGGATTCCACGTTAGGTGGCCGCTGACTGGCAGCATCGCAAGAATGTACGGTCGCTAATTTGAAACAGACCGCTCACTCCAGAGACACCACCACCCATCGGACAACCCTCGGTGTTTCTACGGTTGTCCCGGAATTCCAGCACAACGTGGCAACGTTAATTTGAAACAGTTCCCACGCATACTGTCTTTCCGAGAACTACCGGTTGACGCACTCCCGAATTACGGATTCCACGTTAGGTGGCCGCTGACTGGCAGCATCGCAAGAATGTACGGTCGCTAATTTGAAACAGACCGCTCACTCCAGAGACACCACCACCCATCGGACAACCCTCGGTGTTTCTACGGTTGTCCCGGAATTCCAGCACAACGTGGCAACGTTAATTTGAAACAGTTCCCACGCATACTGTCTTTCCGAGAACTACCGGTTGACGCACTCCCGAATTACGGATTCCACGTTAGGTGGCCGCTGACTGGCAGCATCGCAAGAATGTACGGTCGCTAATTTGAAACAGACCGCTCACTCCAGAGACACCACCACCCATCGGACAACCCTCGGTGTTTCTACGGTTGTCCCGGAATTCCAGCACAACGTGGCAACGTTAATTTGAAACAGTTCCCACGCATACTGTCTTTCCGAGAACTACCGGTTGACGCACTCCCGAATTACGGATTCCACGTTAGGTGGCCGCTGACTGGCAGCATCGCAAGAATGTACGGTCGCTAATTTGAAACAGACCGCTCACTCCAGAGACACCACCACCCATCGGACAACCCTCGGTGTTTCTACGGTTGTCCCGGAATTCCAGCACAACGTGGCAACGTTAATTTGAAACAGTTCCCACGCATACTGTCCTTCCGAGAACTACCGGTTGACGCACTCCCGCCACGGTGTACTTACTCACTCGGTTGGCCTGGCACTACACACTGGACCCGGTACTCCCACTCCACCTCCATCGCTTCACTTACTTACTGCGGTCAGAGACAACAAAGAGACGCCTAACTCCCCACTAAATTTTATCCCATGTTTTGCATCCTTGTCTTGCATGAGCAAAGGGAAAAGTAGATGGCGCTAGCGTTACTTTACGGGTGCATTGCGCGGGAATTTCAAATTAGTGATGGATTTACTTCCATTTTATTTAGTGTTAAGGTTTTGAATACTTGAAAGCAATTCCGCGCAACCATGAAATTGAAATTAAAATTTTTGCCTTGTCGATTCCTGTAATTGCTCTAATGAATGCGACATAAATAATGCGGCGAAAATCGTAATAAAATTGAATTGGAAATATGAACAAGCTATTGATATGGCTGCGCGTAAATGCTTCCATAAAAATGAAAATACGACTTGTAAATGGAGATTTAAGTTTTAATGAAATTTTGATAGAAATGCGTATGACAACTAACATATATACAAACCACTAACATATATACAAACAACTAACATATATACAAACAAATAACATATATACAAACAAATAACATATGAACAATGTGGTATACAGTAGTGGTACAGTCTAAAAAATATCTACTCCTTATTCTTTCTCCAGAACCGAATTCTAAGAAGAATCTGCTTTTGAAAACAAAAAAAATCAGACTGAATGAAACTTATTATATAGGTACTTATATAATATACCTGTGATATCATTTGGGCTATCTGAGTCCACTAGCACTTCAATACATTCTTCGGAGACAATAACTCTGCTTTCTTCACATTCTTCATGCATTGCAGAAGTTGAAGGAAGTGAAATGGAAATTTAAGTTTTAATGAAATTTTGATAGAAATGCTTATGACAACTAACATATATACAAACAACTAACATATATACAAACAACTAACATATATACAAACAACTAACATATATACAAACAACTAACATATATACAAACAAATAACATATGAACAATGTGGTGTACAGTAGTGGTACAGTCTAAAAAATATCTACATATTTTACATTTACATACAATCTTACATATTTCTGAATTTTCTAATTTTTTTTGACTGCACTTTTTCCTTTCTCATTTCTCTAAACTTCTGGTTTTCTCTCTTAACCCACCAGCCTATGCCAATATTGAATAGTGATTGTAATATAATGGCTTCTACCTCCTTCGCATGATGCTCACATTTCAACCATTTAAAATCAATATTATCTTTTAAGAATTTAGTGGCATGACAAGGGAGGTCAGAAATATTTGATCTATCGATCAAAAAATTCTCGAGGGATGTTATTCCATGTGCAATACATATTGTAAAAACTGTACTCGGATACATCAAATTCTTTTTATCATCTACCCATTCCTTGTTCCAGATAAATATGTTGTGAGGATCCAATTCATCTGATGATAGTACAGAAGAACAGTCTTCACATTTGAATCTTCTGTATATTCCTTTCAAAATAAATCCCGCAACATATGCCACCGAAAAGGTTCCTGTACTTCCACGAATTACATCTGATTCAATTTTGGACACTGTCTCCTCTGTAGACTCTTCTGGCATTGAATGAACAGGATCTGTATCTTCTAGATTCATTGATACCTCTACTTGTTCCTTCGCCAGAAATGACTTGAGATTACTGAGTAGAACATTATTGTCCTTCTCACAATTTGTTGCAGTGGTGGAGTGAATCAAATTATTTAAAATCTGTGCCTTTAAACTACCAACAAATTGAAAAGCCGTAGGATTATCGTTGCATCCAGATCCGAATCTGATGCAGCCAAATAGATTCTCTAAAGGATCCTGATTTAGAGATCTCGGACGCAAAACTTTGAATTCATTAGTTCGGAGATATGCCCAAATTCCTCTTATAGCATTGAGTGAAGTTAACCAGCCAATTTGAGATGGTGGTTTTCCTTCTTTCACCTGACCACTTGTAGATATTCTCTTGAATTTCCAAGCTTTCACCATCTGGAACGCTTTTGTCCAATATTCAACATGAGGAGAGTTTTCTTGAACGTTGCATTTCAACTCCTTTCCAGAATGGTTGGTGTTCCCATTGAAGCTATCGAACAACGTATCAACTTCCATGAGGAATTCGGCTGTGCCAATACACTCCTGTTGCATTACTCCTAAAAATAAAGAGTTGAAAAAACTGAAAATTTAATTTTAAATCAAGCTTACCATTCCGTATCATGGAGTATAAATATGCGGACACCGTTCTACTCATTACTTGTGCAGCAATATTGACCTTCATGGCATATTTCATAATCGGATTGAAGAAATGATCTTTTAATTTATGAAGGGACCTGAAAACATAAGGCGATGCCTTGTCATGCTCATAGGCCCAGCGAACATGGGAAAATTTGGCCTCCATAGTTGTATTTTCTTCTCCGATTTTGACGTTCATGAATACATTGTATTTCCTAAATAACGAATATGTGCGCTTTAGTAAATGTGGGGGATCGTACATGGCAAAAATTTTCTTGCCTTCATGTAAAAAATATGGTTTCTCCACATTTACCCCCAATTCTTTTAAGCATTTCACATTATTGACACCCATATCGCAGACAGTTCCGACAATGTTCAATTTTGCTACATTGGTAGCAGCTTCCAATACTTTGAACAAACAATTCCTCAGTATGTCAGAACTGCAACTCTTGTGTGTGAAGAAGTACGCAAGAGGTTGCTTCCATTTTCGGTTTAGTCCCACTAGCATGAAAACTAGAGCTTTTCTAGCAGCCACTTTTCCGCTTTGATCTTCACCAAAATCCTCGAAACCAATTATTTTCTTCCTGCCTTTATCATAATAAAGGTTCTCCTTCATATCCATTTCATCAAAAAGTAATATAGAATAGCGATCCAGGTCCTCTGTTAAATTTTCATTTATGTGTTCAAAGATTTTTGTGGTTATCCCAGCATTGAAGGGTACTGTTTTCAACAAATTTAAAATAGTGTTTCTTGATGGAAGGGCTACAAAAGAACTCAACAATTTGTAGCATCTTGGACTTTTTTTAAACAATAATAGAGACATAATCTTGTCATCTATGGTCCATCTTCTGCCTCTTGCATCCTTGATTTTGGAACATCTTATCTGGGATATCAAAAAATTCCAAGTTGTTTCAGACATGTTATTATGAAGGCTTTGAACTTCTGGGGTGTCAGACAGCTCTAAAAGACCTTTCAAAGTTATAGATTTTTGTCGACACTGTTTTTTAATTTTACGTAGTTGGTTCTCTTTTTGTTTGATAATCTTCACCAATTTTTTTTTCCTTGGGGAAGTGTCACTTGTAGAAAAGTTTTCGATATTTCTAAAAATTCTGCCTTTTCTTTTGGGTGTTTGTGGCAGATCCAACTCCATATTAGGATTGCATTCTATACCTATAAACAATGTAAATTTTAATTTTCATGTGTCTAACAATATTTGAAAATATTAAATTCCATGATTTTACAATATACTGGATACATCATGATGTGGAAAATTAAATTCAACAAAAAAAATCAGACTGAATGAAACTTATTATATACTTATATAATATACCTGTGATATCATTTGGGCTATCTGAGTCCACTAGCACTTCAATACATTCTTCAGAGACAACAACTCTGCTTTCTTCACATTCTTCATGCATTGCAGAAGTTGAAGGAAGTGAAATATCGAAGAATTGCATTGGAACTGCATATCTATGCAATTTATGATTTATCGAATCAGTGTATGACTCCGAGGAGAAATGTTTAGAGCATATTCTATAATTTCGGATGTCCTCTAAAACGAATTTCATCCCCAGTTGTTCTTGCCAAATTTTTGACCTGCAAATTTAAATATCATATTATTTGAACCTTACTCACTGATATAAATATTTTCAACTTACCTGTCTGAATTTGTTGGAAAATAATGCATTTTTGTAACTTCGCTTTCTCCAGCCCCACAAACAAAACATTTAACCATATTGAAATTTCTAAACAAATACCCTAATATAAATAACACTGAAATTTTCCAACTCGGCTGACGCACGTGGGATTGATTTCTAGGTTGCCAAAATTATCGAGCACGTGGACTGAAAATCATTTGTGCAGCATTTGAGCCATAGATGAAAAAGGAAAGAAGTAGTTCTTTTTCATAGAATAACAATATTTATTTTCTAGTTTGGCAACCTCCACAAAAGTGTAAGCAGCGCCTCTATGTTTCGCTTCGTTCAGGCAAGACAAAGATAGCTTTATGCCAAATTGAATGATATAAAAAAGGACAGAAGAGAAAGTTACAATGGGACAAATTTAGTGAAGGAGTTTCACGTCTCTTTGTTGTCTCTGCTGCGGTATCGGTTCTGCTCACGGCTGCACGGTTAGCGCGACTCCCTGAACTACGGTGGGACTGTGTGTTATATAGGATTCGGTCGGCTTTCTTCGACGCGACTCGGTTACTCTGCGCGTAAATTAATTGATTTCGCTAGCTTGTGCTGACAACGGAACTATTGGAAACTAGTAACAAGCATAATATTTGCAAAATAAATGTGCTTTGTTACAACTTATAAGTGCTGAGTTTCATGAAAATACGTTCAGCAGTTTCCCGTATAAATATGGGTGAGGTTCCTCGTGAAAGACCCTGTATACTGGATTTTCATAATGTTGCTAGCAAAAAAATGCTGAAATATGGATCGACATTTGTATATCAAACATGTTTTCTTGAGTTAAGGTCTATAATACAGAAAAGAATGTGTGAGTGGTATGAACTATTAAATATTAAATAATGAAAAGAGGATAGTATTTTATTAATATATTTTGAATTAAAATAATTTGTTCGTCAGCTTCTACCTACTCAAAATATCAGGAATAAATGGACTATCTGCTATGATTGTCTCCAGCCTTGCTCTAGACATTTCGATGATATTTCGAGTTGTGAAAACTATGCACCGAGTGTAAGTTGCAACAACCCATTCCACAAGGTTGAATCATTGGAGATTGCTCATTTGATCTTGATAAATAAATGTAATTAACATTTTTGGAGCATTGAAGCATTGCAAATTGCTCTCTTTTTTAAATGATCATTTTTAAAGCATTTTTATGTAAACGACATTTTTTTTAAATTTAATTTCCTTCATGATGCAGTTCTATCATAAAAATCCATTGATATAATTCCCAACTCAGAAAACAATACTTTCGGAGATATAATTTGTCTGTTTGAACAAGAGCGCCAGAAAACTCCTGTCCACAAGGCTTGAACCAATTTTTTGTAGGACGCATAGTTTCCGAGATATCGCGAAAAAGAAGTTTGTACCCCTTTTTCCAAGATGGCGGCCAGGGGACAAGGGTGGTAATAACCCCTCAAACTTGGGGTTAAGCTTCTATTAACCCCCTAAAGATGTCCCAAAAATAAAATTTCGTCCTCTAAAAAATGCAATATTACATTTCAATGGACTAATTTTCAACTCAAAATTCTTGAATTATATTGAAGCAAAATTGTTCCTAAACTACCGAGCAAATAACAATGGGGTCCTGTTTGTGTATATTCCGTATAAAGACTTGTCATGGATGTCTCTCGTCTCTACTTACTCGTCATAATTCACATCTGCTCCCTTAATCTCACATATGGAAATGGCTGGAAAACTTGTGTTCCAGTTGAGATAAGTTGTTTCAGTCACAAAGCTGACCGCACTCGTATTAAATGCTTTATAAGATTCGTAAAAGTATATGAACATGCCATATATATTCAGCACCAGTACAGCCAACCAGAAAAATCTGAAAGTATGGATAAAATCTCCGTCAATATTTCGCCATGAATCGGTTACATGAAGATGCGTACACATTTATGCGATATTTTATGTAGGGAGATTTCGAATTTATTTCAACCAGCGTACCGCAGAATTAATTCTACAATCTATATGTATCTAGTTGCAGACAAATTCTACCTTCAGAGTTACATCCAAACCGCTTGGTGGATTTTGCCCGTTAACGAACTCGTCCGGGATATTAACGCTCCAAACCTGCCCTGCAAATTTCAATCCTCTAACTCTTTTCGTTCGAGAGTTACCGTGTTAACTGCTGGCCGGACAGAATCGATTTCGACAGCGGATTCTTGATCAGTTAGTCGTACCAAATCGTTTAAGACCATTTTCAGCCAAAAAATCGAAAATTACAGACATTCGGGCAAATTGATAAGCACTCTGTTCCGAGGAACAAGAGCGCCAAAAAGAAAAAACTATTTTAAGGATGAGGAGGGCTGTAACTCCGAAAGAGCGGGGCCTCGAATTCGAGGTCAAATTTCATTCTGTCCAACCGGCCGTTGTCATGATAACTTGAGAAAGGAGAAAGAGGGCGACTTGAAATTCTCAGGGTAGGTAGCGCGTCCGAATACGACGAACAACTTCGTTAATGAGCATAATCAGCCTAACGGTTTGCAAGTAATAATTTTGTCATGAATTTTTCAGAATCGTATCACTAGAAAATGAAATAAAAATTATTAGATATAAAATATTATTTATGTCATGATAACCTCAGAACGGAAACAGATAGCGTCTTGCAATTTTTAAGGTGGGTTATGCATCTGAATTCGACTTGAGTTTGTTAATAGGCATAATCGGCCAAACGATTTTAGAGTTATGCCCATCTGAAGTTTGATTGTTATTTCCTCAATAACTCAAAATATTCAAATCTCATCTAATTGAAACTCGGTGATTTTTTTCGTGAATATCGTATACTGGAGTTACTTGACGCGTAAATTTTTTCTTATTTCAATTCCAATAGAATACATATTATGTCAGAATTAAAAATTCCGTAATCATAGACTCTCAAGTCACTGAGATCTGTCATTGAAATTGTATGAATGAAGCAGAGAAAACAGTATACATATCGATTATCGATGCTAAATTCGAAATAAAGTGTCCAATAGAGGTGAATAGACAATATAACACGCTCGCAAAAGCTTCTGACTTCAAGTCAGTGTTTGAACCTATTTTTGTTGCATTAATTTCGGGACAACCTGTATAAGTATCGTGAACTGACCTGATTTTGAAAAATGATGTTCACAATTTGGTAGCATTTTGTTTAGCAAAGTGTCTAGAAAGAAAAGCAAAGAAGTCTATACATAATTAAAATGGTAAACTTTTCTGAATACAAATGTCAAAGAACTGTCACTTTTACAGAATTATAATTCCCAGTCGGAAGATCTCATGCTACTAAAAAACCGCCTATACTTATGAAACATTCAAAGCGTAATAACTTGGTGAATCACAGAAAAATGTATTTAAACACTGCAAAAATCATATCAATTTTGAGGAAATCACGTTAATGGTGAGAGTGTGACAGTAGTGTAAAAATTAAAAATTATTAAATTCGGTAAAATGATTTCCGGGAGAACTGGCGTTCATATACAACACATATCATATGTTTAAAAAGTCGATTTGAATAATTGAGTGGTTTTCATAGTCCAGTGTTTCTTTCAGGTACATTGCCGGGGTGGCAGTGCCCCCCCCCCCTCGGAGAAAAATTGAGAGCGCCTAATTAAGGAACAAAAATTTCACATATTCAAAGTGCCGAATGAGAAAGCAATCACGAGTTTAGAGAGGAATTCCGTCGAATTTAACTATTATAAAAAACCATCAACAATGACGATTCCTCTCATAAATATTCAAGTCCCTGCAATCTATTATCTTTACGAGTTTTTCGCGCTGATCGAGCTTTTCGGCGAGGTTGAGCTTGTCGCGGTACTATGATAAAAATGCCAAATAATGTTGTTATTATTGTTTTGTAATAGTGGGTTGTTTTGAAATATATATATTTATGCTTCCGATTTATTTTTCTTATTCTTAGTTATTCTTCAAACAATCCTACAAAGCATTCTCTAAACTATGTCGAATTCGTATGAAAAATGAAGAAAATATTTTTCAAAGGACAGGTGGAGTGTTCTTTTTCACATCTTTCAAAAACGCTTTAAGAAAGAATGGTAGATTAGAAAAACATGAGCATTCATCTGCTCGCACTACCAGTATTGAAATGGAAAAACTCAGAAAACAGGCATGGAAGAGACCAATTCATGCCCAAATTCTGTCAGAGAGCGATAGTCAAAAGGATTCGAATAGAAGAGGCTTAAAAATCCTTCTAAGAGGATTGTACTTTTCAGTAAAAGAAGAAATTGCTCATACCACAAAATATGAGAGTTTGATCGAAAATATTTTGGTGAATTTAAATGAGGATTTCAAGCAATGGACAAAGACCCTGAGTAATAGAACCAATTATAGAAGTAAGGATACAGCTTGTGAATTACTCACATGCATGGGTGAAGTTTTGAGAGATCGACTCAGGGATTCCCTGAAAAATAAGATGTTTTCCAGTTTAGCTGATGAAAGCACTTCTTTGAAGAATTAAATGGATTTAATTATAATGTTCAGAGTTGTCGAAAATAAAGTGCCCGTCGAACAGTTTCTGGCAATAGTAAAAATCCCCGATGGCAAGGCTATCGACGAAGAAATGACATCTCTTGGTCTTGTTTATGATAACCTTATAGCATTTGGTTTTGATGGAGCATCCAGTATGTCCGTAAATGGGGGTGGAGTAAGAAGAAAACTATCTGAAAAAGCCAAAAAAAGATGTGCTCTATATACAATTCCATGCGCATATATAAGCATTGGTTGCAGCTTTCTGCAGGAATAAAATAAAAAAGTAAAAAGTTGTTTAAAGTACTGAAGGAAATCTACAAACTGGTTCAGCAAGTCACCAAAAGAAGAAAATATTCTGCACGAAATTCAATCTGTTTTGAATGATCCCATTCTAAAAATCCCAGAATGCGTTAAAGTTAGCTGGTTGTCGCACTATAGAATAGTGAATGCTGTTTTCACAAGTCTGAAGTCCATTTTGATGGCTTGCGAATACACAAAAGGAAAGTGCAGATCAGGCATCGCTTGCAGGAGGCATTTTGCTTGAAATCAGAAACAAGAGTTTGATCGTCACCTGCCATGTGATGAATGAGGTGCTAAGTGCACTCTATTATCTCGGCAATGCTTTGCAAAGGAAAGACCAAAGTGAATCCGCTAATTACAACAACAAAATTGCATCTGAAAGACATTGCAAAGCAGTGCGGAGATGAGAGAAGTCCCTTACATAAAACCATAAATAAAAAAATCGATTAAATCGAATATGAAGTCGAAATTATTCAAGATGAGAAAGTTATTCAAACATTAAAGGTCTTGAAAACCTATTGTGACAGCGTAGTCAATGAAATATATGACCGGTTCAATAATAAATCGATTGAAGTTATGACTTTTTCAGGCAAATTTGAAACCTTCCAGTCGTTTATAACTCTTACAGAAGATGAAATCATGAAATTCAGTATCAAATTATTTTTCCCAATTTCTTCCTTTCATCGTTTTGAAAATTTCGTCTAGTTAATATTTTCCCAAAACGTTTGGATAATTTGCCCCCCCGGAACTTTGAATTGCCCCCTCGGAGAAAATTTCCTGAAAGAAACACTGTTTCATACTTTATGCTACTACGCCTCCCTATAATGTAATAAAATAATACAAACATATTTTTGGATGTTAAAAAAATAGTTAATACATTATCGCGTCTCCTTTTACGCTCTTGCGCGCCTGTCAGTTTGGAAAACGCTGATATAATTTACCTGCTAACAAAATGTCGATTCTCATCTGCGATGTATTTCACAGCGTGTATGTTGGCATTTTTACCATAAAATCTTAGTCTGGAGTTAATGGAACCCAACATAGCGAAGATATATTTCATCAAATGCCAATACCCGAAGAGAATTGAAATTGTTCTGTTTGTTCCAGCAATTAGGGGAATATTCTGCTATTCGGTTTATCTGTTCCATTAAGGCAGTGGGTACTAATGTGTTCAGTCATATGGATGTAAAAATGGAAATCGTTCTCACTAAAAGCTTTTTCCATTCGAACAATGTTGAATTGTATTCGTTAGCACAATAGAGCTGCAACGGTCAACTGAAATGTAAAAATATCCCATATTACCTTTTGAAGATTGCCGCTTTTCTATAGTCAACGCCTGAACATGACCTTACAGATCGAGTATTCCAGAAAAAAAATTGGTTCAAGCCCTCTGGACAGGAGCTTTCTAGCGCTCTTGTTCAAACAGACAAATTATATCTCCGAAAGTATTGCTTTCTCAGAGTTGAGAATTATATTGATGTATTCTTATGATAGAACTGCATCATAAAGGAAATTCAATTCAAATAATAGTTTATTTATCAAGATTAAATGAGCAATCTGAGAATGAGAACTGCACCATGAAAGAAATCAAATTAAAATACCTGAAATGAATTTGACTCTCTCTTATAGAACAGGATGACATATACGAGTATGAACACAGATCATATAATAATTCATAGTTAGAATAATTATAGTATTCTGTGAAAACATAGAAGTACGATTCATTATTGAAATTTCGAAAAAACATATCTCCGAAAGTATTAGCTTGTTCGAGTTGAAAATGATATCAATGGATTTTTAGGGTGAAACTGCATCTTAAAAAAAAATTATTTTGAAATTTGTAAGTTAAAAAAAAATGTTTTTTCGTTACTCCTAAACCATCTCGCCTATTTTGGCCAAAAGCGAACTTAACGGAGATATTCATCCCCCTAACCTACTCTGAAAATTTCAACTGCCTAGCTCATTGCGTTCGGGAGTTATTGTAGAAACAAAATTTAAAAATTTTCAATTTTTTTTTTACACTTTACGGTAACCCGATCAATACAAAACTTCACATGCGTCTAAAGGTTATGATTCTACAATTTGATGCTAAATTTCAGATCGGTTTCAGAAATATTCATAAAAAACGGTTTTAGTAAAAACGGTCATAACTACGATACCGCTTGATGGATTTCGCCCGTTAACGAACTCGTCCGAGATATTTACGCTCCAAACCTACCCTGCAAAATTCAATCCTCTAACTCCTTTCGTTCGAGAGGAGTTAGTGAGTCGAACCAAATCGTTTGATGCCATTTTCAGCCAAACATTCGAAAATTACAGACATTTGGGCAAATTGCTAAGCACTCTGTTCCGAGGAACAAGAGCGCCAAAAAAAAACTAAACTAAATGGGTTTGTACAAATTCGAAGGAATTCAATGTTTATTCTTTCTTCTTCTTTGACATAAATTTTCGGTACACACTAGTGAGTGAAAAAAATTTCCAAAGATTATTCAGTTTTGGTATATTATTTTTGGTGCTCTTGTTCCTCGGAACAGAGTGCTTATCAAATTGCCCAAATATCTGTAATTTTCAAATTTTGCCTGAAATTGGTCTCAAACGTTTCGGTTCGACTCCCTGATCAAGAATCCTTGGTCAAAATTGATTATGTTATTCCGTACGTTAACACGACAACTCTCGAACGGAATGAGCTAGACAGTTGAAATTTTCAGAAAAGGTTTGGGAGATAAATATCTCGGTTAAGTTCGTTATCGGGTGTTTGAGAATTTTGTTGAATGCTCTCTACCCCTCCGATAAATCATGTCATCTCATTTATTTGGTGTTTGAACTAATTGAGAATCGTTTTCGTTTTCTGAAGAAACGATATACACATTGCTTGCGACCATTAATATCGATTAACAGTAAGTTGACAAATTTATTGGTATTTCGACCATTTAGAAATAGAGAAGACTATTTTATATTTTCAAGGGCCTTTTAAGTTTACAATGCTCTAAGGGCCATGTGGCTATAACGGTTTCCCAGAGTTTACGGTTCGAAATATCACTTTCAATAATATGATTCTTTCTTTTAGTTCAAACAGCCAATAACAAAGTTATTGCTATAACAGTTTTTCCACATTAGGAGTTATTCATTTGGAATTCCCAACAGAAGTGGGTTTGTTCCCTCTAAAGGGAGGAACTTGAATATATGACTTTACTTTCAATACCAGCAATCTGGATAAATCTTTGTATGTGACGGGAGTCAGATGGTACAATAATCTCCCAATTAATATTAAAGCTTCCAAAACATTGAAGCAGTTCAAATCTAAGTTAAGAAAAATTCATTTTCGGATGTAGTTTCATATGTATGTGTATTTATTCTTTTTGGCGCTCTAGTTCCTCGGAACTGAGTGCTTATCAATTTGCCCAAATGTCTGTAATTTTCGAATATTTCGATGAAAATGGTCTTAAACGATTTGGTTCGACTCACTGATCAAGAATCCGTGGTCGAAATTCATTCTGTCCGGCCGGTCCGGCCGGCCGGTCTGGCCGGTCCGGCCGGCCGTAGGCACGATTACTCTCGAACGGAATGAGCTAGAGAGTTGAAATATTCAGAGTAGGTTTGGGGGATAAATATCTCGGCTAAGTTCGTTATTGCGCAAAATCGGACAGATGGTTTTGGAGTAACAAAAAAAAAATTTTTTTTTTACGAAACAAATTCCAAATTAAATTTTTTTTAATAAGAAGTTTTATCATAAGATTCCATTCATATCATTTTTAACTCTAACAAGCTGATACTTTCGGAGATATGATTTTTCAAAATTTCAATAATAAATCGTATTTCAACGTTGTCACAGAATGATATTATTCTATGTATGAATATGAATTGTCATAATGTCAAATGATGTTCCTGAGACATTATCTCTAATCAATCGAAGAATTGTGAGCGAAGTGAGAATAATCTCAGTTGTTTGCTCCGAAATTAGTTTTTCTCAGAAAATTCTTACATTTCGGAACTGAACATGAAGTAAGAGATCTGAGAGTAGTGAGACTGCTTTTCATTCATAGACATAGATATAACTCTCGAACGGAATGAGGTAGGTAGTTGAAATTTTCAGAGTAGTTTAGGGAGATGAATATCTCGGTTAAGTTCGTTATTGGGCAAAATTGGCCAGATTTAATTTGATTTCTTCCATGGTGCTTTTCTCATTCTCATGATTGCTCATTTAATCTTGATAAATAAACTATTATTTGAATTGAATTTCCTTTAGGATGCAGTTCTATCATATGAATACATTGATATAATTCCCAACTCTGAGAAACCAATACTTTCGGAGATATAATTTGTCTGTTTGAACTATTTCGAATTTGAATTATCTCAAATGGTTTTTGAGATATTGGCGAAAACCTAAACCTCCGTCTTTTTTTTTTATCACTTGATTGTTTATAACTATTGCAATTTATGCGAGCGGCCTTAGCATTTTCTCAAAAACTATCTGCATGCCATTCCGTATCGAATGACACCTCAATCATAATTTTCGGAGAATACGCAAAAATGTTTACCTAAAAAGCACTTGTTGACTAGACTAATAATACTATCTTGTTGACATTTATTATAATCATGTAGAAATTAAGTTCCTAGTATATACTACCAGTTTCTGAAAGGCTGGTCGAAGTGTTGATCAACTAACAGAACTGTTAATGTCAAATCAGTCCGAGTTTTTGCGGTTCGCGCAACTCAAATGATGGATAACAAGAGATTGATGTCTGATTATAGTTAACATTTGTGTTGATCAGCCTTTCAGAAACCGGGGGTTAGTTTTTCGCGTATTTGGTTTTCGCATTTTTATTTATGTAGAAAATGGAGAGTATCGATACTGATGGGCACAATAGACCTTAAGGTCGCAGTCCAACGTGACCCCCTACAACAGTCGATACTGATAGCGCCATCTATGGACGGAAAGCTTATGGTCGGTACCTCATATCGATCGAGAGTTGATAATAGAGCTGTGGTCAATTATCTCCAATGACAGATTCAGGGCCTTTTGTCAAATGCTTCTTTAGATTTCTATCAGCTGGCTGCTGGACCACAGTTTTTTTAAGGATTAAGGTTGAAATATAGTCATCTTATCGACAGATTTTGTTCAACTTAATACAAGTCAGGGTGAAAACTAATCATTACTTGCTGAATCGTTGATTTTATTGAGATCTGGTTAGTTGGGATACACGAAAGTGGATATTGATGGGCGTAAAAAACTGAAACCTTATTATCGTTACTGTTGATAACTACCACATCGCGGCTATACGATACAACGGTCCCAGTTCTTCTTTCTCCATAATATATGTTCAATACGTTATCCGTTAGATCGTTTTTGAGAGATTCACTCCAAGTACCCCTTCGAGTTCCTTAGATGGGACATAGTAGATCAGATTTCCATCACACAAGAATCTCTGTCATTATATTTCCTCTGTGGAATCCTTGTGGAAATTATATCGGATTATTGTGGCGATTATGTTGAAATTTTGTGCAAATCATATGGAATATTTATGTTAGTTTGCTTCTACCTACGACTGTCCCAACCCATAAATGCGATCCAGTTTTTTCAAAAGTCTAAGTGTTAGGTAAGTATCATTGTGATCATTTTCTCTCTTCTCATTTTCTCCCCCCTCCACCTATTGGCATAACATCGTTATAAAGAGAGTGGCGCCATAATAAAATAGTATCAAACTCGATAGCAGTAGCAAATAGTCACACTTAGAACAGAACAAATTGGTGATATGGTATTCAAAACATTGGTTCTACCAAGGTCGTAGCCAGGAATTAATTTCGGGGGGGGGGGGGTTTTGGGGGTGTAAGGGTGACTTTCTGCAGCAAAAAAAATTTTTTTTGAGAGAAAAATAACATTTCGGGGGAGGGGGTTTGAACCCCCCCCCCTTGGCTACGCCCTTGGGTTCTACTATGCACACTTCATTTACAATATTACCATCGATGAAAGTATTTACAACTTCGAAAATTTACTTTCGTAATTACTGAAGTTCGACAACCACCACAATATATTTCGTGTATGTGAGAGTTAACTAATTTGAATCACATTATAGAATCCCTTATGTTGAATGTGAACCATCTTATCTTCTCTAAACGCCTTATTACAAGGGTTAAAAACTCGTATCAAAGCTTATCGTCCAAATGCCGTCTTAAGAATTCTACCGATCTCCCTCCGTCTAATCCCTTCTTACTGGTATCCGAATCCCAGGTGCCTCTTACACTGATTCCCCGTACCCTCGTTCCGGAAAAAGGTACCTACTCTCTTCATTCCTTGTACAACAACTTTTCCTTACTCTCATAGGTTTTTACTCCCAAGGTGTTGTTCAACACCGATTGGTGAATTCCCTGGCTGAAATACTTTGCTTAGACCAATGGCGTTCCAGGGAAACGATCCGAGTGTCTAAGATCAATTCCATAAACTTGGCCTCCTTAACGTTCTACCAAAATGTATGAGAGTCCTGGCATGTTTTATCTTCGAGTATGACATATTTCAGATAGAGATATTCGGTTAATACAGACAGCTTGATCAGTTTCGTAGAGCCTGGAAGCTGAGATTGAGGATTCAACACTTAAGTTCCTGTCGGGTGGTGTATGCCATTTGGGAACTGTTTTGGATCACTACGGATATCTTAATTGGTTTCGGGGCTCCTAAGAGTCCGGCAAACTTTAAGAATTCGCCATAATATTGTTGGGGCAACGATCGCATAATCGCGACCGATCGGTTCGTGGGAACGAAATACGTCAATTATTTCGGTACGCACATATCGGCTCAATTAAATGGTCGCCGAACGGGTCACTGTCTAGTGGCCATCGGGCGAAAAATCACGCGCTTCGGCATAACGTTGACATGATTGACCAATTGGATTTGAAGAGCCCTCTAGAACCGTTGAAATAAATTAAATCACCCCTTTTATGAATTGTGGGTGACGCACTTAATTATCGAATTCCATATTCGAATTGATCAAATACTTCACCTCACCCTATTTACCACATTTCGGTATTCTTGATACAACCACCAGGATAACTAATTAAGCAAATTATTAAGGGATTAAAGAAAAACTTGGCTTAAATTTCACAATATAACACTATGTTGTTGAAATATATGTATGAGTTACGTTCCTAACATTTTCGCGACGTTGATTGTAGCATTTTTGGCGCTCTTGTTCCTCGGAACAAAGTGCTTATCCGTACTGCCCAAATGTCTGTAATTTTCGAATTTTTAGCTGGAAATGGTCTTGAACGATTTGGTTTCACTCACTGATCAAGAATCCGTGGTCGAAATCGATTCTGTCCAGCCGGCCGTCCGTCCGCCCGTTAACACGATAACTATCGAACGGAATGAGCTAAACAGTTAAAGACATTTTCAGAGTATGTTTGAGGGATGAATATCTTGGTCAATTTATTGGGCAAAATCGGTCTAATAGTTTTGGAGTAACGAAAAAATATATTTTTTTTACATTACAACTTTTGAGTTATAATTTTTTTAAGATGCAGTTTCATCATAAGAATCCATTGTTATCATTTTCAACTCTAACAAGCTAATACTTTCGGAGATATGATTTTTCAAAGTTTCAATAATACATCGTAAGTTATATGTATTCACAGAATGTGAACACAGAATCTGTCTATGATCAGTTGATCACTATTCATAAATGTCATCTTTTCTAGCTATTAGAGATTGTCAATTCGGAGTTTTTATTTTCTCTTAGAAAGCAAGTATTCGATTCTTGAATTTGTGAATATATACAAGACTGTTTTGATGTAGTTTATGGAGGCAATAAGAAAGAAGAACATAATGGAATCATCAAAACAAATTACTGATCGTTGACTACTGAGGTTAATATTACATTTTACTTCCTTAAGTAGTGAGACATGTTCCTATATACAGTATTTTCATAATGTTTGCTGGCAAAAAAATACTGAAATATGGATCTACATTTGTGTAACAATCATTTTTTCTTGAGTTAAGGTTCAGAATACAGAAAAGAATGTGTTAGTGGTATGAACTATTAAATTTTAAATTATGAAAAGAGGATAGTATTTTATTAATATATTTTGAACTATTAAAATAATTTGTTCCTAATCTGTTATGATTGTCTCCAGCCTTGCTCTAGACATTTCGATGATACTTTCCTTAGGTATTTCGAGTTGTGAAAACTATGCACCGAGTGTAAGTTGCAACAACCCATTCCACGAGGTTGAATTATTGCAGTTTGCTCATTTAATCTTGATAAATTTATTTAATGACAATTTTTGAAGCATTAAGGCATTGAAGCATTGTAGATTGCTCTTTTTTATAAGATAATGTTTGAAGCATTTCTTTTGAACGGCACTTTTGGAATTTGATGTCTTTCATGATGCATTTCTATCATAGGAATCCTTTGATATAATTCCCAAATCTGAGAAACCAATACTTTTGGAGATATAATCTGTCTGTTTGAACAAGAGCGCCAAAAAGCTCCTGTCCACAGGGCTTGAACCAATTTTTCTTTTCATTTTCACATGTAATTGGTATAATAGTTCTTTATATACTAGTACTAGTACTTTGGCTAAATAAATGACATTATTATATTATTATTAGTAGGAAATGATGATATTTAGATGAGACAATTCAGATTTTCTAAAAGACACTACTCAGATTACAGTTATTTCAAACACTTGTAACTTTAACAAGTCCAGAGCGTTCCTGCGAATCGGGTCCTTCATAAATGGCTTCGTATAATAAATATACTTATGCATATATTTCACAAGTCAAATAGACCCCAGGGGGTTCATTGATTTGCCGAGAAAGTAAGAGCAGACGCGTTTCTGGCTTCTTGGCCTTCATCAGTACTGTGTAGCTTCTCAACAAATTCAACTAACCTGACCCGGGTTAAGCCTCTCAGAGCCGTCTTGGTCGATCATTTTAATCGCCCACGCCACCTATGAGACGAAACACGGAAATCAGCCTTTCCCCACCAGTGAATATTTGAAGCGTGAAATCATATGCCACCATTCACTCGATATTAATCGAGAACGAGTCCCACAGAGCTCAGACATATATTTGTATTCTGTGTCAGACAGTATTTTCCCAATGGCCATGAACGCTGTTTAGCGTTTTCAAAAATAATAATGAAAAATCGCCATTTTTCATTATTACTTGTAACTTTATTAAATATTCATCAACTTTAAGTCGAATCAATTTATTCATTTAGAACTTGTTGGTATTCATTAATGATTAGTGAACCAGCAACGAAACAAAATACAGTCTGCTCTATCGAAAGTGTAAATATATTTTAAATAGATTGCTAGACGAATAGTTTTCAATTCATTTATCCTCAATTTCATTTACACATTGGGCTAAATCGGCCAATTGGTTTTGGAGTAACGAAAAAAGAATTTTTTTTTTTACAAATTTCAAATTCAATTTTTGTTAAGATGCAGTTTCATCTTGAGAATCCATTAATATCATTCTCAACTCTAACAAACTAATACTTCCGGAGATTTAATTTTTCAAAATTTCAATAAATAACCGTAATTTTATGATTTCATAGAATGCTCTAATCATAATTTGCTGATGAATTCAAATTTATAAATTTGAAGTAAAATTTGTAGCCAAGACTCACAAGAAGCTTTCACAGTGATAATGTTTTCAGATCTCATGAAATAGCACATGACACAACATTGAAAGTGGGAAAGCTCTGTGGACAGGGGCTTTGGCGCTCTTGTCAAACTATTAGCGAGTAATTATTCAAACTTTGACAAATAATATCATCGATAGAATTGGTTTCTCATGGTGGATTTAAAGAAACTTCGATTAGCTTAATTGTGGATTTAATTCGGTGGTTGCATCAAAAATGAAGTAGGAATTGACATAGAATCTCCCTGATTTGGCAAATGAGAGCTGTCAAAGCCATAAGAGTTGGGAATGATATCAATGTATTTTTATGATAGAACTGCATCATAAAATATTTGATTTAAAACGTGGGTCTATGAACCTCATATGTTGGATTGACATACATCAGCAAATTATAATTAGAGCATTCTATGAAATCATAAAATTACGATTAATTATTGAAATTTGGAAAAGTTATATCTTCGAAAGTATCAGTTCGCTATAGTTGAGAATGATATCAATGGATTCTTATGATTCATACAATCATACTAATTTTATTTGTCATTAATACTTACAATGGTAAAATAACAACAAATAATTATTACCGTCAAAGCATACACGGTTTGTCAAACAAAGCAATTGGAAACGGAAATGTTTCTGCTATTGAACAAGTATAGCATATGACGAATATATCACATTAACAAGTAAGACGAACAATCATAAAAATTCATTTATATTATAAATTGTCTGTTTCAATAAAAGATTCTTAACTTCTTTATGGAACCCAACAGCACTCAACTTCTTTAGACAGTTGTTTGTTATACAACTTTAGGCAAGTGTAGTTCAATCCCTGTTGTGTTTGATAAAACTGCATCTTAAGAAAAATGAATTTGAGATTTGTAAGGGGGCGTCCATAAATTACGTGAGGTGTTTTTTTTAATTACTAGTAAACAAACCGACAAACACGGCGGACTATGATATAGCGTACGTCTCCAGACCATATTGCCGTTTCAGGCCATTATAGAGAAGGACATGGTCCAGTCAAACACTTTATTAATCATCTTCAACATCGCGCATTATATTATGACTTGGAATGGTCGATCTGATTAGCGCTGACTTTCTTATGCATGTAAATCAAATGTTTCCATGATTATTTTCCTGACCTGTATATGTCTCCCAGTTAGGAGATTCATCCACAGCGCCCTATATCTACTAGCTTGGAAGATGATAAAATGACAACACCGCTCTGAGTCGTACGCCAGGCGATTGTCTATGATTCAGTCGAAGGTTTGTTATTGTAAATGGACGATTACTTCTGATTCTGGAGTAAACCATTATTGTTTTTCGCGGGCATTTCGTGGTATTTTTGTGTATAACGGTGTGAAATGTGATTAAATGCAATGCAGTGATAAATATGGTCGGATATTTGTATGTTCTGTGATTAAACTGCAATGTGTAAATAGTGAAATTTCCTTTGGATTATTTTATTTCTACTTTGAGATGAGTACATTTCAGTTGAGACTATAGACAACAAGATGGACTAGAAATATGAGTGAAATAGTACTTTCATTTCTTCCGATTTTATAAAACATTTTGATGACCTTTCTAATAATTTTTCAACAAAAATTGATACATCTGGAGGGAGATCAAGAAGATCCAATTAATCTATTTATATTTATACAGGGTGAGTCTTTGACCACTGCATTAATTTTAACCAAAGATTCCTCTCATCAAATGAAACACTTTTTTCATTTAACATTTTTCCAAATTCAGCTCAGGTAAAAAGATACAGGCTGTTGAAATTTAAAAAAAAAACAGTGTTTATTTTGTAGCTTTGACATCCTTTTTTCGAATAAAATGAATGTTGGCGTAAAGTTTCCTATAACTATTATACATATTTTTCAAATATTAGTTATTTTCTACTTCTACTGGTTTTCTAGTTATGGACTCGTGGATTCATAAAACTAAACGAAATTAGCATAAAGAAAGCATATAAAGTTTGTTCTTGAGTCATTTCAAGAATATTCCATCGTTTTAGAACATTATATTATTTTTCATCATTTCTCCTTAAACGCACCGTTTTCGAGATATTCTTCATTGAATGTTTTAAAATGGAAAACTCCAGAAATTTCACTACTTTTATGGATCCTTCCCTGAGCGTTGGAATCCCGAATCAAGCTGTAAACCACGTTACCATGCCTTATTCTCGTCCGCCAATAATGTCATAGATAATTTATATGCGGGAGTGTATTAGCACATTGTGAAATCTTTAAACGCTTGTAACTTTTTACCTGAGCCGAATCTGGAAAAATGGTGAATGAAAAAAGTGTTTCATTTGATGAGAGGAATCTTTGGTTAAAATTAATGCAGTGGTCAAAGACTCACCCTGTATATGTATTTCCAAGAGTCTGCATCTGTAGATGCTTCAGTTGAAAACAATAAGGACCTTATTCATCTCAAATTATTCATTAAGAATGTTCAGATTTCCTGCAGTGATTTAAAATGGATTCATACTTTCGATCTTACCCCGAGCAGATGGTCTCAACTTACTAATCTGCTTTCCCGCTACAGAAATATAATTAATGGGGATTCAGATTCGGAATTTATCAATTTGTTTTATCAACATTTTTACACAGTTCAGATCAAAAAATAATTTTATGTGAATTATTTAGTCTTTATAGCCTTGAATTGATATTCTGAATTCACAGAGACTTGTAGTTGAGGTTTACATTCGTAAATCATTCTAAATTCACTTTGTTCTGTTCTCGCAAATTTAATTTTGAAAAATTTTGTAGAAAATACGAATAACAAAGTTATTATCCACCGAATGGAAAATAAACAGAAACATTTATAGATAGCAGAAACTCACTATTCTAGTAAGAACCAAAACAAGACAAACCCTGAGACGATTATCACAATTTTCATTAGCCTACATTATTAGTGTTACATAATAGTTATGTTTGGGAATATATTTTTATTTTGAGAATTTCATTCAAGTTTATAATTTTTCTGCCAATAGTTAACCCTACACCTTTTCGTGGTTCTTGCTGAACAATGAATTGAATAACAATTACCTAGATTTCTATTTCAACTTGATCACAATAATATATTGTGCAGAATGAAATGTACAGTTATTCAATTTATTGAAAAAGTAGGATCTCATATTGTTTATTCATCCAGGGATTCCAAGCAAGAAAACCTATTCAATGAGTTCATTAGAGTTTTAAATTGGAAATATACGATATCTAGCGCTACCGCATTGAAGAAGTATGCCTCTAAGAGACGATAAATTGCGCCGTTGTCAGACTATGTTCCAGGCTATCTCTATAGTGGGCTGTGATTCATCCATGTTCTTGTGCCTAACGTCTGCGAGCAAAGCTGTAATTCTGTGTTAGCCTCGGGCATATTGGGCATGCTTTCTAGATCATACTCCATGTTCATGTAATCTTCCCCTTACGGTCATGGTAGAAATTACTACACCCGCAAACCTCCCGAATTTCATTTCTAAGTTGAGAAGCATTGTGCCATTTCGACGGGTTATAATTAGTAGATGATCAACTTGACGGTTTGTTAACGACCTTCAGCGTCCTCCAACGTGGCAGAACTTAACAGTTCCAGTTTCTCTCCATCGGCACATAGCTCTATTAACAACGCCATGACCACACATTATGAATTCTGCGAACTACGCGAACGCCTTTGCCGCACTAACCAAACTACATTTTCGAGATTGCGATAGCTCTAGGCCAGATTAAGGTTGAATTTTAGCCATTATGTTTTATTTTATTCCATGAATTTCTCGTCTTAAATTGTGTGGTCTCGTGGGGATGGTAGACTATCCCCTTTGCCATACCTATCTATAAATCCGCCCTTGGTTTTCTCTTTGATATCTATACCGACAGTAGATGATACCTATCCTGTATGTGTGCACTCAACTCAAGTAGCTTAATTGTATTTTTTTTTCGCAAATACACGGACCCAATGTACAAAAATTCTTAAAAAGGTTCGATAGAAATCGCGTTCAAATTCGATAAGGTCCAGCCGGTAGTCCATTGTCACGATAACTTCTGAACGGACAGAGATAGCGAATTGCAATTTTCCGGGCAAGTTGCATATCCGAATGCAACGATTAAGTACGTTAATGGGCATAATCGGTCGAACGGTTTGGCAGTTATAACCATCTGAAATCATATACATTCGAATGAATTGAAAATTTTTCTCCAAAAATTTTATAATTCAGGCTTTAGGCTGCCGTACGGAGAGTAGCTGCATCAGCACCCTAGGAAGTACAAGCTTATTTCTACAGAATATTATTCCTTGTTTTCAACTTCAGACGCCAGTCATCCAAATGAGCTTTTAAATTCAAAGAGGAATCTAGTTTCACTGCTAGGTATTATGTCTCAAGAAAGAATCACCGAAAGCTACGCTCAATGTTCTATACAGGGTGGTCCAGATCTTAACCAAGAAATTTTAACCACGTATTCTACGTCAAAAATAAGCCCTAATTTGTCATATAAACATATGTCGGAAAATGCTTTTTCTTTGAGATACAGGGTGTTAAAGTTATTAGAAAAAAAATGTTTTTCTTTCTTTTACTTCGAACACCTTCTTAAAATTCATAATTGAGTGTGGCTATTAACGGTTATTTTTTTGTAATTATACGTTTCGTTTACAAAGATAGTCTTATTATTATTATGTACCATATCAAATTTTAGCGATTTCCTCATGCATGACAATGTGTTAAATTTTTTTACTCGGAAACGGTGCCTCGAATGTCAAAAATGCAAGAAAGTGAATTTGCTCCATATTGAATAAGGATTTCAAAAGTTATTTTTAATGTTGGAAAAACCAGTGGCGTATCATTTTTTTGTCTGAAAATATTCAGTCTCGATGCAGTGCGGACGCCACTGGTAGAACAAACAAAAACTTATTCCAATCAAAAAGTGCTCCTTTATCCTTAAAACCTATATCCCAAATTTATTAGAAATATTTCAAAAAGTGTAAAAGTTATTAATAAAAAACATTTCTTTTTCTATAATTTTAACACCCTGTATCTCGGAGAGGAAGCATTTCTCGACATATGTTTGTATGACAAACTAGGGCTTATTTTTGACGTAGAATACGTGGTTAAAATTTCTTGGTTAAGATCTGGACCACCCTGTATTTTTGATGATTGTTCAAATGGAAGCAAGAATAAACCTCAGTATTATTTAGATTCGGACACAAACACCACTCAAATAGGTAATTTTTCAGAATTTCTATATCTGCAGATAGATTATTTTCTATACTATTCTATGAATGCAAGGGCAATGTCATCAGCGTATATGAATTTTTCAGAGGAAGTAGCAGGAATATCACACAGATATAAATTGAAAAGGAGAGGTGCTAAAACTGAACCAGATGCAGACTACAATTTGCAGATTTTTGTTTATAGGTGATTCAACACGAAAAGTAGATCAACATTGTGCTTGCAACAGTTTAGTAAGGCGACCGGTTGTGGAACAACTGCAAACTTTTTTTCATCGACTCAATAATTATTATGTATAAATAAGTAATTAATTAAATTTTTAATGAAAAGTTTGAAATAAAACTTTTTCACTTTTTATAAATTATTTTTTTTTTCTCCCATCATTTTGCTTACAATTACTAAATATTCCCCCACTATGGCAGGACAACTGCCATTTTATAAAAATGTGGAAAAGCCCTGTAGACAGGAGCTTTGGCGCTCTTGTTCAAACTTTGACAATTCATCTCCGAAATTATTGGTTTCTCAGAGTTGGGAATGATATCAATCGATTCTTATAGTATATTATTTGATATTAAATTACGAACTCATACGAGATATTCATTCCTCAAATCTACTCTGAAAATTAATTATATTGTATCAATTGAAACCTAGCCAATATTCCCGTTTTGTTTCCACTGCAGATATTTTGAACTAAGAAAATTATATATTTCCATCATCATATGGATTAATCAAGGGCATATAGGGTAGGGGTAATTATAATATCCAATAGTTGATCATTTTGCATTCAATCATAGATACCTACTTTGTTTGTTAGATTATTATAGATTATTGAGAGATACATTTGAAATGTCTGGCATAGATGAATAAGATTACATGCATGAACAGTGAACACAGATAGAACACAGACGGATAGGCTGTGACAATATAGATGATATATGTGAAAACATAGAATTTCGATGTATTATTGAAATTTTGAAAAATCATATCTCCGAAAGTATTAGTTTGCTAGAGTTGAAAATAATATCAATGGATTCTTATGATAAAACTGCATCTTAAAAAAAAATGAATTCGAAATTTGTAATTTAAAAAAAAAAATTTTTTTTCGTTAGTTTGAAACCTTCCGGCGGATTTTTCTCAATAACGAACATAACCGAGATATTTATCTCCCAAACCTACTCTGAAAATTTCAACTGTCTAGCTCATTCCGTTCGAGAGTTAACGTGTTAACGACCGGCCGGACAGAATCGATTTCGACCACGGATTCTTGATCAGTGAGTTGAACCAAATCGTTCAAGACCATTCAGCCAAAAATTCGAAGATTACAGACATTTGCGCAAATTGATAAGCACTCTGTTCCGAGGGACAAGAGCGTCAAAAATAGGCTGGTATAAATCAAACGCCTATTATCTCCGCTGGCGCCGGTTATTTCAACAAGTGCGATTTGTGATACAATGTGAAATGGTTAGTAGATTATGCGCAGTCATTCCATGGGAAGGGATGATCTATGAGAAAACAGCAATTTACTGTTCTGTTATAGGGTACCTGCTACTATTCAGGTGATTAAATTGCTGCGTTGCTCTTTTCGGGTATTCATTCTGACCAATTTGCACAGACTCTGCCTTTTGGCTCTGAATAAAATAATTATCCGAATCCCATCCTGGCAGATCCTAATTCATTTACTCCAAGTTTGTTACCGTTGTCCCCCTCACCCACTGCAGGAATTCAATAAAACGAAAGCAATTAATTTTCTTTATCTCATGGTTGCTTTCCTGTACAGCGAAAAGGAGGTGGGGATCTTCGGAAATCAATCTAAATTCATGCGAAAAATTAATCCTCTTTCAATTAACCTTGAGGAAGACGATACAACTTCGGATGTTCGTATCGGAAAATTGATAACCATGAAATATAAGCAAATTCATCAGAAACGTAATTTTTCTCATTTAGATTTAGTGGTATTACGTAGGTGTGTTGAATGCCACTTTGACATGTCCAAAATATTTTATTTCTCATAGGTATCCCTAATGAATTTTCCTAAACTTTTTTTATGAAGCTTTAATAATTATTGAGAGATTATTGTACCATCTGACTCCCGTCATATTAATTCATTTATCCAGATTGCTTATATTATCATAATTATTCCCTCTTCCAATTAAGTAATTTGTTCCCTCCCAATGTTGAACGGAGTTGGAAAATTTTCAACACAGTTGGAAAAAATTTCGAAGCAGTTGGAAAAATTTCAATGGAGTTGGAATATTTCCGGAAAAATTGTCATAAAATGCCTGACCGGATAAATGCACGTAGATAATAGGAACAGGATAACATAAAATAACACCATGTACCCTTGTACACATTTTTGTTGCCGTAAATTCAATATTCAATAGTTTTCGGCACAATGTGTGTAGCCGACAAAAAATAATATTTATCAGAATATTGCATAAGTAGCGCAGTATTTGAACACATAAATTATTTATTTTCTTTTGCGATATCCAAAAAGGGTAGCTCTCTAAGATGTTTCAGTTTGGCCGACTGGAGTAGGTATGTCATAAAACAAACCATCGGGTACCAATTTGAGCTGTATCTCAGTGACCAGTGGCATTTTAAAAAGCTTTTATTTCTATTGAATTTATAGCAACGTATGTAACTACGCAGTTTGCTCCTTCCTTCTAATAATAGAAATAGATTAATCTGAATTTCGGAAATCAAGTTTTGATGTTCAGAAACGGACCTAAGGGGGAGGATGGGGAGTTCATGAAAGGTTGTTTAATTCTATTACCAAACTTTTCCAGCTTTTTCATACATCTTAGATGATATTCTATTATATTTGTTAGATTTGAGTGATGTATATAAGTTCAGGTATCTTAATTTACAATGGAATTTTTTGTTTAAGCTATAGTTATTTTCATCCGGAAAGTTTTAGCACAGATTACATATGTCATCTATATGGTTTTATTGTCATTGATCAAATTTTTTGTTGATTTTTTGAATGGACAATAAAACATGCGCGCAAAAGCCCTTGACTTCACGTTAGTGCTTGAACTAATTTTTCTTTTTGTAATTTTTTAAATTTTCACAAAATTTTACAGCTGTCTTTATGTCGATATTCTACAATACCAGGCCTCAATTAGATCGAATCTATATTTTTTGTGTTATCGAGGAAATAATATTCCAGGTGGATATAACTCCGAAACCGTTGCACACCGATTATGCCCAAAAACAACCTTATCTCTCCCATTCGGATGCGGGACCTAGCCTGGAAATTGGAAGTCCCTAACTTCTTTAATTCGAAAGTTATCGATGCAACGGTCACCCATCCACCTACTAAACTCACACAAAGCTGCTCCGATAGGTTCTGAAGGCTCTCGCCAAATTTCAGCGATTTTGGACGAATTTTTTCTGATGTAGAATTTTTTTCAATGACTTTTTAAAAATATTCTAGTGATACGATCCACACGAAATTTTGCAAGATTTTTTTTTTACTTCGAATTCTTCAATTTAATGCTTGTGGCTTTTACTTGATGCAAATCCATATTAACTCAATGAAAAATTATATACGATTTACACTTATTTATTCAATATTGTGACGCGTTTCGTCAACACAGCGACTTCATCAGACTACATCATACTAAATTCTTAACAAGTTATTATCTCCCTATACCTAGATGACATGGACACAGAATCATTCAAAACTAATTACATGAGAAACTTATTTAAAACTAATTACATGAGATTTCACTTCTGGTTTCTTTGTACACATTAACAATAATTCATTATGAATGAATTATTGTTAATGTGTACAAAGAAACCAGGTGTGAAATCTCATGTAATTAGTTTTAAATAAGTCTATTATGTAATTTGTTTTAAATAAGTTTCTCACCGAGATATTTATCTCCCAAACCTACTCTGAAAATTTCAACTGTCTAGCTCATTCCGTTCGAGACTTATCGTGCCTACGGCCGGCCGGCCAGACAGAATGAATTTCGACCACGGATTCTTTAACAGTGAGTCGAACCAAATCGTAAGACCATTTTCATCGAAAAATTCGAAAATTACAGACATTTGGGCAAATTGATAAGCACTCAGTTCCGAGGAACTAGAGCGTCAAAAATGTCTACAGAGTAAAAACTGTCTGCGGAAAAATGTAAAGCATCATAGGCAACGTTGCCTATGATCAGTATGTTTCTAATAGTCTACATAGTCAACAAGTGCTTTTTAGGTCAAAATTTTTGCGTATTCTCCGAAAATTATTATTGAGGTGTCATTCGATTCGGAATGACATGTAGATAGTTTTTGACAAAATTGCAAAAATTGCAATAGTTATAAACTGAAAAAAAGAAGAGGCTTTGGTTTTTTGCCAATATCTCAGAAACTATATCTGAGATAATTCAAATTTGAAAAAAAGATTCAAGAAAAGGAGGAAATTTCCTGAAAAAAGTCCCAACTCCCGGAACTAGGACCAATATTTATAATTTTCCTAGAGGGTTGAAAATACTCCCGAAAACGGGTACACCGGCTTGCGTATCCTCGCACCCTTCGGACCTTTCATTCATAAATATTATTTAAACTTATTAAATATGAAAATAAAAAATTCAGGCGTCTGAAGGATCAATCAACAATAATCCGTGGTCCAAATTTTTATCGCTACTTTTCAATTAGTTATCCATTAGTTAATTAACAATTTTTTGTAGCACGAACATTAACATTGCAAGTGCGATAATTGTTAAACTATTAATCTGAATTTGTTTTCCTTTCGTGGAGCTATTTTTCAATGGTCTTGGAATAGATTCCCGTTGGAAAATTTGAAAAATTTTTAATTTTCGTTTTGTTATTAACAATTTACTTAAGTGAAAAATTATAAAGCTTCAATTATGTTTCGAAAGAAAATTTTGAATTATCTCATAAACAACGCATTGGTTTATAACAATTTTTTGAACAATAGGAGATAATAACTATCTCATTTTTGAGTAGTTTCTGATCATAAGAAAAAAAAATCAATAGTAATATTATAAATTGAAACTTTATAATATTTTCACTTAAGTAAATTGTTCGTAACAAACCGAAAATTAACAATTTTTGAAATTTTCGAATAGGAATCTATTCTAAGACCTTAGAAAAATAGCTCCACGAAAGGAAAAAATTCTCAGATTAATAGTTGAACAATTAGCGTACTTGCAATGTTAATGTTCGTGCTACAAAAAATTGTTAATTAACTAATGGATAACTAATTGAAAAATCGCAATAAACATTTTTGGACTACGGATTATTGTTATATCCTGCAGGCTCCTGAATTTTTTTTATTTCATATTTAATACGTTTAAATAATATTTATTCATCAAAGGTACGAAGGGGGCGAGGCTTGCGCAAGCCGGAGTACCCGTTTTTGGGCGTATTTTCAACTCTCTAGGAAAATTATAAATATTTTTCCTAAAGCTCCAGCAGATGGGACTTTTTGTTACGAAATTCCCTCCTATATTTGAATCTTTTTTCAAATTTGAATTATCTCAAATAGTTTTTGAAATATTGGCGAAAACTTAAACCTCACTTAATTGTTTATAACTATTGCAATTTTTGCGAGCGGCCTTAGCATTTTCTCAAAAACGACATGCCAGTCCGAATCGAATGACACCTCAATCATCATTTTCGGAGAATACGCAAAAATTTTTACTCAAAAAGCACTTGATGACTATCTGTTTCAATGCAAATTCAAGGGTGTAGACGTCATAATGCATTGCATACGTGGGCAATCTGTCGTTACCTTAATCGTGCCTACGGACGGTAGGACAGAATTTAGTTTGACCTCAGATTCTTTATCAGTGAGTCGAAACTTACCTTTCTGGCCATCTAAAATAATTACCTTAATTTCGTAGTCACGTACCTACTGTGCAATAAAATAGCCGTGCAACGTTTTCAATAAATCTTCGCTAATCTAAAACGTCGAACTTCACATATTTCTCCATCAAAATAATAATTTCATGGCCGAGAATATGTGTGATACAACAGGGATGCGTTCGAATATTAATTCAGTAGCGTATTATTTACTAAATTGCGTTCGATAAACGAAAAGTTGTGTATATGTTACTCTTTTTCTTCTTCTTCATCTTATGTTAAGCCTGAGGCTTGTAAATTCCACTCTAATCCTCTATGGATGTAGACACCCAGGAGTCTTTCCAGCGTTGGGCCGATGGGTCTTCTCTTCTGGTATTTGGGATTCCGTCTCGGGCGATCTTAGCTATTCTTCCCGTGTTCATTCTGCTGACGTGGTTGTTCCAGTATCGTTTTATTTAACACAAAGTTGACATAACTCATGGGAGGGAAAATCTCTTATTTCTGTCTCACTCTGTTTTATGAAGAGTATATTTCATATTCTGTGAGTACTCCCGCCGAACTCAAGTTGAGGTAATTTAATTTAATACATCAACGAAGAAACAACTATATCGTAACGTTTCTGAGTCTATATCAGACTCCTTCGTCAGACGCTTAACTTAAAAAATCTTCAGAATTATTTTGTTGATTGTTATTCTGAGATTCGAATCTCAGAATAACAATCAGTTGTTTCGTTGTTATTTGTTAGGCAACTTTGGTGGTTTGAATCTCAGAATAACATTCAGTTGTTTCGTTGTTATTTGTTAGGCAACTTTAGTTCGATTGATTGCTTCTGACAAATATCTTGTGTTTCTTACGCAGAAGCAAATCACAAAATAATCAATTTTTTATTTCATAGATATTTACAGAGTTTGGGAGAGAAACACCCAGAAAGAAACCATTCAATGATGATTATACCCCCCACAGTATCCTTTAATGATTACTTAGGTTCTTTCATAATACTAACAAAACCTATTCCGATATCGGCACCTTCTGTAACACGAAATCCAAATGGAAACTGGAACCGTTCGGATATTACATGAATAGTAGTCAACTCATCAAACCTTCAAAAAATCTACTCAGAATACGCCACCCAGAATGTCAAAAATAAACTTACCGAAAACTGAGTCTGGTATCTGTTGACTGACTTCAGTACACAATTAATAGTAGGGTGTCAATTTCGCTACCACCTAGTACTTATTGATATACACTGTAAGCGCGACTATGGAAGTACGATTTATTAAACATCATTAAAATTCACTAGTTTTATTCAATAAGCTCAGAACAAAAACAAAAACATTTACATATCATACAAAAAAAATATAAATATACAAAATTCCGTCATCGTAAAATCAATTCCTACTGGACTTTCCTCATATGAGTTTAAATAAATCTATCCACTCCATTACAACTAAACCTTTTCATATACAATCATTGTACTACAGCTATAATAAAAAATTCATATTGAAGTATGTCAATAAAAATGCCACTTTTCAAGCCTTACACCTAAAACAGAAATATCCTAAGCAGTCTCAGAAACACAAGTGGTTGGATAAATATTTGATCAGCATTAAAATATTCAGTATTTTATTATAAAGGCTGAATAACTGAGAATATTTGATTACACATGGAAACTTCGCTATATTGTTGATAAAATTTGCGAAAAGAATATTATTTTTCCATGCCCTTTGATATTCCAAATAGTTCATGATTAAATATTTGAAAATAAACATTTTTTTTATGATATAGGTAATTTGTTTGTAGAATTTTAAGATCACACATATATTTAATTCCTAACTGATCATAAGTATCAAAATGGAATGGTACAAATCTATAATCTCCAATGAGCAGACAAAATGAGTTCAAAATTATAACTGGGGTACGTAATATACATTATTTCTCCAGATGTACATACTGAATATATGATATGATGAGATCAGTTAAAAAAATAATTTCACTTCAGTAAGATTTGACGATTCGACAATCTTTCGAATAACAATTATTCCGCCATTGTTATCAGAAAATTGAAGAAAACAAATAATGGTGGTTTTCAACGTCATAGATCAACTCAAAACTCAAAATCTACAAGTTTGAAGAACATTAACGAATAATTATATGTTTCATTATCAATGTTTTCAAATGTAGAAATAGAGCATATGAAATCAAGCTGACAACATTTTTTACTTTAACTGGAATTAATAATGCACTTCAAGAAAATGAAAAACGAAAACAAGTTTTCAAGCCCTCATTCCTCTATGAAATGTGAAATTTGTAAAGCTGCAGTAATCAGAACTAAATTTACGAGGTATTCATAAATATTCTCACTAACTATCTTGTACATGTCCCATGTTCAAGCTAGCCGAAGTTGATGAAGTTTGAGTATGAGAATGCATGGGAACAAACGTACAAGATACTGCTTTTGGTGAACTAGGTAAATCTGTGGAATAATTAATTGAATTATCTGTCGACTTCGTCATATCCTGCTTTTCCGAGATCTCTGTAGAACTACTCAGATCTTCAGTTTCGGAAACGCAGTTTTTGGCTTTGAATATATTCTGGTTTATATTAGGGTAACGTATTCTTATAGCATCAACTACATCAAGGAGGTTCTTGGAATCCATTGCTAATACATGGGCAGCTCCTAACATTCCCCTGAAAAATAGTTCAATCATAAATTATTTCGTTTTCTGCTGGTCCATATACGAGTATAGATGTAGGATTTTTATCGTTGTCTATGGGATTATCATTCTACATTTACATTTTTGTACCAATTAGAGCACTGTATGCTAATATGTAAAGGTTTATTTACAGAATTCTACAATTGTAAACTTCGCCGTCGTAATCAAATATGCATAGATAGAATATCATCGATTACACGATTCCTAACGTCTTTATACTATATACTTCGTTGCACATCTTCCAGTCTGACAGTCTTTTCGTACGTTGAAAAAGGTTTTACGACACTCTAAGAAGGAACCAACTTCTTAACGACTCCACGGATGTCCTTGAAGCACCGTACTCACGTGAATCGCGCTCGGCTGTACCAACTCGACTGGATGATCAAATTCGACCTCGTCGGACCACAGCCGCTCAACCCTTTGTACACTTCTGCCTGAACTAGGGCTGTACTACCACGGTGGTGGACAAAGCTGATCGGTAGATCCTCTACCTGCGATACTTCTCTGGAACCAATGGGGTTCCATGAGAAACGATATCTATAGCGGTACTGTAATTCCATTAAATTGGTTCTCCCATGAATCAAAATACGTTCACTCCCAAAATGTTTGAGACAAATAACACCAATATGGTCTTAGCGATTTCCTGTTCAGAAAAAGTATTATATGACTCTAGAAGGCTTAATGGGCTTCAAAGCGCCGAGTTAATATTTACATGTTATGGGGATGGTTTGGGTTGTCTTCAGACAATATCTGGATATAATACAGAAATTAATTATCGGTACGAACGTCGGTGAAACGTTATTTGCACCACTCAATCTAATCTTAATTATATTATCTACAAGGGTACAAATAACGGGTCTATCATTAAGAGTCCCCCATTTTGTTTTGGAAGTATAACACTACGTGCACTACGGAAACGCTGGCAGGAATGAAGTCGTTGAACCCAATTTTCCATATCTTACTCACACAAATCAGGTCGTATGTTAGCAATTACTCGTTCAAAATTGATCTTTAAATCGTCTCAATTTGATGCATGATTGCTGTAAACCAATGTAACCCCTAAGAAAGAAGTCCAATGGAGTTTAATCGAACATGGCGGATAAAATATCGGTCCATTTCATGAAATAATCGAATCACCGAATTTCATTTTCAATAAAGTCATTGACAAGGCAACGTCCTGTTGAAACCATATGTTCTGCAAATCAAGGCGAACCAATTCAGGCCATAAAAATCAGTCCATATTGAACGATTACGATTTCCATTGACAGTTAACGCCTTATGAGCTTCGTTTAAAAAAATAAGGTACAATGACTCCTCCATAAAATCGACACCAAACTGTAAGTTCATCAGTATGTAATGGCAGTTCTTGTTATTCTTCCAGTTTATCACCACTCCAGATACGGTAATTCTGCTTGTTAACATGAACCGTTTAACCAGAAATGAGCCTCATCGCTGAGAATGATTTTCTTAGGCAAATCTGCATCATTTTCAATCTTTTGTAAGCACCAATTACTGAATACACGACGCTTTAAATGATCAGTTGGTTTAGTTCTAGGGGTTAAAACAATTTTGTATGTATGTAAACCAAGGTCTTTTCGTAAAATTCGCCACGTCTGGGAGATGCCTTCACGAACACTTTCACGTACGGCAGCAATATTCTCTTCACTTCTTGCATTACTTTGTCTCACTGGCACTGTAACATCATGAAGTGTGAAATTTTTTTCAAACTTCTTCACTAACCGTTCAATTGTTCTTTTATCCGGACGATTATAATTTATAACGATATATAGTAAGAGCGCGTAAAGAACCTTTTTTCATTTAATAAAATGAATGTATGAATGAATCGCATACAATACTTACTTTCTGTACTCTGTGTCTAACGTAGTGTTACTATACTGTTGCGCCAATCTCATTGTATTCACCAATTCAGCCATATCCTTGGATAATACTTTGTGTGCCATTTCAACCTCCCTCTGGGCAGATACTGGAAAGGATACCACTATTCCGTCTACACTTGTTAATAAACACTTAAGTTCCAATCCCACTTTCTTCACCAAGTCTAAGTATTGATCCACATATGCTTTTTGGACTCCTTGAGATAAAGACATTACTGCTTTCACAACCTGAGTGGTACTATCATATACTCTGTCATTTGTTCTGTCGAGATCGGCAGTAGGTGTAGGAGTAACTTTCTGAAATGCAACATGTATCCCTTAAAATATATTTTTTCGTCAATGGGCGATCTTCTATTTCGATATTTTATCAAATTATAGCAAGATTTTCATACCTCTCTACATGTCTATAATATTCAGTAAATAAGAATCAAACAGAAAAAATATAAAAGCACTGAAGTGATATCAAGAGCAACATACTGTTTCTTATGCATCTATCTATGCATCTCTGAATGAAGAAAATATTTCACTGTGTTCGTGTATACTTCTTGACCTACCCCGGTACGCCAAGTGCGCGATCTTCTGAATGTAGGACTTCAACAATTGAATTGAATTTCTAATTGTATATAGCTAGAGATAAGATTAGATTCGAAGGGTGCAAACGACGCATTAGCGACACATCAGACGGTCTCTGGACTCTCAGGCGCCCCAAAACCCATTAGGTTATCGGTAGGGATCCTAGACAGATCTCAAAGAACATGTACCACCCGACAGAAGATCAAGTATTCAATCCAAAACCTCGATGCTCTGGCGTCTCGAAGAAGGTTGGGTTTAACAGAATATCTGTATCTGGAGTTTATAATACTCGAAGATAAAACGGTAGGGCTCTCATAAATTTTCGTGCAACCTTAATAACGGCAATTTTCCTGGAATAGTCTTAAACCATCGGATCGTTTCCGTGGAATCCTATTGGTTTAAGGCGGGGTATTTGAAGCCAAGCAATCAACAATCGTTGCACACCACCTTGGGAGTACTAGTGGGAGTGGGTGGCAGTCGGGGTAAAGATCAGTTCTGATTTGGGATACGACTAAGACGGAGACAGTTCGGTAGCATTCAGAATAAGGCAATTTAAACGATTATCATGGATACGCACCCCTCAAGGGCTAACAATCATCCTCATCTGCTGTGGAGAAGGAAATTAAAATAAGGAAGTGACTATATCAGAATTTCTCTCCCATCAATCCTTCTAATTAATTTTCTTCCTACCATAACCGAAATCATCAGCTGTATCAATCATCTAATTCATCGAAGTATATCCCAGTCGTCCCTCCAGGTGAGAACAACATATTTAATCTTCTTGATCTGTGTCTATGATCGCATAGCAGTCTTTTGGAAATTATTAAGTCGAAGTTCGAAATATCCGGGATATTGTGCTCGATTTTTGTTCCAGGAACTCTTACTCGCTAGGAAGCGGATTTTTGAGAAATTTTGGCAACTCTCCACGTTAGTTTTCGAAAATGGCGGTGCACGTGTTAACTATGTGGTATCCCGAGTAATGTAGAATATCGCAGCGTATCTTTCAGGAAGGTGTTCTCCCAGGATTTCCGTTAATTGAAATACTGGATTTTGACTTCGATATTTTAAACATTTTTTGAATATGCCCAATTGAAATATTGTTTCCATTATATGAAGGATCCCTCATAATAGGGTGACCATAGCATTCCTAGGGCCATGACAGACGGACCTGCGCAGACTAAAAAAAAAGGTCCTACTTCCGCAATTCCTAGCGAACCTGTGCAGACTAAAAGACGATGTGTTCGAATATGGCGGAGTAGAGTAGAGTTTTTGAAGGTTTGACAGATTTACTCTGGAGTTTACTCTGACAGTGACAGAAGGTGCCAATATCGGAATATAGGTTATGTTGGTTTAAGAAAGAACCTATTTATTATTGTTCTCTTCACATATATGTAACTGTAATCATAAATATATATTGTGAGCAGTATTGAAACTATTAAATTACCTCACAGAACATTAATAAAACAGTGAGGCAAAGATACGAGATTCTCCGTCCCATGAGTTATGTCAATTTTGACAGAAGTAAAATGAACTCCGAGTCGAATACTCCGACTTTTCGAACGACAGTCATAGAGTGAAATTTACTCAACTCATCCGTTTTCGGACGCAATTTGGTAAATATTACTCTACGGAGTTAATTTTCGAACGCAACCCTGGTCACCTTACCTCATAACCACAAATTGCATCAATAGTGTATGATGTTACAAATCAAGTCAGTGCTTTCATAATTTTTTCATTTGGTGTTTTATTTTGTACAAAATGCTATGTAACAGGATCACATCTGAATCAATACGGACAATATTTTTCATTGAATCGTTTCTTTCTGGGTTTTCTCTCCCAAACTCTGAAAAATATCTATAAAATAAAAATTAATTATTTTGTGATTTGCTTCTGCGTAAGAAACACAAGATATTTGTCAAAAGCAATCAATTGAACAATGTTGCCTAACAAATAACAAGGAAACAACATCAACGAAGAAACAACTATATCGTAACGTTTCGGAGTCTATATCAGACTCCTTCTTCAGACGCTTAACCAAAAAATCTTCAGAACTATTTTGTTGATTGTTATTCTGAGATTCGAGAATTGTCACATTGACAGTATTTGAAAATCAAAGCTAACATAATTTTACTTTTTATATAAATTACAAGTTCCACCTCCTTTTTCAATAAATTCAGCCAAATATGGTCAATACCAATTGAGCAATTTGCGAAATTGCATTCTCTGTTCAATAAAATACAAGTTGATTCCTTAAGTTTCCTTTTAATATAATCAGTTTCTGTCATCAGAATCCTTGTATTACTCCAATCTATCATGTGATCTCCTTTTATTGTACATACATGTTCTACTATTTTTGATTTCTGTATGTCTCTATTTCTCAAGTTATTCTTATGCTCTGACTTCCTTACTTCTAGTAGTCTTGATGTTTCTCCTGTGTATGATTTACCACAAATACAAGGAATATTATATACACAGTTTTTTGATTTTTGTTTTTCATTAATGGGTTTTGTCTTCATTAATAAAGACCTGAGATCATTTTGTGTTTTGAAGACGGTTCTAATATTGAACTTAGAACCGATTGTTCTGATTTTTTCAGAAAGGCCACGAACATAAGGGATCACATTCAGCATATTGGGGTGCTGTTCTTGTTGATTATTCTGGCTGAATTTATTGAAAAAGGAGGTGGAACTTGGAAATTTATATAAAAAGTAAAATGATGTTAGCTATGATTTTCAAATACTGTCAATGTGACAATTCTCGAATCTCAGAATAACAATACACAAAATAGTTCTGAAGATTTTTTTGTTAAGCGTCTTAGAAGGAGTCTGCTATAGACTCCGAAACGTTCCGATATAGTTGTTTCTTCGTTGATGTTGTTTCGTTGTTATTTGTTAGGCAACATTGTTCAATTGATTGCTTCTCACAAATATCTTGTGTTTTTTTTTACGCAGAAGCAAATCACAAAATATTTAATTTTTATTTCATAGATATTTTTCAGAGTTTGGTAGAGAAAACCCAGAAAGAAACCATATACCTCCCACAGTATCCTTTAATGTTTACTTAATATTTTTCATATCATCCTACCTTCGCTTTTTCAGTATCACTACTTTCAGACCCACTCAAAGGTGTGGAACTTCTCTCCTGCTTTGTGATTAAGGTCATGGTACTTATCAGAGATCCTGCTGGTGAATGACTCTTACTGCTACATTGTGATCCTGTACTACTCTGTAAGCCATTTCCGCTCAAGGACATACTTCCGAGACTTTCAGTTAACTGATATGAAGCCTGCGAGGAGCTGCTGTAATTCATACATATGGGACTAGTCGGTAGAGATGTCAGGGATTGTGCATGATCACTCTGGAAATCAGGTTCAAGTATGGGCGCGCTAATACTCAGACGTTTTTTCTGTAAAATAAAATGATCTTATAGTGGTTTCATCTCAATAAACGGTATCCTACTGAAATGAGTAATATATTCGGCATTTTTCAAATATGAACCATCTTAGGCAGATCTCAAAGAATATGTACCACCCGGGAGATGAAGTTTTCAGTCCCAAACTTCGACCCTCTGGAGTCACCAAGGAGCTCAGGGTTAACCGAATATCTATATCTGGAGCTTATAATACTTGAAGATGAAACAACAGGTCTCTCATAAATTTAGGTTTAACATAACAGCGGCTATATTCCCGCCGTCGGATTCTGCCCGTGGAATCCTGTTTGTCTAAGGAAGGGCATTTTCAGCTAGGGAACCACCTATAGTTGCACGCCACCTTGGGCGTACTATTCTATGACATCGAGGGAAAGCCTAAGTGCGGGGAGTAATTAGAGTAGATAGGCGGTAGGGTTAAAGACCAATTCAGATTATAGATACGAGGTAGAATTTAGAAGATTAGCGAAATACGAGTTTTTATCCCATATACTTAGACGATTTTGTTGAACTTGAGAAATTCTGACTTAGACCAAGTTCGAGCATATTGGGGTAGTGGTCGAACTTCAGTCTTTGCAAAAGTAAATTCTTTCGAAGTTGTAAATATTTTTATTGACTCATCGACGATATTGTAAATAAACTGTAATTATCAGAACCAGTGTTTTTTTAAACGAAAGATGCGAAAGAGGAAATGTTAGGAGCATAATTCAATAAACGCCTAGGAGATTGATATAAAAATCCTAAAGAAATATGCATCGAAACAATAAGAACTTTTTATTATTATTATTATTGATAAGGGGTTACGTTGCACCGCGACCTTGAGATCTATTGTGCCCCCCATCAGAGCTGTTCTCACCATTACGCCATCTACAGCTCGCCCTCCAGTTCCAGAGTATAAATGAACCTCAATATCTGGGAAGGCTTCAAGGATATTACGTCTTCACTCCTACAAGTTTTCTGTCCAAAGCATTCCTTTCGCTGACTCGCAATGGCGAGGCATTCTGTAACAAGGTGAAGAGGAGTTTCTTCCTCCTCCCCACAGAATCTGCACTCGTCAGTATCTGATAAACCTATTCTCATCAAATGCTTCCTGAGGCGACAGTGTCCTGTGAGGAAGCCAGTGACCAGGTGTAACTTATTCTTACAGAGATCCAGATACCTTTTGGATCTCACTTCTTTAAAGTTCCAAAGGAACTTTTTGGAATGAACCAAACCTGGAAGATTCCGCCAGAGTGTTTCTCTTTTGGTTTCCTCCTTCTCCAGAAACTCTTTCTTGTAGGTGCATTTTCCTATACCGCAGAAAGGTTCTGGGCCAATAAAAGGAGTTCGTGCTGCCTTTCTGGCAAGTGTATCGGCCTCTTCGTTCCCCTTGATTCCCGTGTGACCGGGGACCCAGACTAAAAAGACCTTATTATTCTTGCCAATTTCATTTAGTTTTCTTCGGCACTCCCATATCAACTTTGAATCGATGGCATGGGAGCTCAGTGCTTTGATAGCAGATTGACTATCCGAATGGATTGCTATGTCGCATTTCTGATATTTTCTTTCTAGGTTAATATCTGCACACCTTTCGATTGCGAGTAATTCTGCCTGAAAGATACTCAAACGGGAGCCTACCGACAGTGCGCACTTGGTGCCTGTCCCATATACCCCAGCGCCAGCTCCCGTCGTGGTTTTTGAGCCATCTGTGTACCATTTTATGGTATTTTCTTTGAAAGTCTGGGTGGTGAACTCCCTTTCCCATTCTTCCTTTCTACTTAGCATCGTGGTGAAGTTCTTCTCAATGCTTACTTTTTTGACCATTGCATCACTAGGAAGGTTCACTGATGGGATGTAATTAGTCAAAGAGGTCCAGGCTCTCTGACATTTAATCCTCTCAGTTCCTGTACCTTCCTTAGATATTCTGAGGATGGCCTCATGGGCTAACCTCTCAATCACTAGATGCAGAGGTGAGAGATCTGTGATGATCTCAAGTGCCCTGGTTGGACACGTTCTCATAGCTCCCGTGATGCACACACAAGCTAGCCTTTGCACTTTGTCAAGCGCTTTCCTAGTAGTTGTCTGATCTGCTTTGGCATGCCAGACTACTGCCCCATAGGTAATTATTGGTCTCACAATCATGACATACATCCATCGCAGTATTTTAGGGCTACAGCCCCAAGTCTTACCGGATAGACTTCTGCACGCCATCAGAGCATATAAGAACTTTGGAATACTGTCTTCTGTAGACGGAAACATTCATTATCGAGAAGGATACTTTTTTGGAAAATAATGGAATAATTAATTCATTGAGATCTATTCTTATTTCTAGAATGCTCACCAGACTACTCTCTGACTCAGCTAACCACCTGGAATCTTCTTCCGATTCCAACTGTTGCTGTCTCAACCTCTGATCCAAGACGTGATGACTGAAACTGGGAACATTTCCAGGATGATAACGATGAGATTCTAGCAACTGGTTCCCATAGAGTGACTGGTTCGGCTGAAAATTGGGTAAAATAGTATTTAATATGAAAATTACATAAGAAAATTTATTTCAATAAATACAGTGAATATAATCGGCAAACAAAATGAATTTCTAGATGGAAAAATTAAATTCATTCATGATAGGAAGACAAAATTAAAATTATTCAAAAGAATTCGTGTTTTTTGAAATCAATAAATCAATAGATCATTTAACTGAATTAAATCAATAGATCGAATAATTGATGTTCAACTAACTACTAAACAGCATGAAAACAGCCATCGACATTCAGACCCACAGTGTACAACATGCTAAAATTAAATTTAAGGACGTGCAGATTGAACCATTTTATTCAATCACATGCTTAGTATTCATGCTCCGATTCTTCCAATCAAAATAATAACACTGATGCAAGATGCAGTAAATAAAAACTTCGAACTCAAGCCGTGCTTGACTCGAACCTGCATTCTTTGGTCTTGCATCTTGTTGTCTTGTTTCTGTACGAAAAATTGCTGTTTGTGTGCACAGCTTTTAACATCAGCCCCACCAAAGTCGTAGATACTTTCTTCAACTTGTTGTAAGTCTTTAGATTTATCAATGTATTGATACATAGTTGGCTCGGGATGATAATTTGGGAAATATTCTGGATAGGAAATATGTGCGTTCCTTTCTAATGAACCCATTCTAGGAGTTACGCTGGGAGTATAACTATATGTCCTTTCGAGGGAACCCATTTTCGGTGACCCTGTCTTTGTTTTACGTTCCAGAGAACCCAATTTAGGACTGAACATTCCAGATTTGTCCAAGCTACTATGGCTGCTATGGATCAAATGAGCATTCCTTTCCAGAGAATTCATCTTGGGAGATGTGTTTTCTGGTTTGACTGATACTCGCCGTTCTAGGGATCCTATACTTGGAGTAGCACTCCCGGTACTCCCAGAACGTGAAGGGGTTCTTTCTAAAGTAACGCTTTTAGGCTTTTCGCCATGGGGTACTTCAGGATCTAATTTGTGCAGGTTTTGGACAGGAATAGGTGTGGTTTTGAGAATGGGTTCGGTAATGTCTTCCTTTTTGTCGAATACTACAGCTACTGTGTTAAATACCGATGCTGGTGTATTGTAAGCAGCCTGTGTCAATCCTCTGTTTTCATTCTCCTTCATCAGATGGGCTAATACTTCTGGATTCTGGGCGATGATGTATGTTTGTGGTCCAACTGGTTCTTCCACTTCCAAGGAGGCAAGAGAAGAGGATATTTCTCCTGGAATTGGAAAAAATAACTCAAGAAACATTCAGCTGGTAATTTGTTTGCTATGCATAATTGTTATGATGGCATAATATTGAAAACTGGCTGATACCGTTGTTAATAAATCCAGAGTCCAGAGCTTTATATCAATAGGATCTCGAATGGGTTCGTATAATTAGTATATAAATGCATAGATTTCACGAATCAAATTAACCCCAGGGGATTTCATTGATTTGAAAAGCAAAAACAGATGTATTCCAGGCTTCTTGGCCTTCATCAGTGTAGCTCTCGACAAATTCAACTAAACTGAACCGTGTTAAGCGGGTTAAGCCTCACATTACCGGCCTGAGTGGATATATATAAATGCGTCTGTTGTTGCCTTTCGGCAGATGAATGAAATATCCTCACTGTTAATTTAATTTGTGAACTCAATGTATAAGTATAATAATTATAGAAACCCATTTTGAGATCCTATTGGCAGAACACTCTGGATTTGTTGATGTATCGTCTTGTATTAAATATCAATGTCAAATATTTGACTACCTGCAATATTTCGCAGATAACTTTGTCAATGTTTATCAATAAGTTTTTCTTCACTATTTAACTTACCTTGCATAGGATACCTCAATGGTTTTGGAGGTGGTAAATCGTCAGTAGGCCCCCAAGACATAGCTGCCATTTTTCTATTTTCTCTTCTCAAGGTTTCCTGCTGACAAGATCTCTCTTCCATAAAGATTCCCCTGAAATGTCATTGTTAAAATTCATGTTCTTCAATGTGCATGCGAATATTAGGATTTTTCATAAAACTTACTGAAGAATTTCTTTTATTTCTTTGAAACTTGGTCTTTTACTTGGTTCATATGCCCAGCACTGGGACATCAATGAGTATAATCTAGGAGGACAATTAGATGGTAGTGGTAATCGCTCTCCATTTTCAATTTTTCCTATGACATCGTTATTTTTGATACCTTGAAATGGTTTCACACCTAACATCAAAATTTCCCACATACATACACCTGAAAATAATAATTTCCAAGTTGAAAACACCTAACATGTGTATCATGACAGTAAGCAATGAAGTTGGTCTTGGGTTTCAAATATAAATGCAACGAAACGGAATGTTATACAAAAATCTAAAGTTTCCCCAATTCGCCAACCAAACACTTGGATTTTGATGGGGAGCTCTGTCAACCGACGTTGGCCGACAGCAGGCAGAAATTCACAATTCTGATCCATTGCGCCCACTCACCACTGCATGGCATCTCCTTCCTTTCTACCGAGCCTTTTGCCTGAGTAACATCAAACTGATATTTTATTATTTTTTGGAGATTATGTTTACGAGTTCATATTCTTTACTAGACCACCTATTTTTATTTCATGTTTTGGAGTAGGTAAGGCTATATGTCAAAGTGACATATAAAATAGAAACGCCAAATTTTTTCTTGGAGATTTTTATATCGATTTTCAATTTGAATGTGAAGCTTTTATCTATGGGAGATGATTGCCCTTCATTAGGGTCCTGTAGCGGTCTTCGAACATCTGAAGTTCCGAAAAATCATCGCTTGGATTGCCGAACTAGGTTCCAAGAACCCTCCCGGCAGAAGAGCAGTAACGAAGTTTCTATTTTAAATTTAAATAAAATAATTACAAAGCATAGTTGACTTTTCCGACACAACATGGCTGAAGAAGAACAAAAAAAGCATAAAAACGCCACAAAACAAATAGGCGAAAAATATTTACCCCAACCAAGATTCAGTTCAAACACCTCTAACTGTAAGAGCAAGAGTAGCTGGTGGAAATACACCAATATCGTGATTTTATCCAGGTCCGTTCCATCTTCATCCAACTAAGGGTTATGTTACGTTGTATTTTGGATTATAGAACTCTTCTAGTTTGGGGTGCCTAAGGATTTATGTACGACATAGTCACATTTCTTAGGTAGGTGCTGCCGACAACATGTGCCGATGTGCCGAACACTTGAAACTATCTAATCCCTTTTTCTGCGATCGATTTGGATCCATGGATTCTCCCATGTTGGTTACCATGGTTGAAGGGGTTGGAAAGTCTAGATCTTATCTCTTTAAGATTTTATATCATTATCGCATAGCGGATTTTTGAAGAATATTATCGAGTCGAAGTACGAGGATAGGTGGCAATCTCACTCGCAAACAGCGGATTGGAATCTATTAGAATGTTTAGTATAGACGGATTAATATTAATCCATTAGTTGTCTTCAACTTGGCCCAAAGCTGGTCAATCGAGAATTTTAGCCCTAGAGCTGCGTGTATCGGTGAACTATAGTAGCATTTACAGTTACCCAACTGTGCGTGAATAACCCTATCATCGATATCAATCGTTAACCCATCTACCTCCGCTCAGCAAACATGAAATCTTCGTGGAACATTTTACTGGATAATAACCCAATCTATATGTGACTATAGGTTCTAGTGTGATACTGATTCCCTTGATAACGCCACCTCCTAGATCGTTAGGCTCCTTCAGAGTATTACAGGGTTCCCTCTCGCAGAAAATCTCAAATTCTCACTCTCCTATACAAGCTAGCCGGAGATATAGTTGGTTTGTTAGCCTAACGTTCTATTTCAAAAGGTAGGTGAGTCAATGGCAGTGTTTTCTCTGTTTATCTCCTTGGTATGTGGCACCCTAGACTTCGGATTACCACAGTAAATGTATATAGGTCTGGCAAGGCCCAAACTTTTTAGCCAATTTCAATACATTGGATAGCATGCCATGCCCATATATTGCAAGTACATCGTCTCCAGTCTTCACGATTCACGCGATCGGAGCGGAATCAGAAAGATCGAGTGATTGGTACCTCTATTACGCCATGGAGGATTAGCTTTCATAACAACCACGTTAATCGTGGAGACGCTGGAATTCGAATCGTACGTGGCTTCATGGAAACCCAGTGTAGGAATGAGACTCAGGAGATTATAACCGCGTCGATTAGGTGTGTTCATGTGCAGAGGCTCTTAGTCCAACACTGATTTAGTTCGTACTAAACTTCCAAATCGAGGATTCAGACAGTCCACTGACGGGGCTGATAGAAAGAGGGCTCAGATATGATGGTGCCTTCCCTTTTTATCGCATTGCTTTTTTCATTCCAAAACCTTTGGCCAGACCTTTACGACACCTTCACTAATAGCATAGTCACTTCAAAATGACATGCAACTAAATAATTCTACACTTACCAAACATCCAAACATCACTGGCAGTTGTAAATCTCCTGAAGTTTATACTTTCCGGACTCATCCATTTGATGGGCAATTTTCCTTTGGAAGCCTTGTAGTAACTTTGGTCGTCGCCCATCCACCTTGACAGACCGAAATCGGCCAATTTCACACACATATGACTACTGACTAGAACGTTTCTAGCTGCTATGTCTCGATGAACGTATTTCTTAGATTCTAAGTAACTTAAAGCTGTGGACAATTGGAATGCGTACTGCAACAAAGACGCCAGATCTAGACGGCTCTTGTTGTTCTGGAGGTATGCACGTAGTTCACCTAGACGGGCTAGTTCCATCACTATACACACAGGCGAAGCCGAACAGATGCCAATGAGCTTGATTATATGAGGATGGTCGAATTTTTGCATAATATCTGTGGAATGTGAAAAATGAGTACACGACCTTTTAAGTTTAGTGTCTTATTTTATCAAAGACCTGGCTGGTAACGCAGGAGATACATTGCAATCTCACTCGCATGTACTAAAGACGAAAAATGAATTTCTTGGTCGCTATGTGGCTATCCCAAACGCAATGTTGCTACGGAAATGAATAAGGCACAAAATACAACGCTGAGTTTATTCATACCTTCTTTATACGAGCCTGGAACATGATTAAATGGCAACATGGTAACGAGGCGTATGCTTTACGTCCAAGGCCTACTTAAATTGGTAGTAGGAAGTTTGTCAGTGAGATACACGTGTGGTTTATTTATATTTCGTGAATTTGTTTTTGTGTGTAAAAGATGTAAATTAGTGCAATACCGTGATATCTATTATGTGATTAAATTGTGCGAAGTAGTGTAACTAGTGAATTTTCCTTTGAATTATTTTCTACTTGGGTGCGTATATTTGAGACTATAAGCTGAAGATCATGACCAGAAAGTGTTTTGTTCCGTCCTGTAACAGCAATTATTCATATTCATGAAATGAAAATTATCTTAGCGGTTTCGATTTACCGATATTAAAGAAATGAAGAATTTACGTATAATGGCTAATCTGCGATACAATTTTTCTCTATTTATTTTTATTACGTAGTATCATCTACCATTGCTGCAAAAAATGCACAATTTCGCTGGCATCTGATAAAGAATACATAAAAAGCACTGACGTCAGGAGCTTTTGCGCGAATGTTCCATTGTTTATTCACGCATCATGCGAAGTACATCGACCTGAAATTCAGTACTCGATTGTAAATTGGTGGCTCGACGGTATGTGAGAAATTTCAGAGGATTCTGACAGATACTTGACGAAATATAAAATTGTTTAACAAAATAAAATTTTGATTTTTTTTCAAGTGGTAAGATATTCACGAAATTTCGCAAACATTAGTGCATCGGCATTCTACCAGTAATTACTAAGTTTTAATTGAACCGAATTTGTATATTTTGTGTTATTGAGGAAATACAACAAAACTTAAGATGGGTATAAATCCGAACTCGTTTGGCAGATTATGCCCATTAACTAACTTAATTGTTCCATTCGGATACGCAACCTACCCTGAAAATTGCTATTTCTTTCTGTTCCAAAGTTATGGTGGCAACGGTAAATCATGCAGGTACTGATTTCTTCTTAGGCTGCTCGGATCTTCAACAATATAGATGCGATCGTGTTTAAATTTCGGACCTGGCTCTAAAGTTAGGTTTTGAAGGATCTAGCAAAATTTCAGCGATATTGGACGGATAGTTCCTGAGATTTATTTCAATTATTTTTTCTTCAATTTCGATTGATATTATCCTCACGAAATTTCGCAAAAATTTGCGCGTAGGCATTTTACAACTAATTACCATGTTTGAATTGGATGGGAACTGTATTTTTGGCGCTCTTGTTCCTCGAAACAGAGTGCTTATCAATTTGACCAAATGTCTGTAATTTTCGAATTTTTGGCTGAAAATAGTCTTAAACGATTTGATTCGACTCACTGATCAAGAATCCGTGGTCAAAATCGATTCTGTCCGGCCGACCGGCCGTCCGACCGTTAACACGATAACTCTCGAACGAAAGGAGTTAGAGGATTGAAATTTGCAGGGTAGGTTTCGGAGTTATGGCCGTTTTTAGTAAGAACTTTTTTTATGAATATTTCCGAAACCGATCACTCGATTTATCTGACATTTAGCATCAAATTGTAGAATAATGACCTTTATACGCATGCGGAGTTTTGTATTGATCGGGTTGCCGTTAAGGTTAAAACAAACATTTTTTAAATTTTTAAATTTTGTTTCTACAATAACTCTTGAACAGAATGAGCTAGGCAATTGAAATTTTCAGAGTAGGTTTGGGAGAAAAGTATCTTGGTTGAGTTCGTTATTGGGCAAAATTGGCCTGATGGTTTCAGAGCCATTACAAATTACAAATTTCAAATCCAATTTTTTCTAAGATGCAGTTTCATCATAAAAATCCATTCATATCATTTTCAACTCTATCAAGCTAATACTTTCGGAGATACGATTTTTCGAAATTAAATAATGAATCGTACTTGTATGGTTTCACAGAGTGCTGTACTTAATTTTTCTATCAATGAATTATTATATGATCTGTGTTTTTACATGTCATCTGATATTCCTATGCTCTCATTTATCTCTATAAATGTCAAAATTATTTCTGGTTCGTTATTCTTCATATAAAATAAACCTCCTGTTCTATAAAACAAAGTATGATTGAATGCAAAATGACCAATGAAATACCCTCAGCTATCGTACAATTATGAGGATGATATGATATTATATTTTTAAGGTGATAATATGATGCCCGTGGATAATCCATATGAAGATGGAAATATATTCTTTGGTAAAATACATAATCAAATTGGGTTCGGAATATTGCAGTAAAAAGAAAATTGCAATATTGTCTAAGTTTTAAATGATATAATATAATTTTCAGAGCAGATTTGACGAATGAATATCTCGGATGAGTTCGTTATTGGGGAGAATCGGTCTGTTTGAATTCAATTTCTTTTATGATGCAGTTCTACCGTAAGAATCCATTTATATCATTCCCAGAGACCCATAATTTCGGAGTTTGAAGTTTGAACAAGAGCGCCAAATCTCCTGTCCACAGGGCTTGAACAATTTTTTTTTGAGTTATTGAAATACACATTGATCAATTGAGGCATGAACGGAACTTGTAATTATCAGTTGTTGGTTATTGATTCATATAATGGTGCGTGGATATGTGGATATTGAGAACTCCTGAAAATTATTCTACATCAAAGCATTGTTATGTGGATCGTCAATCAAGGAGATATAAGTGAAGAAATTTCGAAAATTTTCATGTGAGTTTACAGATATATTCATATTTAAATTTCCATCTTATTTACAATGCTATCCGATTTCTGTAGATTATATTTCTGACATTTTGAATAATTTTAGAAAGCACTGACGTGAAATCTGTCTGCATTGGCGTTCTGAGTCAATTCCGGATAGGTACTCCGAAACAGTTTTGCCGATTATGCCCATTAACGCACTCAACCGACGCATTCGGATGTGCAGCCTATCTCGAAAATTGGTTATCGTGGCGACGGCCGGCTGGACAGAATTGAATGGATTCAATGGGCCTATTCATGAACTCGATCTTACCATTTGAGCAAATATCAAGTCACCGGGAGGGTATAATTAAATTTGACCACGAATTTTCCATCTGTAATTCCAAAATCATTATCGACTAAAAATTCGCAAAATACAGATATTTGAAAGAAATGGTTACGCCTGTAACGAATAAGAGAAAATCAGAAAGCATTCCATCAAATTTAACATTCAACAAACACCTTACTACAGTTTCGTGCATTGAGTTGCGAAATATGAATCATGCGAGATCATATTCGAATCTCAATTGATTTATTCCAGACGAAAATAATAAATAATACGAACATTCGCATGGACTTGTGTTTCGTTCGTCCCATTGTCTTCATTCCATTTTTAGACGAATATCCCCGCCGCGAATAGAATCTTAAGCATGAATCAGCGTCGCCACCAATCATGAAATTCAGACGGCTCCATATTTGGATAATAGTGCTATACAAATCCCACATTTCCCCGAAAAGTAAAGAAGATGCCCGAATACTCACATGCTTCTTCGAGGAACTTCTCTGTTGTGGCAAGATCGGCGTCACCCTTACAAGTTTTCACAGCCACGGGAATTAAGTTGCCGTCTTTGCCAACGAAAGTTCCATTGTGGACATCTCCGAATTGTCCTTCTCCCAGGATGTCTCCCAACTCCACCCGACTCCTGTCCAACTCGTAATTTTTGGCTGGAATAAAATTTTCGGTAGATATATCAAGAGGGTACACCATCTTTCACAGATTATAATGAATTCTTCTTAGTGATGAAGTTTGTTCATTAATAAATTTGTTATTTTAAGTTCGATTTGATTAATTTTATTTTTAAATTGTAGGTATATTTATATTGAATCTAGCCAATGTTTTGAATTCTAAGAAAACTAAGGCGTACGTCATTTTATACAGGGTGACACAAAATTAGTTTTTTAACACTAACTTTAAGACCACCTGTGGAGTGTCCCAGTTGTTTCACCGTTTAATTTCTGCAAGACACATCTTTTCTTCACCATTTCTTTTTTTATTCGTCACAATAGCTTGATTTGTGTAAAAGATACAAGGGTTTTAGCTGAACGTTTCATTTTTACAATCTTTATGGTAATAACAGTATGGGTTTACAAATTTAACTTAACACCGAACATAATGAAAACAAACTGAAAAAGAAGTGAATAACAGCAGTGAAAAATTTTTCTACTTCTCTCTCAAATGGTAAAAATGAGATAAAATCATTAGTTTGTATGAAAATCTGTACGTATTGCAACAGGCTGGAGAGTGGAGATCTATACTGTACAAGACGTCGAGACATGTCGACATGACATGAAATGCAAGCTGGCCTCAGTCTGAGAAATTGAACCCTTTCTGAGTAAATTCATGTGATTTATGAAAAATATGAACAGTAAATAATAGAATCAATCATTATCGTACAGAATTTAAGAATGAGTGAAGATACTGTATGTGAAGGTGGCCTTAGCACTTCTAAATTTCCTGAATTGTGTTACGTTTATGTTAATGATTCATCTTGCACGAAATTCTCAGATGTTTTCTATTCCAATTGTGAATATCAAAATAAGCTGATCCAATATTTTCATTTATTCTTGTCGAAAATTGAACGATCATAAACTGATTTTATTTATTAGACTACAAATCTTCGAAAAAATAAGAATTTTGCTGTACAATTGGTCGATCAATTCCACCCTTATTCAAGAGCCGCCATATTCTCTTAGGAAAATTACATTTTGGCAATATCTTACAACTGAGGTCCTCCCTCATTTTATCTTATGTCTATACTCCATTCACTATTATAAAGTCTCCCGGTTGGCCATGAAAATTTGACACATTTCACTATGTATATTTTGAAAATGTTAGGTTATAGTCATTTTCAGGTCAGTTAACTACGCAACGTTGTCCTCTCTTCAAAGAAGTCGTAGTAATTACGTTTTTTCAAAATGTGAATTTACTCCGGAAAAATAATTTTGATAAGATATTATGCTATTTTTTTGTATGGAAATCAAGAATCAAGTGTTGGAATATTATTGAAAAATAATGGATAGAGTAGTCCGCTACTTTGTGATTGTTCATTTGAAGAAAGAATAAATGTACCTGAATAACCCGGCAGGAAAACTTCTAAACGAACAGACGTACGTATGGAATTCCCCACTTTTCTCAAGAAGGCATTTAAATACCTTGTTGCACAACTTGGTACACACCAGTTTCAAAATGTACTAGTACTACGAAACCCGATTCATTCTTATAACTCAATAACATAATATAATGATAGGAAACTAAGTAATTCCATGCGAGAGACATGTCAGAATGAAGTTTTCCTATTGCAGATTTTGGTTCTGTATAGCACTTCTGCTTCTTCAAAACTACTTTCGGCATTTTCAATTTCAAAGCGAAGAGTTATTTATTATTCGAAGAAAATGGTCTGTGATAATATCTTGTTTAAGATTGAGGATTATGTTATGATTATGTTGAGAGTAGAATTTGGCAACGTCGCGGCGAATTGTTTTGACCTTGACGATATTTCAGCAGTGGCAACCTGCCTTCGTTTTAGTTACAAAAACGTGTTAGACCTAAATCATGGCCAACTGGGAGACTTTATAAAAGTGAATGGAGTATACATACATACTACAAATTCTGAAACAATCTGTGTTGAGGAAACAAATACGACAATATCATCACAATTTCAAGATACAAAGCTTTGGCTTTCCCGCTTCGAACGAGATAATCAGTTTTTTCGAAAATATTGTACAGGGTGTTTACGAGACCCAAATCGGAAAAATCTTTATTTTTCCAGTACGTTCCTGATATTCGGATATTTTTGTTAGGTTTTATTTCGATTTAATATGGTGATCTCTGAAACTAAATTTGAACCAACTCGAATCAGTAGTTTTCGAGCTATGGGTCAGATAATTTTTTGGATATACACATAAAACACCTTGTATAACAAAAACGAAAGGCCCAATTAAATTTATATTACTGGATTCGAAGTCACCATTACTTGTTCTACTCAGGGTTAAGCCATGTAGACGCACTCACAGGAGACCCTGTATAAACTATAATATCCCGTATCCATTGGCTTCAGATATTAGAACCATCATAATTTATTCTGATAGTTTAGTGACAGTCGCAGTTAAAAAGACAACTTTTAATTTTTTTTATCGGAATTGAAGGTTTGTTATATCTACTGAATTGTGGTTTCATCAAGGGGGTGTTTTTGTCCCTAGTCTTATTAATGAATACTCCATATATTTCACACTATGAGTGATAAATGAGACTACACTTACTTGCAGGTGTTGAATAGTCTCCTTCCTCGTCAACAATCTCAGCATAATCTTCTGAAAGCATAGTTCCAGTTGGATTATCAGGATTGATTCCTTTACTACCACTTTTATGCTTTGATGCATGTGAATCTGAAACAGGAGAAAACATTTTTTAGTGACAGTTTTGAACGTTTAAATTGTTTTCCTCAAACTACCAAGAAACAATCTAGTTATATCAACGTCTGATCTAAAACTACATGCACCCTACTTTCGAAAAGTTCCAGGACTGATGTAATTGGCCGAATACAAACGCATTATAAGCAAATTTTGATTAAGTTTTCAATATACAATATGCCACTTGAAGCCGTTCTGAAGCTACGGAAAGTTGTTAAAAACGGAATAATTTTTCAACTCAGCGACAAAAATTAGGTAGTTAGATATATAGATATATATGTGTTGTATCGGAGTAACAAACAACTGAGACCAGTCAGCTTATTGCGAACACTTAAATCTATACTTCACCTACAAGCTACAGGCCTTTTGATAAGGGAGATGAGGCAATTGAGTGAGAACTTGTCCAGTTCTCTCAGTCTCAGCTTGCGTTCGATAGACTCGTCCTCTTCCAGGCATAGTCTGCACTCGAAGTCCTCGACCACCATAACTTAATTAGGTGTTTATTGAGACCGCAGTGTCCTGTATACGCCGCATTAACACTCTCAGGTCTAACCTGGAGAGTTTGAGATATCGTCTGACTCTTCTTCTGCTGAAGGACCAATAATAATTATTGAGCGAGCATGTCTGAGACCAGATATGCTGCTCCAGACTTCTTGGACCTTTTGGTCCAACAATCTGTTGTTCTCTCACCTTACTGTCTTGAGGCAAATGCCACAGGCCAGTCCAAGTCAACTCAGTCTTGTGGAAATGAGTCCGCCACCTCATTACCTTCTATGCCCGAGTGGCTCGGAACCCAGATGAGGTGCAGCCTGCAAGGCTCTCCCAGTCCGGCATTCCTGCACAAGCATGGACGTGCAGTCGTATGAAGCCAAGGCCTTCAGGGCAGTTTGGCTATCCGAAAGGATCCTAATGGTTCTGCGAACCCATCCTTTCTCAAGTATGAGCTTCGCTCACTGATCAATGGCAAAAATGTCTGCTTGAAAGAGAGTCGCAAGTCTACCTAGGCTGATGGTAAAAGAAATTAGGTACTGTGAAACAGTAATCAACCTATCTGCAAAAGCTCGAACAAGATCCTTGATTAGGGGGACCCGTATCCTAATTCCTCAAAATTAAATCACAGCAATTTTGGGTTAATCACCTCTAAGATGTCAACACCACATTGGAATTTATTTAAAACTACTCGTTGAGGAATATGAAGTGGGAATAATAAAATACCTATATGACATAAATAGGTAATAGTCTGGTTCCGTTCTTAAGGCATCAGTACTGGGACTTTTAGAACGTACATTAGATTAAAATGAGATTTAAAAAAACTCAATTACTAACCTTTACAAGGACAAGGAAACTGTTTCCAAACAGTTGCTTGGAAAGAAAAAAAAATATGAATCAAAGATGTGAATCGACTGAACGCATGCAACAAAATACTTTAGTATTGGAATTCAAATCAATAAAATAAATAAACATTAGGGGGAAAACGTATTATCTCCGACAAGATGATTCAATTATTTGCATCGCCAAGGTTTTTATGCATATCGATGAAAATAAATTTAACCAAGATTGTTTCGATAGTATAATCTACTTTTACTGAAGGAGCAATCTATGCCATCCTAGTTAAGAGCATGTCTTAATTCACATTCTGATACAATACCGCACTGAAGCAATTTGGGCTAATATTCCTAAAAATAATTAAAATGATTACTAATGAAATCAAATGAGACAACAGAAATTTTAATAAGTATAACTAATATTTCTATGAAGCTATAAGGTTTTTTAGAATAATACAGTCTGGGGAGAATATTTTCATTTCAGGATAAATTGTTTCGGCCTTGTCCCATGAAAAGTTTCACTAAAGTTCTAGAATATTGTGCTTAAATTTATGAAATTATGCCATTAGGAGATTAGATTGTTCTTGATCCTCACAATATGATGGCCCATGCTCCCAGGGATGTTGTTGGGTTTGCAGAAACCATGGACAACATTTTTTTCAGGGGGTAACTGAGTGGGGTAGTAGAATAATAGATACAAATGGTCGGAGTTCTGGAAGGCAGTATACAATAAGCCAAAGGACCCCGGCTCCTAATTTAATCTAATCAAGCTGATATTAGTGAAGTTTATATCAGGTATTCGCGTACCGTAGTTCTACCACTAACTTCAAATTGGCGCCTAAATTGCACTCTTAATTTTTAATTAATTTTAATTCAATTTCAATCGAATTTAATTCTAGGTAAGAAATATTTATTATCCACACAGCATCTGATGCCCAATTTATACAGGCTAGTATTCATTATACGCATATATCTTTTGGCTGGCACAAATAATATAAGAAATATTATCACTTGAATAAACTTTTCAGTCGAAACCGGTCCTGTTAAATACAGGGTGATTCTTAACTAAAATTGATTAGTTGAGATGTGATTCCAACTGAATAATCATTATAATAAGTAGGAAACGTTCAAATAAATTCTATAGGATCATAGACTTAATATCTCCGTTTTCATGCGGCATTGTCAAACTGTGGATAAGTATCAAGCTTTAGTATATTATTGAATCGAGAAGCATGAATTATCTGTACCAAGAGCAAGTACGGCAACCGAGATATACATTGATTGAAGGCCGTACTAGGTCGGGAGCGAATCAACCAAAATAAGGCAAATTCTCTTTTTTTTTTCATAACTTCAAGGTTGAAAATCTTAAGAACGATACGTTTTAGGTGGAATGATGAAAAATAATTTAATTTCCTATAATGATTGAAGATTCTCATGATGACTCACGATAAAATTTAGCTGCTCTCATTATGCTAATTTCATTAAGTTTTATGAATCCGCGAGTCTATAACTTGGAAACCAGTGGAAGCAGGTTAATTGGATAATAAATATGTGCCATATTTACACCAGAATTCATTTCATTTCGAAAAACATCTCAAAGATACAAAAGAAAAACTGTTTTTTTTGCAATTTCAACAGCCTGTATCTTTTTTCTGAGATAAATATGGAAAAATGATAAATGAAAGAAGTGTTTTATTCGATGAAAGAAATTTATACTGTACTTGGCATTTTTTGGCGGTCTTGTTTCTTCGGAACAGAGTGCTTATCAATTAACCAAAACGAAATTTTCTAATTTTTGGATGACTATGATCAAACGATTTGGTTCGACTCACTGATCAAGAATCCATGGTCAAATTCGATTCTACCCGGCTGGCCGTTGCCATGATAACTATCGAACTGAATGAGCTAGACAGCTGAAATTTTCAGAGTAGGGTTGGGAGATAAATATCTCGGTTAAATTCTTTATTGGACAAAATCGGCCGAATGGTTTCGGAGTAACGAAAAAATGTTAGAAATTCATTTTTTTTAAGATGCAGTTTCATCATAAGAATCCATATATATCATTTTCAACAAGTATGATTGAATGAAAAATGACCAATGAAATAGCCTCAGCTACCGTAGAATTATGAGGATTATAGGATATTATAAGTAAAAACAAAACTGGAATATTGGCTAAGTTTCAATTGATATAATATAATTTTCAGAGTTGATTTGAGGAATAAATATCTCGGATAAGTTCGTTATTGGGTAGAATCGGTCTGGTGGTTTAGGATTAATAATTTTTAGCACTCTTTTTCTTAATGACACTTTTTGGCGCTCTTGCTCATCGGAACAGAATGCTTATCAATTTGCCCAAATGTCTGTAATTTTCGAATTTTTGGCTGAAAATGGTCTTGAACGATTTGGTTTGACTCACTGATCAAGAATCCGAGGTCGAAATCGATTCTGTCCGGCCGTCCGTCCGGCCGTTAACACGATAACTCTCGAACGGAATGAGCTAGACAGTTAAAATTTTCAGAGTAGGTTTGAGGGATAAATATCTCGGTTAAGTTCGTTATTGGGCAAAATCGGTCCAATAGTTTCGGAGTAAGGAAAAAATATACTTTTTTTTACATTACAACTTTTGAATTCAAATTTTTTTAAGATGTAGTTTTATCATAATAATTCATTGTTATCATTTTCAACTCTACCAAGCTAATACTTTCGGAGATATGATGTTTCAAAGTTTCAATAATACATCGTAAGTTCTATGTCTTCAAAGAATGTGCACAGAATCTGTCTGTGATCACTATTCATAAATGTCATCTTTTCTAGCTATTAGACATTGTCAATTCATAGTTGTTATTATCTCTTAGAAAGCAAGTAGTATTCTAATCTTGAATTTATGTATAACAAGACTGTTTTGACGTAGTTTATGGAGGCAATAGGAAAGAAGAACATAATGGAATCATCAAAAGAAATTACTGATCGTTGACCACTCAGGTTAATATTACCTTTTACTTCCTTGAGTAGTAAGACATGTTCCTATATACAGTATTTTCATAATATTGCTAGCAAAAAAATACTGAAATATGGATCTCCATTTGTGTAACAATCATTTTTTCTTGAGTTAAGGTTCATAATACAGAAAAGAATGTGTTAGTGGTATGAACTATTAAATTTTGAATTGTGAAAAGAGGACAGTATGTTATTAATATATTTTGAACTATTAAAATAATTAGCTCGTAATCCACTACCAACTCAAATATCAGGAATAAATGGACAATCTTTCATGATGCATTTCTATCATAGGAATCCATTGATATAATTCCCAACTCTGAGAAACCAATGCTTTCGGAGATATAATTCTGAGTCTGTTTGAACAAGAGCGCCAAAAAGCTCCTGTCCACAAGGCATGAACCAATTTTTTGAATTCAATTTCTTTCATGATGCAGTTCTATCATCCTATTGATATCTTCCCCAACTTGAGAAAATACTTTCGGAGATATGATGTGTCAAAGTTTGAACAAGAGCGCCAATGCTCCTGTACACAGGGCTTTCCCACTTTTTAAACAACCTTACCGTATACGAAAAAATCATGAGCAGAGCAGTCATATTTCTGATGGTGTACCCAAGGTTTCTACTAAAATTCAGTTCTGTTGGAATTTTTATTATTTGACCAATATTTCTATGACTAATTTAACCGGAATATAAGTAAACATTAAATTTGCCCACCACTGTTCAGAGCCATGAAACTTGGTGAATGTTAGGGTATTAACGACCGTAGTTCATGTGTTTGGAATTGGACATTTGTGTCATTGCATTACCAAATCGACTATAGAAAATCGCCTATAAAAAGTTACCAATATCTACAACTAAATTAAGGGAAGATTTAACGTACGGCCACAGCCACAATACCTTTCATGCTCCAGATCGAAGAGTGACTGCCAGTTTGGACCCTATAATAACCATCAATGAGGTCCGCTAGACTTTCAGCCACCTCCAAGGAGGGACAGGTGAAGAACAGTATTTCTTGAGCTCCGGCCACCTTCAGCTGTAGTGTAGCTTTGGCGTGGTCTTCGCAATCGCTGACTAGAGTTTGAATGGCCTGGATCTGGTCGAAATCCGCGATCTTCGTAGTCCCGGCCGACTGGGAATTCATGTGCGAGATTCCCGCTTCCGGTCCTATAACTAGCTCGACCGGCACCGACCAGCTGCTGCCGAGCTCCACCTTGAATTTCTCTTGATCGAACTGATAGTACACTTTGAGTATCTCCAGGAATTTCAACATACACTCGTCCACACTGAGTCCCACGTACTTTTTGAACTGAGCCTGAATGTTCTTGCGCAACGATTTCGATTTCATCGTGTTGAGTATAGTTGGAGGTACGAACTTGTGCATTCCCACTTCTTTCTCCAGGTATTCGAAGTTGGATTTCTTATCTAAGGCTATCTGAGGCATGTCTTTGAAGTATTTACGTATTTCGAGGCAACATAGCTGCACTGCCACTTCTTGGTCAATCCTCAGGTGGGGGTATGACAGATAATCTTGTCTCACCTGTGGAAGAAAGTCATAATTATTATAAAGACACTAAACATTGATATTAATATCAGACTCAAGGTCGAACACGATACGGGCGTTCATATTATATCTACACAGGGTGTTTAGAAAACCGAATTGAAATATATAAAACATAAACATTGCTGCGCAGCCAAAGTGTTTTCACTTTGTTCTCAAGACCAACTAATAACAAGTATATTTTGAGAATTATATCACTCAAATGTGTTCCAGGATAGACATTTGTATATTATTACTGGACCAGTATCCCAAGGATAAAATCTCAAATGTTGTTTTTTAAATCCTGCATTGTTATTGAGTTATTAACGTAGGCCTTAGGCAGAAGGGGACAGGAACAGGCATAAGAACAAGTTACACGGTATAAAATCACAATATTTTGCTGGAAAATTTACGACCTGAGGGGCTCTGGCTGTGGAGAGAATAACAGGCTTCAGCCCTCAGGAGAGAAGAAGAAGCTACTGCCCTGAATGAGAGGCAAGCGATAGATGCCGCAAACATCCAGAATTCAATGCCTGGATTTCGAGATCAAGAACTCGTAGCAGCGGAAACTGCCTATTCTAACTGGCGAAAGACGGAATAGGTGGGAGATGCTCCAAAACTAGTCTTCAATAGAAGGACGCATATGAAGCTGCAGTAGGGAATCCTGACATGAAGACTCAAGATTGAAAGCCTAACTATGATGAATAATATCATCGAAGATCTCCTACAAGAGGACTGTTTGCAAGAAGCCATAGCTGCTACTGCACATCTGTGCCCACCTGGAAGAACAACAACAAAGGAGGACAAGCATAGATTGAATCAACTACACAAAAAGATAAAAATTATGCAGCAAACATTTTGGCACCAATGTATCATAGATGTTCTGAAAGGAGAGCTGAAGCTGAGTAAAAAGATAGGGGTCATGATGAGGGTGCTGTGTGTGCAGAACCTTCAGGAGTCGCTCCACTCACAGTCGAAGATGCTGTGTACTTCAAAAGATGAAAAACGGAACCGGTGAGAGATCTTCAAGAGCTAGTCGTCAAAGGAAGCGACGCATTTGAGGCTGCATTACGGAATCCTAACATAAAAACCATACAACAGATAACGAGAAAATAATAATTTACCCAACAAGAGAATTCTTAGTTACAGGCTAACATTAATAAAAAATTCTTCAAAAGCACTGACGTGAAGTCAGGAGTTAAGCAATATATAAAATAGGTCCCAAATGCCTCACTTGAGGCACTCCAGATGTAGTTCTGACGTTTTGTCAGACAATGATATTTGTTACAGTGGAACATTCTTTACCCCTTCCTCCCCCCGTTCTTTTGTTGCTTTCACCGTTTCTTGGAATCATCGTTCGAAACGACCTACAGTTGACGGTTCTAAAACTTTTGGGCTAGACATTTTATACTGCATTTGGAAGGTTAACATTGTTACCACGTATTAGCGACCCATACACCCGAATGCCTGTCTATCTACTTATATTTTGGGAGGGAAAACATTGATCAGCGAATCTTGGGAGCTTTTTCCCTTGGAAAGAGATTTAACCACCTGAATAGTCAAGCAGGAACACAGAAAAGGTCAGTCGCCAGTATCTCACTATCTACACACATTGAAGAATTAGTAAACTACATCGAGCCTGCAGTAGCACCAAGGTATATTTTCTGTATGATTTTTCTATGTAAGTTTCAGATCTGAAATAGTTTATATTTTAGTATGTGCAATTTACATTTAAGCCTATGAATCGTAACTGTTGATATCTGCCCCATCATACGATACAATTTGCTTGAATATTCTTTCTCCAAGAATGCATTCAATAAGTGATCAGTATAGACCGTTTTGGGAGCTTCACTCCAGGTACCACATTGAGTTCCATATATAGTGACATGGAACATCAGATATTCTTCACACGAGTAACTTTGTATCCTATCTGAGGTTGTATTTTCTGTACGACTATTGTGGAAGTTAAGTTGACTTGTTGTGCAGATGATGTTAAATATTTATCTCAAACCATAAACGCGATCCAGTTTGCTAGAGTCTGAGAGTTATAGGCAAGTAACATAGTGATAATTTGTCTCTCTTTTTAATAAATCCCCACCTGACATTTGTACCTCTTGACCTAACATAGTAATAAAGACAGTGGCGCCAAAAAAAATAGCCTCAAGCTCTATAGCTAGCCAGGGGTACAAGTAGTCCCTCTTAGGATGGAGCGTAAAATATATTTTGTTTTTGAGATGTTCAAGAGGAGGCAGGACGCTGGTGAAGGGAACCTAACAATTAAATATGTCAAGCAAGTCCCTACTATCGTCACCACTTCACCGGGGTCGGCCAGTCAACCCTCAAAAAACTGAGCGAAGCTCACTCCTGGCATGTCGTCTTCACGAATACACAGTCTTTGCCTTCTCTCACTTCTGACCGGATGTATATATCGGCCTTATCCATGCGATGCAGACCTATGTTGCGCAAACTATCTATCCTCATTAGCCTCTAACAACAAGAATACACTTATTGTGGGAGACTTCAATTGCCCCGATCTAAGGTGGCCACTCTCTCAATTGCCTGCGCCGGCGTCATCATCGTATCCTTTCGCCGAGCTGGGATTTGGCTCTGGCCTGCATCAGCTCGTCGATAGACCCACCAGGTACAGACGCGGTCAAACTCCTTCTTTTCTCGATTTGATCTTCGTTTCTGACCCTCATCTCACTTCAGACCTAGAATATCTTCCCCCATTTGGTAAATCTGATCATGCCACTATAACTACAGAAATACAGTTTTGCTCCTCTATAACCAATACCCATCAGTTCAAGACTATTCGCAAGCTGGATTACGAAGGTATTTCCGAACGGCTGAAGTTGATTGACTGGGAATCATTTCTTACACCTCTGGATGACATCGAGCTGGTGTGGGGGACGTTTGTTGATGCCGTCGACGAGGTGGTTGCTCATTACACACGGGTGGTCAATGCTAGGCATAACCCAATAAAGCCCTGGATCAATGATCAATGTCTTCGTCTGATAAGAAGAAAGAAGGCACTCTGGCAAAGATACCTGAGATCAAGATCGATGGATGATTACAACGTTCACCGCAACTGTTCCAATCACGTCTCCGCATCGCTACAAAAAGTTAAAACCAGTTTCGAAAACAATTTGGCATCTTCCAAAGATAGGAAGAAACTCTTCAAATACATCCGACACCAAGGTGGGTATCCCGCTGGTCAGGAACCTTTCTGGTGAGGTGAGTGGCAGTCCAACAGAATCGGCTGACGTCCTGGCTGAGGCTTTCTCTCATGTTTTCACACCTGAATTGCCTGGCCCAATGCCTCTACCCACACTACCTCGTTCATATTCCGCAATTTCCAATGTCGAAATAACCGAGGAAATTGTTGGCAAACATCTTTCTGCCTTGAACACTTCTTCGGCACCTGGCTGTGATGGAATATCTTCACTCCTCTTGAAACGCTGTGCCAGCGCATTTGCAGTCCCCCTAACTATCATATTTTGTGAGTCTTTGTCTTCCTCTTCTCTTCCCTCCGATTGGCTTTTCACCTGTGTAACCCCTATCTTTAAAAAGAGAGACAAGCTTTCACCCCATAACTACCGCCCTATTAGTCTCCTGTCGATTGCTTCCAAAGTTTTGGAGAGAATAATTAAGGAGCAGATTTTGAAGTTTTCCCTCGAACGCAAGGTGATACCAGACCAGCAGCACGGTTTTGTTCCCGGACGTTCGACTGTCTCAAACCTTCTCTCCTGTTTGTCCGACTGGACTAAGGCGTGGGACTCCGGTCAGCCAGTGGACGTGATTTATTTCGACTTTTCGAAGGCGTTCGACAGGGTTCCACATGGCCGTCTTCTTACTAAACTCGAACACCTGGGTATCAGAGGACTTTTGAGCTGGATAAAGGCTTTTCTATCAAACCGCTCGTATCGCGTCCGTGTCGGATGCGAGCTTTCTACAAGATCATGGCCAGTGCTTTCTGGTGTGCCCCAGGGATCCGTCTTGGGTCCACTACTGTTTATCCTCTATATTTCTGATTTGCCACATCACTTGAAATCTACCCTTTCTCTTTTCGCCGACGACCTCAAAGTGTACAATTCTCCGATCACCAACTATTTGACACTCCAGGATGATCTAGACAGCTTAAACAACTGGTGTGGCACCTGGATGCTTCCTCTCAACACAAGCAAATGCTCCATCCTGCACATTGGAAAGAAAAACCCTCGTCTTCCATACAACATAGGTGGTCAGGTTCTGGTATCCGTTTCCCAACTAACTGACCTTGGCATTATAGTCTCGGACGACCTCAGCTGGCGTAGCCATATCGAGCACATCTCGTCTAAGGCCAAACAACTGACCTATGTGTTCTACAAATCCTTCAAGGGGTGTAACGACAGGACATTTGGCACCATTCTCAAGACCTACATCCGCCCCACACTTGAATACGGGGGTCCGGTTTGGTGGTGCACAACAAGAGGCGAGGTAGACTTACTCGAGACCACGCAAAGATGGGCCACTCGTATTGGCCATGGACTTATTCGACCCACATACCATCAGCAACTTAGAACCATGAGCCTGACTCTTTTTGAGGAGAGGAGAGCTCGCGGAGACCTGATATTCTCATACTGAGCCATACACGGTCTTCTGGCTTCAAAACAACTCAGCGTCAAAACTTTCTTCCCAACAGAGTTTTCGGTGCCTGGAACTGTCTGCCAAATTCAGTGGTGCAGGCCCCTTCAGTGAACACATTTAAGAATAGACTTGATGAGTGGAGTTCGGCCCAGCAGGGAGGACACTGATCTGCAGTTTGGACTTTGAACAGCTCTTGTTGTTGACTGGAGGGAGCTTTTTCTTTTTTTTCGATTCTTTTTTCTTGAATGCTTCTGATTTTTATTGTGATTGCGTACCAACTTGTATATCTGTCTTTTTGAGTTTATAGGTTTTTTAAACCTCAACTCTTATAACTAATGTAATAATAATAATAATAATAATAATAATGTTTATGGTCATACCCTATATAGGCCTCACCATTTTCTCAACAAATAATAAATATCTTCCTCATCTTTGGCCATAATGACCAGGTCATCATGAAAGTGTAGAGTGAAAATTATATATTTTCCTCTTGGAATTCCCATATTTCAATATTTTTTTCGTCAATGTTTCAGAGTCGAGGCAAGGTAGGCCTTAAACAGAGTCAGGGCTACCGGACAGCCTTGTCGGAGACCTTTTGAGATACGAAACTCCTTAGGCAGGGCAGTTTGGTTCCCACCTTCACCCTTACTGAAATATCCGTGTAGAGCTCCTTCACTTTCCTAATATATTACTGGATGACGCCATTTTCTTCCAAGGTCTTTCACAATTTAGCGAGTGATACACTATCATAAGCCTTCTGCAAGTCTACAAATATCAAGTTACTCTCTGTTCTTTTTTCCACAAGCTGCTTCAGGCAAGCGCCTCCAATATCCCATCTCTATCGCTTTAATTTTATTCTAACGTGGCGTTGTCTTTCCCATGATATCTATTGAGATTTTATAGATTTTTCTTTTAATATCGTTTCTTATTTGTAAACTCCAAAGTAAGCCATTGAATTGTACTCCCTGTATTATTTCATCTCGCAGGATAAGATCGCTCCTGATGCTGGAATATCTTCCTCATCTTTGGCCATAATGACCAGGTCGCCACCCAGTCGTAGAGTGAAAATGATATATTTTCCTATTGGAATTCACATATTTCGATATTTTTTTCGTCAATGTTTCTGAGTCGAGGCGAGGTAGGCCTTAAACAGAGCCAGGGCTACCGGACAGCCTTGTCGGAGACCTTTTGAGATACGAAACTCCTTAGACAGTTTGGTTCTCACCTTCACCCTTGCTGAAATATCCGTGTAGAGCTCATTCACTGTCCTAATATATTACTGGATTACGCCATTTTCTTCCAAGGTCTTTCACAACCTAGCGAAAGATACACTATCATAAGCCTTCTGCAAGTCTACAAATATCTACAAATAGCTTCAGGCATAAATGTTGTCAACGCTAAAACTTCCTGCATTGAACCCATACTGCTCTTCTATGACATGTATTTCATCTTCTGTTCTGCCTTTTATATAATTTGGACAATGAATTGTCCTCGGTAATTTGGACATAAAGATAGTACGAATCTCAACTTGAAATCAAATTTTCAAAGGTGATTTAACCATTCAATATTGACAAACAAAACAGCAGTCAATTGAACTTTCATGCACCTTCGCCGCCATATTGTAAAAAGGGATAGAGAGTTGATTGGCCTTCCTTTTAGGAGGTGTAGTCTCAAGCTCTATAGCTAGCCAGGGGTACAAGTAGTCCCTCTCAGGACGGATCAGATTGGTGACAGATAACATAAGAAGTTTAGATCAACAGACAATCGAATCAAGTGTGCCACAGTAAGAATCATTAAGAACATATAGTTGAAGTAACTCTTATAGTATGCCATCCTCTAATTTATCAGCTCTGCACCTGAAATTCTTCCATGAATTCATGCTAGCTGCACCTCGATCCGAATGCAGTTCGATTGTTGCCGCTCATTACGTAATAGAAACATAATGTTCCATAGATTCAGGCTTCGACGAGGGTACTTGAGCTGCCATGAATCAGACCAGATTCCGAGACGACCACTTTGAGTTTCATAGATCAGATATTGTGGAAGTTAAGTTGACTTGTTGTGCAGATGATGTTGAATATTTGTCTCAAACCATAAACGCGATCCAATTTGCTAGAGTCTGAGAGTTATAGGTAAGTAATGGCGATTTCCATTGACCCACTCGCAGCACTCGAAATCGATCTCATCTGTCATGCATCTGTCCAATTGAACCGAAAAATATCTGTCAAATATGACTCCGAGTAATCCGAGCGTGTCAATGGAAATCGCCATAACTAAAGTCGAATTTAAGCGAGTAACCGGAGCAGAGCGGTTAAAGCAAATCTCTTGCTAAATATATAACCGAACGGTTATAATAGCAAGGGATTGGTCTTAACCGCACTGTTCCGGATATTCGCTTAAATTCGACTATAGTGATCATTTGTCCCTCTTTTTAATAAATCCCCACGTGACATTTGTACCTCTTGACATAACAATGTTATAAAGACAGTGGCGCCATAAAAAAAATGGTCTCAAGCTCTATAGCTAGCCAGGGGTACAAGTAGTCCCTTTTAGGATGGAGCAGATTGCTGAAAGATAACATACGTTAAGATCAACAGACAATCGAATCAGGTGTGCCACAACAAGAATCATTAAGAACATATAGTTGAAGTAACTCTCATAGAATGCCATCCTCTATTTTATCGGCTCTGCACCTAAAATTCTTCCATTAATTCATGCTAGCTGCACATCGATCCGAATGCAGTTCGATTGTTACCGCTCATTACGTAATAGAAACATAATGTTCCATAAATTCAGGCTTCGACGAGGGTACTTGAACCGCCATGAATCAGACCAGATACCGAGACGAGCGGAGGAGGTTGCCATGTGAAACCTGCTTTACGGTTTTCCTCACACGCTACGCTGCGGCAGATAATAAACCGAGAACGACGTTTGCACGAAAAATCCGATGTTGTAAATAGCAATTGTTGGTAACGAGAGTTTGATTTATCTCGGGTAATGCTGAACATTATCGGGTTCGTGAAATGATGGTACGGATGATGTCTGAATTTACTACTACGTGGGTGGATGGCGGACGTACGTAATGAATTCGACTCGAACGAGCGGAAAATTATGAAGGGTGTTTCAGAATATATATCTCATCCTTGATAGAGTATAAAGTTTCGGGATAAATCTCCATGGTGTTATAACATGGTAAACAAGCAAAGACACACATATTTTCAACCATTACTTGATATGACTAAAAGACAAACATATTTTCAACAATTACTTAACATAAAACATTAACGTGAAATAATCGTCGTCTTTAACTACCAACAAGCATTCCCTCATGATCCGGACTACCCACCTAATAGCACAGTGTTCCCCCAAAGAAGTGTCATCCTGTGCAGATACGTATCATCAGCGTAACTTAGCCACTGAATGACAAACGAAGCAGCTCTAGGAGACTTAAGCCCTATTTTTGCTAATTGCTGGAATGAAAATCTAACCAGCACCACCTAGGGAAATCTTTACGAACACAAACCCTCTGTGCGGAAACACAGTTACAAAAATCTCAAAAAAATTTTTTTCAAACGAGAACCCATTTTTTGCGCGTATGTTCTGGGGAACATCGCGTTATAGTTTTGCCCAAATGTCTGTAACTTTCGAATTTTTTGACGAAAATGGTCTCAAACGATTAAGTTCGACTCCCCAATGAAGAATTCGAGGTCAAATTTGATTCTGTCCGTCCGGCCGTCCGGCCGTCCGGCCGTTGCCACGATAACTTGAGAACGAGAAGAGCTAGCAACTTGAAATTTTCAGGGTAGGTGGCGCATCTCAATACGACGGACAAGTTCGTTAATGGGCATAATCGGCCCAGTGGTTTCCGAGTAATAATTTTGTTTTCAACCAATATAAATCCGATCGAATTGAAACTTGGTGAGTAGTTGTAGAATATGATCTTAAGGACGTTTGTGGAATTTTGTAAGAATCGTATGGCTAGAAAATTTTTAAAAAATTATTAAAAAATATTTTTGTTGTCACGATAACTTGAGAACGGAATGAGATAGCGGCTTGAAATTTTCAGGTTAGGATGAACACCAGAACGCAACATTTCAGTTTATTTATGAGCATAATCGGCCAAACGGTTTCAGAGTTATAGCCATCTGAAATTTTCTGAAATTTCGTGGTTTTTGTTCCTCATTAACTCAAAAAGTACTGAACCGATTGAATTCAAACATGGTTATTAGTTGTAGAATGCCAACGCGGAAATGTTTGCAAAATTTGGTGAGGATAGCATTTGTAGAAAATTTTTAATAAATCATTGAAAATAAAATAAAAAAATTCTATATATCAGTAACTATTCGTTTGAAATTGCTGAAATTTTGCAAGAGCCTTCATAACCTAACTCTACTGCCAAGTTCCAAGTTTTAATACGATCGGTTAAATATTGTTGGAGATTCGAGCATTCTTGTGCGAGTTCAGTAGATGGGTGACCGTTGCCTCGATAACTTTCGAACGAAAGGAGATAGGGACTTGCAATTTTCAGGATAGGTTGCGTATCCGAAAGAGAGTGTTGAGTTCGTTTTTGGGCATAATCGGTCTAACGGTTTCCGAGTTATACCCACCAGGAATATTATTTCCTTGATAACGCAAAAAATAAATATTCGATCGAATTGGTGCTTGGTAACTAGTAGTAGAAAATCAACATAAAGACGTGTTTAAAATTTTGTAAGAATCGTATCCAAGGAAAATTTGAAAAAAATGACGAAAAAAAAAATTTCAAGAACCGTACCCCTAGAAAATTTTTAAAAAGTCACGAAAAAAAAATTGGTTCAAGCACTGACGTGAAGTCAGAAGCTTTTGCGCGTATGTTCTATTGTCCATACTTCTGTATTGGACACCCTTAATCGAATTTACCATGGTAAATTATGTTGTCCATTCTCCTGTATTGGACACTTAATTCGAATTTACCATGGTAAATTCGAATTGAGAGTGTCCAATACAGGAGAATGGACAACATAATTTACCATGGTAAATTCGATTAAGGGTGTCCAATACAGAAGTATGGACAATAGAACATACGCGCAAAAGCTTCTGACTTCACGTCAGTGCTTGAACCAATTTTTTTTTATTGCTCTGCTGGAATCTAGTGTATTTATGGCGCTCTGGTTCCTCAGAACAGAGTGCTTATCAATTTGCCCAAATGTCTGTAATTTTCGATTTTTTTGATGAAAATGGTCTTGAACGATTTGGTTTGACTCACTGTTCAAGAATCCGTGGTCAAAATCGATTCTGTCCGGCCGGCTCTCCGTTAACACGATAACTCTCGAACGGATTGAGCTAGGCAGTTGAAATTTTCAGAGTAGGTTTAGGAGATAAATATCTCGGTTAAGTTCGTTATTGGGCAGAATCGGCGTAATGGTTTCGGAGTAACGAAAAAAAATTTTTTTTTTACATTATAAAATTTCAAATTCAATTTTTTTTTAAGATGCAGCTTCATCATAAGAATCCATCAATATCATATTCAACTCTAACAAGATAATACTGTCGGAGATATGATTTTTCAAAATTTCCAACATAAATCGTACTTCTATGTTTTCACAGAATGCTGTACTCATAGAACTCTATAATACGTTAGTATAGAGTTCATTCGCAGTACTTAATTATCCTCTCTATGAATTATTATATGATCTATGTTCATTCATGTCATCTTATTTTGTTTTAAGTGACATTTCAAAATTTCTCTCTGGTTCGTTATTCTTGATATAAAATAACCTTCCTGTTATAGAGAAAAAATGCAGAATGACCAATGAAATAACCTCAGCTATCGTAGAATGAAGGGGATGATATGATATTATACTTTTAAGATGATAATGTAATGCCCGTGGATAATCCATATGATGATAGAAATATATACTTTGGTAGATATATTGGGTTCAGAATATTTCCAGTATGAACAAAACTGGAATATTGGCTAAGTTTCAATTGATGTAATATAGTTTTCATAGTATATTTGAGGAATGAATATCTCGGATAAGTTCGTTATTGGGTAAAATTGATCAGTTGGTTTTGGATTAATGATTTTTGGCACTCTTGTTGAATTAATATTCTATTATGATGTTTGAATTTAATTTATTTTATGTGAAGTAGGAATCATAAGAAACCATTGATATAATTCCTAACTCTGAAAACCAATACTTTCGGAGATATGATTTGTCAAAGTTTGAAGAAGAGTGCCAAAGCTCCTTTCCACAGGGCTATCCCACTTTTTTGCGCGCGTGTTCCGCAAGGAACAGCGTGCTATCATTTCGTCACAATGTCTGTATTTTTCGAATTTTTTTTCGAAAATGGTCTCAAACGATTGGGTTCGACTCCCAGATGAAGAATTCGAGGTCAAATTCAATTCTGTCCGTCCGGTCCGGCCGTTAGCACGATAACTCTCGAACGGAACGACTTAGAGCGTTGAAATTTGCAGGGTAGTTTCGTAGCGTAAATATCTCGGACAAGTTCGTGAACGGGCAAAATCGACCGAGCGGTTTCGGAGTTAAGGCCGTTTTTAGTAAAAATGTTTTTTATGAATATTTCCGGAACCGATCACTCGATCTTTTTGAAATTTGGCATCAGATTGTAGAATCATGACCTTTATATGCCTGCAAAGTTTTGTGTTGAACGGACAGCCCTAAAGTGGCAAAAAAATTTTTGAAAATTTGAGAATTTTGATTTCACGATAACTCGAAAAATACTGATCTGATTGAATTGAAACTCAGTAGTTAGATGCAAAGGACCAAAGCAAACACTTTTGCAAAATTTCTTGAAGATCACGTGACATTAAAAAAATAAAAAAATTACTACTATTTTGCGGAATACTTTGCTTTTAATGCCGAAACATATGTTTTTGAGGTTCATGCTGCCCTTTCCGGGCATTTTCCGTATTGCGCATGCGCAGATGAGAAGTGCTTTAACTGCTGTAGTTTTCGCCAGAGAGGATTGGGGTTTTGGGGTGGCGGATGCTATTCCTCCATAGAATTCAGATCCCTGATGAGGGTCTGCGCATGCGTAGATTAAAGATGCGATATCTTCCGAACCACTAGTGTTGGAGAATCGGAGTTTTTTGTAAGGTGTGATATTTTGAGAGGACTTTTAGCCGCCAATAGATTGCGCATGCGCAGAAGAGAAGTGACTGTTTTTGTGTTGGATGGGTTATGTTGGGAGTGCTGAGTCGATATTGTGAGGTTTTAAGAGAATATTCATAGCAATTCAGTGCAAGGACAAGTCAGTTTAGGGGATGTAGCGTTGTTTCCGAGTTAAAGTTTCCGTACCGTGGCCCTGGGGCTGATTGTGAAATTGATGTTACCCCTTACAGGTATTTTTCGTTATGCGCATGAGCAGACCATCAGTTTAATTGCTGAAGTTTTCGTCTGAGAGGATTGGGGTTTCGGGGTGGCGGATGCTATTCCTCTATAGAATCCCCTGGTGAGGGTCTGTGCATGCGTGGTTTCAAGATGCGATATCTCCTGAACCACTAGTGTTGGAGAATCGTAGTTTTTTGTAGGGTGTGTGGTTTTGGGAGGACTTTCAGCCGCAAGTAGATTGCGCATGCGCAGAAGAGAAGTGACTGTTTTTGGGTTGTATGGGTTATGTCGGGAGTGCTGAGCCAATATTGTGAGGTTTTAAAAGAATATTCATGGCAATTCAGTGCACGGCAAGTCAATTTGTGGGATGTAGCGTTGTTTCCGAATTGAAGTGTTCGTACCGTGGCCCTGGGGCAAATTTTGAAATCGATGTTACCCCTTACGGGCATTTTCGTTATGCGCATGAGCAGACCATCAGTGATTTAACTGCTGGTATTTTCGTCGGAGAATATTGGGATTTTGGGGTGGCGGATGCTATTCTTCTATAGAATCCACTGGTGAGGGTCTGCGCATGCGTGGATTCAAGATGCAATATCTTCTGAACCTCTAGTGTTGGAGAATCGGAGTTTTTTGTAAGGTGTGTGATTTTAGGAGGACTTGCAGCCACTAGTAGATTGCGCATGCGCAGAAGAGAAGTGCCTGTTTTTGGGTTGTATGGGTTATGTTGGGAGTGCTGAGCAGATATTGTGAGGTTTTAAATGAATATTCATGGCAATTCAGTGCAAGGACAAGTCAGTTTGGGGGATGTAGCGTTGTTTCCGAGTTAAAGTGTCCGTACCATGGCCCTGGGGCTAATTTCGAAATTGATGTTACCCCTTACAGGCATTTTTCGTTATGCGCATGAGCAGACCATCAGTGATTTAACTGCTGGTGCTTTCGTCAGAGAGGATTGGGGTTTTGGGGTGGCGGATGCTATTCCTCTATAGAATCCCCTGGTGAGGGTCTGCGCATGCGTGGATTCAAGAAGCGATATCTCCTGAACCACTAGTGTTGGAGAATCGGAGTTTTTTGTGAGGTTTGTAATTTTGGGAGGACTTGCAGCCACGAGTATATTGCGCTTGCGCAGACGAGAAGTGTATGGTTTTGGGTTGTTTGGGTCATGTTGGGAGTAATGAGCCGATATTGTGAGGTTTTAAAAGAATATTTATGTCAATTTAGTGCACGGACACAAGGCAGTTTGGGGTAAATAACGTTGTTTCCGAGTTGAGATGTCTGTATGGTGGCCCTGAGGCGAATTTATGTATAACTGTATTCGGTAGATCTATATTAAAATACGTTCGGATTCGGAGAAGAGGCAATTGCTTTCCTAACAGAGGTCCCACAACCGCAATTTTTTTCGATCTACGGTAAAGCTAACAGTCAAACTGTATTGATAGCTATATTTGTTAAAGGAACTTGAAAAAATAAAAAAAAGCACTGACGTGAAGTCAGTACTCTTTGGCGCGCGTGTTCACGGTGGCCAATTTGAATTGAATGATGAGTACTTCTAGCTCAGTGGATAGAGCGAGCCGAAGATCTACATAAAGGATAGTGGACACCATTCACTGTCGTTTCAAAAATTAACAGTGCTGTATCTAAGCTGCCATCAGGATAGAGTAATAAAGTTGGAAGAGAACACAACTGACACTCCTTAGTCGCACAAGCTGCTAGAAGATTTGGGAGGGTCAGTATAATCCTAATCATGTTTATAGCACGCGCGCAAAAGCAGATTGAATTAACAATGAAAGAAAAAGTGTAAAAAGACAATCTGCTTTAGCGCGCGTGCTATAAACATGATTAGGATTATACTGACCCTCCCAAATCTTCTAGCAGCTTGTGCGACTAAGGAGAGTCAGTTGTGTTCTCTTCCAACTTTATTACTCTATCCTGATGGCAGCTTAGATACAGCACTGTTAATTTTTGAAACGACAGTGAATGGTGTCCACTATCCTTTATGTAGATCTTCGGCTCGCTCTATCCACTGAGCTAGAAGTACTCATCATTCAATTCAAATTGGCCACCGTGAACACGCGCGCCAAAGAGTACTGACTTCACGTCAGTGCTTTTTTTTTATAATACATACTACTGCTTCATTTACCGAATATCTTTTGAACTAAGCACTACTGTAGTATATATTATAAAAAATACACTATTTTTCAACGTAGATTTCAGCTGACCAATAAAAAAAAATGGTTCTCATTAGAAAAAAATGAGTTTTGAGGTTTTTGTCATGACTGACTTAGACATTGAAATAGAAACACCCTGTAAGTTCAGTTGAAAATTTAATTAACGAAGGAGAAGCATTGGTATTTCTTCTGCTAGAAGCCTGAAAATTAGGAATTTTCATGTAAAAATCTAGAAGTTATTAACATTGGAATGAAGCCCTATTTGAGTAAATTTAAAGAGTTTTTGTAGATTTCACACGAATTTTCTCAGAATAATATGTAAGTGACACATTGAAACAATGTAGAATTCAATGGGTAATCTGATTATCAATGAAAAAACTGTATATTACATTCAAAAAACGAAAGTTGGTATCATTTCCGGTGAAACGAATTTGAATTTTTTTCCAAGAATTCACCTCTCCTAACAAAGCATAACTTTATAATTTCAAGTGTTTATCTCGAATCTTTCTTTGAAATATTCTAACGAACAGCCTTCGTGAATCACCCTGTATATGTCCTAAATAGCAAGTCTTTCGTTTTTGACAATCACTAATATTTCTCTGTCCACATTCATACGTCTGAGGGCAGTTCCATTGGATATGTGTTCCGTCCATGAAATTTTAAGCATTCTGCGCATCATCCACATCTCAAATGCTTCCAGGCATCTCATTGAGCGGACTCCCAACGTCCAGGACTCAATTCCTTATACAAGAATTGAATATATTGCTCCTCCGGAAGAACAATGACACAAATGCAAACTGTCTGAACTTCAACCATCAATCTTCAATCGCGTCATAAAGGCTGAATACTGGTTATGTATTTGGTATATTCTGTTTTGAGTTCACTGTGGCCTTATTATGAACACTATAAAAGTAACTACACTCTTGTCCACTACAGTTTTTTGTCGACAAAGACGAAGCGTTACGCTTCGTCTTTGTTTCCGAAACATATGTCAGACGACAAAAAACTGTAGTGGACAAGATTGTAGTTACTTTTATAATGGTTATTTGGCCTTGAGGCCAGAATTTCAGTTGATCGCGTCATTCAGGCTAAATGATGGTTATTTGGCATTAATGATTCGATTGAAGATTGAGGTTCTGACAGTTTGCAGTTGTGTCATTGTTCTTCTGGAGAAGCGATATATATTTCTCCACAAACCTGTATCTGATGTTTAAGGACAATGTGGTGTTCGTAAATAAATTTTTCATTTTAAGGAATGCGTTTTCAATACGGCAACTTATTTCGATTCCCAGGTTCAGACCCTTCGACATCCAACAACCCAGATAGTTGAACTTATTTATTTTTCCCTTTGGATATGCCATTGTTTTCGTTTTTTCCGTGTTCATTTCAAGTCTAAATGCATCTCCCTTCCTTATTATTCCATCGATAAGTTTCTGAATCCCTACAACGGTGTCGTCTTCATAGCGTATAGGTACTATTGACGAATCTTCCGTTTATTTTCATTGTTTTTTGTTGATTTTAATTGTTTTTTAATGCTGTCTCAAAATTTCTTTCCTAAATACATGTTGAAAAGAGTTGGAGATATAATGCACCCCTGTCTTACACCTTTTCTTATAGGAACCTGGGCAGACAATCTATCTTCTATTCTTATTGCTGATGTTTGATCCCAACATATTTTAATCAGATTGTTGTCACTCTGATCTAAACCTTGCTCGTAAAGTAGATGGACGCAGCTCTGGTTATAGCTCCTTGCTGAGCTATAACATAAAGATGTGTTTTTTTCTTATGGGCAAAATAGTTTATGATGACTATTACATATTTTTGGAACGGAAAAAAATGGTTATGGTCTCAGAAACTAACAGTCAGATATCGTTGCGAGAGCCTTCAAAACCTCATTGTACAGCAAAGTTCTAGATTTGAACTCGGATCGGATCTATATTGGTGAATAAGATATTGGCGAAATATCGAAATATTACAACGATCGAGATGTACTGGTCCATTTTTTTACACTTGGCCAACGAAGCTGTCAACAGTTTTCGATTTTTAACGTGCCTGGAGAGAATTTAATGAATCATGTGCATAGATTTGCCGAAGTTAAATTTGATACGTCAGTAATAATGTTCAATACCTAGTGAGAATTGGATATTACCTTGAATTACAGCCAAGTTATCGATTTAAACTTGATCGAACATGATGATATCTTTCAGAAATTTCAAAACAAGGTATCAAACGTCAGTAATAACATTCGTTCAAGTCCCGCCTTTCATCGTAATCCTGTACTGGGTAATAGCTCAGGGATAGAGCTCCGTGATTATAACACGTAGGTAGTGCAGGTACCGGGATCGACTCCCGTAGCCGACATTATTGATCTTTGTAATTTTTCTTCCAATTCTATCAAAATAACAACCTTACGAAGGAAAGAGATGTCTAGATGAGTGTAAGGTGTCCAGCAGTGAGCGCGCTAAACTTCCTGACGCCACGTCAGTGCTCTAATAATTTTTCTACCAGCCTCCCATCGTCCTGCCACAAAAGGTCTCTTGCATGTAACACGAAATACCATATGTTTATTTTTTCTGAATCTGCTTCAATATCAGATCATCATGAATGCCCTCATACACTATCATAACGTATAAAATCTGAATATTTCGGTATTGAAACTCGGTAAATCAAGAAGCAATTTCAAATGAGGTGAAACGCTTCTGAATCGTTGCTATGACGGATGACGTGATCAAAATTTACCATCTGCTTGTTACAGCCAATGCCGAACGCGAGCCCTTTATAGGGAGCTGCGTTACACTGGAATAAAGAGTGAATCGGACACGAGAAGGGAGTGAGAGTAGATATGACGGGTTACATCAAGGACTGGCGCCAAGTTTCGATCGTTTGAACAGGCATTATGTGGAACCAAATTTGAATGATCGTTTTATCGTTGAAAATTGAAATTCTTTACAGCGGTTGATCATTTTCAGTATTCTTATGATCCAATGATAAAAAAAATTCATGCAAGATATCTATTATTGATCTGTCAAATTAACAAATTGGCGTGCTATCCAAATCGATCAATCTCAATGAATACACCTTTGATGTAATTGGAAAACCAGGTTTCAACATCCTGAAAACAAAAATTGCCTCCTACAAAGTCCTTGGAGTCCCTCCTGCAATTATGCGAGAGCGGAATGCGGTACGAATAATGCAGCCGCAGTCCAGGCAACTTTGAATCCACAATAATAACAACTTTATTTATGACTATGTCAAAAGTACAAGGTCGATGATCGATTCCAAATTAGGAAGGGAACTGAATGATGAAACCCGCGTTAAGAAAGTTATTAATCTAGCAATTTCTTGCCATTACCACAGTTAAAAATGACTAGATTATATTTTACCTGGAACTAATGAATTGAAGAATTAATAAATCAGATAATAACTGTCACAGTGGAGATAATTGTTTACCTCTATCGGGTAGAGCATGATTGTAGTCGCTTCGAGATAGCAAAAATTTATAAATATGCTGAGCATTGCGAAATATTATACAGGGTTGGGATGAAGTATAGAACCAAGTAAGTATCATAAACGAAACAACCATGAAACTTTGCAGGCAAGTACAATGACGCATAACGAATCTGCTATATTTTTTGTTACTACTGTACTTCCGGTGTCATCTGAGGTACCCTCAATTTTTTTAATTTAAATTAGACGTCCTGTAGCAGATTTTAAAATATATTGTTAATTCGGATTCGTACATACCTACTAAGTTTAGATTAAATAATTTGAAAAACGTGAAATCAATCACTTCAATGTTAAAGAATAGGAAAATATCTTTACTAATTAAACAAAATCACTTGATATGTTCAAAATGCTCGCCATTCACCTCCTGATAATATGCAAGCTTATTAATAAATTCGTGAGTCACTCCTTCCAAGACTTCTCCGTTCATTTTCAATTGAACTTAATCATAGAATATGCTATTGTATAATATACAGGGTGAGTCTTTAAGTTGTACATTAATTTTAACCAAAGATTCCCCTCGTCAAACAAAACACTTTATTTGGACATGGATATTCCGAATGGAATGAATTTTGGGGTGAAATTTTCTATAACTATGATACATAATTTCCAATTAACAGTTTTTTCCTACTTCCACTCGTTTCCTAGTTATAGACTTGCGAATTAAAAAACTTTTTTTTTTATCAAAATTGTAGGGGATTGAATACTAAGACGCATACTTTCATGAAGAACTTGATGTGTAATGGGTACAGTGTGGTCGCTCTGACGGAGACCTGGTTGAATGATAGCGTATCGGACAGAGAACTTTTTCCAGAAAATTATTCGGTCTATCGGAAGGATCGCAGTACGGGTATTCGTGGAGGCGGTGTTTTGCTGGCAGTTGACGATTGTAAATACAATTCGGAGTTTTGTGAGTTGAAATATATTTCGGATAAAATTGATCTGTTGGGCGTGAAACTTATTGGTTCGAATCAGGTTCCGGCACTTGTCGTAATGGTTTATATTCCCCCTGGACTTACCGCGGATCGGTATGATGAATTTTTTGGATTTCTTGAGGAGATAAATGACTTTGAAAATGTGATTCTTGTTGGCGACTTTAATTTACCCGAACTCCAGAGTGTTTATGACGGCGCTGTTCATTCTAATTGTACTATTCATCTTGAAGATTTTTTGAATTTTAGTAACATGAGACAATGTAACAGAGTGCAAAATCACAACGATAGACTTCTGGACTTGGTAATTTGTCATGAGGATGCCGAGTGTAAAGTTTTTCGTGGCGACGATACATTAGTGCCGATTGATCCGCATCATCCTGGACTTATTGTGCGTGTATCTTGCTGCCCGGCCGTTTCAAAGAATTTTGTTTCAAAAGCGAGAAGGTATGATTTTAAGAATTTAGATGTCGATAAATTTTGTCAGCTTCTGGCTGATGTGGACTGGTTTCAGCTTCTGAGCGACATCGACGATATAAATGATGCTGCTAACGCGTTTAACGGAGCCGTTTGGGAGGTGATTAAAAAATGTGTTCCTTTAAAAAAATGTCACCAACGTAAATACCCTGTATGGTTCTCAAAGGAATTGATTCACAATATCAGGCTGAAGGAGCACTATCTGAAAATGTATAGGAAACACGGGTTATTGTTTTATCGCGAGCGATTCAGATTTTTCAGAAAATCTGTCAAATCTGGTATTGACATTTCATATAGGAAATTCGTCAAGAAATCCCAAGATAACTTGTTGCACGATCCCCGTAGTTTCTGGAAGTACATTAATTCCAAGAAGAATAAATCGAGAATACCTGGACGTATGCACTTTGAGGGAAAGTCTTTGACTGAACCTAAAGATATAGTGGATGCGTTCGCGATGCATTTCAGGAGTGTTTTTGTCGATGGTATTCAGCTGAATGTTAACACTTCGAATACGGGGTGTTCCAGGTCAGGATTGGTTTTGAGGATTGATGAAATTTCTGAGGATATGATCATATCGGCTTCTGGAAGGCTGAAGAATGCGTCTACGGTTGGTCCAGATGGTATCCCGGTCAATCTTGTGAAATCCCATATAGGTCTATTTCTTCAGCCGTTGGGAATACTGTATAACCTCATGATAACGTCCGGAACTTTCCCGAACATCTGGAAAGTCTCACGAATATGTCCCATCCTCAAGTCCGGCAAAAGTTCCGAAATTATTAATTACAGGCCTATTGCTATAATATCTGTATTTTCCAAGCTGATAGAGATAGTATTGTCGGACATAATATTCAACCATTTTAGGGCGACAATATCCGAATACCAACATGGCTTCGTGCGGTCTCGTGGTACAGCATCAAATCTCACTGTATTCACACAATATGTCTCAACATCCCTGGACACCAGAAATCAAGTCGATGTGATATATACAGATTTCAGCAAGGCTTTTGATCGCGTTCCTCATGGACATTTGCTTAGGAAGTTGTCGGGATATGGATTGTCTGCGCCTCTTGTGGCTCTCCTGGAATCATTCCTTTCCGACAGGGGGCACTACGTTGAATATGAGGGACTGAGGTCGTTTCCGTTCGCTGCCACCTCGGGCGTTCCACAGGGGTCGAATTTGGGACCACTCCTGTTCGTCTTGTTCATCGATGACATTTTGGGTGTCATTTCTTCCCAAAAATTGCTTTATGCTGATGACCTAAAGATATTCAGAGTAATAAAGAGTTCAGTTGACTGCTTCCTTCTGCAAGAAGATCTAAACAGAATATCTAGATGGTGTACTGAAAACGGCCTGTTTTTAAATTTGAAGAAATGTAAGACGATGACATATACGAGGAAGCTGACACCAATTGTTTTTGATTATCAGCTGGATGATGCTGGTGTGGAGAGAGTGGCCGAGACAAGAGATTTGGGGATCGTTTTCGATCGGAAGCTTACGTTTTCTGCTCATGTGGATCATATAACCTCTGGTGCCATGAGGTGCCTCGGCTTTGTTGTGCGCAACTGCAAGGAATTTTGTTCTTTGGATGCCATTTCGTCTATCTATCAGGCTCTCGTAAGAAGTAAACTCGCATACTGTAGCGTGATATGGAATCCCAGCCACAAAAAATATGTTGATAAAATTGAAAGAGTACAGAAAAAGTTCCTCAGATTCATGTTCTTTAAGAAACATGGCTACTATCCAGTCAGGGGTTATAGTTATGGGTCCCTTCTCGGTGAGTTTAAGTTTACCTCACTCAGGAAGATTAGAGAAATCAATGACCTGATGTTTCTATATAAGATTATACACAATCATGTTGACTCGATGACCTTGCTTTCATCGCTGCAGTTTAATGTTCCTCGCATCACATCAAGAGAGCACAGAACGTTTCACATCGATGTGCCCAACTCCTGTCATCACTTCTTCTGCCCGCTGACAACAATGTGCCGAAGTTATAATAATATTGCAAATGCAGACATATTTTTTCTACCGAGGTCTCGGTTTCGAACATTGGTTAGTCGTGCACTACAGAACTGAGTGCTGGGTACTTTGCAGCCTCTTGTTGTGATTTTTTTTTTTTTGGTTTTTTTTTACTTTTTTTTCTCTGCTCTCTTTGGTCCGCCGCTCATCGGCGATTTGTAATTGGTTATTATAGTCTTTTTTGTATACACCTGTAATTGGGCTTTATTTGGCCTGTTGGATGTATTTATAATAAATAAATAAATCCGCCCCTGGATAAGGAACCCTCAATCAAAACCAGAGATATGATACCTCCATATCTCTGATCTAAACTGAAAGCCACAATGCCATCGTTCATAGATTATTATTTTGATTGAAAATTTCATAAAACATTTAATAGGTGTCAAAGGATTGATTTCTATTAATAAACATGTATATAATAACTTGCGTTTGTTCGCAAGTTCGTGATTCTCTTTTGGACAAAAAAATAATTCAAAGCCTAAAGACTTACTGTCTTGAAAAATCCAATTCGTCCTAAGAATAATATGCGTGTGAAATTTATATTCAAATCAGGATGTAGTACCTATCTCCACAAATAAAAATATGATCGAGTCTGCAGAATTGATATCAGCTTTTAGTAATCCCTGATTCCATTTCAAATACCTACTTACGTCTGTCATATTTTAGAATGTGTATAAATTATTATTTCCTAAGATTCAGATAGCTCACCTTTGAAATTTAATGATTTATTTTTATAATATTCGTACAACCGGACGCCTAATAGGCCATCTCCATTGATAGATATAATCTATTAATCTTTATAAAACTCTAAATACGTCAAAAACAATTCAATGAACATGGAAAAAACGAATAAAATATGATAATTTAGTAAGACTAGCATTGCAAAACACGATGTTTTGCCCCACATCAGCTGATTTCTATCATTGCATCTCACTCTTATTTTGGGGTCGATGCCTCTCTCTCTATAAGCTCTTCTTCTACTTATTATTAGATCATTGCTTTGCTATGGAGTACGATCATAGATTATTAGTGTTCTGTGATTTATAATGAGGTTGAAATTGGAATTAATTTCCAAATATTATTGAAGATAGTTAGGATATTCAAGGATTTTTCTTACTAGAAGATCATGAAATTGAGTATATTATTATAGTGGAAACAATTGGGTATTGAAGTATCGAATGGGTAGAATAGGTATCAAGAAGTTCACTGTTTCAATATTCAAGAATTGAAGACATTTTTTGCTGGAAATGTTGCATGAAGGGCCCAATCATATTAATTGAGTGAGTAAATAAGTTTTCTCAAACAAAGTCGGTGAATTTCAAGCATCAGATGATACAGATTTGGTTAATATACAATACGAGTTACATTAAAAGTAATCTGTGGTCAAACTACAGAGAAAATTCAGGGGAATATCAGCCCATTGTAAAGTCTTTAAACGCTTGTAACTTTTTACCTGAGCCGAATCTAGAAAAATGGTAAATGAAAAAAGTGTTTTATTTGATCAGAGGTATATCTGGTTAAAATTAATGCTCAACTTAAAGACTCACCCTGTATACAATAATTAAGCCAGATAAATTACAATTTTTTGAGAAATATTGATAATGTTTGTTTTTTAAACCTCAAATTTACATACAATGTGTAATACAAAGAACCAAAAAATTGGTTCAACACTGACGTGACGTCAGGAGCTTTTGCGCGCATGTTTCATTGTCCATTCTCCTGTATTGTAATCGAATTTACCATGGTAAATTCGCTTAAGGAGAATGGACAATAGAACATGCACGCAAAAGATCCTGGATTCACGTCAGTTCTTGAACCAATATTTTTTAAATTTTCTAGAGGTACGGTTATCACAAACTTTTACACACGTCTTTATGTCGATATTCTACAACTAGTTACCAAGTTTCATTTCCTTCGAGTCTATATCTTTGGAGGAAATAATATTCCAGGTGGGTATAACACCCAAACCGTTGGGCTGATTATGCCCAAAAAAGAATTAAACACTACCGGTTGCGCAACCTACCCTGAAAATTACAAGTCCCTATCTCCTTTCGTTCGAAAGTTATCGAGGCAACGGTCACCCATCCAGCCACTGAACTCACACAAGGTTGCTCGGATTTGCAACAATATAGATCCGATCGTGTTCAAACTTGGAACTCCGCGATGTCGGACGAATAGTTTCTGATATATGTATATATATATAATTTTTTTCAAAGATTTTCAATGATTTTTTTAAATTTTCTAGTGATACGATCCGAAAGAATTTTCACATTGGTATTCAACAAATAATAGCCATGTTTGAATTGTATTTTTCGAGTTATTGAGGAAATAACAACCAACATTCCGGTAGAATGATAACGCGATGTTCCCCAGAACATACGCGCAAAAATTTCAGCTATACAAGGTGTTTTTTATGAAATGCCAATTCATAGTTTCTCATGACACAAACTTACAATTCGACTGATTCGCGCCATAGGAATAATTCTCGAAATGAAATATTGAAAATGAACCACTGCTATAGAGGTGGTTTTTTATCTCATGGCTCAATTGTACGATTTAACTGATTTATGTCCTTACACCCAACAGTATATGTATGTATTCGAATGAGTCCTTACGCTCCCACAAACACAGAACTGATCACTTTCGAACCAACAGTGAATGTAGTACTGTTCATTTTCGAACTTACAGTGAATGTATGGATTTGAATGGGTCCTTGCGCCACCACAGATACAGCACTGTTTATTTTCGACCCAACAGTGAATGTATGTATTTGAGTCGAAAATAATCGTTTGAGACCATTCTCGGCCAAAAAGTGGACCAGTTTTTTTTGACGCTTGTTTTTACAGTCGGATGCATATTCTTGGAAATATTGAGAATATATTTTTTTCCTGGAGTTAAGCGGCCTTGGACGAGTTTATCACCCGGATGGGTGACTGCCTTGGCTATACATTTGAACAAGCGCACCAAAGCTCCTGGCCACAGTGCTTTTCCAACTTGTTATTTTCTATTCCTGAAATATGAAAGGCACCCTCGTAGTTCATGAAGTATTCAAAAGGTCATTATCATCAATATTGTTCTTGATATCATGAATATGAATGAAGCTCAAGCAAATTTATAGATACAACAGTTATATCAACTACCTATATATACATATACAAGTAACCGTATTCCGATATTTCTACCAAATTGCACAACGAAGTTCTCATGAATATACAGCTGTATAATTAACATAAATAACAGGAAACCGTGAAAACATCCAATTGACAATCAAGCCTAATAAAGGGTGAAATGTTCACTTGCGTATTCATAATAATGATAATACTACAATCGTTGTGGGAATTAAATAACTGAGATCTAACGGTGGAAGTTTATAGGGTCGTAAATGTATTTTCCGTTCCTTCAATATAGTCAAGTGGAAAATACTAAGATAATTGAGAAGAGTTGAATATAATATTTTTCAACAATTTTTTCATTCGTCGATACCGAGTTCAGAGTCCTATTTACGAATCCTCACTCTTGTACAAGTTGTTTGGATAATCGCGATCCGCTTTCTGTTTAAATATACAGGGTGTTTCCTAAACATGCGGCAAAAATTCAGGGGGTTGTTCCTTGGACTATTCTAAGAATATTTTGTCCTTTGATGATTTTTGAAAAACCTATTTGTTTCGAAGATATAGGGGAAACAAAATTTTGGATAATAACATTTTATTATGAAAAATTACATGAAAATTCAACTCAACCTACAAAAACTGTTGAAAATGACCACCTCTACCCAGCATACAAGCATCCAATCTTCTCCTCATTGACTGCCGAACCCTTTCAAAAACACCAGGATCATTTCTTATTAAGTTACACCCAGCAATGATCCGATTTCGCAAGTCTTCCACATTTTCTACTGGAGTGGTATAAACTAATGATTTTAGATGGCCCCATAGGAAATAATCTAAGGGGTTTAAGTCCGGGGAACGAGCAGGCCATAAATGAGGTCCACCTCTTCCAATCCAGCGATCTCCGTATGTTAATGTTAAAAACTCACGAGCAACCAAACTAAAATGCGCTGGTGCACCATCGTGCATAAACCACATTGCATGTCTTATTGCCAATGGTACATCCTCCAAAAACAGAGGTAACGTTTGTTCTAAAAAGTTGCGATACACGTCCCCGGTAAGTCTTTCTGGTAAAAATATCGGCCCTATTAGGCAGTCACCCACAATACCAACCCAAACATTCAATGAGAACTGATGTTGAAAACGATCTTCAATTACCTCATGTGGATTTTCGTCGGCCCATACATGGTTGTTATGAAAATTTCTTATTGCATTTCTTGAGAAATTCGCTTCATCGGTAAAAAGAATCAGCGTCAGTAATTGAGGAATTTGAACTAATGTGGTTAAAAGCCATTGACAAAATGCAATACGTGGGGGAAAATCAGTAGGAATAAGTGCCTGAACGCGTTGCATATGGTATGGGTATAACAAATTGTCTTTAAGAATTTTCCAAACAGTCTTATTACTCACATTCAAAGTATTGGAAATTTTTCGAGTAGAAGTACTAGGGTCTTCTTCGATCATGTCCAGCACATTCTCTTCCAGTTCCACCGTTCTTACTGTGTTTGGTTTTCCTGGTCCCCCCATTTTTTTCAATGCGCCTGTTTCATGCAGACGTTGATGAATATTTTGAAACAATTTTCTGTCAGGAATATTACGCCCAGGAAATCGTTCAATGTACAACCTCCTAGCTTTTAATGAATTTCCATCAGCAAGTCCATAAATGAAATGCATGTCAGTCATCTCGGCGTTTGTATAGCGATTCATAATAGTCAAAGATAAAATGTTCATTGCTAATACATCCCAAAACGAATTCAAATGAAAACCGTGTTTAATCTGTATTCCTTTACCATCTGCACTTATCAATTTTTAGTCAAAAAACTGGCCGTTTTTAGTAATTGGAATGTTGTTAAACAAATTTAAAAATAAATTGTACCTACTTAGTAAACACAGTGCGGTACGCATTTTTATTTAAACTATTATTAATTTTAAAAATATGAAAAATGTTGTTCGCCCTGTATCTTCGAAACAAAGAGGTTTTTCAAAAATCATCCAAGGACAAAACATGCTTAAAATAGTCCAAGGAACAACCCCCTGAATTTTTGCCGCATGTTTAGGAAACACCCTGTATATTCGTACATAGTTCTATTTCCACTGTATATGGCTAAAATATTCGTTCATTTATCGTATTATGGTGAGCAGAAATCTGACGTGATGCCCTGGATGTACAGGGTGGGCAAAATTGGTGATATCTGAACTAAAACTTTTTAACCCTAACAGATAGAGGAGATAGAAACGAATGGCACATTGTGGTTTTCTATTTTTGAGAATCTGTTCTGCTTTCGAGTTTAAGCCAAAATGGAAATTTGGGCGATTTCAACATTGGTCATTATATCCGTTCCTGTTTGTGCTATGATGTTAAAATAAAAATTGGTTCAAGCACTGACGTGAAGTCATGAGAATTAAGAGTGTCCAATACAGGAGAATGGACAACATAATTTACCATGGTAAATTCGATTAAGGGTTCCAATACAGAAGAATGGACAATAGAACATAAGCGCAAAAGCTTCTGACTTCACGTCAGTGCTTGAACCAATTTATTTTTTCGTGATTTTTTTAAAATTTTCTAGGGGTACGGTTCTTAAAAATTTTTTTTTCGTCATTTTTTTCATCTTTTCTAGGGCTGCGGTTCTTACAAAATTTTAAACACGTCTTTATGTTGATTTTCTACTACTAGTTACCAAGCTTCAATTCGATCGAATATTTATTTTTTGAGTTATCAAGGAAATAATATTCCAGGTGGGTATAACTCGGAAACCATTAGACCGAATATGCCCGAAAACGAACTCAACTCTCCCTTTCGGATACGCAACCTACCCTGAAAATTGCAAGTCCCTATCTGCTTTCGTTCGAAAGTTATCGAGGCAACGGTCACCCATCTACTGAACTCACACAAGAATGCTCGAATCTCCAACAATATTTAACCGATCGTATTAAATCTTGAAACTTAGCAGTAGAGTTAGGTTATGAAGACTCTTGCAAAATTTCAGCAATTTCAAACGAATAGTTACTGATATATAGAATTTTTTTTTAAATAATAATAATAACAGTTCTTTATTGGAAAAACATTCCAAAAGGCCATCGACCGAAGTCCTTCAGCCTGTTTATAACAAATGATAAAGAGTATGGATTGATACATGATAGAATGATAAACAATTGGAGAAACACAATCATCCAGAAAAAAAAAAAAAAAAAAAAAACAAATAATATTGGTTAGGTAGATAGTATTGAAATTATGAACATTTATTCTGCAAATAATATTGGGTAAGTAGATAGTATTGAAATTATGAACATTTATTCTGCAACACTTCCCAAATGGTGTTTAGAGGAGTCTTTCTGTGAGGTCTTAATTCCTGGTTCCTGTTAATGCAGAATTCCCTAAGAAGTTTTATGTTATCTTCCCGCTTTGAGAATTTCGTCGACAAATAGTCCAATCGATCTGCAATTGGTTTTATTTGAGTTTTCTCATAAAAAGATTGTTCGGGGGGTTGTAGAGCTCGTTTCTAGGGTGCCTCATTTTTGTAATTGCCCGTAGGGAGATTTATTAAAAATTTTCTACAAATGCTATCCACACCAAATTTTGCAAACATGTTCGAGTTGGCATTCTACAACTAATTACCATGTTTGAATTCAATCGGTTCAGTATTTTTCGAGTTAATGAGGAACAAAAAACCAGCTATAACTCTAAAACCGTTTGGCCGATTATGCTCATAAACAAACTGAAATGTCTCGTTCTGGTGCACATCCTAACCTGAAAACTTCAAGCCGCTATTTCTTTCCGTTCTCAAGTTATCGTGACAACAAAAATATTTTTTAATAATTTTTTTTAAATTTTCTAGCCATACGCTTCGTATAAAATTTCACAAACCTGCTTAGGTTCATATTCTTCAACTACTCACCAAGTTTCAATTCGATCGGATTCATATTGGTTGAAAACAAAATTATTACTCGGAAACCACTGCCGATTATGCCCATTAACGAACTTGTCGGTCGTATTGGGATGCGCCACCCACCCTGAAAATTTCAAGTCGCTAGCTCTTTTCGTTCTCAAGTTATCGTGGCATCGGCCGGACGGACGGACGGCCGGCCGGACAGAATCAAATTTGACCTCGAATTCTTCATTGGGGAGTCCAACTAAATCGTTTGAGACCATTTTCGTCCAAAAATTCGAAAGTTACAGACATTTGGGCAAAACTATAACGCGATGTTCCTCAGAACATACGCGCAAAAACATCATAAAGATTCTTTTTTAATAGCAATCCAGTAGCGTTCTCCAATACTTTTTCCAAGGGGTTTCCTCTCTGAGCTTTTTCTTTTCATCGAAACATTTATATGGCAAGCATTTTAACGTAAAATGTAATTTTCGTTCACATAGCTGAATTGGTCATCGAATGATCTTTGATGCGATATATCACAAGCAATACTTTTCCAATAGAAAAAAATTGTTGAGGGTTAAGGGTATAAACCCCCGTCTTCAAAACTGCATGCATTTCTCAAACTTCGAAAATAGAAATCGGCGGGTAGGAGGATATTTCTCAATATTTATTATTTCAAGAATAAGAACCTGACACCAATCACAAATTGTTAATTTTGTGATAAAAAAATGGGTTCAAGCCCTGTGGACAGGAGCTTTCTGGCGCTCTAGTTCAAACAGACAAATTATATCTGGTTTTGGTTTCTCAGAGTTGGGAATTATATCAATGTATTCATATGATATCACTGCATCATAAAGGAAATTTAATTCAAATAATAGTTTATTAGATAAGTAATAATAAATTTCCTTGTAATCGATCAAAAATTTCCTGATCTACGTTCACCAAACTACAGAATTATGCTTTCAATATTTACGTAATATTTTCAAACATTTTCGGGTGAGGTCCCCGTTGCATCGCTAAAATACGAGTATTTCAACCCCAATATTTTTGAAGTTACAATATTCCCTTCTGTCAAGTTGACATTATGAGAATTCATGCATAGAATAATAATTATATCAATCTGTGAAATACGATTTACATTGAAATTTAAAAAAATCATATCTCCGAAAGTATTAGCTTGTTAGAGTTGAAAATGATATGAATGGATTCTAATGATAAAACTGCTTATTAAAAAAAATTTGATTTGGAATTTGTTTCGTAAAAAAAAATTTTTTTTTTGTTACTCCGAAACCATCTGTCCGATTTTGCCCAATAGCGAACTTAGCCGAGATATTCATCCCCCAAACCCACTCTGAAAATTTCAACTCTCTAGCTCATTCCGTTCGAGAGTTATCGTGCTTACGGACGGCCGGCCGGCCGGCCGGACCGGCCGGACAGAATGAATTCCGACCACGGATTCTTGATCAGTGAGTCGAACCAAATCGTTTAAGACCATTTTCATCGAAATATTCCAAAATTACAGACATTTGGGCAAATTGATAAGCACTCAGTTCCGAGGAACTAGAGCGCCAAAAATAGCTTAACAAATTCTATTTTCAGTCACACCGCTCAATGTGCAATCGAATGTCCTTTCATTTGATATATCACAATCCATATATTCCTATTTGAAAAAAGCAGAAGAGAGGTGTGGAGCGTTAAGGGTGAGAGATTTCAAATCCAAAAAAGCATAGGGAGACCTGCTTTCGAAATTATAAATCCATGCAGTCATGGATTTCCCTTGATAATAATCAGTAAAAGGATAATGGTCTGATTGCAGTACTCTCCAATCACAAATTGTAAATTATTTCCTACTTTTTTAATAAAAAACGGCACAACCAATTCTACTTTTAGCCACATCGCTGAATAGGTAATCAAATTACCTTTCATTAGATGTATCACAATCCATATATTCCCATTTGGACAAAAATAAGTAGTGGGGTGCGGGGCATAGGGGGTGAGAAGTATTAAATTAAAAAAAGCACAGGATAAAATGCGTTTGAAATTGAAAATCAACAGGTGCGAGGATTTTTCTTAATAATTCTTCGTACAAGAATTATTGACGAGTTACGTTACTTCTTTGGCGAGCTGTATAATAGGTACTATTATGTCAAAGGTTAATTGAACAGCTAGCTGTTTGATTCATCAAGAATCTGGCAAGCTGAACTTCGCCTTTTTGTTCATTTGAAAACTACAAATATTTTAATGTTGATGGAATGTACCGGGTTTCCCACTATAATTTTACCCCCCCCCCCCCCCCCTTTTAACTTTGTGACGAATGGAGATACAAACAAATGTTCTGTACAAATGTTGTATGAAATCAACTGAATTTTTTCAGGGCGTTTTCACGAATTGAAATATATACAGGGTGGACAAGATATTGAGTGCAACTACATTTTTTTAAATGAAACACTATATATTTTTTACATTTGGCTAGCTCATTCTCTCCTGATTTCGAATTTATATGCATACGTTGGTTTGTCTCTCTTATTTTGAGAACTACAGAGTCTTCAATTCTGGGAACCACCTGGCAAACTCAGCAGTCAGTTCTCAAGTGGTATGCGGTGATATATCAACTAACTGCATTGGTAATGATATGACACACGTTTGACATTAAAAAATATTATTTCTGAAACATGCATTACACAAAAGCGGAAAAATTGGAAATATTATCACTTATGTTTCACAAATAACTTTGTTTAATGTCAAACATGTGTCATATCTTTACCAATGCAGTTAGTTGATTTATCACAGCTTCCAACTTGACAACTGACTACTGTGTTTGCCAGGTGGTTCCCAGTGTTTAAGACCCTGTACTTCTCAATCAGGAGAGAAAGAGCTAGCCAAATATAAAAAATATATAGAGTGTTTCATTTAAAAAAATGAATTCGCGCTCAATATCTTGTCCACCTTGTATATATTTCAATTCTTGAAAACGCCCTGAAAAAACTCAGGTGATTTCGTACAACTTTTGTACAGAACATTTTTAGTATCTACATTCGTAACAAAGTTAAAGCGGGGGTCAAATTATAACTTAGCTCATGTCTGATTTGACATAATTAGTTTTATCCTTCCGCTGATAGAATATGGTTGTGTATAAGCTGGAACAACGCTGGGAAATATTGCGACATTACTTTGAAAATCATGGTAGTGTTGCAGAATGTGTGAGAAAATTGTGTACGGATTTTGGAAGAAGAGAAGCACCGTCAGCTCCGTATGTTCGTTATCTTGTGAAAAAAGTAAAAGAAACTGGCATCCTCATCGATAAACCAAAGCGTGAAAAGCCAAAAACAGTGTGTACTCCCGTGAATATTGCTGCTGTGGCAGAAAGTGTGCGTGAAGCGCCATCAACATCAATTCGCCGTCGTTCTCAAGAATTAAACATTTCGGAGACATCATTGAGACGAATTTTGCATAAAGACCTTGGTATGACGCCATACAAAGTCCAATTGGTTCAGAAGTTGAAGCCAACTGACCATCCAATGCGTTTTCGCTTCGCTAAGTGGGCCTGCGATCGACTTACAGAAGATGCCGATTTTGCCAAAAAAATCATCTTTTCAGATGAAGCTCATTTTGATCTTGGCGGGTATGTAAACAAGCAGAATTGTCGCATTTGGGGCACAGAAAACCCGCACGCATACATTCAAAAGCCGATACACCCAAAACGAGTCACTGTTTGGTGCGGATTTTGGTCCAGAGGCATAATTGGGCCATTTTTCTTTGAAAATGAGCAAGGAGTGGCCGTTACAGTCAATGGCGATCGTTATCGGGCCATGTTGAACGAATTTTTGCTCACAAAAATTGAAGAGGAGGATATTGGCAACATTTGATTTCAACAGAACGGCGCTACGTGCCACACAGCCGAAGCTACACTCGATGTTTTGCGCCCTGTTTTTGAAGATCGCATTATCAGCCGCAAAGCTGATGTCGTTTGGCCACCTCGGAGCTGCAATTTGACACCGTTGGACTATTATTTGCGGGGTGCCGTCAAAGATAAGTGTTACGCCGACAAGCCAGAGACAATTGACGCTTTAAAGGACAATATTCGTTTAAGCCAATCGATAATGTGCTTAAAAATTGGACCGATGGTGTAGGCTACTGCATGGCCAGCCGAGGCAGGGATTTGAATGAAATGATTTTCCATTATTAACCGGAAGGATTGTACTTTCAAATAAAAAAAAAATTGAGAAAATATTCAGTATTTTTTTTTATTGCATTAAAAAAAAAAAAAAAGTTATTTGGCGGACCCGTTATAAAGTCCTTATTATTATTATTGTGTTGAATCATCTATTATTCTGGTCTTCTTGTTTAAAATTTCAATCGATAGCTACTTTTAAGTTGGTAGTGGAAAACCCTTGTGAATTTGTTCCAAAAATGCTCTTGGTGTTGGCGAATTACGTATCACCTGGTATAGAAGAATAGTAATTCAGAATTCTACAACCTGCTCCAGCAATAAGAGGTGAGCTAGTTTCTCGAAATAATGGAACCGGGAAAATTTATCGTATCTACATTTACGAGTGCTCCACTTACCTGATCGTAATAAAAATAGAACGTTACGTTATCCCTCTCACACAAATCCTGGAGACTAGACGGAAAATACCTCACTCGGAGTTCGTACCTCCATTCCGAGCTAGGGTGCTTTTTTATGTATTTTTCGTACACCTGCTGCATTGTCATGTCTTGATGCAACCAATACGACTGAAAATAAAAAAAAGGATGTACATTCGGCTCGAATTTTTCCGAAGATAGCTTACTTCTTTGGAAGACAGCCGGCATACTCTCATCGCATAGAGTTTCTTGTAGTATCTCTCTCCTACTGTAGATAGCCTATCGGTTACTATAGAAATTATTCCTTTTATGTCTATAGAGTCCCCATATTTTACGAGGTTGAATCCGCCACTTGGGAAACAGACCTGCAATGAATGTTACAGTTCAGTTCGCTTCCGAAGAGGAAGTAATTTCAGTTGTTAAATAGTTTCCAGGCAAGGACACATACGGCTCCACAATAGTTAAGGAAGTTCAGAAATTTCACCGTTTCAAAAGTTACCGATTCTTGTTCTCCAAATGTTCATTTATGAGAAATGAAATGTTTACTCTATTATTGCGCTTATGTTCTGGGGAACATCGCGTTATCATTTTGCCCAAATGTCTGTAACTTTCGAATTTTTTGACGAAAATGGTCACAAACGATTTGGTTCGACTCCCCAATGAAGAAATCGAGGTCAAATTTGATTATGTCTGGCCGGCCGTTCGGTCGTTGCCACGATAACTTGAGAACGACTAGCTAGCGAGCGAAATTTTCAGGGTAGGTGGCGCATCCCAATACGACGGATAAGTTCGTTAATGGGCATAATGGTTTCCGAGTAATAATTTTGGATTCAACCAATATAAATCCGATCGAATTGAAACTTGGTGAGTAGTTGTAAAATATGAACCTAAGCACGTTTGTGAAATTTTGTGAGAATCGTATCGCTAGAAAATTATTAAAAAAATTTGAAAAAATATTTATGTTGTCGAACGGAAAGAGATAGCGACTTGATGTTTTCAGGTTAGGTTGTGCATCTGAACGCGACATTTGAGTTTGTTTATAAGCATAATCGGCCAAACGGTTTTAGAGTTATAGCCATCTGAAATTTGGTTGTTTTTTCTCCTCACTAACTCGAAAAATACTGAACCGATTGAATTGAAACATGGTTTTTAGTTGTAGAATGCCAAAGCGAAATTTCTTGCAAAATTTCGTGAGGATATTTGTAGAAAATTTTTAAGAAATCATTGAAAATAAAAAAAAAAATGTATATATCAGTAACTATTCGTCTGACATTGCCTAAATTTTGCAATGATGTTTTCAGGTTAGGTTGTGCATCTGAACGCGACATTTGAGTTTGTTTATAAGCATAATCGGCCAAACGGTTTTAGAGTTATAGCCATCTGAAATTTGGTTGTTTTTTCTCCTCACTAACTCGAAAAATACTGACCGATTGAATTGAAACATGGTTTTTAGTTGTAGAATGCCAAAGCGAAATTTCTTGCAAAATTTCATGAGGATAGTATTTGTAGAAAATTTTTAAGAAATCATTGAAAATTAAAAAAAAATTGTATATATCAGTAACTATTCGTCTGACATTGCCGAAATTTTGCAAGAGCCTTTAGAACCTAACTCTACTGCCAAGTTTTAAGTTTTAACACGATCGGTTAAATATTGTTGGAGATTCGAGCAGCCTTGTGTGAGTTCAGTAGATGGGTGACCGTTGTCTCGATAACTTTCGAACGAAACGAGATAGGGACTTGCAATTTTCAGGGTAGGTTGCGTACCCGAATGGGAGAGTTGAGTTTGTTTTTGGGCATAATCGGTTCAACGGTTTCCGAGTTATACCCAGCTGGAATATTATTTCCTCGATAACTCAAAAAATAAAGATTCGATCGAATTGAAGCTTGGTAACTAGTAGTAGAAAATCAACATAAAGACGTGTTTGAAATTTTGTAAGAACCTTACTCCTAGAAAATTTGAAAAAAATGACGAAAAAAAATTTTTTGTAAGAACCGTAGGTACCCCTACAAAATTTCAAAAAAATTACGAAAAAAAAAATGGTTCAAGTACTGACATGAAGTCATGAGCTTTTGCGCGTATGTTCTAGTGTCCATTCTCCTGTATTGGACACACTTAATCGAATTTACCATGGTAAATTCGAATTAAGTTTTTAAAATTTTTTCAGTGAACTGATTTTGCACTACAAATACTAAAAATAAATTATCACCTGAAACTGTGATTATTATAAAGAAATGGGCAAAATAATCAATTAGGTTAGTGATTAAACATTAAGATTGTTCTTATTTAAAAAAATTCTTAACTTCCTTAACCTTTGAGGAGCGGTATATTTTTCAGAGTTCGCATTTCGGTAAACAGGAAAAGTCGTTGACACGTAAAGATATTAACAAAATATACAAGGTGTTTCAATACTACAGCAAAATATTTGAATGTGCCATTCTGTATTCAATTTGAGGAGATTACTATAAATGCACGTATGTCCTAAATGTCTTATATTTTGAGATATAGGTTGGAATTCGCCTACAGGGAATAAAATTGGTTCAAGCACTGACGTGAAGTCAGAAGCTTTTGCGCGTATGTTCTATTGTCCATTCTTCTGTATTGGACACTCTTAATTCGAATTTACCATGGTAAATTCGAATTAAGTGTCCAATACAGGAGAATGGACAACATAATTTACCATGGTAAATTCGAATTAAGTGTCCAATACAGAAGAATGGACAACATAATTTACCATGGTAAATTCGATTAAGGGTGTCCAATACAGAAGAATGGACAATAGAACATACGCGGAAAAGCTTCTGACTTCACGTCAGTGCTTGAACCAATTTTTTTTTTCGTGATTTTTTTGAAATTTTTTAGGGGTACGGTTCTTAAAATTTTTTTTTTCGTCATTTTTTTCAAATTTTCTAGGGGTACGGTTCTAACAAAATTTTAAACACGTCTTTATGTTGATTTTCTACTACTAGTTACCAAGCTTCAATTCGATCGAATATTTATTTTTTCAGTTATCAAGGAAATAATATTCCAGGTGGGTATAACTCGGAAACCGTTTGACCGATTATGCCCAAAAACGATCTCTACTCTCCCTTTCGGATACGCAACCTACCCTGAAAATTGCAAGTCCCTATCTCCTTTCGTTCGAAAGTTATCGAGGCAACGGTCACCCATCTACTGAACTCACACAAGAATGCTCGAATCTCCAACAATATTTAACCGATCGTATTAAAACTTGAAACTTGGCAGTAGAGTTACGTTATGATGGCTCTTGCAAAATTTCAGCAATTTCAAACGATAAGTTACTGATATATAGAATTTTTTTTTTTATTTTCAATGATTTATTAAAAATTTTCTACAAATGCTATCCTCACCAAATTTTGCAAACATTTCCGTGTTGGCATTCTACAACTAATAACCATGTTTGAATTCAATCGGTTCAGTATTTTTCGAGTTAACGAGGAACAAAAAACCACTAAATTTCAGAAAATTTCAGATGGCTATAACTCTAAAACCGTTTGGCCGATTATGCTCATAAACAAACTGAAATGTCGCGTTCTGGTGCACATCCTAACCTGAAAACTTGAAGCTGCTATCTCTTTCCGTTCCCAAGTTATCGTGACAACAAAAATATTTTTTAATAATTTTTTAATAATTTTCTAGCCATACGATTCGCACAAAATTTCACAAACGTGCTTAGGTTTATATTCTACAACTACTCACCAAGTTTCAATTCGATCGGATTTATATTGGTTGAAAACAAAATTATTACTCGGAAACCACTGGGCCGATTATGCCCATTAACGAACTTGTCCGTCATATTGGGATGCGCCACCCACCCTGAAAATTTCAAGTCACTAGCTCTTTTCGTTCTCAAGTTATCGTGGCAACGGCCGGACAGAATCAAATTTGACCTCGAATTCTTCATTGGGGAGTCGAACTTAATCGTTTGAGACCATTTTCGTCAAAAAATTCGAAAGTTACAGACATTTGGGCAAAATGATAACGCGATGTTCCCCACAACATACGCGCAAAAATACAGCTTAATAATTCCTCATTTATTTGGTCAAAATGTCATCTTCAGGACATTGTGTGTAGCGTTAACGAAGTCACTCATTCCGTTTCAGATGTAGACAATTGTTATTGTTATTTTTGACGTGAAAACCATCCCCACTCTACGGACGAAAGAATATTATAGCATCAAATTTGCTCAGAGGTGAATGAGAACTATAAAATTCTATAAAGCACTAACGTGAAGTCAGGAGCTTTTGTGCGCATGTTCCATTGTCCATTCAAGTTTCATACGAAGTCGATCGAGCTGAAATTCGGTACTAGATTGCAAAATTATGGCGCAAAGGTATGTGCGGAATTTCATAAGATTCGGGCGTATAGTTTCTGAAATATTATTTTAACTGCCAAGTTTTAATAGGATCGGATCTGTATATAACAACAAAAATTATGATGGTAATAACCCCGAAACCTTATGGCCCGGATGGGCAACCTTCCCTGAAAATTGCAAGTCGCTTTCTCTTTTGGAATCGTGAGATACATAATATTTTTTTGAAAATTTCCAGTGATACGATCCTCAAAAAATTTCACATACGTCTTTGTATATTCTACAACTATAGTTACCAATTTTTAATTCGATCGGATCTAACCAAAATTAGTACTCTGAAACCGTTTGGCCGATTATGCACATTAACATAAATTTTCCAACTTTTCAGCAACACTCCAGGTAACTTGATTGATTATTAACTTAATATGGGGTTAACAGAGCCATCCCATGTAAAAAAAAATTAAGGGATCGATATATTTTTTTTCAGGACAAATACGTTCTGGTCAATTATTTACTTCATTTCTGATTAGAAAAAAATATAATCAACTAAGTTACTTGTAATACTGAAATGTTTGAAATATTTATTAATTTATATACAGGGTGTCCCAACGAAAATTTGTACCCCCAGAACTCAGAAACGAAGAATTTTCAAAGATAAAAAAAAAACAGGTCAACTTCTGTTTTGAGGGGGACCGATTTCCATCATGAGTTTATTCCGAAAAAACTACCCCTTTGAAGGTGGCATCAACCCCCGATATTTTTTGAATAGGGAAGAGATGTCGAGTGTTGGTTAGTCAGAAAGTCATTTATGTTCTGTACACCACCCAGTTAAAATTTTCAAAAACGGTTCATTATTCACGAAATAATGTAATAATTGAACTTACCGTTAAAGGGTGATGTTGAACCGCCAAACTCAAGAACCTAAGAGTTTCGAAGAATCCCAAAAAAATATTTTCAGGTTCTGTATTAGGGAAAAAGAATTCCTATGGCAACATTGTTTCGAAAAAACCACCTGAGGGTGGAAACAATCCCCAACATTTTTTAAATAGGGAGGACATGTTGGATGTAGTTTAATAGAGAAGTTTTTTCTGTTCCCTAAACATCGCAGTTGAAATATTCAAATTTTTTTATTTAATGTTGGAAAAATTTGAATTGTCCTAAGTTTTTACTTTAAAAATATTTTTATCGTTCATGATCGGAAAATGTGTGAGACAATTCATTAAATTATACTATTTTTAGGAAGATTCTTTCTCAAATGTGTTTCAGTCTTTCGTTTCTGCATCATAATTCGGTGAGACTTACTTACGTGGGCGAAAATGGTCTCTTCTATAGAAGAAAGAATAGAAATTCCCGAATCATACTATGGGAATGACGAAAATGCAAGATTAACTACAGGGTATTTAATAACAATCATTCAGAAATATAAGCCACCAATATGTTGAGCATTTAATGAATAAACTCAAAACTAGGTTCTTGAGTTTGGGAGGTTCAACTGTCTGTTCAACCTTTTGACGGTTAAGTTCAATTATTACATTATTTCGTGAAAAATGAACCGATTTTGAAAATTTTAACTGGGTTGTGTAGGGGACATAAATAACTTCCAAACTGACCAACACTCGACATCTCTTCCCCATTCAAAAAATGTTGGGGGTTGATGCCACCTTCATGGAGGTGTTTTTTTCGGAACAAACTCATGATGGAAGTGCGCCTCCCCTGAAAACAGAAGTCGACCTGTTTTTTTTTTAATCTTCGAAAATTCTTCGTTTCCAAGTTCTGGGGGAGGTGAAATTTTCGTTATGACACCCTGTATAAGCCTTAACGATTACATTTTTTGGCGTAGTTTTGACGTAGTTCGACAAATATTCATAATCATTATGATGATATTTGATGTTTTTTGTGGATGGCTCTGCTAACTTAATATTAAAGTAGCAGAGCCACTCCATATAAAAAAAAACTAGGCGCACGACCAATTCTCTACAATTAATGCAAAAGGTTTCATTGAAATTCTTGCAGGTGGCTGTGCTAACTTTAGGGAAGTCAAAACACACCGTGAAAATCGAACACAAATTTAATTTTGATACATGTAAAATTTTAGGATCTCGTTCCAACCAAGTAAAAAGTTGTTTCCTTAAGATGCTGAAGATCCAATACAACATAAATATCCTAATGGATACAGGAAGTATTAATTCGACGTACTGCAATTTGATACACCTTATCAAGTTCATTAAATGCTATTCCTATCAACGACACTGACCGTAGATCCTGATTGTCCTCAATCAATTTTTACTTGGATTGCTTTTATTCTCATTCATCCAGAAGAAAGCGGTTTGATCGATCTTCTATAATCTATATCACTGCGATGATATTTTACATGAACGCTATATTTGTTTGCGTGGAACATTGTTTACTTTAAATCTTACTTTGATCACTTACCACATCATAGCCACAAATAATAGAATATGTTAATATCTTTGTTGACCTCTGATGAAGCGACAAAGTAGCCGCGAAAGCTAATAATTTTCAATAGTATCCCAATATTAGCAGTTTACTGACTCCAAACAAACCGATATTTTCAGAATATTCATGAATGAGTCGATATTTCCTCTACTCAACGTACTTTAATTGAATAAAAATGTTTACCTTAACTGTAGCCTTGTCGGAAGAGGCAGGACTTTGTGGTGATTTTTTCGGGCTATCCATGTTGTTTCTTGTATTGACACACCTCACAGGTGAGCCATGACTCACGGGGGTTGTTGGGGCCACATCACTGAAAAAAAAAATACTCAAAACTCGAAATTCAATATATATTCACATAAATTAACACATTATTTAAATTGATTCTCGATTGAATCAGTGAGCACGAGTCCAACAGGACGTTTCTGGTAGGCATAATGAAACCTTAGCACCATTCCACAGGACATTCCCAAGCCCATTAAGGAAACCTGAATTTATTACCTAAATTATAGCTTTCGGTGGCAATTAGTCCCCTACGACCAGCAACAATATGCATTTTTCTACCCATTTCCTGAATTAAAATAGCGAAATGCAAGAAATTCTAGGTGAATATTTTTGCAGCTTTTTCATACGAACTCCAAGATAGCAAAACAAACACAGGAACAAACAACATTCTGATTTATTATCTAATATATAAAAATTCCATGTCACAATGTTAGTTACCGTACTCCTCCGAAACGCCTTTACAGATTTCTACCAAATTTTATAGGCGTATTCAGTAGGTCTGAGAATCGGCTACTATCTATTTTTCATACCCCTAAGGGCGGGTTGTAACTCAGTTGGTTAACTATTTGGTTAGGTAACCTGAAGTTCACCAACCATGGAAGTTTAACTCATTTTGTGTTGTAACATAGAAAATGAAGAAAAGGTTAAATGAACCACAAATAAACCACCGATTTGTTGTTTTAATGTTGGATACATTGAGGTATTCTCTCTCATTTCTCGACAACGTTCGTTTATGTCAACAGCTATCAATTAAAATTGTAAATAACTTTGAAAGTGAATATTGTTCATTTACTTTCTGCAGCAGCTATGGGTAAGTTAATAAAAGGCAAAGTAGTTTTAAGTAATTATTCTTCATATATTTTTTGATAATATGTTTGAATATATGTACATACTATTCTGTGAAATAATATAAGCCAAAAAACTTATGGATTATTTTTTTTCCAGAAATAGACCCTAGGAACGTTTCAATCAATAAGCGAGCGCCAAATTTCTCAAAGAATGAGGAAAATATGCTCATAACGTTGGTCAAGAAATATTCCAATATTGTTGAGTGCAAAAAAAACCGACAGCAGCAATAACTCAAAAAAAGCGGCAGCTTGGCTGCAGATAGAAAAAGAGTTCAATAGTGCAGGTGGTAATACCTACCGAAGCATGACAATTTTAAGAAATAAATATCTAAACTTGAAGAAGACTTCAACAAAAAAATTCTCTGCTGAGAAAAAACAAACCTACTCAACCGGCGGTGGTCCTTCTGTCATGTTTAGAGACACTGAAATGGATACCAATATCCGGGAAATCATTGGGGAACGGATGACTGGTTATGGCACTGAATTTGATAATGATATAACAGGTATGGTAAAATTCAACCCCACAAATTTCCTTCATATATTTTTTAGTTATACATATAGTATGTAGTTGTAACTGATGTTTATTTGTTGCCTGCTAAAGCAATTGAACATCAACCAAGGGGACTTCAGCTTATTGCTTTCTATTTTATTGCTTATAATTTGTAATATTTCTGCATATAATTTCATTCAACATTTAGAATTTAAATTGTTGGAATGTAACATTTTCAGTAGTGTATATGTTCGACATTTCTTTGTGGTATTGGTTATTTCATCATCACAGTATTAGGAGACAACTTTCAGCAGTTCCATAAGTTTAGAATGGAATTTCCTTTTTAATTTTAGTATTCTCTACTTTATTGGTGTCATACACATTTTTGCCAACAATGATTTTCGTTTTAGTGGTAACTATACCAGACGAAAATGCCACCTTTGAAATGAATAATGAGATGTTGGATATACCTACTGCGGGTAAGATATATTTACACCAAACTATTGCCTAATAATAATAATATTCCTTCATTCCAATATTAGATGGAGGTGAAACATTTCCAATTCCAAATGCTGAGGAAAATGAAGCTTCAGGCCACGAATTGCTGATAGGTATTTATCAAAAACATTAATTTATTATATTATTTGTACAAATTTACGAATCAAGTTTTTATTCTGTTGCAGAACAAAGTAATAAGTGGTTGCCAAGTACCAGCGTTGGTAAATTAAAAACTCCTGTGTCAGACCGATTAGCAGTAAATTCTTCTACAGATGGGAGAAGAAAAGGTTAGTAATATTATCATTACCCAGTGGGTATATTTTGAATGTCATTGAAAAATTTTGGTTCATAATGATTCAATAATAGTCGTGGCAGATGATATGTGCCACAAATTTTCAATAAAATTAATGTCAAAGTACTATATATTTGAGAAAATACTGTTGGCGATTTCCATTGACACGCTCGGATCACTAGGAGTCATATTTGACAGATATTTTCGGTTCAATTGGACAGATGAGATCAATTTCGAGTGCTTCGAGCGTGTCAATGGAAATCGCTATTAAAGAATAGTTATTTTTGTATCTAGTGCGCGAAATGCTACTTTGGTGATCGAGAACTGATTTTTTTTAACAAGGCGCAGCCGAGTTAAAAAAATAGTCGAGATCAAGTATTTCGCGCATGAGATGCAAACAATATTTTTTCTACAAACGCCAAAAATATTGTTCTAAAATAAGTAACATGCATAGCTTAATATGAAAAATAGTATTGAACTGGCTTAAAATGTTTTTCCAAATCAAGTAAATACTGTAACTATGAAAATAAAATGGCATTTGTTTGTTTGATTGAGGAACATAAAGATTTAAAATATAAAAACTCCATATAGTTTACATGCAGTGTGCGAAGTAAGTACTTCGCACACTACTTCGCGCACGGTGTCATGGTATGTATGTTCCTGAATAGAAACATCTGGTTTCAACATGGCGCCTCCCCATTTTGCAAGACCGGTCCGTGAGTATACGGATGATGTATTTCAAGACCCATGGATTGGTAGAAGAGGACCTTTTGAATGGCCTCCCAGGTCTCCAGATTTAACACCTTTGGACTATTTCTTATGGGGGTACTTGAAAAGCAACATTTTCAAGACCAATCCGGGAAAGTAATTAGAAATGTCTAAAATCGTTTAGGATATTGCCAGTTAGTTAATGTACAATATTTTGAGCATTTATCGAAGAAACATATTTGAGTTGATATCAGATAGATCAGTTGATCAGATTTCTTCATCTTGGAACTAAATAAAAGTGTGTTATTTGGTACGCATGTATAACAACTTGATATGCCCTTCAAGAATAGAAGAAAATTAGGATAGCTATTTAAAAAAATTATCGATGATATATCAAATTGGGGCCACGCTGTATTACATTTTATTACATCAAATACAGCTCAACTTCAAATATCGTACGAGCATATTTAAAAAGAAAAAACTGCCTTTGATTTACTGAATTCATTCCAAAGAGACTCGCCATGTATAATACAGTATAATTAAGTAAACAAAACGAACAATACGAAACAACTTCAACGATAAAACAACTATTTCGTAACGTTTCGGAGACTATATCATGCTCCTTCGTCAGACACCAAACAATTCTGAAATTTTTTTCAGAATTCTTTTTGCGCGTATGTTCTGGGGAACATCGCGTTATCATTTTGCCCAAATGTGAAATTTAATTCTGTGGTGCCGTCCGGCCGTTGCCACGATAGCTTGAGAACGGAAAGAGCTAGCGACTTGAAATTTTCAGGGTAGGTGGCGCATCCCAATACGACGGACAAGTTCCTTAATGGGTATATAATCGGCCCAATGGTTTCCGAGTAATAATTTTGTTTTCAACCAAAATAAATCCGATCGAATTTAAACTTGGTGAATAGTTGTATAATATAAACCTAAGCACGTTTGTGAAATTTTGTAAGAATCGTGTCACTAGAAAATTTAAAAAAAATATTATTTATGATACGATAACCTGAGAACGGAAGGAGATAGCGGTTTGAAATTTTCAGGTTAGGTTGTGCATCTGAATGCGACAATTGAGTTTATAAGCATAATCGGCCAAACGGTTTTAGAGTTATAGCCATCTGAAATTTGGTTGTTTTTTGTTCCTCATTAACTCGAAAAATACAAGACCAATTGAATTCAAACATGGTTATTAGTTGTAGAATGCCAACGCGAAAATTCTTGCAGAATTTCGTGAGGATGGTATAACTAGAAAATTTCAAAAATATTATTGAGAATAATTGAAGAAAATTATATATATCATAAACTATTCGTCCGGCATGGCTGAAATTTTGGAAGAGCCTTCAGAACCTAACTCTACTGCAGAGTTCCAAGTTTAAACACGATCGGATCCATATTGTTGGAGAACCGAGCAGCCTTTTGTGAGTTCGGTAGCTGGATGCTAATCGTAGTATGATATGTTGTCTATGGTCGTATCTTTGCGACAACCTTCAAAAACATGAATGTCATGATGACATATTTTTGCGCGAATTTTCTTGGGAAAATCGTGTTATTTCATCAGAAATCTATGGGAGATGATAGCCCTACATTAGCGGTCAGACCTGGTTTTGAAAGAGATCCTCCTTAGGAGGAGGCAACTAAATATTGAAGGGATTTCTATGAACAAGAGTGAATATCTTTGAGAAATAGAGAAGGCGATTCTTCTTCAAGAGATTCATGTGCCTTCAGAGGAGTATATTTGTGAGAGGGGACTTTTGAAAGGTTATGTATTATTTTTAATATGATATCGGTGAAATTTTGCTGAAGGCTTCAAAACTTAACTTTAAATTAACCACACTTTCTAATCTAAGGTAAGGTGAGAGGCTCATTTGTGGATATTAAATCTCGTGATGGGTAGAGAGGAATTTTAGGCCAGTTTTTCTATCACTAATGAGAATATATCTTTATGTTTCACCTCATCACCTTTAGATCTATAAATGGACATTTATTGGTTAAGAATAAGTAATTGAATATTACTGGAATTCAATTGAATTTCATTCAATATGTTAGTAATAATTTATAATTTTCTTCACTTTGATTATTTAAATATGACATTAATTCCAGTAATATTTTTCAAGAATAATTATGTATTCTTTTCCTAAAGAAGAATTGAAGGTAGACAAAAATGTGTTAATTTTTTCATCATTGCTTTCTATCCTGACTTCACAAAAAAAAATTGGTTCAAGCACTGACGTGAAGTCAGGAGCTTTTGCGCGTATGTTCTATTGTCCATTCTCCTGTATTGGACACTTTTAATCGAATTTACCATGGTGAATTCTATTGTCTATTCTCCTGAATTGGACAGCTTTAATCGAATTCACCATGGTAAATTCGATTAAGAGTGTTCAATACAGGAGAATGGACAATAGAACATACGCGAAAAAGGTCCTGACTTCACGAAAAAAAATTGGTTCAAGCTCTGACGTGAAGTCAGGAGATTTTGCGCGTATGTTCTATTGTCCATTCTCCTGTATTGAACACTCTTAATCGAATTTACCATGGTGAATTCTATTGTCTGTTCTCCTGTATTGGACACTCTTAATCGAATTTACCATGGTGAATTCGATTAAGGCTGTCCAATACAGGAGAATAGACAATAGAATTCACCATGGTAAATTCGATTAAAAGTGTCCAATACAGGAGAATGGACAATAGAACATACGCGCAAAAGCTCCTGACGTCACGTCAGTGCTTGAACCAATTTTTTGTTGATGGCTATTCTGAAATTCGAAAATTATCGCATTGACAATTCACAGAATAATAATCGTTATATTTTATAGATATTTTTTACAGATTGGGAGAGAAATCCCATAAAGAAACCATTTAATAACAGTAATAATTAATTAGCAAATGTCAGAATAAACGGATTGGAATAGAAGTATCGAAAGTATCTTTCTCATTCTATTCCATTCTTCAATGTAACCGAATGCCTATAGAAAAGAACAAACGAAAACAGGAACGCTCAGAAGTAACGATCCAAAAATAGATTCTTGACATTGATTAGGAGCATCAATCATTCCGTTGAGCATGATCGTAGTTTCTTGAATATCGAGAATGTTTATCAGATGGAACTAATTAGGTGATTTCTATATGTAAAATATTTGGTCCAGAATCTAACAGTTTATCAGCCACGTCAATTTTGGGATCGAATTTAGCATTCTGTATCACGAAAAAAAAAATTAATATTTCATCACATGAATTTGAATATGTTGATTGTTGGTATTCTGAAATGATTATAATTAATTATGCGTAGTGACTGCAGAAGATACCTCGAGTGATCCACTCTCCTAGATGTCGACATTATTAAATTTGGGGCACATTCCTAGTCCTCAATGCACCATCACAAAGCAAAGTTATACGACAGACCGACTCTAATCGGGTAAATAAACTGCTCCACAAGAGTTAGGCATATCATATTAAGTTGTTCTGAGGGGCGTAAAATTTTAAAGACAATATCAAAAAATGGGTTCAAGCCCTGTGGACAGGAGCTTTCTGGCGTTCTAGTTCAAACAGAAAAATTATATCTCCGAAAGTATTGGTTTCTCAGAGTTGGCAATTATATCTTTGTATTCTTATGATAGAACTGCATCATAAAGGAAATTCAATTCAAATAATAGTTTATTTATCAAGATTATATGAGCAATCTGAGAATGAAAACTGCACCATGAAAGAAATCAAATTAAATCTGGCCAATTTTGCCCAATAACGAACTTAACCGAGATATTCATCTCCCTAACCTACTCTGAAAATTTCAACTACCTAGCTCATTCCGTTCGAGAGTTATTGTAGAAAAACTTTTTTTAAATTTTCAAAATTTATTTTTGACACTTTGCGGTAATCTGGTCAATACAAAACTTCACATGCGTATAAAGGTCATGATTCTACAATTTGATGCTAAATTTCAGATAGATCGAGTGATCGGTTTCGGATATATTCATAAAAAATATGTTTACTAAAATTGGCCATAACTCCGAAACCGCTTGATGGATTTCGCCCATTAACGAGCTCGTCCGAGATATTTACGCTCCAAACCCACCTTGCAAATTTAAATCCGCTAACTCCATTCGTTCGAGAGTTATCGTGCCTACGGCCGGCCGGCCGGACAGAATCGATTTCGACCCCGGATTCTTGATCAGTGAGTCGAACCAAATCGTTTGAGACCATTTTCAGTCAAAAATTCCAAAATTACAGACACTTGGGCAAATTGATAAGCACTCTGTTCCGAGGAACTAGAGCGCCAAGAAAACAAGTTTCGTATGACAATTGCCCAAAACAGGTTTAAAGTACCTACAAATAGTAGATATTCCATAAAACATGTATGAAAGAAGAGAAGTAATAATGAAAAATTACCTTGTAATCGATCAAAAATTTCCTGATCTACGTTCACCAAATTTTTTCCTCTCTCGAACTACAGAATTATGCTCTCAATATTCACGTAATATTTTCAAACATTTTTGGGTGAGGTCCCCGTTGCATCGATAAAATACGAGTATTTCAACCCCAATATTTTTGAAGTTATAATATCCCCTTCCGTCAGTCCCGTCATAAATTGAGAGAACTGAGCATTCTATGTCTATGGATGAAAAGCAGTCTCACTACTCTCAGATCTCTTACTTCATGTTCCGTTCCGAAATGTAAGACTTTTCTGAGAAAAACTAATTTCGGAGCAAACAACTGAGATTTTTCTCACAATTCTTCGATTGATTAGATAATGTCATGTCTCAGAAAAATAAGTTGACATTATGACAATTCATACATAGAATAATTATATCATTCTGTGGCAACGTAGAAATACGATTTATTATTGAAATTTTGAAAAATCATAACTCCGAAAGTATTAGCTTGTTAGAGTTAAAAATGATATCATTGTATTCTTATGGTAACACTGCTTATTGAAAAAAATTCAATTTGGAATTTGTTTTGTGAAAAAAAAATTTTTTTTTTGTTACTCCGAAACCATCTGTCCGATTTTGCCCAATAACGAACTTAGCCGAGATATTCATCTCCCAAACCTACTCTGAAAATTTCAACTGTCTAGCTCATTCCGTTCGAGAGTTATCGTGCCTACGGCCGGCCGGCCGGACCGGCCGGACAGAATAAATTTCGACCAAGGATTCTTGATCAGTGAGTCGAACCAAATCGTTTAAGACCATTTTCATCGAAGAATTCGAAAATTACACACATTTGGGCAAATTGATAAGCACTCAGTTCCGAGGAACTAGAGCGCCAAAAACATGATCAACTGGCAATAAAAACTTATTAATTCGATTTGAATGCATATTTTCACCATCTGGTCGTCTTTTTTCTTGAGTTTGGCAGTTTTTCACATTATTCGTAAGATTTAGCATTTCAATATGCAGTTAATTTATTGTCAGTCTCTTAGCGATATCGAACTTAGTAAATTTCACGAGCTTCTTAAGATGCCAAGACGTAAATTAAGAAACGCCGAGGCTAATAGGGCTATCGGTATGCTACAGGGTGGCCTCACTCAAGTCGCTGTGGCAGAAACATTTCAAGTATTGCAAAGTATAATATCGCGACTCTGGAATAGGTTCAATGAGACAGTTTCGGTGCAGGAAAGACATAGGGTTGGTGGACCAAGAAAAACAACACCCGCACAAGACCGTTCTGTCACCATTTCGGCGAGGAGATATCCTCTTTCTTCATGTAGGATGCTGAGAAATCGACTTTTAAATGCCAATGGTCCTGAAATTTCCATTGAAACCATCCGACGTCGTTTGGGGGAGATTAACCAGGCTTCTAGACGTCCACTGAGGGGTGTTCCGTTAACACGTGAGCATAAACGACAAAGATTAGAATGGGCCAGGCAGCATGTTAATCTGAACGTCCAATGGCGTAGTGTACTTTTCACAGATGAATCCAGATACGGTAGATTTTCAGATTCTCGAAGAATAAGGGTATGGACCATGCCGCGTAAACCCCGAAATCGCCGCCATGTGCAAGAGGTTCATCCATTTCGAGGAGACTCTGTTATGGTATGGGCTGGGATGTGTTACAGAGGGCGCACAGACCTTCACATTTGTCCTGGCAATATGACTGCTTTACATTTTAGGGAACATGCCATTGCCAACGTAGTGCCAAATTTTCATGCTGCCATTGGTGAAGCTTTCCAATTTCTTGACGATAACGCAAGACCGCATCGTGCAGCAATAGTAGAAAATGCGCGAGACCAGCATGGTATTCCACATTTACCGATACCTCCGCATTCAGCAGACTTAAACTGCATAGAACATGCATGGGATATGCTACAAAGAAGACTAGATGATCACCATCCTCCACCAGAAACATTGAATGACCTCAAAGCACTATTCAACACCCTCGTTGACAGTATGCAACGAAGATGTCAGGCATCATTGATGCCCGCGGTGGCCATACCATGTATTGAAGGCATACAAAGACAAAAAAACAATAAAATGTCCGGAAATAAAAGTCGTTAAATTTGACCCTATTATGTTAATCACCCTGTATATGTTGCAGACCAAAAAACTTACGTGCATTTATAGTTTTGAACCTAAAACTACACTGCTCAACAATTGATAGGGATCACTTACTTTTTCTAAATTTATTTCTGAATTATTCGCTCCAAGATTATAAATTTAGTCAGATATCAGTTTATTTTCAGTTGATAATATGGTTCACTTGAGAAAAGAATGAAAAAATGGAAAGTTGGAGAGAAAAAAAGACTTTATTAGGAACACTCAAAATTCTGTGTTTGAATAACATAAAAATTTTATGATGACACCACAAGAAGGCTGAAGTTTCGGTTAAGCTAGTACCTAGTTGGCACCCCACGAGCTCGTCTCAAGCATTCTACCCTACGAGGCATACTTTCAATCAAACGATTTATAAAATTTTGGGGCAAATTCGTCCAAATATCCCGTAAAGCGTTAGAAAGGTCCTCCAGGTTATTGATCGGTTGTTCTAAGGTTGACAATTGTCTAGACATCTCATACCAGACATGTTCGATGCAATTCATGTCTGGAGAGCGAGCTGGCCAGTCCATCCTATCAATAGCATGAGTTTCTAGCGCTTCATTAACCAGACGACTACGGTGTGGACGGGCATTATCGTCAATTAAAATGAAATTCTCGCCCAAGGCAGCCGCAAACGGAACAATTATGGGTTCAATAATCATATCGTGATATCTCTGGCTGGTCATTGTGGTGTTCTGCAGAACAACCAACTCTGTGCGTTGGTTCAAACAAATGCCTCCCCATACACATATAGAACCTCCGCCAAAAGCTGTTGTGGGTACCATAAACTGTTCTGCATACCTTCGACCTCTTTCCCTCCAAGCAAGAATACGTCCATCGGAGTTGACCAAACGAAATCTAGACTCATCAGTAAATAAACATCGGCTCCAATCTTCAACTGTCCAATTGCGGTGCCCCTCAGCCCATTGCCGTCGATGAACCCGGTGTTCCCTATTCAAACGGGGATGTTGTACCCTCCTACGTGCTCTCAAACCACGAACATGTAGTCGTCGTCTTACAGTCTGGTTCGAAATTAGAACTCCTGTTGCAACTCTCAGTGATCTATTGAGCCGCGACGCCGGGTAAGTGGGATTTCTCCTAGCATTGAGGACCAAAAGACGATCTTGGGCAGCTGTTGTACTGCGCTGCCGACCTCCCCCATGAACATAAGCTACTGAGTCGTTTTGGATGAACCTATTCCAAGCCCGACTCACGACACTTTGCGAAACATTCAACCGCCGGGACACTTCTCGCTGGGACAAACCTTCCTGTATCTACCGTATGATTTGGTCCAGTTGCACAGGAGCCAAACGTCTTCTCGGCATGACTGATAAGCTAATATTGTTCTCATTTCTTCAATTATTGTCACCTTATGTGTTTGAACGAGAGAAAAAAACAGATTTAATAACAAATACCACATTGCTTTTCACTCCACATGTAACAGCCTACAGATAATAATCGATTTTGTGAACAAGAGCCGATGAAGTGAGGAAAAATTTGATATAATCAACTCAAAACATCTTAATTTTTCCTTTAGAGAACATATAATGTACAGATATTCACGAGATAACTTGAAAAAAATACAAATGAAGAGAAGTTCATAAGTGATCCCTAGCAATTGTTGATCAGTGTATATTAAATTACGTTTTCAGCGTAAACAAAGGTTTCAGAATGTCAGTTATTTTAGTTGGAACGATTATCCCTAACTCTTGTGGAGCAGTTTACTAGCACCGTTCACGAGAATCTATGTAAATCAGCCGAAAGTCCGAATTACTTCGAAGGGATTCAACAGGTATACGGTTCATCGCACATTCACAAATCTGATGCTGATGGAACAGAGAGTTTGTATAGATATTAGTACTTTAATCATTATGGTCGATGTTTGTATTTGATAGCATTATATTAGAGATGAGTAAACATTTCCAGTTCGTTGCGACTAATGTGGTGATAATAACCTAGACCTATTTATAGATAAGTCAATATACCTTCAAATATTCACAAGTTCAAACGGATGATTTGCTTTCATCTTTCATTAAGAGCGCCTCATTTTGTTTTTTAAATAAAACACATTATTTATTTGAAAATTATTGAAATTTTTATTTCATTATAAAGTACACTGAAACTGGCATGAATGAAGTCGTTGAACCCAATTTTTCATGAATCTCTCACACAAATCGGGTCTTATGTTAGCAATTACTCGTATAATATCGATCGGTTAATCGTCTAAATGTGTTGGATGATTGCTGTAAACCAATGACTTAAGGTAAGCCCAAAGAAAGAAGTCCAGTGGAGTTATATCGCAGGAACGAGGCGGATGATTTATCGTTCCTTTTCTTGAAATAATCGAATCACCGAATGTTGTTTTCAATAAAGTCATTGTGTCATTGGCAGTATGACAATTGGCAACGTCCTGTTGAAGCCACATGTTCTGAAAATCAAGACGAACCAATTCAGGCCATAAATAATCAGTCAACATTGAAGGATAACGATTTCCATTGACTGTTACCGCCTTATGAGCTTCGTTGAAAAAAAAATTAGGTCGAATAACTCCTCCAGCATAAAATCCGCAACAAATAGTATGTAATGGCAGTCCTTGATATTCTTCAGGTTTATCACCACTCCAGATACGGCAATTCTGCTTGTTAACATAACCATTTAACCAGAAATGAGCCTCATCGCTGAGAATGATATTCTTAAAGCCGCTTTACACTATGCAATATTGGTGCAATGCAATGGAAATGACCCAATGGCGCATGCGTGACGGCAATTTCCTGATCAGCTGCTGCAACTTTTAAAATTAGAGCAGGGGCTATTTTTCAGGCAATCATTTGGCAATTCTGGTTTATTTTTTAGTGACTTTAATGGAAGCCAACATAAATATGATATGATAAAATTCACTGGGTGTTTGACTTAACCTATCAATCGAAACTTTTTTCAGCACTATCTGTTTTCGTCAATTGCATATGGAACTAGTTTAATACTATTGTATGAAAACCTTGCTTGCTTATATATTCCATTCAGTCTATGGATTATCATAATAAAATAGCACGTTCGAGAGCTCTGACTGATATTGCACCCCCTGGCTACACCCTTGTCTTCACTTATTGCATTTCTTCGTCTCACTGGCAAGGTAACATCATGAAGTGTAAAATTTGTTTCAAACTTCTTCACTAGAGGTTCAATTGTTCTTTCATCCGGACGATTATAACGACCAAAAATTGGAGTTAAAGCATGTAAAGTTAGATTAACAGATCGCGATATTTCATAATAAATTTGGATTATTTGTTGTTGAAGCATGATTAAATGATAAATATAACTGTCAATGTCACAAATAAAAACTGGCTGCCGTGCGTGAGTAATGTCAATTTGAAAATGGGGCGTACCCATTGAAAGACTCATGGCAAAATTCCTAATTCTGAAAGTATTGCAATGTTCGTTGACGGAGAAAAATTGCTACAAATTTTATAAAGGTCCATCAATTCTTGTTCAACATATATTGATACTCTCTATTTGTGTCTACAAGGTAGTGATTTTTTGTAAGATTTCAAACTAATATTGCTTCATAAACCAAGGCCTTCTGTTCATAGAACATTGCAGAAGGAGTAAAGACGTATCAGAAAACATAATTTTTACATGAAATTACTACCATCATTTTCTGGTCCTTCGGGCCGGGTAGTGGCAGTTGACTGTATAGGAATTAAAATTTCACTGTAAAGACTACGTAAAACAACGCTGTAAAGAATTAAGATCCTTCAAAAAATCTATCTCTTCTTGAAATAGAAATTTCAACAGTATGAATCAAGACCGACAATAAGTCCACACATAAGGAAATTGAAAAATAAATCGTTAACATTGAAAATATATTTAATCATTAAAATTCATCTCATATAATTGGACCAGCAAAAACTAGACTTAACTAACTCGCGAAATTAACGAAATCATATCCGAGTTTGATGGACATCTAGAATTGCCACTTAAAAAGTACTAAACGGTGGTAGCTGTAACTGTACACGAAAACAAACCATAAACATTATTCATGTAACACGTCATCGTCTAAATTGAATGATATGTAACGTTATACGAGCATTCTCACTCTATCCAGCCTTGTAAGGTTGTCTACTATCACGGAAGGGAATATGTTAATTTATACGAATGCCATTGTTAACACAAATCAGATTTAAGAACTGGGAAACATCGCTCGCGGAAACTGACGTACAATTAATTATACGGCGATTCTGCATACTGTAAGGCTTGTTTCACATGCATACGGTTCCATTCGGTTTGGTTCATTTTCGGTTTCCATTCGGTCGCTGGCGGCAAGTGTGAAACGGTGCTTCGGTTCAGATTCGGTACCGAATAGAAACCGTACAGCATCGAATACTCCCTCGACACGAATAGGTTTCTATCAGGTTTGGATTCGTGTGTTGGGAATACAGATCAACCGGAGCGTTCACGAAAACACGGTTTAGTTTCGGTTTTAACCATAAAGTAATAAATACACTGCGCAAAAAAATTAACGCACATTATGGAAATCTCAAATTTATTCTACAACTGAAAGTGTTCTCAATGATAATTATTTTTATCAGAATTATGCATCCACTTTCAACGTTTTTCTTCAATACAGATGTTTTTTTCCCAGCAGGAATAAAAAAAGATGAGATTATCAGATTTTGAATGTATTGCTCCAATCTGAAATCAGTTGTTCTCGATCAATTCCAGTGATCAATAGTTTTTCTTTCGTTTGATTTTCTACACTCGATCGCTATGCAACGCGAAACACGCAATTTGACCCAAGAGGAATGTGCCCAAGCGGTAGTTTTGCGAGAAGAAGGGTGGACATACACAAGAATTGCAGAAAGGTTTGGAGTTTCCCATACAAGTGTGTCCAGAATATTGCAGCGATTCAGGGAGACAGGTATGAATGTCCGAAGACCAGGACAGGGTAGACCTCGGGTAACAACTGCCATTCAAGAACGTTACTTGAGAGTTTCTTCGTTGAGACAACAGTTTGCAACCGCTCGCCTCCTTCAAAATCAGCTCATGAGCAAACTCATGGGGTGCTAATTAGCACTCAGACAATAAGAAATCGCCTCAGGGAATATGATTTAAGGCCTCGTGTCACGGCAAGAGGCCCAGCTCTTACCCCAGCCCATCGAAGGGCGCGTTTGGATTTTGCGAGAGAGCATATCCATTGGGAAGAGGCTGATTGTGAAAGAGTTCTCTTCACAGATGAGTCTAGATTCTGCCTCCACCATTGCGATCGACGTTCCCTTGTATACAGACGTCCACATGAAAGATATGCTCAGTGAAATTTCCTGAATACTACTGGTTTCGGGGGAGTATCGATTATGGTATGGGGTGGAATATCTTTGACTGCTCGCACAGACCTAGTGGTCGTTGATAATGGAGCTATGAATGCTGATAGGTATATAAGGAACATTCTTGAAGAGCATGTAGTGCCATTTGTCCCATACATTGGTGAAAATGTCATTTTTATGGACGATAATGCCAGACCCCATCGTGCGCGCATCGTTCAGGAGTACCTTGAAGAGGTTGAAGTCTCTCGAATGGAATGGCCAGCAAGAAGTCCAGATCTCAATCCGATTGAGCAGGTTAGGGACAACCTCAATAGAAGGCTGAGAAGTTCAGAAAATCATCCAGCTACTCTTAATGACCTAGGAATCCAACTCAGAGAAATCTGGGAAGGATTAAATAAGAACATTTTAAGATCACTCATTTTGAGTATGAACCGTCGTTGCCGAGCTGTAATTAACACAAGGGGTGGAAATACCAAGTATTAAATCACTTATCAGCATTCCAGTAATTTGAAAATTGTTTATTTCTCTTCTTTCACATAAGAGTCGGTGAAATCCTGAATTTTTCTTCTATTTAATGTGTCTTGTTTCGTTCAAAATCTTCCCGAGAGAACATAAAAAATAAGTTATAAAGTCAATGTAGAGTTCACTTTCATTAAAATTAAGATTTTCAGAATGTGCGTTAATTTTTTTGCGCAGTGTATTTATACATCGTACATAATGTTTTCTGTCTCGTTCTGTGGTTTTAACCTCCTATTGAGCTGATATATTTCAATATTTCTCAAATTTTTCAAATATAGAAATATAAACATAAATACATATATCCGGGATATTGTTGCTATCTCAGTATCCATGAGAAAATGATGGTTTACCAAATTTGGATCGACTGATTTTTGCTGTAAATCTAAACCAGTGCTGTGGGACACAACTTCCGAAAAATATAAAGATGAATTAAAGACGCAGGAAGCGTGCAAAGATGTTTGTGTACAAATTTTGAATAACTTTGATGGATCTGACGTCACGAAAAAATTGGAATTGTGATTGATCCTGTGTTTTGGAAGATAACATAAAACCTAATATGAACAGTATATGTGTGAAAGGCCTTCATTCGTTTTCGGTTTAAACCGAAAACGAATCGAACCGAATGGAACCGTATGCATGTGAAACAAGCCTTAGGCTCGCTTCACATCAACATGACACGGTTTTATGTACGGCAACGACACAAACGCTCGAGCTTTCCCACAGGCTCGCTTCACAGTCGTGTAAACGACACCGGCATCCGTTTCTTGGGTGGAGGATTGAATGATAGCTTTCACAGCTATCCGGCCGAGTCGTGGTCGTGTGAACGACACACGGCTGCCGGGCACGACTCGAGGGTGTCCAGCAGTCCCCTCGAGCCGTGCACGGCAGCCGTGTGTCGTTCACACTAAAAAGCTAATGCTAAAAACTTAACGTTTTGAAACTGCTTTAACTCGTTATCAAAGGCGGAAATGCGGAATCTATATTCAAATTTTTGGCGCTCTTGTTTCTTGGAACAGGGATGCTTATCAATTTGCCCAAATGTCTATAATTTTCGAATTTTGGCTGAAAATGGTCTTAAACGTTTTGGTTCTACTCACTGATCAAGAATCCGTGGTGAAAATCGATTATGTCCGGCCGTCTGTTAACACGATAACTCTCGAACGGAATGAACTAGACAATTGAAATTTTCCGATAGATTTCGGAGATAAATATCTCGGCTAAGGTCGTTATAAGGTAAAATCGGCCAGGTGGTTTCAGAATAACGAACACAATTTTTTTTTTTTTACATTTTAAAATATTAATTCAATTTTTTTTAAGATACCTACAGTTTCACCATAAAAACCCATTGATATCATTCCCAACTCTGAAAAACTAATATTTCGGAGATATGATTTTTCAAAATTTCAATTTATATTCTTGATTCAATGATTTCATAGAATACTCTAATTATAATTTGCTAATGTATGTATATCTAACATGAGGTGGGTCATAGACCTATGTTTTGAATTTAATTACGAAAATTCTTGAAAATTCGTTGAAAATAGATGGCAGCACTCCGTGTTCCCAAGAGGTCACCCATCGAAATACTAACCGCACTCGACGCTGCTTGTCTTCGGTGTTCGGACGGTATCTAGCATAATCAGTGTGGTATGGCCGCAAACAATATTTCTTCTTCATTGGTATCATTCCCAAATAAACATTTTCAGAGATATTTGAATTTAGTTTCATTTATGATGCTGTACTATCAGCAGAATCCATTGATATAATTCCCAACTCTGATAAATCAATGCTTTCGGAGTTATGATTTTTTTTTAATTTAATTTCTTTTATATGCAGTTCTATCATGAAAATCCATTGATATCATTTCCAACTCTGAGATACCAATACTTTCGGAGATATAATTTGTCAAAGTTCGAACAAGAGCGCCAAAGCTCCTGTCCACAGGGCTTGAACCAATTTTTTTGTTTAAAATTGAATTTTGTTTTGTTTACAGCTTGATTCGGGATTCTAACGCTTAGGGGCGAAACCATAAATGTAGTGAAATTTCTGATTGTATAATATTCAATGAAGAATATCTCGAAAACTATGCGTTCAAGGAAAAATGATGAATAATTATTTAATTTTCTAAACGACTGTATATTCTTGAAATAACTCAAGAAATACTTTATCTGCTTTCTTTATGGTTATTTCATTTAATCCACGAATCTATAACTAGGAAACTAGGAAGTAGGAAAAAACTGAGATTCGTAGAATATGTATCATAGTTATAGAAAACATCACACCAACATTAATTTTATTTGAAAAAAGTATGTCAAAGCTACAAAATTAAAGTTTTTTTTTTTAATTTCAACAGTCTGTACCTTTCTACCCGAGGCAAATTTGAAAAAAAAAATTAAATTAAAAAGTGTTCAATTTGATGGTTAAAATTAATGTAACTACAACTCTAAGATTCACCCTGAATATTTTTTTATCATAGTTAATATTATATTACTTATTAAATTTAAAACAACATCGAGAATATATCTACGATAATTAAATAGAAATTTATTTGTTTACTTGGGTCAAATGTCCTTTTCCGTAAGCCCATATATTAAAATCTAAAATATATACACGGTGTCCCAAGTTCGAGTGCCTATTAGACGTTTCTGGAGAACTGGACATATTTGATATCTGAAAATTGGGATTATGATATTGCTTGAAATTCTCTACAGAGCTAAAATATTTTCGAAACCCAATCACTTCCAGTTATACAGCGAGTGAAAATAAAGATGAAAATTTTTTTTTTCAAGTTTTGCATTCCTGGTATGATCAAGTATTCAATGCTGAGTACATTTCTGTTAAAACCATTGTATTCATTTGAATAGTTTTCAAAATATCGAAAAAAAACTGGAAAAAAAGTCAAATATGTTCAGTCAGTATTATGTTCATTATTCTTGTTTTAAACATCCTGAGCGTGAACCGTTTTTAGAACATCGAAGAGGAAGAATGTGGAAAGGTCATGCACTCAGAAATATCATCACAGGGTGTTTCAAATTTTGTGTCGAAAATTGTGATGAAAAATTGGCCATAACTTCTCTTTTTCAAATTAGAACCCTAATTTTATATGATTGCTTTGGATTCTGCGCTGAAAAATAATGATAGTTTTCTAACATGATTATGCTCCGAGTTATGCTCCTACATTGAATAATTTCATATTTTTTTTTAATGTAGGAGCATAATCATGTTAGAAAACTATCATTATTTTTCACCGCAAAATCCAACGCAATCATAATAAAATAGGGTTCTAATTTGAAAAACAGAAGTTATGGCCAATATTTGATCACAATTTTCGACACAAAATTTGAAAAACCCTGTGATGATATTTCTGAAATTCAAAAGATGCATGTCCTTTCCACATTCTTCCTCTTCGATGTTCTAGAAACAGTTCACGCTCAGGATGTTTAACACAAGAATAATGAACATAATACTGACTAAACATATTTAACTTCTTTCCTGTTTTTTTTTCGATATTTTGAAAACTATTCGAATGACTACAATGGTTTTAACAGAAATGTATTCAGCATGGAATACTTGATCATACCAGGAATGCAAAACTTGAAAAAAAAAAATTTCATCATATTTATTTTCACTCCCTGTTTAACCGGCAGTGATTAGGCTTCGAAAATATTTCAGCTCTGTAGAGAATTTCAAGAAATATCATAATCCCAATTTACAGATTTCAAATATGTCCAGTTTTCTAGAAACGTCTTATAGGCACTCGAACTTGGGACACCCTGTATTATTTTCGTAAAACCTGAAGATTAAGTACTTATGATGAATGCAATAGTCGTAAGCACTGTTGCTATTAAAATAATATATATATTTTGCAAGAAATACAAGTACGAACATTTTTTTCTTCACTAGAATTCAATTTGACTACATCAGTAATTCTGATGTAATCGTTTGAGGACATTTTCGCCTCAATATTCGACAAGAGACAAAATATCAAAATGGAAACCTATGTTTCAAGTTATCAAGAACAAATTTGTCTCAGAATATCTCACAGTATTCACAAGAAGGCTGAATACATTTCTGGCTGAACTGAGTTGCAGTTTATAAGCACAAGTCATCGGAACGCTAAATTGAATACATTTCTTCATTAATTACTTGGCAATTATTCAAACTCAACGTTGTGTGGTCCAGAAAAATTAAAAAATAAAAAGAATGCTTTGTGGAAATATTCCTTTCTTCATTTGGGAGAACCAGAATGCCAGTGTCAAAATTCCCACACTGAAGAGACAAATATACCTATTTCCCTGAATGTCATGGAACATTTGCGACAGTAATTGCTTGAAGAATTCTAAGCATATTTCGAAGATGGTCCACTGATTGGTAGTACTATTCTGAAAGTATAACGTGACATCAAAGGGTTTAACACGCTACCACAGGAATACCGGACTATATTTCATTAGAATTGGATCAACCAAATATTCAAACTAAACATTCAGGGGTCCAATGATCCAATGAATATCAAATTTCCAAGGAAATGTCATTAGTCTAAGATCCGAATCTAAGTCGACCTTCACCGAGCTGATAATAGAATGAAACATATTTTATAATGAATTTTGTATATTAGAAAATATACTAAAAATGGGTTGCCTGAAAAAATCCTGGACAGACTATTTTTAAATATTTTTGCGGGTATGTTCTGGGGAACATCTCGTTATCATTTTGCCCAAATGTCTGTAATTTCCGAATTTTTCGCCGAAAATAGTCTCAAACGATTGGGTTCGACTCCCTGATGAAGAATTCGAGGTCAAATTTGATTCTGTCCGTCTGGCCGGCCGTCCGACCGTTGTCATGATAACTTGAGAACGGAGAGAGCTAGCGACTCGAAATTTTCAGGGTAGGTGGCGCATCGCAGTACGACGGACAAGTTCGTTGATGGGCATAATCGTCCGAATTGTTTTCGAGTAATAATTTTGTGTTCAACCAATATAAATCCAATCTATTGAAACTTGGTGAATAGTTGTAGAATATAAACCTAAGCACGTTTGTGAAATTTTGTGAGAATCGTATCACTAGAAACTAAAAAAAAAATTATTTAAAAATCTTTTTTATGTCTCGATAACCTGAGAACGGAAAGAGATAGCGACTTGAAATTTTCAGGTTAGGTTGTGCATCTGAATGTGACATTCGAGTTTGTTTATAAGCATCTGAAATTTGGTTGTTATTTCCTTAATAACTCGAAAAATACTAAACCGATCCAATTTAAATATGGTTATTAGTTGAAGAATGCCAACACGGAAATTTTTGCAAAATTTTGTCAGGATCGTATCACTAGAAATTTTTTTAAAAATCATTGAAAAAAATTCTATATATCAGAAACTATTCAACCGACATGGCAGATATTTTACGAGAGCCTTCAGAACCTAACTCTACTACCAAGTTCCAAGTTTGAACACGTTCGGATCTATATTGTTGGAGATAAAAAAAAATATTAAAAAAAAAATATTCTGTTCAGGATTTTTTCAGGCAACTCATTTTTAGTATATTATCTAATTTACTAAATTTATTATAAAATATGTTTCATTCTATTATCAGCTCGGAGAAGGTCGACTTAGGTTCGGATCTTCTACTAATACTCTTTGTTCATAACCATAGATTTTAATATTAATTTGAGACTCCAATAAACTTACTTCGTTTTCTAGTTTGAGTCGAGGTTTGAGTTCACTGTGGACTGATTTTTAACAATACAAAAGTAACTACACCCTTGTCCACTATACATTTTGTCGTATGATATGTTTCGGTACCGATATTTCCATGTTCAAAGACGAAGCGTTACTAAAGCATGCTATCAATTTCTACACTCAAGTATGGACTGACATTATACCCTTAGTCATACACCGATTAGTGAGAATAATGAGTTGTTAATAGGGGTTCGATAATATCTTTTCTCTTATACATTTCGATCCCTTTCGGTGTTTCCTAAGTATAATTTGACGGAATTTTCTGAAATTGAGTAACCAGTTATTAAAACGTGATTTGCACCAGCAGATTTATCGATGTTATTTTTCCGAATGTGTCCCGTATGCTCTTTAGCTCGTGTGAGAATGTTTCTGGTTGTTTGCTTGACGTAGCACTTGTTGCAATGTAAACATTTAATTTAATATATACTCGATTTTAATGTCCGGATTTTTATCGAATGTATTTCCTCGAAGTTGTATAATTTTCGTCGAAGTGTTGAAAGCCAGTTTTATATTAATCTTTTAAAAATATTCTGGAGCTTGTTGTTTGTTTTCGGAAGGAACGTGAAAGGTTGGAAACCTTTTTAATTTCTTTCGTTAGGGTAATGTTACTGAAGAGATTTTTTTCCTTATATTTGTTAATAATTTTCTAAACTAGTTGATGACTATACCCGATTTTTTCGGCAATTTGGAAAATCATTTTTCTTTCCTTATTGAAGTTTACATTGCTTAGCGGAATATTAAATGATCGGTTGACGAGGAAATGTAACATTAACAACTCATATTTATCACTAATCGGTGTATGAAATCCGACCATACTTGAGTGTAGAATCTAATAGCATGCTTTAGTAACGATTCGTCTTTGAAGATGGAAACATCGTTTCCGAAACGTATGTCAAACGGCAAAATTTATAGTGGACAAGAGTGTAATTACTTTTGTAAACTTACTTCGTTTATGAACCGCTTATTAGAGAACAAGTAAACATAAGTATAAATCGAGATCATATCAACGGGTAGATAATTAATTTATTTGGATACACACTCCAAGTCGTCGGGTAATGCTGTTTCAAGAAAACCCTTATTTAACCTTGTGAATTATAAAATGCAGTAATGTTTGTGATACAAGATGTTGTACGTGGTAATTCATTGATTCGATGGCGTAGAATATGCAAATATTATCAGTATATTGCTATATAGAACATTCTGAAGATTTTCGCTTAGTATCTGATGAAGGAGTCTAATTCAGGCTATGAAACATTACAAAAAATTTGTTGAATTGGTGTTGTTTCGTTACTGTTAAATGGGCAACATTGTTCTAAAAAACTAAGGAAAAACCATTGACTGATGAAGACCCCCAAAGTATATTTTAATGATTACTTATTTTTTATCGAGGTAGTATATTTTGACAAAGTCAATTTCCATAACAATAAATAGCAACAACGAAATTTGTATTCGCATGGGTTTCTGATAATATGACTGATATTTCGTCCGAGGAAAACATATTCTGAGACAGTAGATCAGGTCGCCAAAATAATAATCTAAAAGCTTCTTTCTGTAAATCTTGGATCTGTGATCCAATAGGGCCTCTTAATTTCAAATTGAAACAGATGATGAAAATGCAGAAAAAATGAATTCGAATCAAATTTCATCTTTGAATTATAATTAGTAAATAATATTATAACCCAGTTCATAAATTACGATGAAAATTGAATTGAGTCACAATGTGTTGCAATAAAAAATATTTATCAACAATAGAATAGATATATCGATAAGGTGATAAGTGATAGAAGCGCATTTTATGAACTTATTGTTCCGCTTTGAATAATGAATCATTGAAAACCACGAACAAAGTAAAATTAAATAATATATTTCTTCTTCAGAAGATGAACCTTTTTACTTAGTAGTCAACCTCAGAAAATAAGCCCCTATCGGGGCGATGAAATGAATTCACGCAATGAAAATAGTTAAAAACTCCAATGAATATAATTCGCATTTAATTTGACCATAACATACATATAAAGCGGTTCAGAGATAAGGTTGAAAGAGTAAGTTCAATCATCACACAAAAATAAATATTTTCTTAATGATAAAGACGTGTTCTTGAACACTATGAAGATACTATTATTTCATTCTGAAAAACATCGATAGTAACAAGTCGTTCTCATATCGTATTCAAATCACGAATAAGATTGACCTCTTATAATTACAACATACTGTTCACTCAAAACAATTTTCTAATCATTTATTCCATCTTTGACAGATGTGTTTCTCGTCGTATAACAAATGTTTCAGATATCTCACGCAAACCTATAATTAGATATAATATAATCAATCTTATTTCGCAATTTGTTAGCAGGTTTCAAGATATATTTAACGCCCATGTTTGATAGACACATTGGATCGAAATCATGGGGTAATCGAATCAAAAGCGTGCAGAGTGAATCAAGCCAAAATATGAGAGAACTCAAATTAGATACGAATTCTATACATCGCTATAATTCTATACGATTACATTCAGTGGTCTGTCATGGTAGAAGCGTCAAATTCATCTGTCAAAGGCAGATGTTTTCATTAACCTCAAAATGAGAATAAAGAAGCGTTTATTAGCTGTTGAAACATTGAATGAGGTTTCTTCGGGTAAGTTTCCATTCCTAACTTTCAGAGGAACATGAATGTTCAAATTATTATCTTCTTTCAATAGGTCTCTTGCATGTAACACGAAATACCATAAATTTATGTTTTTCTGAATCTACTTCAATACCATATAATCATGTATGCCCTCATCCACTATCATAATTTATAAAATTTTAATATTTCGGTATTGAAAATCGGTAAATAAAGAAGCAAATTCAAATGAGGTGAAGCGCTTCTGAATCGTTGCTATGACGGCTGACATAATCGAAATGTACCATCTGTTTGTTACAGCCAATACGGACTAAGAGCCCTTTATATGGTGCTGTGTTACACTGGAATGAAGAGTGAAACTGACACGAGAAGAGAGTGAGAGTAGATATGACGGGTTACGTCACGCGGAGGCGCCAAGATTCGATCATTTGAACAGTCATTATATGCAACCAAATTTGAATGATCGTTTTCTCGTTGAAAATTGAAATTTTTGACGGCGGTTAAACTTTTTCAGTATTCTTATGGATATAATTATCGATTCCAACAATAAAAAAAATCATGCAAGAGACCTATTGTTCAGTTACAGCCTCCAATTGTATGGTACCCCGTTACACCAACCTCTGCTAACACATATACAGCTCTCAGTCAAAAGAATATATATATATATATTGGATATTCTGAAGAACTGCTACCCATAGCTAATGCAAAATTACACAAGCACTAGCAATGTATCTTACTTAAATTTGGTCATAGTCATATATCATAAATTTATGCGAGAACATCAATTTCGTTAAAATGAAAATTTCTTAAGAAGCACTGACGTGAAGTCAGTAGCTTTTGAGTGCATGTTATATTGTCTATTAACGTCTCACACACCTTTACGAAATACAGCATATTGAGTATGAATAAAGGAAGCATTAACACGTAAAAAATGCATTGGGCATCAACTGAAATCAAATTTTAAAATATTTAAAAAATAATTCCAAAAATACAAAGCCAACCGAGCTGAAATCCTGTAATCTATTGCAAAATGACCAGTTGAAGGTTCGTGCGGAATTTTAGCGGAATCTGAAAGATAGTTTCCGAAATGTAAAATGTTTGTAAAAGAATTTCAGGAAATTTCATTGACTTGCCGAGAGCAAGAATAGACACGTTTAAGACTTATTGGCCTTCGTCAGTGTTACGTAGCTCTCGACAAAATCTACTAAGCTGAGCCATGTTAATCCCCTCATCAGTCTATCAATCCTAGGCTTCCGTCGGTTCTATTTCTGACTTCATCTAGATTCTAGATACTCCATTGCCCCATAATCCTGTTCATTCAATCCAATTGAGTTCTTTTAGAGTTCTTTCAAATTTTTAATTTAAGCGGCCAAAGCGAGAATGGATGAATGAAATACTAAATATCGTGAATTGAAAATTCTTTTGTTGTTTTGTTTATAATTAACTAATATTTTTAATAAATTAGCTTCCGAAAGCATAAAAGAAATATGTCTTCATTAATTTGTATTAATTAAGACAGATTTCTTATATGGGAAATAATTTTGTTGTGTTATTTTGATTTCTATTTTCAATTATGTGAAATTAGTTTTAGTTATATTGAAATTATTTTCCATTTGTTTGAAGTCATACAGTTAAAAGTATATATCCCCAGACATGTTTTTCCAATATATTCGCTTCCTCGTTTCATTCCAGCTGCAATTTCGTAGATAATTAGGTTAAACAACGTGCCCGGTGTCGTTGAAATGTTGCCAGAAACATTAAAAGTCTGATCGAAATTACAATCTATCATGGGATTCCCGAATTGTCATGTCCATTCAACTTACATTTATTTACAATTTTACTGCCAAATTTCGTCCACTATGTTAAACTACTCTACATGATGTTGCCAAATAATATATCAGGATGTTGTTGATTACTCTGGCGCAGTGTCATAATCGGAGGTTGTTTACTACGGAGTACATTTCGAGTAAGCAATGGAGATATAATATCATATGACACCACAAGTGTATTTGATACTTTCATCGAAATTCAACACTCGTTCCTAATTAAGAAACAGAAAATTATTTCTACAGAACGATGTCATATATTTTTTTTTAAATACCTTACCTAAATGATTGTGTAAAAGATTAGTACCGGAAATAACAACTTACTTCAGAAAATAGAAAAAAACTGTTTTCTACGGTAACAATTTTTTACATCATTGAGTCAAGTTGCATAAGTCTCATAAAGCAGCAAAAAATAATTGGAGTGGCCATTAAAAAAAAAATATGACGTACCTCCGTAAAAATGAATATGTCATAAGAAAAATGTTTATGACAAATTCTCGACAATTATTCGGCAATTAATGCAATAAGTTTCACTGAAATTCTTACAAATGGCTGTAACTAAATATTAAGTAAGTAGAGCCACCCCATATAAAAAAACTAAGCGCGCCACAAACTTTTTTCTTTCACGGCAAATTCTCGACAATAAATGCAATAGGATTCATTGAAATTCATGCAAGTGGCTCTGCTTACTTAATATTAAGTAAGCTTAATATTAATATTTTATTATATTATATTAATATTCACTTAATATTAAGTTCGCGGAGCCACCTCATATAAAAAAGTGGGAAAGATTTGAAAAATCAAATCTCCGAAAGTATTAGCTTGTTAGAGTTCAAAATGATATCAATGGATTCTTATGGTGACACTGCATCATCTAAAATTTTTAATATGAAAAAAAAATTGTTTTTGTTACTCCGAAACTATCAGGCTAATTTTGCCCAATAACGAACTCAATCGGGATATTTATCTCCCAAACCGACTCCGAAAATTTCAACTGCCTAACTGATTCTGTTCGAGAGTTATTGTAGAAACAAAATTTGAAAATGTTTGAATTTATTTGCCACTTTACGGCAATCCGATCAACACAAAACTTCGCATGCATATGAAGTTCATGATTCTACAATTCGATGCTAAATTTCAGATAGATCGTAAGATCGGTTCCGGAAATATTCATAAAAAATATTTTTACTCAAAACGGCAGTTACTCCAAAACCGCTCGGTGGATTTCGCCCGTTAAAGAACTCGTCATTTATGCTCCAAACCTACCCTTCAAGTTCCAATCCTCTAACTCCTTTCGTTCGAGAGTTATCGTGTCATTGGTTCTTGATGGGCGAGTCGAACCAAATCGTTTAAGACCTTTTTTCAAAACATAAATTCGAAAATAACAGATATTTGTGCAAATTGATAAGCACTCTATTTCGGGGAACAAAAGCGCCAAAAACTAAGCACCCGTCAAATATTTTTCTTTCACGACATATTCTCGACAATTAAAGGCCGATTAATATTATTCGTCACGCCCCGCACTTATCTAAAAACCTCGCTAAAAACCCATTGAAAGATATCTTGGAGTGTCTGAGCTGGGCGGAGCGGGACTTATAATATGAATCGGCCTTAATTCAATAGGTTTCACTCAAATTTCTGCAAGTGGCTCTGCTAAATTTATGAAGGTAAATAAATTTATTCGATTCATAATAACTCAAAATAATTAAAAATCTGAAAACTCAAGATAAACGCGATATTTCGTATCCCATGGAATAGATATGCTTTGATGGCGTAGAAGAAAACATGAATTCTACACCTGGCAATCTGATATTTTCAGACCAGATCATAAAGCCATGACGCCATAAAGGACGTTCATATATGATTCGCAATACACAGGATATGCCCTCAACAGTAATGGAATACATAATCATTAAAGGATACTGTGGGAGGTATTTTTTTCTATCCGCTCGATAGGAGAATCCTTTTATAGGCCCGCCCTGTGAGGGTCCGCTTCTCTCAGGAGTGTGAGACTCCAGTTGTTGATTGGTAACTCACTAAAAAACCTCTCGCACGTTCCTTGGAGTAGTTCTTCGTCCTGTCCTTACAGCGTCCCTTAACAAAATAGATGAGCGGCAAACTGCCTTCGCAGTTGATGGGACCTGATGAGTCGAAGTGATCCGAGCAACACCGCCTTCTGCATCCTGTGCGCTAAATCCTCGGTCAGAGATTTGCAGGCCGGAATAATCTTCAATTCGGCCAAGTAGTTCGCTCTCATTCCGCCTAGGCATCCTATGATTAGTACGACCACAGCCCACTATAGAGATAGCCTGGAACACAGTCTGACAACGCCGCAATTAATCGTCACTTAGAGGCATACTCCTTCAATGCGGTAGCGCTGGATTTTGATGAAATTTCGACTATTTCATCATTTTTCAAATGATTTACTGTCGAAAAATGATGAGGACTAGAATAAGATCTTATTTATGATGAATATTTACCGATAAAACAGTTTAAAACAATGTAATTACGAGATGAAGTGTTGTGATTTTGGACACTTTGGGATTAAAAAAAAAATAGCAGAGAGCACGGATTTTCAACTTCAGATTCGTTATCTACAACTCATTATTAGCAAGTGAGTACATTTTCAGGACGATTAGACAGTTATAGGATGTTCTAGACAATTACCAAAAAATTATAAACTTGAATGAAATTCTCAAAATAAAAATATATTCCCAAACATAATTATTATATAAGACTATAATAAGGTAGGCTAATGAAAATTGTGATAATCATCTTAGAGTTTGTCTTGTTTTGGTTCTTACTATAATGGTAAGTTTCTGCTATCTACAAATGTTTCTGTTTATTTTCCATTCGGTGGACAATAACATTGTAATTCGTATTTTCTACAAAATTTTTCAAAACTTAATTTGCAATAACAGAACAAGGTGAATTTAGAATGATTTATGAATCTAAACCACACAACTACAAGTCTATGTGAATTCAGAATATCAATTCAATGCTACAAAGAGTAAATTTACATGAAATTATTTTTTGATCTGAACTGTGTAAAAATGTTGATACAACAAACTGATAAATTCCGAATCTGAATCCACATTAATTATATTTCTGTAGCGGGATATGTTTACTTATTGATCTGAGGTGGAGACCATCTGCTCGGGTAAAGGTAAGATCGAAAGGAAGAATCCATTTCAAATCACTGCAGAAAATCTTAATATTTTTAATGAATCATTTAAGATGAATAATAAGGTCATTGATTTCAACTGAAGCATCTACAGATACAGACTTTTGGAAATTGAATACATATATATAAAAATACAAAGATTCTTTGAGCTTCTTGATCTCCTATTCAGATGTATCAATTTTTGTTGAAAAATTATTAGAAAGGTCATCAAAATGTTTTATAAAATCGGAAGAAATGAAAGTTCTATTTCACTCATATTTCTAGTCCATCTTGTTGTCTATAGTCTCAACTGAAATGTACTCATCTCATAAGTAGAAATAATCCAAAGGAAATTTCACTATTTACACACTGCAGTTTAATCACAGAACATATAAATATCCGACCATATTTATCACTGCATTGCGTTAATTCGCATTTGAAACCGTTATACACAAAAAATACCACGAAATGCCCGCAAAAAACAATAATGGTTAACTCCAGAATCAGAAGTAATCGTCCATTTTTGCGCGCGTGTTCCGCAAGGAACAGCGTGCTATCATTTCGTCACAATGTCTGTATTTTGCGAATTTTTTTTCGAAAATGGTCTCAAACGATTAGGTTCGACTTCCTGATGAAGAATTCGAGGTCAAATTCAATTCTGTCCGTCCGGTCCGGCCGGCCGTTAGCACGATAACTCTCGAACGGAACGACTTAGAGCGTTGAAATTTGCAGAGTAGTTTTGTAGCGTAAATATCTCGGACAAGTTCGTTAACGGGCGAAATCCACCGAGCGGTTTCGGAGTTAAGGCCGTTTTTAGTCAAAACGTTTTTAATGAATATTTCCGGAACCAATCACTCGATCTTTCTGAAATTTGGCAGCAAATTGTAGAATCATGACCTTTATATGCCTGCGAAGTTTTGTTTTGATCGGACGGCCCTAAAATAGCAAAAAAAAATTTCAAAAATTTAAAATTTTGTTTTCAGGATAACTCGAAAAATACTGATCTGATTAAATTGAAACTCAGTAGTTAGATGCAAAAGACCAATGCAAACACTTTTGCAAAATTTCGTGAAGATCACGTGACATGAAAAAAATAAAAAAATTACTACTATTTTGCGAAATACTTTGCTTAAAATGCCGAAACCTATTTTTTTGAGGTTCATGCTGCCCTTTCCGGACATTTTTCGTTGTGCGCATGCGCAGATGAGAAGTCATATAACTGCTGTAGTTTTCCTCAGAGAGGATTGCGGTTTTGGGGTGGCGGATGCTATTCCTCCATAGAATCCAGATCCCTGATGAGGGTCTGCGCATGCGTAGATTAAAGATGCGATATCTTCCGAACCACTAGTGTTCGAGAATCGGAGTTTTTTGTACGGTGTGTTATTTTGAAAGGACTTTTAGCCGCGAGTAGATTGCGCATGCGCAGAAGAGAAGTGACTGTTTTTGGGTTGGATGGGTTATGTTGGGAGTGCTGAGTCGATATTGTGAGGTTTTAAAAGAATATTCATAGCAATTCAGTGCTCGGACACTAGTCAGTTTGGGGGAAATACCGTTGTTTCCGAGTTGAAGTGTGCATACCGTGGCCCTGGGGCCAATTTTGAAATTGATGTTACCCCTTACGGGCATTTTTCGTTATGCGCATGAGCAGACCATCAGTGATTTAACTGCTGAAGTTTTCGTCAGAGAGGATTGGGGTTTTGGGGTGGCGGATGCTATTCCTCTACAGAATCCCCTGGTGAGGGTCTGCGCATGCGTGGATTCAAGAGGCGATATCTCCTGAACCACTAGTGTTGGAGAATCGGAGTTTTCTGTATGGTGTGTGATTTTGGGAGGACTTTCAGCCGCAAGTAGATTGCGCATGCGCAGAAGAGAAGTGACTGTTTTTGGGTTGTATGGGTTATGTTGGGAGTGCTGACCCGATATTGTGAGGTTTTAAAAGAATATTCATGGCAATTCAGTGCAAGGACAAGTCAGATTGGGGGATGTAGCGTTGTTTTCGAGTTAAAGTGTCCGTATCGTGGCCCTGAGGCTAATTTCGAAATTGATGTTACCCCTTACGGGCATTTTTCGTTATGCGCATGAGCAGACCATCAGTGATTTAACTGCTGGTGCTTTCGTCAGAGAGGATTGGGATTTTGGGGTGGCGGATGCTATTCCTCTATAGAATCCCCTGGTGAGGGTCTGCGCATGCGTGGATTCAAGAAGTGATATCTCCTGAACCACTAGTGTTGGAGAATCGGAGTTTTTTGTGAGGTGTGTAATTTTGGGAGGACTTGCAGGCACGAGTATATTGCGCTTGCGCAGATGAGAAGTGAATGGTTTTGGGTTGTTTGGGTTATGTTGGAAGCAATGAGCCGATATTGTGAGGTTTTAAAAGAATATTCATGTCAATTCAGTGCACGTACACAAGTCAGTTTGGGGGAAATAGCGTTGTTTCCGAGTTGAAATGTCTGTATGGTGGCCCTGAGGCGAATTTATAAATAACGTAGATTCGGTAGATCTATATTAAAATACGTTCGGATTTGGAGAAGAGGCAATTGCGTTCCAAACGGAGGTCCCACAACCGCATTTTTTTTCGATCTACGGTAAAGCTAACAGCCAAACTGTAATGATAGCTATATTTGTTAAAGGAACTTGAAAAAAAAAAAAAAAGCACTGACGTGTAGTCAGTACTCTTTGGCGCGCGTGTTCATGGTGGCTAATTTGAATTGAATGATGAGTACTTCAAGCTCAGTAGATAGAGCGAGCCGAAGATCTACCCAAAGGATAGTGGACACCATTCACTCTCGGTTCAAAAATTAACAGTGCTGTATCTAAGCTGCCATCAGGATAGATTAACAAAGTTGGAAAAGAACACAAGTGACTCTCCTTAGTCGCACAAGCTCCTAGAAGATTTGGGAGGGTCAGTATAATCCTAATCATGTTAATCGCACGCACGCAAAAGCAGATTGACTTAACAATGAAAGAAAAAGTGTAAAAAGTCAATCTGCTTTGGCGCGCGTGCGATTAACATGATTAGGATTATACTGACCCTCCCAAATCTTCTAGGAGCTTGTGCGACTAAGGAGAGTCACTTGTGTTCTTTTCCAACTTTGTTAATCTATCCTGATGGCAGCTTAGATACAGCACTGTTAATTTTTGAACCGACAGTGAATGGTGTCCACTATCCTTTGGGTAGATCTTCGGCTCGCTCTATCTACTGAGCTTGAAGTACTCATCATTCAATTCAAATTAGCCACCATGAACACGCGCGCCAAAGAGTACTGACTACACGTGAGTGCTTTTTTTTTTACAATAACAAACGAACAAACGTTCGACTGACGTACGTCTCTGAGCGATTTTATCATCTTCCAGGCTAGTAGATTTAGTGGGTTGTGGTACGACCATTCTAACCTTATGCCTTGGATACAGGATCCCCAGTTCGAACATTAAATCCTTGTATTTTTCCCTCTTCTGTTCTTCTTTCATCACCACAGTATTTTCTGAGGGGGAGGAAAATTCGACGACAAAGAATTCCTTGAGTTATTTGTCCAGCAAGAGTATATCTTGCTTTATGGCGTGGATCTGCCGACTTGTTGGAATCGCATAGTTCCAGTAGATGCGAGCATTGTCATTTTCAAAACTGCTTCAATTTCCAGAGACACATATGAGGAGCAACTTTTCAATACGCATTTAGTCCAAAAACCAATTTATTGGAAATCAACGAAAAACGATTCTTTCTTCCAACCTGGCTTATAATTTGAGTACGTCGAGTTTTTTTTAAAGAAATCCACATCTAAAGGTAATAACTAATCTCATTTAAATCAATATTGATTAGATATACACAGAAAACGTTTGGACTTAATGCGTTTTGATTCATCCCATTGTATATAATGCGCTTTGTTGTGGTTGAAATTGAACATAATGCTGTTTGTTGCGATTTATTAAATTTAGAGAAAACAGTCTGCACAGTAAGCGTTGGCCTGTAACCTAATTAACCTGAGCAAATCGAAAAAAAATTTTTTTGGTTATATTTTATTTGTTTTAAAAATACAAACGTAAACATAATTTATTCTAAAATATCGAAATATGTTAAAAAAATTAAATTTGTTCCTGATTATGGTCATCCTCGATACAGTCGCACACGATATTTTCTTCAACGTCTACAGCAGGATCTGATCGGACTACAAGTCTGGACAAAATGCTTTTCGATGCGACTTACATACTTTGGATTTGAATTACACAGGGACATAATGCCATTTGGAAGATTTTTTTTACATAGGGCTATAGAGCAATAGAAATCATTTCTGAAACCGCTTCAAACTAAATTTCGCCCAAATTAGACATAATGCGTTTTGAAAAGTTACTCCTCATATGGTAGCACTGGTTCCTTGTCTATACCATATACCTCTCTCAGATGGAAGTAGAGAATTCGGAGTGCCGCATTGTGTCTTTCCACATATCCTGATGGAGCATGGACTCTGCAAGCAGACAGAATATGCATAACAGTTTCCTGCTGGCTGTGGCATGCTCTGCAGGTTGTTGGGTGTCCACTTTCATGATGTTCTTTTTATACCATCTTGTATTTATCACCCCATCTTGACAAGCCATAACGAATCCCTCCGTTTCCGACTTGAGCCCAGCGGACTTCAAAAGGCGAAGAATAATTCTTCCGACAGACCCTGATCTTTCAAACTCCTGAAGAATACGGAATGTAGGTGTTTACTCATGTGATCTTCGAGTAATGTCTTCAGTGGTGCCTGTCTTATCTCTCTGCCAACTCTTCTTTGGTCTGTTGGCGTGATAGGTGTTCCTGCTAGCTCATGATCGATGGATATGCCAGTTATACTGAGCTTCTCCAGAGCTCTCTGATCAGCCCTAAATGGGAAAGCTCCTTGGTTCCTTATTTCATGATTAGCCACCATTTTCAGAAGCGGGTCTTCGCTTCTCAATATCGTTATTCACATTTCCAACATTTGTTGATGGTGTTGGTATTCCAAACTTTGCAAAGGGAGGTATTCATTATTATGATTTTCAAATAGTGTCCAAGTGACAACTCTCGAATTTCAGAATAGCTACATCAACAAAAATTAATTCTGAAGATTTTCGCTAAGTGTCTGACGAAGGAGTCTGATTTAGACTCCGAAACGTCGAAACGAAATTTAGTTGTTTCATTGTTGATGTTGTGTCGTTATTGTTTGTTAGGCAACATTGTTCGATTTATTGCTTCTGACGAATATCTTGTGTTTATTACGCAGAATAATTCACAAAATAATAAATCTTCATTTAACAGATAGTTTGGGAGAGAAAACCCAGAAATAAACCATTAAGCAGTAATGGAATGCTTAAAAAAAATATTTCTGGAGCTCCTAACGTCAGTACTTTTTGATTGATCTGTATGAAACGGACAGAAAATACAATATTCAAACCATAACCACAAATCTAACAAAAACGTGATAATCACTCGAAATAAACGAAATATCTTTGTCAGATGGAAACGGAAGACATTTGTTGAGGTCACTGTACGACTCGTAATAATCCAAAACATAACTGCCGCCTTATTATTAGACCTCGGTAAATTTGGTAGCGTCAGCTTGATCTTCGGCCAAGAAAAAACCAATGAACTTGACGAAATAAAAATGCGGTCTCTGATGAGAATCGTGCTCTCAAAGCTTTCGACGTCCCGTTTACGAGAATCCAGATTAGTAATTATTTATGAATCATGATGATTTAATACTGTGAAAGAGTCATTTGGATGAGTTTTAAGTGGGAATTCTAGTGAAATAAATAGAACAGATAATCGTGTCCGTCGTACGAAATTTAGCAGGCGGTTCATTCAATCCAATAGACAGGTATTGGAATACTTAAGTTTTCCGAGTTGCGGTATATTGAGGAGATGACCATCATATTCCATTCATTAACTCAAGAAAAAGAAAATTTTCCATTTGAAGCTTTCACTTCATGTAGTTCAATATCACTTGAAATAAATCATAGAATGTTGATTTACACTATTTATTGAGTACTGCTAAATTTGCAGAACATGTTAAAAATAGAAATTCACAAACTAATAAAGGAAGTGAATCTATAGTTTATCAGTAAAATTGAGGCAGCTTTGATAAGACGTACACAGGTAAAACACCAAGAAATTCCGGCACCAGAATCAATTAAGGAACACAAACGTATTAACATAATAAATCTAATTAAAATTATGGGAATCATTCATTTTCGCAGGGATACAGTTTTAACGCAGATATCGAAAGGATACAAATTATAGATAGAAGAAGCTACCTTTTTGGGAGATTGCAGAGATAATCAGAAATAAGCATTCCGGTAGCTTGCTGAACGAATAAAATTGAGATAAATTATTCGCCCGTTATTGAACCATTTTCAATGATTGTCCTCAAGTAAGGAAATGTTGATAATTCATACAAAAACTACCCCTTCACAATACAATAATAAAGAAATGTGGTACCTCCAGACCTAGAGCCGAAAATCCACACAATTTTAAATCCACATACATACTCGTACTTCAAATCGTAAACTGTGGAAATTTCAGGGGTGGGTTACAAATTTTGTATACGCTGTATGATCCCAAAAATTACTTTTTTCGGCAACCGTCCGGGAAGTGGGCACTTCCCGGACGCTTTTCCTTTGAGAAAGAAGCATTTCCCGGCCTAGTCCGGGAAAGACGGGAAGAATCACGTCGTTTTGGTCATTGTAAATATGAAAATCTTGGTAGGTATATTTTTGATAAATGAAGTTACCATAGCACTGAGAAAACGGCTGACAGTTCATATGAAATTAGTTAACATGTGATATTTTCTGTTCTGTTTAATTTGAATAAAAATCGCTTACGCTCCTCCTAGAATTTTGTCTATTCGTCCAAAAGAACCCTATTTTCCGGACTTGTTACGTAAATTACTATTTTCGGCAACCGTCCGGGAAGTGACCACTTCCCGGACGCTTTTTCTTTGAGAAAGAAGCATTTCCCTGCCTAGTCCGGGAAGTACGTACTTCCCGGACTAGGCCGGAAGAATCACGTCGTTTTGGTCATTGTAAATATGAAAATCTTGGTAGGTATATTTTTGATAAATGAAGTCACTGAGAAAACGGCTGATAGTTCATATAAAATTAGTTAACATGTTATATATCTGTTATATGTTATATATTATATGTTATATATCTGTTTAATTTGAATAAGAATCAAAATATATAAAAAAGAAATGTGTCGTCTCATCGATTTGTTATTCTACACGGTTGCCGAAAAAATATTGTACGCAACACGCCCGAAAAAGGTTTTTTTGGACTCATAGACTTCTAGGACTCGCTTACGCTCGTCCTAGAATTTTGTCTATTCGTCCAAAAAAACCCTATTTTCCGGACTTGTTACGTAAATTACTATTTTCTCAGATAATAAACTATTAGGGTGAATTGGTACTGTGATAAGCCAATAAAAAATCTTTGAAATTTGCGGTGAATTTTATGGAACAGTTTCCCAATTAAATTAAAACTGAGTTTTTCAAAGTAAATAATTTTACATAGTTTTCTGGATTAATTACACAATTTTTTAGGTTTGCCTAGACATATGTTTCAGATCATATAGTCAGATGATCCCAAGTCCCGTCAATCAAGTCTAATTAAGAATAAACTCAAAACGATTCCGAATAAGTACCGTAAAATATAAGGAGGCCCAATTACCGAAAGATGATGAAAGGATGCTCTACAACTGAGGACCGTTAATTTGAGGAGCACTCCCAGGCACCACCGAAGAAACCATTAAAGATTAACGGCATCATAAACAATGCGTGGAAGAAACCGAGAAAAAGAGGACTCCCAACAATTAAAGAATCACAATGAGAACAGTGTTGTTATCTATACCACTTAATCCTGAAATTTATGACAATATTAATACTTTATACAATCACCGGTGTTATTTTCTTACCGATGGAACGGCAATAACAAGGTTAAATAAATTAATTATACAGGTAATATATAAATATAACTGGTCGAGCGTTTCCCATAGCATCAATGGGAGGTGAACCCGGCTTGTGTTCGAGGTAGCATTCTGAAGAACAAAGTAATAAGAAGAGCGCTCTATTAAATTTGTTCAGAAGTATGAGGATAACAATGTTCATACAGGACAGTCAATGTCAATTTTTTGTATATACAGGGTGTTTCATTAGTAAATTAACCTGAGTAAGATCTACTCTAGACGAGTCCACAAGACCTATATATGATATGTCCAAGATCCATAGCCAAGATACAGGGCGATTTATGTATTCGCCAATATTTTCAATTGCTTATAACTTTTGAACCACCCAGTAGAATCAGTTGATATCCGAAACGTAAAATACGCCTCCATGGGTCGATCGATTAATTTTTAAACTGATTTAAAAATTCGGGTCCGTATTAGAAACATTTAGAACTTTTCGCAAGCTGAGATACAATACCCTGTATGAAGGAATATTGGAATTTGATTAGAAAGAATTTTCGGAAATAGCAGAAAATTTTCGATGGGAATAAGTAGATCTCAGTGTCCCGCACGATATTTGACCCATTAAAATTATTGTCGAAAGATTTAATTCGTTAGTGAAATTACACTTAATACTCAAAAATGTTGTACATTGAGACTTGATTCGAAAAATCTTGATTGAAAATTTGGCGTTCTCGATATTCTTATGAATTATGTTTTAAAAATATGGATTTTGAATATTTTTGGCGCTCTAGTTCCTCGGAACTGAGTGCTTATCAATTTGCCCAAATGTCTGTAATTTTGGAATATTTCGATGAAAATGGTCTTAAACGATTTGGTTCGACTCACTGATCAAGAATCCGTGGTCGGAATTCATTCTGTCCGGCCGGTCCGGCCGGCTGGCCGGCCGGCCGTCCGTAAGCACGATAACTCTCGAACGGAATGAGCTAGAGAGTTGAAATTTTCAGAGTAGGTTTGGGGGATGAATATCTCGGCTAAGTTCGTTATTGAGCAAAATCGGACAGATGGTTTCGGAGTATCAAAAAAAAAAATTTTTTTTTACGAAACAAATTCCAAATCAAATTTTTTTTAATAAGCAGTTTTATCATAAGAATCCATTCATATCATTTTCAACTCTAACAAGCTAATACTTTCGGAGATATGATTTTTTAAAATTTCAATGTAAATCGTATTTCACAGATTGATATAATTATTATTCTATGTATGAATTCTCATAATGTCAACTTGACAGAACGGAATATTGTAACTTCAAAAATATTGGGGTTGAAATACTCGTATTTTAGCGATGCAACGTTGGCCTCACCCGAAAATGTTTGAAAATATTACGTAAATATTGAAAGCATAATTCTGTAGTTTGGTGAACGTAGATCAGGAAATTTTTGATCGATTACAAGATAATTCATTATTACTTATCTAATAAACTATTATTTGAATTAAATTTCCTTTATGATGCAGTGATATCATATGAATACATTGATATAATTCCCAACTCAGAGAAACCAATACTTTCGTAGATATAATTTGTCTGTTTGAACTAGAGCGCCAGAAAGCTCCTGTCCACAGGGCTTGAACCCATTTTTTTTTCAAAATGATCAACAGAGGAAAAATAAATACAACAACAACAAATGATTGAACATTACTGCATGTGGATTTTATTCTGCCCATCCATGCGAATTCCTCAAATTAAAGACTCCATCTCTCGCAAACTTTGCTGATTGTCACAAAAAAATACAATGAACAACATATCAGCATATTAATTTGTGCTGTATCCCACTATTCCCAACAATATCTTTGACAATAATATGAAAATATAAAATTTTATATTTCCGAAACTACCCGTCAGAATAACATTCCGCACATAGCTTCGAGTCACCATTTTAGAACCGAGTAATGAGTTTCAGCTCGATCGACTTAGTATGAGGCGTGAATAGACAATTGTACCTTTACAGAATGTTTAACTTGACAATCTAGGCTCAGCATTCTGCCTATTGCTTATTTGGCGCAGTGGCAGAAAGCATGATATAGCAAATTATTTTCCAGTGAGTATGCTGAATACCCCAATCTATCTTTTAAAACTTTGTTATATGAGAAAACATAACCATGTGCATTCTAGACTGTCTCAGTTTCAACATGGTTTTGTCTCGTCAATAGTACCAATGCTTCTCTTATTCTGTAAGCAGGATTGCGAAGCCAAAAAAAGTATAGAGCTGTTAGATGTAAGTACACTGATGACACCAAGGCGTTTGATCAGTTGAGTCACTCAATTTTGTTAAATCCTTATCTTGAGAGTAGATCACAGTCTGGTCCAAGTAGTTTAGGACCTTTGCTTTTCGCTCTGTTTATAAACGATTTGCCAGGTACAGTGATGGCATCATCTTGTTTGCTATGCAGATGACTACAAATTATCCAAATTCTAACAAATACTTTGGAGTACGGCAGCCAGGTTTGAATAATAGAATGGTTTCATTGAAACCAGAGGAAAGTTAATTCATTCATCAAAATTAATAAGAACTGTGCAGTGGTAACATAAATAAGGAAAACTGTTGTAGTTTTAACTATGTGGAAGTGGATTTGAATAGGAAGAGGGGGATCTGGGAGTAACATTTAGATGTGATGATATGAGATTTAATAGTTGGTGTTGTGAACAAGGCTTATATATCATTAGGATTCCTGATGCAAAACAGCAAAAATTGTAGTACCCATTTCGTATAAATTCTGATTCGAAATATCGCCAAATGCGACGTCACAAGCAATCGATAGCGACCGTGCAATCATCCGAAGAATTGCAGAAAATGTACAGGCAAAAACGTCGATGTAATCTGGATAAAGGTATCATGTGTAGTGGAATGATATTCTCAACAGAGTAGTCGATGATATTTATGCAAACAACATACCTATTACAAAACCAGCAACAATCGCCTGAAGGCATGCACGATTCAAATGTTGTTTAGATTTTTGGTACGGAGCGACATGCTGTCTATCGGCACTTGAAAAAACCGAAAGCTCGACGTCTGGCTAGATCAACATGGCACGCTTCGATCTCCGTTGGACGACTGAGGCAACACATTGGGGTTATGACGGCTGAAGAGGACGAATGAAAAGAAATGAAAACTGTGCGGTAGGTGTTCAACTATGACATCATTGCAATTTTGCGGTTCGTTATTAAAAGGACGGCTTCTATCAGAGCATTATCGAGTGTGTGGTCGATAACTAAGCCAGCCTTTCGTTTATATGGAAAACATAATGGAGACCGAAATAACATTCTTGTGTTGAGGGCGCAGGATCTTATTCAGAATATCGCCACATCGAGGAATGGAAAAAATTGAAAACCGTATCACTATAAAACATTTTTAAAAAGTCGCATGTTCTTCTGCCTATTCACGTCTAACACACCCTCAAGAAATACTGTGTGAACCTTCAAGCCGTCTTTTTTCAACCGAGTACCAGATTTCAATTCGATCGGACAAATAGTTATACAAATACAATTTTCGAAGAACTACTATTTTTTTGAAGAAATATTCATTTTTTTTTCCACCCCACGAAATTCCGCAAAAATTAGTGCGTAGACATTCTACAAGTTCATTTTGTCACAACCATGTGTTAATTTTTGTTAGGTCTGTCTCGGTAGTATACTAAAGCTTGTTCTCTCAACGAATATAAGTGCCGTGTCATCACCGTAGCACACCATGATGTTTCCTTAAGTTTGGTATACTCGTAATGTTATTTATATGAACGAGGAAAAGTAATGGTCCTAAGACTGTCCTTGCGGTATCCCAACGTAGACAGTTTGTTTGTTTGTTTGTGTTGGACCGATGCCGATTGAGCGAGAAGCCCGTGCTGCTCTAGAGACGCTTATTGCACCTAGGTTCGTCTCCTATTAGCTGACAGGGTCTCATGGTTGGTCCCCTTGAGCTCGGGTTGCTAGCTGCCATAGGGTCTCTTGGTAGATCCCTTGCAGCTGCGGTTTACTTAACCGAGCTCAGTCCTGCACCGTTGACATTATATGGGTCTCATGTAACATCCCCACTGCCTTGTCGGAGTATTACCTACATAAGCTCCATTTTCCTAGCAAGTACTCAGGGTCGTGTGGTCGCCCCCATAGTGCAGTCTCCATCGTGTATGGGCTGGGCAGTCAAATTTGACATGTGAGACAGTTTCGTCTGTCTCTCCACATTTCCTACAAACAGGTTCTTCTCGGAGAATCCCCATGTTTTTCAGGTGCTTTTTCAGGGTACAGTGTCCGGTTAGTAGGCCAGTTACTGCCCTGAGCTTACTCCTACTCAGTAGTAGGACTTCTTTAGTTAGTGAGGGGCAGGTCTTGCCCATCTTTCAATTACTTACGTGGACAGTAGAATGAGCCGAATCATAACTTTTTGTTTGCTATCGGACAAATAATTTTTTATTAAGTCAAGGGGTAGGCCGCGAACATTATAATCTTCTAATTTATCTATCAATATATCGTGAGAAACGGTATCAACGCCTTGGCTTGGTCCAGAAAAACAGCAGCGCACTTCAGTGATCCATCCAAGGCTCCCACGCGTATTCAACAAAATCCGCAACAGTATCCTTAGTACTAAAATTTTGCATGAATCCGTACTGTCATCATTTAAGATCTTATGCTTGGTGAAGAATTCAAAAACCCATTTTTCTACCTTTTTCAAAAATGTTTGCAAGTTGCTTTAATAAAGAGATTAGTCTATAATTGATTAGTTGATGTCGACTTCCAGATTTGAAAACCGGTGTAACACTTGATTCCTTCCACTGGTTTGGAATTTTTCCAGCTTCGAAACATAGGTAAATGACATAATGTTGCCTAACAAAGAATAATAAAAAAACACCAACGATAAAACAACTATTGTGTAATGTTTCGGAGACTAGAACAGACTCCTTCGTCAGATACCAAGCGGAAATCTTCAGAACTATTTTTTGTTGGTCAATGTGAATTTCAAAATAGCTATCAAGAAAAAAGATTTTCGCTTGGTATCTGACGAAAAGTTACGTAATAGGTGTTTTATCGTTGATGCTGTTTCTTTATTGTTTGTTAGGCAATATTGTTCTATACATTGATCAGAAAATTTTAAAAAAATTATAAAAAAATATTATTTATCTCAGGATAACTTGAGAACGACTTGCAATTTTTAGGGTGGGTTGCGCATCCGATTGCGACATTTGAGTCTCTTAGTAGCCATAATCGGTCAAACGGTTTTGGCGTTATATCTATCTGAAATTTTGTTGTTATTTACTCAATAACTCAAGAAACACTAAGCCGATCCCATTTAAAAATGGTAATTACTTGTAGAAGGCCGACGCGTAAATTTTCGTGAGCATCGTATAGCTGGAAAATTAAACAAGCACTGACGTGAAGTCAGAAGCTTTTGCGCGTATGTTCTATTGTCCATTCTCCTGTATTGGACACTCTTCTTAATCGAATTTACCATGATGAATTCTATTGTCTATTCTCCTGTATTGGACACTCTTCTCAATCGAATTCACCATGATGATTTTTATTGTCTATTCTCCTGTATTGGAGACTCTTCTTAATCGAATTTGCCATGATGAATTCTATTGTCCATTCTGGACAATAGAATTCATCATGGCAAATTCGATTAAGAAGAGTCTCCAATACAGGAGAATGGACAATAGAATTCATCATGGTGAATTCGATTGAGAAGAGTGTCCAATACAGGAGAATAGACAATAGAATTCATCATGGTAAATTCGATTAAGAAGAGTGTCCAATACAGGAGAATGGACAATAGAACATACGCGCAAAAGCTTCTGACTTCACGTCAGTGCTTGAACCAATTTTTTATTTATAATATCATTTAAATTAATATTGTTGGAACTTACTCTGAAAGTTCTAAGCTATTAGAAGTATACCTACCTATTTTATTCTGTAAAGTCTATAATTCAAGAAACATTGAAACTTTGAAAGTTCTAAGCTATACTGACTTACAGCAAAAATATTATAAAGAAAATAAGCAATTGGATAGTCAAACTATCATTTTAATAAAATGATATTTTTTAATAAAATGATATTTTTTCATTGTTCAAATAAAGATATTTTGTTAACTTACAAGAATTTCTCTATTCAATGGTATTTCAAAGAACTAATTACAGTTTTAAATATTTAATAAAAAAATTTTAAACACGTCTTTATGCTGATTTTCCACTACTAGTTACCAAGCTTCAATTCGATCGAATATTTATTTTTTGAGTTATCAAGGAAATAATATTCCAGGTGGGTATAACTCGGAAACCCTTAGACCGATTATGCCCAAAATTGAACCCAACTCTCCCTTTCGGATACGCAACCTACCCTGAAAATTGCAAGTTTCTATCTCCTTTTGTTCGAAAGTTATCGAGGCAACGGTTACCCATCTACTGAACTCACACAAGAATGCTCGAATCTCCAACAATATTTAACCGATCGTATTAAAACTTGAAAATTGGCAGTAGAGTTAGGTTATGAAGGCTCTCGCAAAATTTCAGCAATTTCAAACGAATAGTTACTGATATATAAAATTTTTTTTTTTTATTTTCAATGATTTATTAAAAATTTTCTACAAATGCTATCCTCACCAAATTTTGCAAACATTTTTGCGTTGGCATTCTACAACTAATGACCATGTTTGAATTCAATCGGTTCAGTATTTTTCGAGTTAATGAGGTACAAAAACCACCAAATTTCAGAAAATTTCAGATGGCTATAACTCTAAAACCGTTAGGCCGATTATGCTCATAATCAAACTGAAATGTCGCGTTCTAGTGCACATCCTAACCTGAACATTTCAAGCCGCTATCTCATTCCGTTCTCAAGTTATCGTGACAACAAAAATATTTTTTAATAATTTTTTTAAAATTTTCTAGCCGTACGATTCGCACAAAATTTCACAAACGTGCTTAGGTTCATATTCTACAACTACCCACCAAGTTTTAAATTGATCGGATTTATAATGGTTGAAAACAAAATTATTACTCGGAAACCACTGGGCCGATTATGCCCATTAACGAACTTGTCCGTCGTATTGAGATGCGCCACCTACCCTGAAAATTTCAAGTCGCTAGCTCTTTTCGTTCTCAAGTTATCGTGGCAACGGACGGCCGTACGGCCGGACGGACAGAATCAAATTTGACCTCGAATTCTTCATTGGGGAGTCGAACTTAATCGTTTGAGACCATTTTCGTCAAAAAATTCGAAAGTTACAGACATTTGGGCAAAACTATAACGCGATGTTCCCCAGAACATACGCGCAAAAAAAAATCATTGAAAAAAATTCTATACCTATATCAGAAATTAGTTGTCCGCCATTGCAGAAATTTTGCGTGAGCCTTCAAAAGCTAACTTCAGAGCCAAGTTCCAAATTTGAACACGATCGGATCTAAGTTTTTGGAGATCCGAACAGCCTGTAGCTGGATGGGTGTCCGCTGCCACGTAATTTTGTTGGTTTAAGGTTAAATTTTAATTTTTTTCACCTACTTCGTATTATGCGTGAATACACAATGGAACATGCATGCAAAAGCTCCTGACTTCACGTCAGTGTTTGAATAAATTTTTTATTGTTTCTAAAGTTGAATTAGTTATACCTGCAGTCCTTTCATTTTTGGCGCTCTAGTTCCTCGGAACTGAGTGCTTATCAATTTGCCCAAATGTCTGTAATTTTCGAATTTTTTGATGAAAATGGTCTTAAACGATTTGGTTCGACTCACTGATCAAGAATCCGTGGTCGAAATCCATTTTGTCCGGCCGTCCGGCCGGTCGGCCGTAGGCACGATAACTCTCGAACGGAATGAGCTAGAGAGTTGAAATTTTCAGAGTAGGTTTGGGGGATGAATATCTCGGCTAAGTTCGTTATTGGGCAAAATCGGACAGATGGTTTCGGAGTAACAAAAAAAAAATTTTTTTTTTTACAAAACAAATTCCAAATTAATTTTTTTTTAATAAGCAGTTTTATCATAAGAATCCATTCATATCATTTTTAACTCTAACAAGCTAATACTTTCGGAGATATGATTTTTCAAAATTTCAATGTAAATCGTATTTCTACGTTTTCACAGAATGATAGAATTATTATGTGGATATTCTATGAATTGTTATAATGTCAACTTATTCTCCTGAGAAATGACGTTGTTTCATTCCAGCAATTGTATAAATATGCGAATTATAATATAATATCATACTTTTTGTTGGTTGATATTTTCATGCCGATGGTCAATCCATATGATGATGGGAATGGTAATGGTAAGTTAATAATATTGAGTTCAGAATATCTCCACTAAAAACAAAACTGGAATATTGGTGTATTGAAGTAGATTTGAGGAAAGATATATATTATCGTTCATCATAGAATTGAGGAATGAATATCTCGGATGAGTTCGTTGTTGGGTAGAATTCGTTTTGGATTGATAATTTTGGACACTCTTGTTGAATTTAAATTCTTCTATGATGTTTGAATTCAATTTCTGCTAAGATGAATAATGAATCGTATTTCTATGTTTTCACAGAATGCTATAATTATTCTATCTAAGCTTTATTATATGATCTGTGTTCATACTCGTACATTTCATCCTGTTCTATAAGAGAGAGTCAAATTCATTTCAGCTATTTTAATTTGGTTTCTTCCATGGTGCAGTTCTCATTCTCAGATTGCTCATTTAATCTAGATAAATGAACTATTATTTGAATTGAATTTCCTTTATGATGCAGTTCTATCATAAGAATAAATTGATATAATTCTCAACTCTGAGAAACCAATACTTTCGGAGATATAATTTGTCTGATTGAACTAGAGCGCCAGAAAGCTCCTGTCCACAGGGCTTGAACGCATCTTTTAATAAAGAGGTAAGAGTAATTAATTAACTTTCTGTCACTGGTGTCAAAAATATTGTATAGATATATCACAAATCATTTTTTGTTGCTCTTGTATTTTTGGTATCTTTGCTGCCTTGTTTGCGCCTAAATTATCAAAAAAAATTATTGAAGTCATTTACTTTATCATGATTATCAGCCATCATTTCACTATTCGCATTTTGTATTGTAGTTTTATAGGTTTACGCAATCTTTTCTTTTACCGTAACTTAGTTCATTTATAACATTCCAAATTTTTCCGATTCTGTTAATCTACCTCGCTAATATTCGTTCTTAGTTCCTTTCAATAATGTTCAATTTAATTCCATACTTTTCGGCGCCCTTGTTCCTCGGAACAGAGTGCTTATCAATTTGCCCAAATGTCTGTAATTTTCGAATTTTTGGCTGTAAAATGGTCTTAAGCGATTTGTTTCGACTCACTGATCTAGAACCCGTGATCGAAATCGATTCTCCGGCCGGCCGTCCGTCCGGCCGGCCGTTAACAGGATAACTCTCGAACGGAATGAGCTAGCGAGCTGAAAGTAGGTTTGGGACATGAATATCTCGGATAAGTTTTTTGTTGGGCAAAATCTGCCGGATGGTTTCAGAGTAACAAAAAAAAAGTTTACATTACAAATTTCGAATTAAATTTTTTTTAAGATGCAGTTTCATCTAAAGAATCCACTGATATTATTCTCACATTTACATTTTATCTATATGCACTATTGATTTAGCTAGGCCTATTGTGATCCAGGGTCTTATTTTCCTGAAATAATATACTATTTGTCACCTGACTATTTCAGGTATTGCGCTACTGGAATGTATGGTTTCATACTTGATAATTAATAATAATTGCATCTAACAGCAACGCTCTGAATAGCCACAGTACCAACACCCGGAAATGCTTCTATAGTGATGCTCACCAAAGCCTGCAGTCCATTCCTATTATATCTGTTGTATTTTTATCGAATGTTTGTATGTGCTCAGACTTCCGTGACAAATATTCGTATGGAGTCTCGCGGGATATTTTATATGTATGAGTGAAATAACTGATAATCTATCTAGGTTACAGCAAGCTAATCTTCCTTTTCCGTTCAATCATTAAATGATTAGTGTAATGGAACACTTTTCATCTCTGCAGCAGCTGTCTGGACGAACGGCTCAAGACCACTTCCTTACGTGAGGAAATAAGATTGAAAATTGATAATTACTAATAATTTATGCATAATGATCACATAAAGCTCAAAGGCACTGCAGCGAGATAAATAATTCTTCTGCTAGTAAGTTATTACCTTGTGAGGCAAACTGCAATATGATTACGAGATAATTGAAAGTCACTCATTCGATGTAGGATATATTGTTAAATGATTTTTCGGTGACACAACAGATTGGTACTGAGAGCAGCTCAATGTTTTCGTAGATATAAATTTGGCAACTTCGCAATCCGAAAAAAATAGTTTAATTGCAACAAATTTTTTCGGCAACCGCCCGGGATGTACCCACTTCCCGGACGCTTTTTTTTCGAGAAAGTAGCATTTCCCAGCCTAGTCCAGGAAGTACGTATTTCCCGGACTAGGCCGGGAAAAATCACGTCGTTGTTGTTAGGTAATTCACTTACGAACAAAATTAAAATTGCCAAGACCATTCAAAAATCATCGGAAGAAAACAATCAATGTGAAACGGAAACTTTGGCATCTCATCGTTCTGGCTTCAACAAAAGGAATTTAAATATACCAAGCATTTCAAACAAATCGAATCCCTTCAATCTTTCTGCTAATATGTAGTATTTTCTGTTCTGTTCTGTTTAATTCAAATAAGAATTAAAATTTATAATAAAGAAATGTGTCGTCCCATTGATTTGTGATTCTACACGGTTGCCGAAAAAATACTGTACGCAACACGCCCGAAAATAGTTTTTTTGGACTCACAGACTTCCAGGACTTTCCTAAGGCTCGTCCTAGAATTTTGTCTATTCGTCCAAAAAAAAAACTATTTTCTCTCAGAAAATGCTACGAAGTAACAGGCAGTAAGGCCCAGACCCTCATAGCCCCTTCCTCAATTCTCTATGAAATAACTTCGGATGGGCTAAAATTATCCGTAGGGCACTCAGGTATACAAGTTAGCTTAAAATACCACCAATAAATAGGCATCTACACATATAATTTAGAGAAGATTCTACAACTATCTAAAAATATTGTGGATATCTTATTAAATGTTAACTTTATTAACTTAGCATTTTCCGAGAAAATTTACCATAGTAATGTATATTTTTTTACACCATCAGAAAGTAGAGACTCCAATGAACAAAAAGCTCACATACTTATTTAAAAAAGCAGATATTTTGACGTGAGAATTTTTGATTGAAAATTTGGGTGCTTTTTCGATATTAAGTCAAATAAAAGTGAAAAAAAAAATTTTAATCCAAAAAATTACAGTGTATTTGGGACATGAAAAGGTAAGTTTTTACCAAATTTGGTTAAAAAAAAATGTTTATGTAAGAGATAAAAATTAAAAACAAAAAACGTGGTTATTAGAATTTTTCACATAAATTTTGAGGTTATGTGAAAAAATTGTAAATACAAAAATTGTAGATCTTTTTATTACCTACAACTTTGCCTTTTAACTTTTTTCCATAGGACTTGTAGTTTTATCGGAAATCGAGATAAACCGTTGTTTACCCTTAAAAACTCACCACCTTCTCCTTCCCGAACTAAGATCACCCGTAAATTATATTTCCTATCATTTTTTTTTTGTTATATTCTCTTCCTTTTGCAATGGGTTTCATTCTACTATAATTTTTGTTCGCTTTTTACCATTTTTAAAGGCTTCGACCCTGGTCTATTAAGTTTGTTGGTTATGCAAAACGTTTCATCTAAATTGATTGATATGTAACGTTATATACAGCGTGGAAAAGCCACATGAAATACCTTCATTATCTTGGTGACTGTAGGTACATACTTATGGAAAATCCCGAAACACGTGAAATTCAAATTTTAACTTATCATTCTTCTTCGTAAAAATTTGAACCCTACCTTCAACCCACTTCGAAAGACAGGTACAACCCCCAATTTTTTAAATACGAAGTATGGGCTTGTGATACATCGTTTGGAAGGTCTCGTCATTATCTATTCACAAATGTTATCACCTTCATGTTCATTGCAAAAATCAAATCAGAAGAAAATAAAATCAAGTGATTACCGAAATCCATTATAATATTCCCTCGAATATTCCAAAACCTTATTACAATAATACTAAACTTATTTGCCTTCAAGATGTGATAGAAAGAAAATGAACACTTCTGAGATGTTGAATAATATTGAAAGAAATTCTTATTCGAGATAAGGATGTTGCTAAGGCGTTCGCGGTGAACACTTTTAACATCTACTTTATTATCATTCATAATTTTTTAGCTAGATTTTAGTTTTTGATATTGTACCAAATTCCGCTAATCACTTGATTTTTTTTTTATTGATTTCTGCAATAATAACTATGAAATTTATAACATTCCTGAATAGGGAATGAAGAGACCCTTCAAACGATGTATCATCAGCCCATAATTCCTATTTGAATAATTGGGGTTTTACCTGTCTTTCGAAGTGGGTTGAAGGTAAGGTTCGCATTTTTACGAAGAAGAATGACAATTTGAAATTTAAATCTGACGTGTTTCGGGATTTTCCATAAATATGTACTTGTACAGTAACCAAGATAATGAATTTATTGGGATTTACCGGATATCAGTTTCGATATTTCAAATAACATATCACTTTGGATTCGTCCGGAATTAAAGACTTGAATGTCTTCAGCAATCTCTATATCCTAATAGCAGGTTTGTGAAAACAAAATATTTCAACAATCCTGTCTCCATTGTCAGCCTATTAGGATAAATATTTTTTTCAAGATGTCCCAATATAGAAAACCCGTTTGAGAAGGATCGATTAATAGGAGATTATTATCAGCTATATTAATTTCCATGCCAGGTGTTCAATAACACATTCAAAGAATGATTAGCACATAATTGACAACTCAATTTTTTTTTGGCAATCTCATGGACATCCGGATTCTCTTGTTGGAACTTCTTGTAAATAAATCTCATAGTTTGTCAGTTGAAATTATTTTTGCGCATCATGTGATTGTTCGATTCGCTATCATGTGTGATGTATTATTGACCTTCGTGTATTAGCAAAATGGGATTGCTTTCCCTTACAAATTCGTGCCAACCCGTGTGGAACAACGTTTTCGTCCATTCCAAAATATTCAGAAAAAAATATATTACTGAATTATAAAAAAATATTGAATTATACTTACAAGTTATCCCATTGGAAATATAACTTTAAATAATACTTCCGGTATAACCGGAAGAGGGACCTATAGATCAGACACAGATAGGACACTCTTAATAGAATTTACCATGGTAAATTCGATTGAGAGTGTCCAATACAGAAGTATGGCCAATAGAAAATACGCACAAATGCTTCTGTCTTCACGTCAGTGCTTGAAACATTTTTTTTTCATATTTTTTTTTAAATTTTCTAGGGGTACGGTTCTTATAAAATTCTAAACACGTCTTTATATCGATATTCTACAACTAGATACCAAGCTTCAATTCGATCGAGTCTATATTTTTTGAATTATCGAGAAATAGTATATTCTAAAACAAGTTGCAGAATGGGCTCCTATTAAAACACGAATGCGAAATTCGAAAACGAGCGACGAAGGAGCGAGTTTTCGAACGCATGAGTGTTGGAATTGCCTTTTACAACGAGTATTAGACGATATTTTCTCTATTTCAAGCAAGATTTGCAAAATACTGTTGAAATTCAATGAAAAATTCGGATTATACATCCTAGTGACTTTTGTATTGTATCTTGGTAGTTGTATCTTGGTGTGACTGTTACAAAAGTTGACAGATTACGGAATTTGAATTTGAAACGTACGTAGGGCATGGAGATCAGATTTAAAACAGTTTCCTATTAGCATGAATGATTCAAAATTAGCAAGAAGGAAATCTCTAGTACCATATTTTTTAATGAAAATAAAGCTTTTCCTCAACTATTATTTCACTATATCCAGATTATATTGTATTGTCAATTGACGTGTGTTGAAATTTGATAGGATCGAATGTCAGTGCTGACTACCACAAAACGAAAAATATAACTAGAAACAATGCAGGAATGTCCATTCCAGCACTGTTTTCAGTGCTGGAATGGACTCATTACGATACTGAAATAGAGAAATAATATTCCAGGTGGGTATAACTCTGAAACCGTTGGACCCATTATGCCCGTAAACAAACTTAACCATTATCATAGTTATCTTTGTTTTAGGTCTGTATTGCGTTTTGTATTTGAGTAAATATTTTCAAAAACGATTTTAGAGGGTTCGAGAATTATTCTTCAGATGTGAATTGGAATAATGTAATTTCTTGTGATGCTGCAAGAATAACTAGCGAGGTATTAGCTCTTTGCGCATTTAATTTGTCAAGTATAATTCGGTTCGCACCAAGATTGTGAGGTTTTCACTAAAGAAATCATAATTTATGACGGACATTAAATTAATATAAACTTTATTTGAATTGTGATAATGTCTCTTTCATTGGAATTACATTCCGAATAATTTCCGCAATGCCCAAAGCTCCCTTCAGCGTGCAGTCATCAAAATATTAAATTCAAAAAATTTCGGAATTTCACAATGAAATTTGGCAAATTGGACATTAATCTGATTTCTACATCTTCTGGTAATTTTTTTTAGAAAAATGTCAATTTTGACAGGTTTGTAGAATAACGCGATCAATGACATATATGTCAAAAATCATCGTTTTTTGAGCACCAAATTTCCCGAAAACCAAAATTTCAAAAAACTATACAGGCGAGGATATTTCCTCTTGGTGCGTATTTTTTGCAACTTACTGTATATCCGATCGTGTTCAAACTTGAAACTTGGGAGTAGAGTTAGGTTCTGAAGGATCTCGCAAAAATTCAGCGACGTAGGACGAATAGTTCCTGATATATAGAATTTTTTTCCATATGTAAAAAAAAATTCAGTTATGTTTTCATATTCTGGTTTTCTGTTTTTTTTTGTTGATAATATTCTTAATTATTCAATATTAATGAGGGAGGGGGCGGGCAAAATCACTCCATACAGTGTTGAAGGGGTTGAGATTGAATTCATAAACGAAATATGACAGGTCTGTCCTTCAAGATTCTGTGGAGGCCATGACTTCTAAACTATGAGGTGTCGCTGACGAGGTCGCTGAGCTGTTACTTCATATCTCCTGGGGCGCTGTTAACTGATATTTATCGAAAAAGATTCCTGGAGGAGCCAATTTATGGTATTCCCTCGAGTTGATGACAGGCATAGCATAAAAATTCGGATGTGGTAAGTATTTAATTGAATACTCGCACGAACTTTCGAATACCAAATGGCGTTTGATGGATGACCAACACATAAACAGGTATTTACATAGGTATACCGGAAAAAACTACCAGAATAATGTTTATTTGTGCACCTCTACCACGAAAGCCTCTTCACCATTTAATATCATTGATATTGCAGGAAGTCAATCTCCTGAATTCAAAGTCAAGTTTAATATTCGCCACCTTGATATTAAGGTATAAATAAGGAGATATTATCAAACGACTTCTTACCTCTTTGTAATCAATATTGACATTCCGTTTCTCTATAATAACGACGTGAATATAAATATCCTAATATCGCAGTGGTACGTTTTGAGGCGAGATTCGTAAAGGGCAACGGATTAATCTGCAGACACCATGACGCAGAGTGGTTCGATGCTTCTACTACGGGGATAATTGAATTCCCCGCAAGAATACCAATTACTTAACTTTCATGTTAATTTCAGATGGCTTGGATACGAACGAGCGTAAATCTCGTAACTTGTAGCTAAAACGGGGAAAATTAAAAGCGGTATCAGGTTGTGTGGAGTAAATTATTGTCGCTTATAATGGTTTCCTCTGGTTGAACTGTGCCGAGGAAATGTGTGGCAATGAGTTCTAACGAATATCAATCAATTTTCTTGTAGTTTTTGGTGCTCTTGTTCCTCGGAACAGAGTGCTCTTCAATTTGCCCAAAAGTCTGTAGTTTTCGAATTTTTGGCTGAAAATGGTCTCAAACGATTTGGTTCGACTCAGTGATCAAGAATCCGTGGTCGAAATCGATTCTATCCGGCCGTCTGTTAACACGATAACTCTCGAACGGAAGGAGCTAGACAGTGGAAATTTTCAGAGTAGGTTTGGGAGATAAATATCTCGGTTGAGTTCGTTATTGGGCAATATCGGCCGGATGGTTTCGGAGTAACGAAAAAATTTTTTTTCACATTAAAAATTTCGAATTCAATTTTTTTTAAGATGCAGTTTCATCATGAGAATCCATTGATATCATTTTACTCTAATAAGCAAATACTTTCGGAGATATGATTTTTTTAAATTTCAATAATACAGTGCGCGTCAAAATTATTCCATAATTTTCTCAGAAGAAAAATATTTGGCAACAAAATCCTGAAAAGGTCAATTTTTGTTCCACTTTTACCAAATTTGTATGCATTTTGGAAGGATTTTTGTAGCACCCTGTGCCATCCCCATCAACCCTCTAATTTTTTTTAATACGGGAAGTGGGTCATGTGGTACTTTTTAGGAAAAGTCTTTGTATCTTCTTTAAAGGCGTGTAGAAATTTTCAAGAAAAATTTTTTCTTTTTTGAAAAATAGTTAGTTCAAAGAGGTTTTCAGTATGTGCACTTTGTCATGGCTCATTTACTTTGAGACGATGGTACCTGATGAAATTTATCACCGAATGAAAGTCGACCATTACAGTTTTGTTCATGCACAACTTTCAACCCCTACTCTAATTTTTCAAGTGAGGGGGTTAAAAGTTGTGCATGAACTAAAGTGTAATGGTCGACTTTCATTCGGTGATAAATTTCATTAGGTACCATCGTCTCAAAGTAAATGAGCCATGACAAAGTACACATACTGAAAACTTCTTTGAACTAACTATTTTTCAAAAAATGGGTTCAAGCCCTGTGGACAGGAGCTTTCTGGCGCTCTAGTTCAAACAGACAAATTATATCTCCGAAAGTATTGGTTTCTCTGAGTTGGGAATTATATCAATGTATACATATGATAGAGCTGCATCATAAAGGAAATTCAATTCAAATAATAGTTTATTTTTCAAGATTAAATGAGCAATCATGAGAATGAGAACTGCACCATGGAAGAAATCGAATTAAATCTGGCCAATTTTGCCCAATAACGAACTTAACCGAGATATTCATCTCCCTAACCTACTCTGAAAATTTCAACTACCTAGCTCATTCCGTTCGAGAGTTATTGTGGAAAAACTTTTTTTTTATTTTCAAATTTTTTTTTTTACACTTTGCGGTAATCTGGTCAATACAAAACTTCACATGCGTATAAAGGTCATGATTCTACAATTTGATGCTAAATTTCAGATAGATCGAACGAACTTGTCCGAGATATTTACGCTCCAAAACCACCTTGCAATTTTCAATCCGCTAACTCCTTTCGTTCGAGAGTTATCTTGCCTACGGCCGGTCGGCAGGCCGGACAGAATCGATTTCGCACTCGGATTCTTGATCAGTGAGTCGAACCAAATCGTTTGAGACCATTTTCAGCCAAAAATTCCAAAGTTACAGTCACTTGGGCAAATTGATAAGCACTCTGTTCCGAGGAACTAGAGCGCCAAAAAAACAAGTTTCGTATGACAATTGCACAAAACAGGTTTAAAGTACCTACAAATAGTAGGTATTCCATAAATCATGTATGAAAGAAGATAAGTAATAATAAAAAATTACCTTGTAATCGATCAAAAATTTCCTAATCTACGTTCACCAAATTTTCTCCTCTCTCGAACTACAGAATTATGCTTTCAATATTTACGTAATATTTTCAAACATTTTCGGGTGAGGTCCCCGTTGCATCGCTAAAATACGAGTATTTCAACCCCAATATTTTTGAAGTTACAATATTCCCTTCTGTCAAGTTGACATTATGAGAATTCATACATAGAATAATTATATCAATCTGTGAAATACGATTTACATTGTAATTTTGAAAAATCATATCTCCGAAAGTATTAGCTTGTTAGAGTTGAAAATGATATGATAGGATTCTTATGATAAAACTGCTTATTAAAAAAAAATTATTTGGAATTTGTTTCGTAAAAAAAAAATTTTTTTTTTTGTTACTCCGAAACCATCTGTCCGATTTTGCCCAATAACGAACTTAGCCGAGATATTCATCCCCCAAACCTACTCTGAAAATTTCAACTCTCTAGCTCATTCCGTTCGAGAGTTATCGTGCCTACGGCCGGCCGGCCGGACAGAATGAATTTCGACCACGGATTCTTGATCAGTGAGTCGAACCAAATCGTTTAAGACCATTTTCATCGAAATATTCGAAAATTACAGACATTTGGGCAAATTGATAAGCACTCAGTTCCGAGGAACTAGAGCGCCAAAAAGAAAAATGTTTTCTTGAAGATACAAAGACCTTGCCAAAAAAGTACCACAGGACCCACTTTCCCTATTATGAAAATTTAAAGGGTTGATGGGGATGGCACAGGGTGCAACAAAAATCCTTCAAAAATGCATAAAAATTTGGTAAAAGTGAAACAAAAATTGACCTGTTTCAGGATTTTGTTGCCAAATATTTTTCTTCTGAGAAAATGAATTTGTTCCATAATTTTGAAGCGCACTGTACATCGTACTTTTATGTTTTCACAAAATGCGAATGCATTCTGTCTGTGCTCTATCTGTGTCCACTGTTCATAGATGTTCTCTACCTATGACAGACATGTCAAATGTATTTCGGTTCTAACAAAGTATGATTGGATACAAAATGATTAATTACAATTATAGGATAGTATAATTACCCCTACCCTATCTGCCATTGGATAATCCATATGATGATGGAAATATATAATTTGGTAAGTTTAACAAATTAGGTTCAGATTATCTTCAGTGAAAACAAAACTGGAATATTGGCTAAGTTTCAATTGATATAAGTAATATAATTTTCAGAGTAGACTCGAGGAATGAATATCTCGGATGAATTGTCAAAGTTTGAACAAGAGCGCCAAAGCTCCTGTCCACAGGGCTTTCCCACTTTTTCATCCAAGGAAACATCTTTTGGTGCTTGTTCCTCCATAAACAGCATGCTATCGTTTTGCCCAAAGGTCCGTATTTTTGGAGTTTTTAACGGAAAATGGACTGAATATTCTAGGGTCTTATCCAATTCTGTCAGTCCGGCCGGCCGGTTGTTCGTTAATGGACAAAATCGGTCGACTGGTTTCGTAGCTACGGCCATTAGAAGTTGAAGCTTTTTGCGGGCATGTTCTGGGGAACAGCGTGCTATCATTTTGCCCAAATGTCTGTAACTTTCGAATTTTTTGCCGAAAATGGTCTCAAACGATTGGGTTCGACTACCTACTGAAGAATTCGAGGACAAATTTGATTCTGTCCGGCCGGTTGTCCGTCCGTTGCCATGATAACTTGAGAACGGAATGAGATAACGATTTCAGGGTAGGCGGCAGGTCCCAATACGACGGACAAGTTCGTTAATGGGCATAATCGGCCCAATAGTTTCCGAGTAATAATTTTGTTTTCAACTAATACAAACCTGATCGAATTGAAACTTGTTGAGTAGTAGTAGAATACATACTTAAAGACTTTTGTGAAGTTTTGTGGGAATTGAATCACTAAAAAAATTTAAAAAAATTATGAAAAAATATTACTTATGTCACGATAACCTGAGAACGGAAAGAGATAGCGACTAGAAATTTTCAGGATAAGTTGTGCATTTGAATGCGACATTTGAGTTTGTGGAAAATGGACTGAATATTCTAGGGTCGAATCCAATTCTGTCAGTCCGACCGGCTGAAGCACGATAACTCTCGAACGGATACAGATAACAACTCCAATTTTTCAGAGCTGGTTCGGGATCAACATGTGCGGGTTAAGTTCGTTAATGGAGAAAATCGGCCGAATGGTTTCGTAGGTACGCCCATTAGAAGTTGAAGCTTTTTGCGGCATGTTCTGGGGAACATATCATTTTGATCAAACTTCTGTAACTTTTGAATTTTTTGCAGAGAATGGTCTCAAACGAGTATGTTCTACTCACTGATAAAAAAATGTAGGTCAAATTTGATTCTGTACGGCCGGCCGTTGCCACGATAACTTGAGAACGGAAAGAGATGGCGATTTGAAATTTTCAGGGTAGGTGGCGCGTCCCAATACGTCAGACAAGTTCGTTAATGGGCATAATCGGCCCAACGGTTTCCGAGTAATACTTTTGTTTTCAACTAATACAAAGATGATGGAATTGAAACTTGTTGAGTAGTTGTAGAATACATACTTAAAGACGTTTGTGAGATTTTGTGAGAATCGAACCACTAGAAAATTGTAAAAAAATTATTAAAAAATATTATTTATGTCACGATAACCTGAGAATGGAAAGTGACAGCGACTTGAAATTTTCAGGTTATCTGAATGCGATATTTGAGTCTGTGTGCGAAAAATACGAAACCGATTAAATTCCAAAAGGTTTATTCTCGGGGTTATTAGTAGTAGTTTTTGATGGCCCGAGATTATAATACGTGCGAAATTTGAAATAAATTTGTTCGGTGGTTCTCAAGGTACGGCTAACCAAAGGTTCAGCCTGAATCAATAAATCACCCTGTAGCACAGAAACCTTAGCCCATATTTAGTTGTTGTTTTCTCGCTCCCCTATGAACCATATACGAGGTCTGTTCAAAAGAAAAGGTGAATTTTTAATTTTTTTGAAAATTATTTATTTATTCATCAAACTCGATTTTGTCCCCTTCAAAGTAATCCCCCTCAGATATAATGCACTTTTGCCAGCGCTTCTTCCAATCCTCGAAGCCCTTCTGAATGCGCTTTTCGATATGGCCATCAGCTCGTTCTTCGATTCTGACTTTATCTCATCAATTGTGGCAAAACGCTTCCTTTTCGTTGGTCTCTTCAGTTTTGGGAATAGGAAAAAGTCACAGGGAGCCAAATCTGGTGAATAGGTGGTTGAGGCATGATTACAGTGTTGTTTTTGGCCAAAAAATCATGAACAAGCATTGATGTTTGAGCTGGTGCAATATCGTGATGCAGAATCCATGATTTGCTCTTCCACAATTCTGATCGTTTGATTCATATTGCTTCAAGCAAACGCTTCATAACTTCCTTGTAGTATTCATTATTAACAGTACGGTCTGTTGGCAATAACTCATGATGTACCACGCCATTGTAATCGAATTAAAAGAGCAAAACCTTCACATTTGATTGAACTTGGCGTGCTTTTTTCGGTGTTGGCTCATCTGGCCGCTTCCATTGGGATGATTGGACCTTAGTTTCGACGTCATAACCATATACCCACGTTTCGTCACCAGTTATTGACCTTTTGAACATACCTGGATCGTCGTTGACGTCATTCAACAACTCCTGAGCGATAACAAAGCGACGTTGCTTTTGCTCAAAATTGATGAAATAACGTCAAAATCGAAGAACGAGCTGATGGCCATACCGAAAAGGAAAAGCGCATTTCAGAAGTGCTTCGAGGATTGAAAGAAGCGCTGGCATAAGTGCATTATAAAACGAAAGTTGACATATATTTTCAGATAATTTTTCTTGATAGGGTAAGGAAACAGGTTTTTTTTTTTTTTTTTGTTTTTGATTTTTTTGTGAATCATTTTTTTTTTAAGTCTCATTGTAATATTGTTCTAGCTTCCATTAAATACAAATATGTGAATACTGTTTGGGTGACTGTGTCACCTGTTTGTGTTCCATCTTATAAATAAATGAATAAATAAATAAATATCTGAAGAGGATTACTTTGAAGGGGAAAAAATCGATTTTGATGAATAAATACATACTTTTCAAAAAAATTCAAAATTCACCTTTTCTTTTGAGCAGACCTCGTATTCCCATCAAACTATGTACATATTCATGAACATATTGTGTGTTATAAGTTGGTTTTCTCAATTTTAATGAATGAAGGTACCTTTCATTGAATAGACTTTTCGAACAAACCTGCTGTCAAATCCGAAGTAACTGTTATGAACTGAAATGGTGATAATTTATTCAGAATAATCTACGAATTCTATGTCAGCCGTTTGGGTCTGATTCACGCTTAACAATGAGCGTCAGCCACCTAGTTTTCCAAATACTAAACATAAACAATACCTTACTGATTTCGGCCTGGGCCTGTGAAATTTCCACGTGTAGCTCTGCTGCTGCACATTATTACTATAAATATCCTCCGGACTGCTGGTGCACAATAAACTGCTCGGCCTGATGTGGAGATGCCTGAATCCTTTCTCTTTCTTGCGTAGGTCCACCTGATTCCCATAGATCATCGACCGTTTTGAAGTCACCATGCCGTTACACCGTTTACTGATATCGGACTGACCGAAATTCGAGGTAGGGGGCAGGACGCGACAGAAGGCGAAATCGTTCGTGGGTATCATCTTCGGCGGATTCTGGGTCTGCAGGTGATCTACGTATTCTTGATAGATTTTACAAGATATTGCGAACTTTTATCACTCGAAGAAAATATGGTGAGGGTACGAAATTCTGAGAAGATGACATTCTTTTAGATTCAGAACATTCAGTAATTTTTTTTTGCTTTGCACGAAGTGTCCAATAGTAAAACACGAATTCCAAGGGTGAAGTTCCGAGGAGATGACAGCTTTCATTTATATTCCGAACATTATGATTCATACACTTCCTTCAAGAAATCTGGTAATTTTTGTAATATTCCCTTATATGATTGCTTGACAAAATCTAGATAAGTTCAAGTAGCTATAGTTATACAGATATTTATTCGGCTTTGTATGAAGTGCCCAATGAAAAAAGTATTTCAAAGACCAGTGTCACCAGAATGAAATACGAAATACCTTTTCTAATATTTTCAAGGAAAGGCGGAACCTATTGGTTTTGTGGTAATTAGAGAAATAAATGAGCTATTTCCAATTGTTGAAATTTTAGAATCTCATATAGTTATCGCTTTCGAAAGTGTATCTAATTTTCCGAATTACTGAAATTGGAAGAGATCAATTTAAATATTTTGAGGAATCAATGGACAGAATTCATGAATAAAAGGATCTCCCACTACTTTGAAAAGGTAAAGAAATTTAGGGTTTCGCTGTCTGTTAAGAACATGTTTGACTGAAAATATGGAAGAATTTATTGCACAATTCTTTATCAGTAATTATTTTGTCGATATGATCCCTCGCGATTAAACTACACTTATAGACCAAGCTGAATGAAGCCTTTGAAAGTGGTAAAAAGTGAAAAAAAAATAAAACTAGGATGAAACCTATTGGAAAACGAAAAGAATATAACAAAAACTAAAGGGAAAATAATTTACTGGCAATCTGAGCTCACTAAATCAAAATTGATATGAAAAATCCAAATAACCAAGTCTGATCCAAACACACTATAGTTTTTTTTTATTTGAAATATTCATTTTTACACCTTATTTTGACTTTTCAATCGATTATTCTCACGTCAAAATATTTATTTTTTTTTTAATTCGGTGAGCTTTTTGCACGTTGAAATCTCTACTTTCTGATGGTGTAAAATTTTTTGTAAAGGATAAAAGTAAAAGACAAAAAGCTTGGTTCTTTGAATGTTTCTCATAAAGTTTGTTATGTCATAAGTTATGTGAAAAAACTGTAGATAAAAAAAAGTTTGTTTACAACTTTGCTATTCGACTTTCTTCTTTAGGACTCGTAGTTTTGCCGGAAATCGAGATAAACTGTTTTTTACCCTTAAAAACTGAACCTATTCCACTTCCCGACCTCAGATCACCTGTAAATTATTTTTCCTTTCATTTTTGTTATATTCTCTTCTTTTAGCAATGGTTTTCATCCTACTGTTATTTTTTTTGTCTCAAAAATTATCGACCCTGATCTATTACTGATGAAATATTAGTGGATAATAGTGGACATTTCGTCTGTCCGTTTGTAACTACGTTGATTTTAGGGACTTAAACTCAAAAATTTAAAACGCGAAAGGTAAGCCCGAGTGAAAGGAAGGAAAACCAAGCTGGGTTTAAACGATAGAGGCTATCTCATGAAATTAACCGAACGAAACATCTATTTATTCTGAAATATCTTTGAAAGTTAACAGGTCTTTCACTTCCTGATGACATAGATCCTTGCATTCTTATTACATCGAATATACCATAGAAATACAAGAAATCTACAACTACTTGAGACTATTAAATAATTAAAAATATTGTTTTTTGTATAAAACTATGAATGGTGTCTTTAACTTCTGACAACTATCGTTTACTATGTTTTAAAAATTCGAAATTAAGTATATATCTATAAATTAAAATGAAGTCCAATAAACATAGGGCACAAATTTAAAAAAGAATTAATGTTAATTCGCTATCATATATTTTACGCAAATTCTGGGACACACGATATTGTACAACAATCGCAGATTTTCCGTTGAAACTATGAACCATAATTAAGAACAAATATTGTATGTGGGCTTACGTTAAATGAATGCTTGGCAGTTTAAAAGCAATTTTAGTTAGTGGGCAGCTGGTTATCCATTTGTAGAGATTTATCATATTGGACTGTCGTATATTGCACAATTATATATAAAATATAGAAATCAGGCAATTCCAATAATTTAAGTTTTCTTTAGGGAAAAGATTAGCCATAAATATTATTATTATGAATGGAACGATATCGCATGAAACGAATTAGTACAAATTGAGTGACCTAGTTTAAAATTTTGCGGAAATAAGTTCCCCACCACTCCACCAACTTTAATCTTTACACATAAAAGTACGGCATAATTTTGAAACATATAAAAAGTCTGAAATCGTGAAATGAATTTTAGCAAAAAATATTATGTTATTTGAAGGACCGTAGGTTGATAGCTCTTGTTTGTGACAATAAAGAGCTGTTGTCTCTTTCCCTCTATTATGTTACGAGCTATGTTATGTTATGATCTACTTTGCTGCATTTTATGTGAAAGATATTGTTCATTAGCAAAGTGAATTTGAATTAAAATGAGTAATTTGAAGGCAGTACAAGATCGCAATAGTCTAGTTATGGGTATTAACTAATCCAGCGTATCCAGAACATTAAGAAAGTACAGATAAACTTGATGACCGATATTTACTTCTATAAGCCCTACAGGAAGGTCATATTACTGCACGGCAACTCCATAATGTTCTCTCTGGAGTCCGTTATGTCCTAATAAACATTATGGATAGAAACAGGTCAAGAGGAGCTGAAATAAGCGTAATGGGACAACAGCAAAGAATTTTAGCGGTTGTACCATTATGGTCTGGACAGGTTTCTCTTTTGAAGATCACACAGATTTGACCATTATACAACTAATGAGAGCGGACCGAATTACTAGTATTGTTAATATTTAAACAAACATACCAAAAATATTTATGAAATGCTAACTAACTAAAACAATATCCAAAGACAAGAACTCACTATTTCACCATAATTTTTGAGTTACAATCAACGTAGTTTTAGTTTTTCCAGTAATGTATTTCGACTGTTTAGAATGACAAATAAACGTTATATCCCCTGATTAATTTATTGGGTACAAAATTCGTGCGAGGATTCCATTGCACCAAAAATATACTAGATGGTGCTATTCGAGCATATTAGTATCGAAGGGGGCTAATATATCTGCATTACCACATCTTCCTCTATGGAGAGTGTGACAAATATATAACTCAATGAGTTTAAACATATCGTCACTCTTGAATATTTTTGGTTGACTCAATATCCACCTGCTCCAGTTTATAAAAATAAGATTTTCGAATTTAGTATTCAAAATCAGTTATTATATTCATGATAAATATGCGAAAATTTCAAGAATTTATTACAATTATCTATCATTATAATGGATTTCCATCAAGTGAATACCGATTCAATTAAACATTACAAATAACTCAGCATTTTTCAGCAAAATTATATATTATTGATAAAATGTACTGGTTGGATATCATTCTGAAACAGTTTGAAAACCACTACCTACGGTTACAATGTTTCAGTATTTACATCACATACAGTGCTGCCAAACATGTCTAAACATGTATGTAAATATTATGGACTTCATAAAGATAACCAATTTTGTTATGTAGGTAGTACAGATTCGTATCTTTATTGAAATATGCAACTGCACGTATGTATATAGTTTCCACCAATATTGTTATCAGCAGTTCATTTTCTATAGAGACCATTGGGTATTTTATATATCTGCGATGATGTTTCGAATGTTAGGTAAGTTATACAGGGTCTTTACAAATTATTGTAACATCGTAGTTGGCTATGAAACCCTCTCATTTTGCCGCTTCATATGCAATTGCGGCCACATAATTCATAATATACACATAACCTCATTTTCTCCTTTGTTTACATTGGCAAAGATAAATGATTAGTTCCAAAATGATTAACACTGGGAGACTAATTTTCCTCCCATCCCAGTTTGATACAAACATTATTATTATACAAAATAAACTGATTTAATAGTTGATATAAATCGCATTACAAACTTATTGCAAACTACATGAATTTTCAAATAAGTGTATTTTTGGATTCAAGATTTTATTCCACGTGATTTTGGGTACATAGCATAATTGCTGAGCCTAACTCCTTCTATGGGTTCACAACAGACCTTGAACGATGAATGATAAATTATACTGAAATCCTATTTAGAATTTTTGATATGTAAGTACTGTTGAACTAATTTTAATGTTCGAATGCTGGTTATAAATCAATACAAATGGACAGAATACATTGAATAACTCTAAGATGTACAAATACAGTTTTTGGCGCTCTAGTTCCTCGGAACTGAGTGCTTATATCAATTTGCCCAAATGTCTGCAATTTTCGAATTTTTGGCTGAAAATGGTCTCGAACGATTTGGTTCGACTCACTGATCAAGTATCCGAGGTCGAAATTGCTTCTGTCCGGCCGGTCCAGCCAGCCGGCCGGCCGTAGGCACGATAACTCTCGAACGAAAGGAGTTAGAGGATTGAAATTTGCAAGGTGGGTTTGGAGCGTAAATATCTCGGACAAGTTCGTTAATGGGCGAAATCCATGAAGCGGTTTTTGAGTTATGGCCAATTTTGGTAAAAACATTTTTTATGAATATTTCCGAAAATGATCACTCGATCTATCTGAAATTTAGCACCAAATTGTAGAATCATGACCTTTATACGCATGTGAAGATTTGTATTGACTAGGTTACTGCAAAGTTTAAAAAAAAAATTTGAAAATTTATAAAATGTTTTCCTACAATAACTCTCGAACGAAATGAGCTAGGCAGTTGAAATTTTCAGAGTAGGTTAGGGAGATGAATATCTCCGTTAAGTTCGATATTGGGCAAAATAGGCCATAGGCTATCATTTTCAACTCCAACAAGCTAATACTTTCGGAGATATGATTTTTCGAAATTTCAATAATGAATCGTACTTCTATGTTTTCACAGAATGTTATAATTATTCTATCTAAACTTTATTATATGATCTGTGTTCATACTCGTACATGTCATCCTGTTCTATAAGAGATAGTCAAATTCATTTCAGCTAGTTTAATTTGATTTCTTCCATGGTGCAGTTCTCATTCTCAGATTGCTCATTTAATATTGATAAATAAACGAGTATTTGAATTGAATTTTCTTTTATGATGCAGTTCTATCATAAGAATAAATTGATATAATTCCCAACTCTGAGAAACCAATACTTTCGGAGATATAATTTGTCTGTTTGAACTAGAGTGCCAGAAAGCTCCTGTCCACAGGGCTTGAACCCATTTTTTTTTCAATACTTTGTGGTAAGTATACTCAAGGGTACACCAGACTGTAAAGATAATTTATTTAGGTATATTTGAGGATCCTGTTCAACTCGTGTTCACATTTCTTCAACAACTTCTTGAGAAACTTGAGGTCTTCCAGTCGAATTTCCCTTCCTAACGTTTCCAGTCTGCATGAATCTGTTTATAACAATTCTGATGTGGTATTTCGGAGAAAATTCTAGAATCTGAAAATCAGGATGTTCCGCCAGATATTCATTTTTAGAGGCCTCTACAGAGTAAATGTATTCACCATTGATTAATGTACCATTGCGATAACAGGAGATCACAATAAATGCGTTTCGTTCTAATTTATAATTCATTGCAGATTCAAATAATTTGGAAACTGAATTTTCCCGAATTTTGAAAAGAATCTTAAAAATTGACCATTCTATGATATGAACAGAACACAAGAAGTGAGAAGTGGCAAGTAAAAATCCGAAGCCAACTGCGATGTTACTATCATTAATGACCCTGTAGTTGATTTGATTCATATAATTAATTTTCTTTCATCATCCTCTTCATTCTACCTCTAGTTGCTAGCAAACACTGTGCATGTCCGATTCTAAAAAAATCTCTAAAATTGTTACGGATATTAGTTGCGTTAATTCTAAAATTTTACCTAGTTGTCCGGAAATTTATGGTTTTGGTGAATTTAAAGTTTCTTGATATTCGGACCTAGCATATTATGCTGCTGTACTTCGATACACAATCATAATATTATGATTGAGTATCCGATGCGATAATTTGCGAGGGGGTGTTTCTGTCAGAGTGATGTTATATTTTTTTTTTAGAAGACCACCCCTATTTTTTTGCTACTTACCTTAATGATGGTACCGTAAAAATATTTTATCCGTCATTTATGTAAGTTACACCGTTTAATAAAGAAGCAAAAAAAATGGGGTAGCATTACAAAAAATAATGAAGTCACTTTGTAAAGATTTTTATGACATGAGGTGGTTAATTAAAAACTAAAATTGACCTATCCGAGCGTTTAGCTTGAAAGCATTCAATAACGCAGTTATGAATTTCGTACCTAACTTTATCAACACGCTGTATGCATCGATTTTCACGGAAATACAGCGAGAAATGATTCAAGGTCCTAGTAATGAAACAAAATCAAGAACCTCAGGGAAACATCACCTGCGGTGATGAATTAAAATTTGGGAAACACCAACAAAATGATTTATCTACGAAATAATCTGATGATGGTATTAGGAGATACGGTAGATCTGCCGGCCTGTTGACCTCTCGAAAATATATTTTTATCTTTAATTCAGGTTATCTCAAATATACAGTGCTCAACAAATGATGCGGATATTACAAGTTATCCTAAATTTCAACCGTAAATATTCGACAAAAGAAAGCCTTTGATAAATGTAAATAAAAACTTTGATACATTTGAAAGATACTTTGGGAGGAGCATTCATCATTCAATGTTTTTTCTGGGTTTTCTCCCGGAAGCAATGATCTATGTATATACCCAATGAAAAAAAATTATTCTTTTGAAATTGCATCTGTATTAGAAACACAAGATATTTGTCAGAAGAAATTTATTGAAAAATGGTGCCTTGTAAACAGTAACGAACAACACCAACGGTAAAATGCCTGTTTGTAACGTTTCATTAAATCAGACTCTTAGCGAAAATAAGCAAACACAGTTTCAACTAATAGAGAAATTCCCAAATTCTAAATCTTTCTTTAACAAATTCAGCCGCATTACTATGGTCGATTCCAACTGAGCAATTCGGAAAATTATTTTCTTAATTCAACAAAACACAAGTCGATTTCATTTTTATGTCATCAGAATCTTTCATTACTCCAATCTATAACGTGATCTCCATTGATTTTACATACATGCTTTGTTATGTTATGTATATCCCTATTCCTTAAGTTGGTCTTCTGTTGCGACTTTCAATTTTCAACAAAAAGTAGTATATACCCAAAAATGTGTGAACATATAGTGTTCGGTAAGATCTTTTGAAAGCAGTTTTGGATTCAATTTAAATTATGCAATTCAAATGTTGAGCACTTTATCTCAAGTTTGCCATCATTATTATACTGCTCCTCAAAAGTTAAGGAAGTTCAAAAATTTTGAGATTGTTTTAAAAGTTTCCAAAAAAAGTTTTTAAACATAGGAAATCTAAATATTTACTCTTTATTTTGCCCATATCTGTATAAGTTCCACAATTTCAGGAGAAAATTAATTTTTAGTACTTGAAATGCAAAATCAGTTCCCCCAAAAAATTGTAAAAATATTCAGTAAAGATTATGGCCTCCTCGAACATCAACCACAGCCTGACAACGCCTTTGGATACTTTCGATGAGAAAGTTGAAGTAGCCTTGATCCAGAGTTGCGCTCTGAGAAAATTTACCATAGTAATGTATATTTTTACATTCAGAAAGTAGAGATTTCAACGAACAAGACGCCCACCTACTTTTTTGAAAAAGCAGATATTTTGACGTGAGAATTCATGATTGAAAATCAGGCTGCTTTTTCGATATTAAGTCAAATTAAGGTGAAAAAAAATTTAAATCCAAAAAATTACAGTGTATTTGGGACATAAAAAGGTACCTACGTTTTAACCAAATTTGGAACGAAAAAAATTTGTTTGTAAAAGATAAAAATTAAAGACCAACAACGTGGTTATTTGAATGTTTCACATAAATCTTGAGGTTATGTGAAAAAAGTCTCGATACAAATGTTTTAGATCTTTTTATTACCTACAACTTTGCTATTTAACTTTTTTCCATAGGACTTGTAATTTTGCCGGAAATCGAGATAAACCGTTTTTTACCCTTAAAAACTCGCCCCCTTCCCCTTTCCGAACTCAGATCACCCGTAAATTATTTTTGCTATCATTTTTGTTATATTCTCCTCCTTTTCCAATGGGTTTCATTCTACTATGTGTTTTTTTTCACTTTCTACAATTTTTACAGGCGTCCCGCCTCGATCATATCAATAGCCCTATTCGGTTCATCCGCACTAAGTTTACGCCTAGGTATTATTGCAAAACAAATTTACAGATTTTGAATCAAAGTTGATTGTAAGAACGTAAAACAATAACTGATCCAAAATTCTCGGAAAAGACAAGAACTTGCTGAAACTGACAAAGTTATCAAACGAGCAGCAAAAAAACCTTTCAGATATAAGATAGTAAACATTTGATTTCTCATAAATAAACATTTGTCGGACAAGAATCGACAACATTTGAAACGGTCTAAAAATTTCTGAACTTCCTTAACTTTCGTGAAGCAGTATATATTCGCCCATTTGGAACGAAACCATCGAAAATACGAAGGATAGAAGTAATCTTCCTGCCTAAAGCTTGGAGCACTTTCAAACGATCCCTCTAGGCCACACAACGTTCACAAAATGAGTAAAGAATCATTTTTACGAGTCACGGATTCCATGCACGATTCCAAAGATGTCCTTCGCTTTTAAATCCGATCGATCAATCTGAAATACATAAATTCACAATCTCGAATCAACCTCAATTATCTCCCTGCGCATTTCTGGTGCTAAATTTGAATTATCGCAGGAAATTTTCAACGCAAATCGAGAACGGCTCAATCGGAAAAATATCTCGTAACGCGTCGTGTAATTGTCGCCCACAACAAAATCTGAATTTTAAATGAGTCTTTCATGGTATTGGGACGTATTAATAGAAAGCAAATCTACCTTGCGAGTTATGTAAATCCGCCATGACGAAGACACAGAGTGCGATGAGAAATGGGACGGATTGTAGATTTTTTCGCGAAAATTCTTTGTTGATTTCAGGAAGTCCGATTCCCGGACATCGGAACTTTCACATTGTCCGACCAGACATATTCTGAAAAGGGATTTCAGTTTTCTCTTTTGATTTACAGCCATCGTAATACGTTTGTCAATTATTTCATTAAAGAAATAATTGCAAACTATACTGTTTTATTCTTTTATCCATCGTTATTTATGGCTGTGTCTTCTAGACAATTTGCTTCGGAGCAAGAAATAAGATAATAATAACTTTTTGGCACTCTTGTTCCTCGAAATAGAGTGCTCATAAATTTGCCCAAATGTCTGTAATTTTCGAATTTTTGGCTGAAAATTGTCTTAAACTGTTCGACTCACTGATCAAGAATCCGTGATCAAAATTCTGTCCGGCCGACCGTTAACACGATAACTCTCAAACTGAATGAGCTAGACAGTTGACATTTTCAGAGTAGGTTTGAGAGATAAATATTTCGATTAATTTCGTTATTGAGCCAAATCAGAGAGGAGCAATGAAAAAAAATTTCGTTTTTTATATTACAAATTTCAAATCAATTTTTTCCAAGATGCAGTTTCATCATAATAATCCATTGATCCCATTCTCAACTATAACAAACTAACACTGTAGGAGATATGATTTTTCAAAATTTCAATAATTAATCGTAATTTTATGATTTCAAAGAATGCTCTAATTATAATTTACTGATGTATGTAAATCTAACATATGAGATGAAACATAGACCTACGTTTTGAATTTAATTTTTTATGATGCAGTTATCGACCCATTAGTCTGTCGAGTGTTCCTTTTGAAATTTTTGAAAGATTGATTGTTTTTAGGATTGAATCGTCTGTAAAAGACGAAGAGAATTGGGAGGGGGACTACAGGAAAAATAGGAATTGTGATCAGGTTCTTAGTCTCTTTTTATCGAAACAGGTTTCAATAATAAAATTAAAACAGGAACAGCATTTGTAGATTTATCGGCAGCATACGACACGGTAAGGAAAGATGGTTTGATTTTTCGAATAAATTTCATTCGTGGAATTGTTTCAAAGATTTTCCATGATTTTTTAAAAATTTACTATTGATACGATCTTCACAAAATTTTCGCATTATAAAACTAATAACCATGTTTGAATTAGATTGGATTCGTTTTTTTTTGAGTTATTGGGGAAATAAAAACAAAATTTCAGATAGGTATAACTCCAAAACCTTTTGGCCGATTATGCCTATTAACACACCCAACTGTCGCATTCTGATGCTTAACTTATCCTAAAAAAAACAGTCGTTATCTCTTTACGTCCTCAAGTTATCGTGGGATAAATAATATCTTTTAATTATTTTTTTTTTATTTTCTGGTGATACGATAACTGATAATTTCACATAAGTCTTCAAGTCGGTATTCTACAACTAGTTACCAAGATCCTCACAATACCAAAAGCTATGTATAAAAAAAAATTCTGTTACGGTTATTTTCCTAATTGAGATGTAATTTTTTTTGGGAAAAAATTAACTTCTGGAGCATAGAAAGTTTGTATTTGACAGGATTAAACTCTGACCAACTAAATGAATCCCACATGAAAAATCTTATCGATCAATCTACAGAGAACGCTTAGCAATCAAATCAAATACGTTAGATGGAATATTTGATGTTCATCAGCACTTCTAGTAATTGTCGGCGTTATGAAAATCGAACAGTCCTATTCGTCACCATCTTACTCATCCACTTGACGATTCGTAGTATACTTTCGATTAGCTACTTATTGAAAAAATTGATTGTCTTATGATCGTTCCGAGCGTTGGTAAATTTGCTATGACAATTCGTAATTGTAGATGCAAACTAAATTCCATCTGACTAAAGGTGGTTGTACACGTAACGGTACACCTCTATACCATTTGGAAATACATAATCATAATAATTCAGATCCCCAAGGAAAGTGCAATTATATCGTAGATATACAAGACTCAGGTGATTCGATGACCTGGAAATATAGTCTTTCTGTTCTTCTTCTTCTTACTACTTATTTAACACAATGTTGCACCACTAGTACTTTATAAACATTCAAAATTATTAATTCCGAAGAGGAATAAAAGTCTTAAAACTTCAAGTTTTATTGGAAGCTTAATTCAATTATCCGGGTGACATGTTTCGGCAGTTCTACTATACTGTCATTCTCAAACCAAGAATCTGAAAAAACTCTAATTGAAAAATTTCGCAGACAACCAAGTTCAATTAAAAGTGAAACATTCTGAAAACTGAAGGAATGAAAACTATCTTAAACAGTTGTGAGGTTATGTGAAAATGTACAAATAAACAATAAACAAAACAAATTAAAATTGAACTTTAAACTTACAATTGCCGGTTCCTTAGTCATTTAATAAATGAAAAACCATTAGGTAAGTCATTAAGGTAAATGATTGAGAGGTCAATAGTTAGAACTGCGGACAACGGAACAAACTACATAATACATCTATCTATAATCTATATATATATATATATATATATAAAAATGAATTGCTGTTCGTTAGTCTCGCTAAAACTCGAGAACGGCTGAACCGATTTGGCTAATTTTGATCTTGAATTATTTGCGGAAGTCCAGGGAAGGTTTGAAAGGTGAATAAATATAAAAATGTCTACAGGGAGTTTTTCTTTTAACGTCAATGGCAGCTTGCTCTTGTTCACGCCATAGTCGTACAATTTCATTCAATTGTGTTAAAAATTATACTTTCCAAGCAAACATCATTGAAAATAAACCATTACTATACAGCGTAATGTTTATATATCACAGCACAATTGTAGGCGATTGAAGTGATTTGTGCCACAAACAAAGCATTAACTAAATAGGTACCTTGGATGGATTCTCATAATGTATTTGTCCGAAATTTTCATACAGGGTGTTTTTCTTTCAACGTCAATTGCAACTTGCTCTTTTTCACGCCAATCGTACAATTTAATGCAATTGTGTTAAAAATTATACTTTCGAAGCATACATCATTGAAAATAAACTATTACTATAAAGGTGTTCTTTATATCACGGCACAATTCTACGCGATTGAAGTGATTTGTGCCACAAACAAAGCATTAATTAAATAGGTACCTTGGATGGATTCTCATAATGTAACAATTATGTTTTTCCTTTGATGTGTGGACATGGCGTATGGACAATTATACGTCACGTGTTCGCGCGTCGGAAAACCGTCATCTTTGTCTATTTACGCACCACAAAACAAAACAGAAAATATAGTTCATCAGAAAGCTTTAAATTGATTAAGAGACTGTGTCATAACTGTGTTTGTCTGTCAATATCAAATTGAAACCTTATAAATAGCCAGTATTTCAGGAAAACTCTGTTTTGTAGGTAAACAACATCATGTGCAATTAATCGAAAATAATAATAAAACTGCATTCATACCGAGAATTTTTTTTTAATTAAGTTAGGCGGTACGAACTCAACCGAGATATTTATCTCCTAAACCTACTCTGAAAATTTCAACTGCCTAGCTCAATCCGTTCGAGAGTTCTCGTATTAACGGATGGCCCGCCGGACAGATACGATTTTGACTACGGATTCTTGATCATTGAGTCCAAACCAAATCGTTCAGGACCATTTTCATCAAAAAATTCGAAAATTACAGACATTTGGGCAAATTGATAAGCACTCTGTTCCGAGCAACAAGAGCGCCAAAAACGGAACATTCTTGAGTGTGAGACAGTTTAACGATTGATGAATTGTAAGACATATCTAGACATCTTATCGTCCCCTTCTCAACTATTTACCATATCGGAATAAAATCTAGAAATAGCAGATGACATCATGCATATGAAAAAGCACCCACTTATATTCACCTATTACAGAAAGAATGTGACACCGATTTCCCACGTAACAAAAGAACAACAATCGATTTGCCTATAGACGTATAAATCGCGATGAGATGAGAAAAACGGAAATTGCCATCAATCACAAGAACACTAGAAGCTCACTGGACTGTAATTGACTGAAAACGAAATAATAAACATCCTCATCGAGACGGCCAGTGATCCGTATATAAAACACATCACCCATTCAAATGTACCTACCTATACAGTGCGATTCTAACGGAAAACATTAATTTTTTGTTCGCCGATAATAGGTACCTTTCCGAAGTATTACATAAACTTCGTGCTCACTCATAAGGTCTTCAACCTGCAGGAAACAGATAATCGGAGATGAAAAAAAATTGGTTCTTCCGTACAGACAAAGGAGTTACGAAACACTGCAAATTTTACACAAGGTTTTTTTTGGTTTTATGTATTTCTTGGGCGACTCTTCAGATCGAAATTTTCGTACCAAACATACACGGTTATTCCAAATTAGACGCGAACCTTGGAGGAGGCGTTTGAGCCATATTTATTGATATTGATAGCCGCAAATCAACAGTTTTCGAGGTATTTGAATTCTTGTGATTTTAAAAGATTCCTCATCTTTCGTCACATTTTTTTAAGTTGAATTGCTGTTCGTTTGTCTAGCTCAAACTCGAGAACGGTTGAACCGATTGGGCTAAAAAAGTCTACAGGGTGCTTTTCTTTTAAGGTCAATGGCAACTTGCTGTTTTTCACTCCATAATCGTACAATTTCATTCAATTATGTTGAAAAATATACTTTCGAGGCATAGTACGCGATTGTAGTGATTTGTGCCGCAAACAAAGCATTAACTGAATAGGTACCTTGGATGGATTCTCATAATGTATTTGTCCGAAATCTTCATACAGGGTGTTTTTCTTTTAACGTCAATTGCAACTTGCAATTTTTCATGCCACAATCGTACAATTTCATTCATTTGTGTTAAAAAATATACTTTAGAGACCTACATCGTTGAAAATAAACTGTTACTGTGGGGAAGTAGCTTAGAACCAGGAGACGGACATAGGATACTTTTTATCCCGTTCGACCGGTCAACGTTTATGATGAACGTGTATCATAAAATCCAAAATCTACTTATTTATTGCCTCTAAGGCGGAACAGGGTTCGCCGGGTCAGCTAGTTGAATTATAATTTTGGATTAATTTTATCAGAAATAGCATGAAATGTGGGAAAAAACAAAACTATGCGTTATAAGATGTTGAAAAAGAATTAGTATAATTCGAAAGGGGATATAAGGAGCAAAGAAAGAAAAATAACGAATTTTTTCTTCTTGCAACTAACCACGAAATTTCATTAGGAAATGTATTCATAAATTATGTTCAAAATGATCTCCATTCCTTATACAAGCGAGTGCCCTCTTTCTAATTTCTTCGGTTGTTATTTTCCGCCTGAAATTTACTCTCGCTGCTTTTTGATTCACATTCATTCAATTTTTTAAGCCGGACATTCAAAAGCTTATAAAAAATCTGCTGAAATGAAACTAGTGAATGCATTCTGTCGAAATTTGTCTTAAAGAATAAAGAAGGAATTTGACATGTTTTTAAATAATTTTGGCACAGGTACATTAATTGTGGAATTCGAAAGTTGCAGGCAAATTCATATTTCTTTTATTTATTTCAAATCGTACTAATTATTTTTCAACATCTTATACAGAATAGTTTTGCTTTTTTCATACAAATCATACCCTTTTTTGATAAAAATAACCCAATAATATAATCAAATTTGGCCAACGTAGAAGAATTTGACGAAAACTGAACTAAGATGACGAATCTGTTAAAAATCACCAAAACTCAAATATCTCTTGTTTCCAACACCTTCCCCATAATTCTTCAAGACCGCCAGGGGCGGACTGACCCTAGCACTTAATGGTCATAAACTTTTTGTTGGTTTGAGATATCGGTGAAATTCCTCCATTTCTGTATTTTATCATTAATTCAGCAAAAAAAGGTATACCAGTGCAAAATTTAAAAAATGCAACATTTATTTATTATAAACCTTTTTATGATTGAATACCAAAATTTTTCATTAATATTGCAAGCTGCTTTCTGTTGATATGGTTACTTAAACCTCTTTTTCTGTGACCGATAATTAATTCGAAAGTTCCCCCAAATATTTTGATATACAATCATGAAAATGGTTGCAACTCGAAAACAGCATTTGTTCAATGTTGCACCGGTATACCTATTTTTTGCAGAATTAATGTTAAATACATAAATGGAAGAATTTATCTTCAACCAAAAAAAAGTTTCTGACCATTAAGTGCTAGAGTCAGTCCGTCCCTGGCTGTCTTGAAGACTTATGGTGAAGGTGTTGGAAACAAATCATTACTGATATTTTTATTAATTCAAATTCGAAAAATTACAAGAATCGGTTGAGTCGTTCGAAAGTTATCACAAAAAAAACTGAATTATGGGAGTACCATTTGCAGGCACATATCTTCGAAGGAGGGCGTCGTAGCATTCCTGACTCGTCTTTATATATACTTTATTCACATCTGAGAAAGAGTCAAGTAGTGCCGGGACGCCCTGTATATCTTGAATTACAATTCTTAGACTTGCGTTGAAGAGTTTTGACGCAATATGTCAAATATATTCCTAGTTTTATGCGAACCCGTCGATTTGTTTTTGATAATTGTTCTGTTCTTATTTCAAAACCCTAAATAACAATCCTTAGGATCCGAAGGAATTTCTCGAAGGACCATCCTAGGATATCAATCAATTTGTTGTTTCGCTATACGATTCCTAACGTGTATCATTTGTGTGTTATCATTAAAATCTGTCTAATCTGTTTTCGTTGACGTGAAAACCTATTTCTCTCTTGAAATTTCAGTTAAAATTCCTAATATTCTTCGTAACCCATTTTCGTGGAAAAATAGTCGATGGATTATGTAATCGAAATTCCGTTTCAATAGTTACGTTCATGCAAATGACGATGACGCTTCTTTTGTTGAGAAGAGCTCAATCTATGTGTGTGTCATACAAGGGTACCGTTACAATGTCGATTTCCTGAAGTGCCGGATGTAGACATAGATTATGATCAATGATGAATTTGTAAACAGCATAAAAGACAATACTTATAAGGGTTGGTCGAATGCATAATTCAGCAGACATGTAATATCCAAGAAATACGTATCACAATATATTATATTGTATTATACCTATCTACAATACATTTGTTACTCGTGATCACTGCAATGTCTTAAGCAATGTGTTATGTGATATGGAAATCACTATTTTTTTCCTGTAGCCCAGGAAAGTTAGTGCTGAAAGTCAATTTTTACAAAACTTAGCTCAAAAGTTGACAACCCTCAACTTCTAACGGTTTTACGTCGAAAAAGACTGCACCGATTGAAAAATGTCATAGGACTAAACTTGTAGGATATTCAATTGTAAGTCAGATGCTTTGGAAATTCGCTCACTCCAGTGCTGAAACCGTCGCAAACTTAGATACTTGTTATTCAGTACTCCCAAAAGGGGTTAAGACGATTTCCAGCTCTGGAGCAACTGGAGCACTAATTTGCCTGGGCTAAAGGGATTTTATGGATTTAGCATTTCGTTCAGAAAAAGGTTGTAGAAAATTAGTCGTGATTTCCGATATAATAAAAGTTTTTGAGAGGAAACCAATCTAAACAATAAAATCTTTTATATTCTACAGAAACCTTCAATCTCGCCTTCAATAGATTATTCCCAGCAATGTCAACCAGATAATCATAAGATAATTCATCGATACCCAAGTTTCTTATCATTTCAATTCAATGATGTGTTTTTTAATTTAATTTTTCTTCCTACAGGTCAAATATTTAGCATTCTTCACTTGAAAAATATAAACATCATGCTTTTCTGTTCACTTATCAACATCATCGTCATCTTGAGGAAATAGAACTATTTAGCAACATTTTGATTCTAGTGAGAATATTAACGATCCTAATAGGTTATTAACATTTCTCATATCCGATTTTAATTTTTATCTACCGAACCAAAATACTCAGACGTATAGATGTTGAAAAATTGTGATACACCATACGAGTTACAAGCACCACTATTTTTTCAACCCCCATCGATATCTACATGGGGTTGAAAAATCAACCCCTTCCATAAATTATTCCATAACTTTTCAGATATTCGTTTAATTTGTAAAGTGGAAAATTTGTATCTTTCGTATTTACTTACTATCCACCGACGTACGTAGAATCAAAACATTGATCCACTTCCTAAAGAATGGGTCAAAAACAATTGATGAAATTATGGGCAAAAATCAAGTACATAATTATTACTCATTCAAGATTGTTGAAATTTTGATATTAAATTCGGAAAGTAAATCAGTTCATGAAATATATTTTGTCCACACTGAGCTGTCATGATCAGTAGCTCTTGAGTTATATATGAAAAAGATTTTGGGAAAAAAAGTGGTAGAATTTTTAATTGAATTGGTGTAAACTTTATGAAGATCCATTGAAAATGAATACGAGAATGAAGATCAAATTTACCTTGAGAACCACATCTTTCTATACACAATATCTTCATAAGTTACCGATTTTGAGAGCTTGAAAAAATAAAAATAGCTATAGTCCAATTGAAGTCACAAGTTGTAGAATTTTGACTTGAATTGGTGTAAACATGAATGATGAAAATCCATTATAAATGAATGCGATAATAAAGATTCTATCGAATTTCCATTGAACACAACACCTTTCTTTATCCAATATCTTCATCAGGTAGCGTTTTTGAGAGTGTACAAAAATATCAATAAGTATAGTCAAATTGAAGTCACAAGTTATAGAATTTTGAACTGAATTGGCGTAAACTTGATGAAAATCCATTTTAAATGAATGTGATGATGAAGATTTTGTCAAATTTTCATTGAGCACAGCACCTTTCTAACAAAATCTTCATCAGTTACCGTTTTTGAGAATGTACAAAAATATCAATAGCTATAGTCAAATTATTGAAGTCACAAGTTATAGAATTTTGAATTGAATTGGCTTAAACATGATGAAAATCCATTACATTTGAATGCGATAATGAAGATTCTATCGAATTACCATTGAGCACAACACCTTTTTTTATACAATATCTTCATCAGGTAGCGTTTTTAAGAGTGTACAAAAATATCAATAGTTACAGTCGAATTGAAGTAAAAAGTTGAAAAATTTTAAATTGAATTGGCGTAAACATGATAAAAATCCATTATAAATGAAGATCCTAACTTATTTTCATTGAGCACAACACCTTTCTATATAAAATATCTTCATGATGTATCGTTTTTGACAGTGCTCCATAATATCAATAGCTATATTCAAATTGAAGTCACAAGTTGTAGAATTTTGGATTGAATTACCGTAAACATAATGAAAATCTATTATAAATGAATAGAAAAATGAAGATTCTATCGAATTTTCATTGAGCACAACACCTTTCTATATACAATATCTTCCTGAGGTACCGTTTTTGAGAGTGCACAAAAATATCAAAAGATATAGTCAAATTGAAGTCGCAAGTTGTAGAATTTCGAATTGTATTTGCGTAAACATCGTGAAAATCCATTATACAGTGCGCGTCAAAATTATGGAACAAATTCATTTTCTCAGAAGAAAAATATTTGGCAACAAAATCCTAAAACAGGTCAATTTTTGTTTCACTTTTACCAAATTTTTATGCATTTTTGAAGGATTTTTGTTGCACCCTGTTCAATCCCCATCAATCCTCTAAATTTTTTGAATAGGGAAAGTGGGTCAGGTGGTACTTTTTTGGCAAGGTCTTTGTATCTCCTTTACGGGCGTGCAGAAATTTACAAGAAAAAAATGTCTTTTTCGAAAAATAGTTAGTTCAAAGAGGTTTTCAGTATGTGCACTTTGTCATGGCTCATTTACTTTGAGACGATGGTGCCTGATGAAATTTGTCACCGAATGAAAGTCGACCATTACAGTTTTGTTCATGCACAACTTTCAACCCCTTACGAATCCTTAAATGGAGAAAAAATGGGGAGGGGCGTGAGGGGGTTGAAAGTTGTCCATGAACAAAACTGTAATGGTCGACTTTCATTCGGTGACAAATTTCATCAGGTACCATCGTCTCGAAGTAAATGAGCCATGACAAAGTGCACATACAGAAAACCTCTTTGAACTAACTATTTTTCAAAAAAGAGAAATTTCCTAGAAAATGTCTGCACGCCTGTAAAGAAGATACAAAGATCTTGACAAAATAATACCACAGGACCCACTTTCCCTATTCAAAAAATTTAGAGGGTTGATGGGGATGGCACAGGGTGCAACAAAAATCCTTCGAAAATGCTTAAAAATTTGGTAAAAGTGGAACAAAAATTGACCTATTTCAGGGTTTTGTTGCCAAATATTTTTCTTCTGAGAAAATGAATTTGTTCCATAATTTTGACGCGCACTGTATATAAATACGAGAATGCAGATTCAAACAAATGTTCATGGAGCACAACACCTTTATACAATATCTTCATCAGGTAATGTGTCCAATAAAAATCTATGAAAATCTCCATTCTCTTATTGAACCATAGAATTGGAACATGTAGAAAGGAGGACCTTTTTTCAACTGTTTCATCCGTTTCACCAACCAGCCAACCAACAATCCAACGTGATAACCATGGCCACCTTTCATTCAAAGCGGATGAATTAAAGGCGAACCTTACATATATTCCAAACAAAACAATAACGATTAAAACAACCACAACCACTCCTTCTGTCACGATCCTTTTATTCTTTCAACGTAAACCCACATAGTGCCGATTCGGAAAAAAAAAAACCAACCATGCAGACGTTCGAACAACGATCTAAGCGCACAAACAAATGAATCAATCAAACGTCAATGTCAACGATGATGAGGTACGGACCCGCTAGCACGCTGCTTGACGGCGAAAGCTCACGGTTGTGCACATGTTGCGCGCGACGAGGCCCAGCTTCTACTACTGAGTCAACCACATCGGTGTGGAGTACGTCCGCGATAGCGAGCAACTGAAATACCTAAGGATAGTGTAGTGCATGAACACGTTGAGAGTGAAACTTCCTACACTTCGCTAGGTGTAATGTATTGTTCGTTTCTGAGCGCTTTAGCAATAGAGAGAACGGGAGTGTGCTGAGCTTGCACCAGGCCTCGATCAACACTTATTGACGGCTCGCGCCCTAAGCCGAACCCCAAGATTGAGCCTCCCTTCCTTCACATACAGGAGAACTGATTCCACCCTAAATTTTGCGCGCATGTTCTGAGGAACAGCGTAGTATCATTTTGCCACAATATCTGCAATTTTCGAATTTTTTGCCAAAAATAACAAAAAAATATCTCGGAAAATATCCGTCGGATATCGGTGAAATTTTGCGGCAGCCTTCAAAACTCAATTCTATAGCCATATTCCAAATTTGAACACGATCGAATCCATATAAGGATGGAGATATACTGGAAACTGGATTATTCGAAACAACAAACTCAACTGCCAATTCGGATGCCCGGCGTACCCTAAAAATTGCAAGTCGCTATCTCTTTCCGTTCGAAAGTTATCTTGGCAAAGGTCAACTATCCAACTACTGGACTGACTGGATCATGTTCAAATTTGGAACTTGGCTGAACAGTTAGGTTTTGAAGGCTCTCGCGAAACTTCAGCGATATCGTACGGATAGTTTCCGAGATTGTTTTTGCATTTCAAATCTAAGAAAGTGGCCGTCCTTTTCCATCAAAATCATTTACCAAATTGCCAAAAGGAACGGGTATAGTCATAGACTAGTTCAGAAAATTATCAACAAACTTAAAGACATAAATCTCTTCAGTAACAAAACCCTAACGAAACAAATAATAAAAGTGGGAAAGCCCTGTGGATAGGAGCTTTGGCGGTCTTGTCCAATCTTTGACTATTGATTGAGTATTGGTTTCTCAGAGTTGGGAATGATATCAAAGGATTATTATAATAGAACTACATCATGAAAGAAATTAAAACCCCTTTGCATCTAATCTGAGTATGACGGTCCAATTTTGGCTACTGGTGTTTGGGTAAATGAAATAGCCAGTTTAATTTTTGAAACAAATCAGTCCAGAAAGAACTCAAACTAGAATACTTATGTAGGAAATCTTAAATAGTGTTACTAAGGAATAAATACCTGTATATTAGTTGGAATTCCCGTTCTAAACCTTCCATAATTAGAGAATGACACGTAAATTATGCTTTACATCCTTGCACCATTCATTTTCGACTCTCTAACCAAAAAACTCTGTCTATGAACTTAGCGAATCTAAATTTCAAATTGTTTACATGCTTACATCAACCAAACATCTCCAGAAATACACTTTCAGTTTCGTTTGACATTAATGACGTTTATCTTTCAAACTGGACCTACCGCAAGCAGATAGAACACAGACATATAAAATTCGCATTCTGTGCAAACATAGCAGTACGATGTATTATTGTAATTTTGAAAAATCATATCTCCGAAAGTATCAGCTTGTTAAAGTTGAGAATAATATCAATGGATTCTTATGATGAAACTGCATCTTAAAAAAAATTGAATTCAAAATTTGTTATGTAAGAAAAAAATTTTTTGCTACTCCGAAACCATCTGACCGATTTTGCCCAATAACGAACTTAACCAAGATATTTAGGTCCCAAACCTACTCTGAAAATTTAAACTGTTATCTTGTTAACGGTCGGCCGGACAGAATAGATTTCTATCACAGATTCTTGATCAGTGAGCCGAACCAAATCGTTTAAAACCATTCTAAGCCAAAAATTCGAAAATTACAGACAAATTAATAAGCACCAATACCAAATACGGTAAAATCTTTCCAAGCTTTCCCGTTCCGTCCGAAAACGAACAAAAAACTATATATTTTTGAAAAAGTTAATATACAACTGGCTCTCAAAACCTGCACGAAAATTAAATAACTTCTAGGAAATACTTTCGATGGAGCTCCGGACTTAAAATCGGTTATAGGTACAAGAAATTAAATGTCTAGATTGCAAGAAATGCCAGGTCGGGCAAACAACTAGAAATATTCTCACACGTTATAAAGATCCCACCGTGCACATTAGGAACAACAATATGGATAAATCTGGTGTTGCAAAACACGTTTCAACAACTGGCCACCCAACTCCACAAAATTTCGTCAAATTGTTGAAAATTTCCAATAAATTGTACTTAGGAATACTTGAAGGGATCGAAATGTTTAAGAGAAAAGTTATTTTAGTCAATAATGATCTAACCCCTATTAACAACTATTAACAACTTATTCTCACTAATCGGTGTATGATTAACAATATAATGTCGCTTCCAAAACATGTCAGTCAAAAAAAATGTAGTTAACAAGAGTGTAGTTACTTTTGCAGTATCCCGATAATCCTTTTCCTTCAGAATAATGTCAAGTTCGTCTAACACAGCTAATGCACCATCCATCATGAATCAGCCAGTATAACATCATTATCGTTTCGAACGTTACTAAAGCAGCCAACGCGGACCTCGATAATGCACCCATTGTGTTTCCTCTTCTTAAAAATAACATTATCTTGTAACAACAAACAGGGTGACAGATGACAACGTGTTCCTTTCAACTTTATCTCTAGAAAAGCTGCACTCGAGACGTCGCAACCGAGCGTTTGTAAATTAGTATCAATATTTATGTGTAATAATAGCATAAATCAGGTAAAAAGAAACGTGTGACCGATCGAATCAAACTTCCTGGTTTATTTCGGGCACGATTATAGACAGGTTGAAACATATTAATGCAAACAAGCTTGTTTGAATGCGATTTTTAAAGATTCGATAAATGGAAGATAATTATTGCCAATGTATCGCATGATAACCTCAATAATCATGAATAATTAGTATTGCGAATAAATAGAGTTTCTACAACATTGTCAACTTCCGGTTACTGACTGATCGATTCGGTCTGAAGAGTTTAACATGGAAACAACGGTCACGGTCAATGAATATTACTTATATTTCTTTGTTTCTATAACAATCTGGTCGATTTGACGAAATGTTATGGCTCAGATGGGAAATGTTATACAGTGTGCGTCAAAATTATGGAACAAATTCATTTTCTCAGAAGAAAAATATTTGGCAACAAAATCCTGAAACTGGTCAATTTTTGTTTCACCTTTACCAAATTTTTATGCATTTTTGAAGGATTTTCGTTGCACCCTGTGCCATCCCCATCGACCCTCAAAATTTTTTGAATAGGGAAAGTGGGTCCTGTGGTACTTTTAAGGCAAGGTCTTTGTATCTTCTTTACAGACGTGCAGAAATTTTCAAGAAAACATTTTTCTTTTTTGAAAAATAGTTAGTTCAAAGAGGTTTTCAGTAAGTCCACTTTGTCATGGCTCATTTACTTTGAGACGATGGTACCTGATGAAATTTGTCACCGACCATTACAGTGTTGTTCATGCACAACTTTCAACCCCTACGAACCCTTAAATGGAGAAAAAAATGGGGGGGCGTAAGGGGGTTGAACGAGGTTGATAGTTGTGCATGATTATCTCGTTATTGGGCTAAATTGGCCCTATGGTTCCGGAGTAACGAAAAAACGATTACAAATTTCAAATTCAATTTTTTTAGCATGCAGTTCCATCATAAGAATCGATTGATGTCATTTTCATCTCTAACAAGCTAATACTTTCGGGGATATGTTTTTGTTAAATTTCAATAATACCTGCATCGTACTTCTATGTTTACACACAATGCGAATTCTATCTGTCTGTGTTCTATATGTGTTCACTGTTCATCATTTTAATGATGTAGTTTACTAAGTTTATAGGAAAGAACAACATAATGGAATCATCAAAAGAAATTACTGTTCGTTGATCAGCGATGTCAATATTACCTTTTACTTCCTTAAGTAGTGAGACATGTTCCTATGCACAGTATCTTCATAATGTTGCAGGCAAAAAATGCCGAAATATTGATCTACAATTGTGTATCAAATATTCTTTCTTGAGTTAAGGTTCATAATACCTACAGAATGTATATGTTAGTAGTATGAACTATTACATTATGAAAAGAGGATTGTATTTTATTAATATATTTTGAAATATTAAAATAATTTGTTCGTCAGCCTATACCTATTCAATTATCAGGAATAAATGGAAAATCTGCTATGATTGTCTCCAGCCTTGCTCTAGACATTTCGATGATATTTTCCTTAGGTATTTCGAATTGTGAAAACTATGCACCGAGTGTAAGTTTGCAACAACCCATTCCACGTGGTTAAATCATTGCTGATTGCTCATTTAATCTTGATGAATAAACTATTAATTTCTTTTATGGTGCAGTTCTATTATAAGAACCCATTGATACCATTCCCAACTCTGAACAACCAATACTTTCGGAGATAAGGTTTGTCAAAAATTGAACAAGAGCGCCAAAGCTCCTGCCACAGGGCTTTCCCCCTTTTTTGTTATGTACAGGTGAGAACAAAAATAATGGAGTGTAAGCTTTTATTCAGAAAACCCTGTTGCCTCATCTTTTCTGAACATTTCCTTGTTTTATTCATTGAGATATCTTCATTTTGAGAGAAATTACAGCAATTCAATTAGAATAATGCCGATTGGACAAACGTTCTATTGAAAGATGAGAGGCGATTTTGCGTTAATTCATTTGATGAAAAACAGAGAATATGAAGGGAGAACAGAGCTAGCAATTTAACTCAGCACTGTCTCTTTTGGTGGGAGTTCAGTAAAGGTCTGCGATGGGATTTGTTTCTGGGCACAAACAGATTTAGTGGTAATCGATGGTGCGTTGAATGCACAATGCACATGTATAAGATATTAATACATTTCGTATTATGTTAATGGCAGACTATACTAAACAAAGAATATACGAAAAAACTTACGCCTCAAGTAATTTTAGTAGAGTATAATCACGAAATTCCGCGAAAATATGCGCGACGGCATTCTAGAAGTAATAACCGAGTTTTAATTGGACCAGATTTGTACCTAAATTATAGAATTAAATATATAGAAAAATAGAATTATAGAAGAAATAAGAACAGATGAGTATAACTCCAAAAGCATTTGTCCGACTATGCCTATTAATGAACTTAAACGTCGTATTCGGATGCGCAACCTACCTTGAAAATTGCAAGTCTTTCCGTTCTCAAGTTATCGGGAGATATATAATATTTTTTCATAATTTTTTTAAAATTTTCTAGTGGTGCGTTAATCAAAATACGCGTTTATATGTCGATATTCTACAACTAGTAACGAAGTTTCAATTTGACCGGATCTGTATTTTATGATTTATCGAGAAAATAATATTCCAGGTGGGTATAACTCCGAAACCGTTTGGCCGATTATGCCCAACAACGAACTTATCTCTCCCAGTCGCTATCTCTTTCCGTTCGAAACACATCGTGGCAACAGTCACCCATCCAGCTACTGAACTCACCCAAGGCTGCTCGGTTTCCAATATTTTTTCAATATCTCCAACAATCTAGATCTGATCGTGTTCACATTTGGAACTTGCCTAGGTTTTGAAGGCTCTAGCAAAATTTCAGCGATATCTTCCGGATAGTTTCTGGGATACAGAATTCTTTATTGGTAATACCATTCGTACGAAATTCGATCAGATCAGTATTTTTACTTATTGAAAAAAATAATATTTCAGATAGTTAAAGTCCGAAACGACTAGCCGGATTATGCCCATTAAAGAATCTATAACCGGCTCATTTGGACTCCAAACCTACCCTGCAAACATGATCTACTATCTTGCAACGTCGTAACATATTATAATATCATTATTGAACGGTTTTTTTCTGGGTTTTCTCTCCCAAACTCTGAAAAATATCTATATATATAATATCGTTCTTCTCTTTGCCAATAGCTTTCATTTGATATAAAAATGGGTTCAAGCCCTGTGGACAGGAGCTTTCTGGCACTCTAGTTCAAACAGACAAATTATATCTCCGAAAGTATTGGTTTCTCAGAGTTGGGAATTATATCAATGTATTCATATGATAGAACTGCATCATAAAGGAAGTTCAATTCAAATGATAGTATATTTATCAAGATTAAATGAGCAATCATGAGAATGAGAACTGCACCATGGAAGAAATCAAATTAAATCTGGCCAATGTTGCCCTATAACGAACTTAACCGAGATATTCATCTCCCTAACCTACTCTGAAAATTTCAGCTACCTAGCTCATTCCGTTCGAGAGTTATATCTATGTCTATGGATGAAAAGCAGTCTCACTACTCTCAGATCTCTTAATTCATGTTCCGTTCCGAAATGTAAGACTTTTCTGAGAAAAACTAATATCGGAGCAAACAACTGAGATTTTTCTCACTTCGCTCACAATTCTTCGATTGATTAGATAATGACATGTCTCAGGAAAACTGACATTATGACAATTCATACATAGAATAATTATATCATTGTGTGACAACGTTGAAATACGATTTATTATTGAAATTTTGAAAAATCATATCTCCGAAAGTATTAGCTTGTTAGAGTTAGAAATGATATCATTGGATTCTTATGGTAAAACTGCTTATTGAAAAAAATTTAATTTTGAATTTGTTATGTAAAAAAAAATTTTTTTTTTGTTACTCCGAAACCATCTACCGATTTTGCCCAATAACGAACATAGCCGAGATATTTATGTCCCAAACCTACTCTGAAAATTTCAACTGTCTAGCTCATTCCGTTCGAGAGTTATCGTGCCTACGGCCGGACAGAATTATTTTCGACCACGGATTCTTGATCAGTGAGTCGAACCAAATCGTTTAAGACCATTTTCATCGAAAAATTCGAAAATTACAGACATTTGGGCAAATTGATAAGCACTCAGTTCCGAGAAACTAGAGCGCCAAAAAGGTGGGGAGTTGGGGAGATAATTATGAAATATTCCTCAAAATCAAAATCACATGACACTAGTTTAAAAATTTCGTACATCGAAATTCTATTCCGGCCATATTATTTTCTACAAGAAAGTAATCAACTGGAGAGGAGGTAATTCTTCGTTATCTCACATAGACGTGGCACACAAGCATATAAATTTAGCCACCCTCTGAACAAAAATTGTCGACCTCGAGAAAGTCGTCGGTATTTTACCGTCGCACCGCACTGGTCTGCCAACATCATTGCTCGAACATAAGAAAATCGGCGTTCTTGCCAAATAAGGGATAGCAGGTGTCATAAAATATCTCACCTTCTCACCAGGCTGTCCAAGTATGTACTTCCTTTACGAAAACTGAAACTCGTAAAAATCCAGATTTTTTTTTCCAGTCGCGTGCGTCGGTGATTTCAACTTGAGAATTTAATTGAGCGGATATAATCATGATAAAAATCCATTTTTGTATATTGAATGACTAATAATTATTGCAATTTTTTCTCATCTTTCTTTTATTAAGAATAAAAAAAAAATTCTAAGGGTTGTATTTCGAATGCAAAACATTTTCTCCAATTATAGCCGATTTAACCGCAGTGTGAGTTCAGTTTGATACGCAATATCAAACACCATCATGAATGAATTAAACTGCTCCACAAGAGATAGGGATAATCGTTTCAACTAAAATAACTGACATTCTGAAACCTTTATTGTTTGCGCTGAAAACGTAATTTAATAAAGTTTAAGGTTCAAAACTATAAATGCAGGTAAGTTTTTTGGTTTGCAACATATACATGGTGATTAACATAATAGGGTCAAATTTAACGACTTTTATTTCCGGACATTTTATTGTTTTTTTGTCTTTTTATGCCTTCAATACAAGGTATGGCCACCACGGGCATCAATGACCGCCTGACATACTGCATACTGTCAACGAGGGTGTTGAGCATATCTTGAGGAATTTCTTTCCATAAACGAGGCAGTAGTGCTTTGAGGTCATTCAATGTTTCTGGTGGAGGTTGGTGATCATCTAGTCTTCTTTGTAGCATATCCCATGCATGTTCTATGCAGTTTAAGTCTGGCGAATGCGGAGGTATTGGTCAATGTGGAATACCATGCTCGTCTCGCGCATTTTCTACTATTGCTGCACGATGTGGTCTTGCGTTATCGTCAAGAAATTGGAAAGCTTCACCAATGGCAGCATGAAAAATTGGCACTACGTTGCCAATGTCATGTTCCCTATAATGTAAAGCAGTCATATTGCCAGGACAAATGTGAAGGTCTGTGCGCCTGTTGTAACATATCCCAGCCCATACCATAACAGAGCCTCCTCGAAATGGATAAACCTCTTGCACATGACGGCGATTTCGGGGTATACGCGGCATAGTCCATACCCTTATTCTTCGAGAATCTGAAAATCGACCGTATCTGGATTCATCTGTGAAAAGTACACTACGCCATTGGACGTTCAGATTAACATGCTGCCTGGCCCATTCTAATCTTTGTCGTTTATGCTAAAGTGTTAACGGAACACCCCTCAATGGACGTCTAGAAGCCAGGTTAATCTCCCCCAAACGAAGTCGGATGGTTTCAATGGAAATTTCAGGACCATTGGCATTTAAAAGTCGATTTCCCAGCATCCTACATGAAGAAGTAGGATATCTCCTCGCCGAAATGGTGACAAAACGGTCTTGTGCGGTGTTGTTTTTCTTGGTCCACCAACCCTATGTCTTTCCTGCACCGAACCTGTCTCATTGAACCTATTCCAGAGTCGCGATATTTCACTTTGCGATACTTGAAATGTTTCTGCCACAGCGACTTGAGTGAGGCCAGCCTGTAGCATACCGATAGCCCTATTAGCCTCGGCGTTCGTTAATTTAGGTCTTGGCATCTTAAGAAGCTCGTAAAATTTACTAAGTTCGATATCGCTAAGAGACTGACAATAAATTAACTGCATATTGAAATGCTAATTCATACGAATAATGTGCCAAACTCAAGAAAAGAGACGACCAGATGGTGAAAATATGCATTCAAATCGAATTAATTTTTTTTTTATTGGCAGTTGATCATGTTTTTGCGCGTATGTTCTGGGGAACATCGCGTTATAGTTTTGCCCAAATGTGAAATTTAATTCTGTGGTGCCGTCCGTTGCCACGATAACTTTGAGAACGGAAAGAGCTGGCGACTTGAAATTTTCAGGGTAGGTGGCGCATCCCAACACGACGGACAAGTTCGTTAATGGGTATAATCGGCCCAATGGTTTCCGAGTAATAATTTTGTTTTCGACCAAAATAAATCAGATCGAATTTAAACTTGGTGAATAGTTGTAGAATATAGACCTGAGCACGTTTGTGAAATTTTGTGAGAATCGTATCGCTAGAAATTTATTAAAAAATTATTAAAAAATACTTTTGTTGTCACGATAACCTGAGAATGGAAAGAGTTAGCGGCTTGAAAATTTTAGGTTAGGTTGTGCACCTGAATGCGACATTTGAGTTTGTTTATGAGCATAATCGTCCAAACGGTTTTAGAGTTATAGCCATCTGAAATTTTCTGAAATTTGGTTGTTTTTTGTTCCTCATTAACTCGAAGAATACAAAACCGATTGAATTCAAACATGGTTATTAGTTGTAGAATGCCAACGCGAAAATTCTTGCAGAATTTCGTGAGGATGGTATAACTAGAAAATTAAAAAAAAAATAATTAAAAATCATTGAAAAAAAATCCATATATCATAAACTATTCGTCCGGCATGGCTGAAATTTTGGAAGAGCCTTCAGAACCTAACTCTACTGCAGAATTCCAAGTTTAAACACGATCGGATCTATATTGTTGGAGAACCGCGCAGCCTTTTGTGAGTTCGGTAGCGAAGCGGTAGCGCCGGTAGCGGATGCGAATCGTCGTATGATATGTTGTCTATGGTCGTATTTTTGCGAGAACCTTCAAAAATAAAAATATGAATGTCATCAGACATATCTTTTACGCGTATGTTATGGGAAAATCGTGTTATTTCATCACAAATCTATGGGAGATGATAGCCCTACATTAGTGGTCAGACCTGGTTTTGAAAGAGATCCTCCTTAGGAGGAGGCAATTAAATATTGAAGGGATTTCTATGAACAAGACTGAATATCTTTGAGAAATAGAGAAGACGATTCTTCTTAAAGAGATCCATGTGCCTTCAGAGGAGTATATTTGTGAGAGGGGACTTTTGAAAGGTTATGTATTATTTTTAATATGATATCGCTGAAATTTTGTTGAAGGCTTCTGATCATGTAAGGTCAGAGGCTCATTTGTGGATATTAAATCTCGTGATGGGTAGAGAGGAATTTTAGGCCAGTTTTTCTATCACTAATGAGAATATATCTTTATGTTTCACCTCATCACCTTTAGATCTATCAATGGACATTTATTGGTTAAGAATAAGTAATTGAATATTACTTTGAATTGAATTTCATTCAATATGTTAGTAACTAAACTTATAATTTTCTTTACTTTGATTATTTAAATATGACATTAATTCCAGTAATATTTTTCAAGAATAATTATGTATTCTTCTCCTGAAGAAGAATCGAAGGTAGACAATAATGTGTTAATTTTTTCATCATTGCTTTCTATCCTGACTTCACGAAAAAAAAATTGGTTCAAGCACTGACGTGAAGTCAGGAGCTTTTGCGCGTATGTTCTATTGTCCATTCTCCTATATTGGACACTCTTAATCGAATTCACCATGGTAAATTCGATTAAGAGTGTTCAATACAGGAGAATGGACAATTGAACATACGCGCAAAAGCTCCTGAATTCACCTAAAAAAATTGGTTCAAGCACTGCGTGAAGTCAGGAGCTTTTGCGCGTATGTTCAATTGTCCATTCTCCTGTATTGAACACTCTTAATCGAATTTACCATGGTGAATTCGATTAAGAGTGTCCAATACAGGAGAATGGACAATAGAACATACGCGCAAAAGCTCCTGACTTCACGTCAGTGCTTGAACCAATTTTTGATATTGTCTTTAAAATTTTACGCCCCTCAGAACAACTTAATATGATATCCCTTACTCTTGTGGAGCAGTTTATTTGAATATTCAAATATATTGGGTTCGCATTACTCACGTATTCATGAATATTCATTATTATTTTTGGCGCTCTTGTTCCTCGGAACAGAATGCTTATCAATTTGCCCAAATGTCTGTAATTTTCGGATTTTTGGATGAAAATGGTCTCAAACGTTTTGGTTCGACATACTGATCAATAACCTTTGGTCTAAATCGATTCTGTCCGTCCGTTAACACGATAACTCTCGAACGGAATGAGTTAGACAGTAAACATTTTCAGGGTAGGCTTGGCAGATACATATCTCGGTTACGTTCGTTACTGGACAATATCGACCTGTTGGTTTCGGAGTAACGAAAAAACAATTTTTTTTTAATTTCAAATTCAATTTTCTGTAAGATGCTGTTTCATCTTAAGAATCCATATAATTTTCACCTCTAACAAGCTAATGAAATGATTTTTAAAATTTCAATAATACATCGTATTCTATGTTTTCACAGAATGCGAATTCTATTCTGTGTTCATCTTATTTACCTATAACTGACATGTCAAATTTATTTCTGGTTCGTAGCTCATAAGCCTTACTTTCGTTCAACTAACTTGTTATTGTTTGCGGTAGCTGTGGTTTGGTCCAGTTTGAAAGATAAACGTAACGTTAAACTAAATTGAAATTGTATTTCTGAACAGTTTGGTTGATGTACGCATGTAAACAATTTGAAATTTAGATTCACTAAGTTCATAACCAGAGTTTTTTGGTTAGTGAGTCGAAAATGAATGAATGAAATTGAGCAAGATTTCCTACATTCTGGTTTGAGTTCTCTCTGGACTGATTACATTAGATTTGTTCCATAAATAAAACTGGCTATTTCATTTACTCAATTTTTCGGAATGACTCCTAATAGGTTTGAAACACTTGTAGCCAAAATTGGACCATCATATAAAGATAAGATGCAAAGGGAATTCAATTTCTTTAATGATGCAGTTCTATCATAATAATCCATTGATATCATTCCCAACTCTGAGAAACCTATACTATCGGAGATATGATTTTTTAAAGTTTGAACAAGAGCGCCAAAGCTCCTGTCCACAGGGCTTTCCCATTTTTTCCCTATTCAATTAATTGGGAGTTGAAGTGTTTCCTCGAAGTTATTTTGTTTTTTTGTACTTTTTTCCTTGTCCCGACTGTTAGCAAGTTGATGTATACATCGGTCGCTGTTTCTTTACACAAAAGTATATATATTTATTAATTTGTAAATTTCCACACCTTGAAATAACTCAATAGTACCTTACAGTTGGTGGGACCAACGGAGAATGACACACAATTTTTCTGATGAGTTTCTAGAATTTCACTTCAATTTTCATCATTTTCTTCGCCCCTCATGATCTACTGATAGTAGATAATTGAGGTTAAAATAAATTTCTGCTTGAACATGATGACATAAGTACACATTCAGAATTAGATATAAGGCCGTTGACAAGTCTCCGATTGTATTTTCAATTCAACCCCAAATTTTCATCCCTTATTGTTATTATTTCCGGATGGGAATCAAGACTTCCGGGTGGGTTTTACCAGTGCATAATTCCAGATTCAGATAATTTTCCACAAACACATCTAAAGTTTGGTTAAATTGAAGGTTTGCCAGACTTTACGAATTAATGTCAAGAGGTTCATCAGAAGAAATAATTTTTTCTAAATTATCCTCCCTTGGAGTGAACGGAAATTAATGAAAAACTTGAATGATCTTTATTTAGCATACCTATCTTGATTCATGTACCAATTTCTAAAATTTATCAACACTTGAGGAGAAATGCACCGAACTTAATGAAACCTGAAAACTAATCATTTATGAGAATTGGTGGCCGAGGGTGATCCTGGCCATTTCAGCCAGATTTGCTAAGCCTACCGTTCAAAACAATCAACGAATTCTTATAAAAGCCGAAACGTGTAGTGTTGAAATGCATAATTCAAAAACGTTTACAGTAATGTTATAAGGTAATTAGTTCATGAGTTATAGAGAAGAAGATATTGACATGGAAACATCGTAGTTTTCCCACAGCCTGAGTTCGAGAGGCTTATACAGATATTCATGGGCCACTTACAAGTTAATTGAATTATAAATAGCTCATTTGCATATTGAGCAACTCTTAATGATTATCATATTTCACATAATGGACTCTCACTTCATTTACACTTACCGGGAGGGCGATCACCTATGTCTTCCCAAGTTTTTCATCAAACTAATAGCCCCTTTCAGTTAACACACTCAATCCAACGAGGATTGAATGAAAGTGACGAAATAAATAAATGAACCAAGTTTCCAAATTAAAACGTTTCTTCAAAACCAGCATGTAAATATAACATTCCGGACAAACAATACCCTGACAAACTCATCAAGAATGAGTCATCAAGTTCTGTGCGTTCTGCCAATATTTGTTTCAATATCATTAAGAATTATAAATCAAAAAGCAATAAAGAAGATATATCCCGTGTTTATCAATTACATTGCAAGTAGTTGATAAATTATATATAGGAAAAAGTGGAAAAGCCCTGTGGACAGGACCTTTGGCGCTCTTGTTCAAACTTTGATAAATCTTCGAAACAATTAGTTTCTCAGAGTTGGGAATGATATCAATGGATTCTTATGATAGAACTTCATCTTAAAAGAAATTGAATTCAAACATAATTAAAGAATTTAAATTCAAAAAGAGTGCCAAAAATTATTAATCCAAAACCAACCGACCAATTCTACCTAATAACGATTAACTTATCCGAGATATTCATTTCTCAAATTTACTATCAAAATTATATTATATCAATTGAAACTTAGCCAATATTCCAGTTTTGTTTTCACTGGAGATATTCTGAACCCAATTGGATTAACTTGCCAAAGTATATAGGTATTTCCATCATCATCATCATTATATGGATTATCCATCAAGAGTTTCAATCATACTTTGTTTGACATGTATCTTATCTGTAGATGAGATGACAATGATGAAATGTATGAACACAGAGGAAATTCATAGACACGGACTTCAATTTTCGATACAGCATCCTGTGAAATCATACAGTTACGATTTAATATTGGAATTTTGAAAAATCATATCTCCAAAAGTATTAATTCTCTGTGCTCCTCACTTGCTCCATTCTGTTTTGCATCCTTTATTATGATATAGGGTTCACGACACAGACATGGATTCGTTCATTTCTAGTGCGAATCCAGTTGCCAATGGTACACTCATTAAGTTGGTTGATTCTATTTTTATTTTAAGTGGATGTTAGTAAAGATACCTCATGTATCAGTGTATGTACTATTCTTGTTTATAACTTTTCATAATGAATAAATATGATCTGATTTGATTAAATTGTTAGAGTCGAGAATTATATCAATGGATTCTTATGATGTAACTGCATTTTAGGAAAAATTGAATTAAAAATTTGTAATGTAAAAAAAAATTGTTACTCTGAAACCATCCGGTCGATTTAGCCCAATAACGTAGTTAACCGATATATTTATCTCACAAACCTACTCTGACAATTTCAACTGTCTAGCTCATTCCGTTCGAGCGTCATCGTGTCTACGGCCGGCCGGATCGGCCGGACAGAATCGATTTTGACCACGGATTCTTGACCAGTGAGTCGAACCAAATCAACCAAGACCATTTTCATCCAAAAAATCGAAAATTACAGACATTTGGGCAAATTGATAAGCACTCTGTTCAGAGGATCACGAGCGCCAAAAACAGGTAGACATTTTGGAAGAAGAATTAAGGAACACCAACACAGCAAAATTAATTCGATTTATTCCATCCATTTCTTATCAGAAGGACATAAGTTTAACCTGGATTTCAAAATTCTACAAAATTTCAATAAGGGTGCGTAACTAAATTGGATTGAATTAATTTAATTGATTGCATTGAATTAAGAAATTAAACAATTAGATCTCAATTTTTCTGCGTTATTACTTAATTGTTTTAAATAGAAAATAAATTTATACCTACAAGCAGCAAGAATGAATGGAACTGGCTTCCGATAGGTCGAAATAATAAGAAGAACTGTATGTCCAGGACATACAAGGTGAAATATCAATCTAGCTGGTTGAAAAAATACAGTCAAGAAGTTTTTATTCCACAATAAATTTTTTACTCAACCTGTTTGGGCCTAGCAATAGTTTTGGATTTTTTGTGACAAGAGTGTAGTTACTAGTATAGTGTTCAAAATCAGTCCTCAGTGAACTGAAACTGGAATATTATTTTGATAGAGTCACAAAGTGACAGAGTGACAAAGAATATCGTTTTCTGAAAAGATAAGAATTAAAAACATTTTACAGGTGTTGTTTATGTCCAAAATCGGCAAGCATCCGCTGATTAACTTTTATTAATTTACATATAAAAATTCAATCAAAAGTGTTCACAAAATTGTAAAAAAAAATTATTATAGATATTTTTCAGAAAAAACGATTGACATATTTATTGTATTTACTTTCTTCCTAAGCGTTACCGATTCTTTTGAACAGTTACTGAATGAATACATTATGAGAGTACTGATGCAGTATCGAAAACATTCTTCAATGCTAGACAAATTCATTCATAACGAACAGGTCATGTAACCTCCAAACCGGTCCAGGTAGCAGTCGTAACCCGACTTATCTTCTATCAATATCTCGGCTTTAACCCACACCTTGCAGTAATTTCATATGAATATATTGTACTTCCATATTCGATCGACATTTTTTTTTTGCCTTTTTGATATTCTTCATTCTCAGGAGACCTGAATGAAAGACAATCTGCTCGGAAATTGAACATATCCAAGAGACAACAATACAAATTTTCAATTTAATTATTTGCCATAGATTACTGACACTTCTAAGCGAGCTATCATTTGGTTCAAATATCTGTATTTCACCAAAAATATGTAATAATGTTCTAAATTCCTCACGAAGATAAAATAAAAAATAATCCCGTTTAACTTTAAAATCAAGGCTCTAAGATATTTATGTCGAGAGAGATTGGTGGGTGGGCGAACATAAATTAATGGGAATGTGAAATTTCCATGGAAATTAATGGGAAATTAATGGGAATGTGAAATTTCCATGGAAATTTACATTCCCATTAATTTATGTTCGCCCATCCACCAGCACAATCTCTCTCGACATAAATATCTTAGAGCCTTGATTTTAAAGCTCAAACGGGAAAATTTTTTATTTTATCTTCGTGAGGAATTTAGAACATTATTACATATTATTTTAACATTTCCTGTATCACTTGATTCATAAGTTACGAACGAAAAATCATTAGATTGAGCATGATATTCCGTTCAGTAGAATGATTCGTCCCTGAAAAGTATGTGTTATTACTTTCCAGCCCGTGGGTTCACCTCTCAGAATGAATCCATAGTGGGATCAATGACATATGATACTTGATTTATCTACTCAAGGTTCTTCAAATGTCATCTATGCAGATTCCAGGCATGCATTAAATTTTGTCGACGCCTAATGTTCATTAGGTAAACACATAGTAAACCAAAAATCTGGTATCAATAGATTTATACCATCCATAAAAGGTCTAATTTACCTTTGCAACTCGTACAATTTTTGATTAGGGAAGAGTTTAAACGTACAATAGTAAGAGTTGCATTTTGGCGAATGCGCCGGTCTTGTCCAATACTTAAGAACCAGTTTAAGAATATGCCATACTGAGATAAATGTTATGTTTAATAATTAATGAAGAGTTTTATTCGTCATAAATACATTTTATTTATTATTTAAAAATATTATTAATAATTAGAACAATTAGATTTTAATCTTATTTCTCAGAAATATTTCATTTATTTAGGCTTTATTATTACTCAAAAAGGTTTATAACCAGGAAATTATAATAAAACAGAAAAGTCCATGTTCAAAAATATTTTTAACTATAAAAAAATTACTCATTCCTAGCAAACTCATCCTATTTGAAGTGACAACTTCCCTTATTTCCGACCAACAAATTTTCTTATTTAATTGTGAATGTAGCAAAATTTATTCATCGATAATAAATCATGATTTGACTTGAATAAGTGTTTCTTTAAGATCGAATCCTTGTTTTGAAGCGATACCAACAATGCTTTGGTTTCGATTGAAACCGTTGGTCGAAGGATTTGAACTACATTCTCGACGACTTTTGAGAAGGATTCCACTAGCTCAAAATCATATGGAATGGGCTGATGAACTATCAATCCATCAAGTACAACAGAATAATCAACAAGAAGAACAACACAATCTGTTGAATATACTCCCTTATGTTCGTGGCCTTTCTGAAAAAATCAGAAGAATCGGTTCTAAGTTCAATATGAGAATCGTTTTCAAGACACAAAATGATCTTAGTTCTTTATTAACAAAGACAAAGCACATTAATGAAAAACAAAGATAAAAATATTGGTTCAAGCCCTGTGGAGCTCTCTGGCGTTCTAGTTCAAACAGACAAATTATATCTCCGAAAGTATTGGTTTCTCAGAGTTGGGAATCATATCAATGTATTCATATGATAGAACTGCATCATAAAGGGAATTCAATTCAAATAATAGTTTATTTCTCAAGATTAAATGAGCAATCATGAGAATGAGAACTGCACCGTGGAAGAAATCAAATTAAATCTGGCCAATTTTGTCCAATAACGAACTTAACCGAGATATTAATCTCCCTAATAAACTCTGAAAATTCCAACTACCTACCTCATTCCGTTCGAGAGGTATATCTATGTCTATGGATGAAAAGCAGTCTCACTACTCTCAGATCTCTTACTTCATGTTCCGTTCCGAAATGTAAGACTTTTCTGAGAAAAACTAATTTCGGAGCAAACAACTGAGATTTTTCTCACTTCGCTCACAATTCTTCGATTTATTAGATAATGTCATGTCTCAGGAAAATAAGTTGACATTATGACAATTCATACATAGAATATCATTCTGTGACAACGACGAAATACGATTTATTATTGAAATTTTGAATAATCATATATCCGAAAGTATTAGCTTTTTAGAGTTAAAAATGATATCATTGGATTCTTATGGTAAAACTGCTTTTAAAAAAAAAAATTAATTTGGAATTTGCTTCGTAAAAAAAAATTTTTGTTTTTGTTACTCCGAAATCATCTGTCCGGTTTTGCCCAATAACGAACTTAGCCGTGATATTTATCTCCCAAACCTACTCTGAAAATTTCAACTGTCTAGCTCATTCCGTTCGAGAGTTATCGTGCCTACGGCCGGCCGGCCGGACAGAATGAATTTCGACCACGGATTATTGATCAGTGAGTCGAACAAAATCATTTAAGACCATTTTCATCGAAAAATTCGAAAATTACAGACATTTGGGCAAATTGATAAGCACTCAGTTCCGAGGAACTAGAGCGCCTAAAACTGTGTATATAATATTCCTTGTATTTGTGGTAAATCGTATACAGGAGAAACATCGAGACCACTAGAAGTAGGAAAGTCGGAACATGAGAATAACTTGAGAAAAAGAGACATACATAAACCAAAAATAGCAGAACATGTATGTACAATCCAAGAAGATCACATGATGGATTGGAGTAAAACAAAGATTCCGATGACAGAAACTGATTAAGTTAAAAGGAAACTTAAGGAGTCAACTTGTATTTTGTTGACCAGAGAATGCTGTTTTGCATACTGCTCAATTGGAATTGACCATATTTGGCTGAATTTATTAAAAAAGGCGTTGGAACTTGGAAATTTCTATACTAAGTAAAACTATGTTACTATGATTTTCAAATACTGTCAAAGTGAAAATTCTCGAATTTCAGAATAGCTATATCAACAAAAAATAATTCAGAAGATTTTCGTTAAGTGTCTGACGAAGGAGTCTGATTTAGATTCCGAAACGTTACGAAATTTAGTTGTTTCATCGTTGATGTTGTGTAGTTATTGTTTGTTAGACAGCATTGTTCGATTGATTGCTTCTGACAAATATCTTGTGTTCCTAACGCAGAAGCAATTCACAAAATAATAAACTTTAATTTAACAAATATTTTTCAGAGTTCGGGAGAGAAAACCCAGAAAGAGACCATTAAATGATTAATGTACCTCCCACAGTATCCTTTAATGATTATTTTGATATCTGAACTTGGTTAACTTTTCTGGAACAGTATACTCGTATTTCCAAAACAGATCTGATCGAGCTGAAATTTGGTATGGAATATCGATTTTACAAATAATGCAAAATTTCGTGGCAATCGTATCAGTATAGAAGAATACAAAGCTTCCAATTTTTCCTATTTTTTGCGCGTATGTTCTGGGGAACATCGCGTTATCATTTTTCCAAATGTCTGTAACTTTAGAATTTTTTGACGAAAATGGTCTCAAACGATTTAGTTCGACACACCAATGAAGAATTCGAGGTCTAATTTGAGTCTGTCCGGCCGGCCGTCCGGCCGTTGCCACGATAACTTGAGAACGAAAAGAGCTAGCGACTTGAAATTTTCAGGGTAGGCGGCGCATCCCAATACGACGGACAAGTTCGTTAATGGGCATAATCGGCCTAATGGTTTCCGAGTAATGTTTTTGTTTTCAACCAATATAGGTAAATCCGATCGAATTGAAACTTGGTGAGTAGTTGTAGAATATGAACCTAAGCACGTTTATGAAATTTTGTGCCAATCGTATGGCTAGAAAATTATTTAAAAATTATTAAAAAATATTTTTGTTGTCACGATAACTTGAGAACGGAAAGAGATAGCGGCTTGAAGTTTTCAGGTCAGGATGTGCATCAGATCGCGAAATTTCAGTTTGTTTATGAGCATAATCGGCCAAACGGTTTTAGAGTTATAGCCATCTGAAATAGGGTTGTTTTTTGTTCCTCATTAACTCGAAAACTACTAAACCGATTGAATTCAAACATGGTTATTAGTTGTAGAATGCCAACGCGAAAACTCTTGCAAAATTTGGCGAGGATAGTATTTGTAGAAAATTTTTAAAAAATCATTGAAAATTAAAAAAAAAAAATTCTATATATCAGTAACTATTCGTTTGAAATTGCTGAAATTTTGCAAGAGCCTTTAGAACCTAACTCTACAGACAAGTTTCAAGTTTTAACACGTTCGGTTAAATATTGTTGGAGATTCGAGCAGCCTTGTGTGAGTTCAGTAGATGGGTGACCGTTGCCTCGATAACTTTCGAACGAACGGAGATAGGGACTTGCAATTTTCAGGTTAGGTTGCGTATCCGAATGAGAGAGTTGAATTCGTTTTTGGTCATAATCGGTCTAGCGGTTTCTAGGTTATACCCACCTGGAATATTATTTCCTTAATAACTCTAAAAATAACTATTCGATCGAATTGAAGCTTGGTAACTAGTAGTAGAAAATCAACATAAAGACGTGTTTAAAATTTTGTAAGAACCGTACCCCTAGAAAATTTAAAAAAAATGCCGAAAAAAATTTTTTAAGAACTGTACCCCTAGAAAATTTCAAAAAAATCACGAAAAAAAATTGGTTCAAGCACTGACGTGAAGTCAGAAGCTTTTGCGCGTATGTTCTATTGTCCATTCTTCTGTATTGAACACCCTTAATCGAATTTACCATGGTGAATTATGTTGTCCATTCTCCAGTATTGGACACTCTTAATTCGAATTTACCATGGTAAATTCGAATTTACTTTGGTAAATTCGAATTAAATTATACCATGGTAAATTATGTTGTCCATTCTCTTGTATTGGAAGCTCTTAATTCGAATTTACCATAGTAAATTCGAATTTACCATGGTAAATTCGAATTAAGAGCGTCCAATACAGGAGAATGGACAACATAATTTACCATGGTAAATTCGATTAAGGGTCTCCAATACAGAAGAAAGGACAATAGAACATATGCGCAAAAGCTTCTGACTTCACGTCAGTGCTTGAACCAATTTTTTCAATTGAAATCATTTTTCACTGAAAGTTGTATGGCTAAAGGCTGGTTTATGCTGGCTGGTAACTTTAACTTAATCATATATGTATAATATATATATATATAGACATTTATTTTTGGTGTTATGGTTTATAATCAGACTAAATAATCCGTTAACATATTAATTATTATTATTAATAATAAGTAAACAGATTATTCAGTCTTAGTATCAAACAGAGCGTTAGAAATCTATGTTTCAATTTTTAGTTAGGGGATAAGTTAAAGTCAGCATAAACCAACCTTAACTCTAAAAGAATTGCATGAATTCCGGTGTTTTCGTTCACGACAAAAGCATATTCAGTATCAATTGTACGTTTGTTATGAATAATCCGATGACACATGACAATAAAAACGGTGAAGACTGAAATACTCATAAAACTTCAATGGAATCGTAATGAAGCCTCATAGTTTCACACAGATACAGACAGTATCGCGGTGACGGTTGAAAGATAGTGATTATGTGGGCTATAATTATACGGCACGATATAATAATGGATCTCAAACCAACATTATAATGATTCATATCAGCTGCTGGTGTACGCGTCAAAGAAGAGTATATCACCAAACTTACAACAATATGTTGAAACTGGTCGCATTTGGTAATATCTGACAAGTGGCGGTGTATTCAGATAGAGTATTTCCTGTTAGACACTAGATATATTTATTTAGACCGCCAACAATTGATCTTGAAGAAGAATTCGAGGACTTTCGTGTAATCACAATAATGTGATGTGAGTTAATATACCTATTGATTGTCATGGAAAAACTAAAACACAAGCCGGGTTGAAAGATTATAAAAGCAATGACGTGGCATCATGAGCTTCCGCGCATTCGTTCAATGAATGATCAATATATTTCATGAATTTTTAACACCGAACACTACTAAAATATATGGAAAGATCCATCATGTCAAAAATACCATATTTCAAATAAACATACTCATATAATTTTATATTATACAAACTGAGCCGAAATTAGGTGAATAGTATATTATTTTATAAGGAGAAGTGTTCCCGCAAATGCATAACTAATTATTAAAGGATACTTTGAGAGGGTTTTACTCCCAATCTCTGAAAAATATTTGTAAAATAAAAAAATTATTATTTTGAGAATTGCATCTGCATTAGGCTTGTTTCACATGCATTTGGTTCCGTTCGGTTCGGTTCGTTTTCGGTTACAGGACCATATCCTTTTAATGAAATTTTCCATAACCAAATCGCAAAGTGGCTGCTCTATGTCCTCGACAGCCTCACGATTTCCATCTTCGAGGTCTTGAATCGACGCTGGGCCATTGGCGTAGACCTTCTCTTTCACGTGGCCCCAAAGGAAGAAGTCGCAAGGTGTTAAATCACAAGTTCTCGGTGGCCAATTGTGATCACCTCTTCGAGAGATAACACGGTCCGCAAACTTTTTCCGCAAAAGATCAATGGTTTCGTTGCTTGTGAGGCACGTAGCGCCGTCTTGTTGAAAGTAAACGTGTTCCAGATCAATACCATCCAATTCCGGCCATAACAAATCATTAATCATCTCTCGATAGCGCAATCCATTCACCGTAATTGTTGCTCCAGCCTCATTTTCGACAAAGTAAGGTCCAATGACTCCGCCGGACCATAAACCGCGCCAAACAGTCACACGCTGAGGATAGAGAGGCTTTTCAAAAATTCTTGGGTTTCCCGAGCCCCAGATGCGACAATTTTGCTTGTTGACGAAGCCACCGAGGTGGAAATGGGCCTTATCACTCAAGATGATTTTTCGATGGAATTCCGGATCATTTTCATGCATTTCAACGACCCAATCAGCAAAGACACGACGTTGTTGATGATCGGCCGGCTTGAGTTCTTGTGTTAACTGAACTTCATAAGCCTTACCCCAAATCTTTATGCAAAATACGGTGTAATGACGTTTGTGGAATGCCTGATTCCAAAGAACGACGAGGAATGGACATTTCTGGGTTTTCTTCAACGCTTTCGGCTACAGCCGCAATATTTTCGGCTGTTCTTGAGCGACGTGCACGGGTTTTATTCTTCACATAACTAACTTGTCCCAACAGCTCGAATTTTTCCACCAAATTCTTTATTGCGGTCCGACAAGGTGCTTCACGACGACCATTCCAGCACTGAAAACAGTGCTGGAATGAACTCATTCCCGCATTGTTTCTAGTTATATTTTTCGCTTTGTGGTAGTCACACTGACATTCGATCCTATCAAATTTCAACACACGTCAATTGACAATACAATATAATCTGGATATAGGGAAATAATTGTTGAGGAAAAGCTTTATTTTCATTAAAAAATATGGTACTAGAGAATTCCTTCTTGTTAATTTTGAATCATTCATGCTATTAGGAAACTGTTTTAAATCTGATCTCCATGCCCAACGTACGTTTCAAATTCAAATTCCGTAATCTGTCAACTGTCGTAACAGTCACACCAACTACCAAGATACAATACAAAAGTCACTAGGATGTATAATCCGAATTTTTCATTAAATTTCAACAGTATTTTACAAAACTTGCCTGAAATAGAGAAAACATCGTCTAATACTCGTTGCAGAAGGCAATTCCAACACTCAAGCGTTCGAAAACTCGCTCCTCCGTCGCTCGTTTTCGAATTTCGCATTCTGCAACTTGATTTAGAATATACTATTCCTCAATAAGTCAAAAAGTACAGATTCGTTCGCATTGAAACATGGTAACTAGTTGTAGAATACCTACGCAAATACGTATGTGAAACTTCGTGAGGATCGTATCACTAAATAATTTTATATTATCATTTATCTCACGATAATTTGAGAACGGACACAGATAGCGACTGGCAATTTCCAGAGTAGGCCGCGCATCCGAATGCGACATTTAAGTTCGTTAATAGTCGTAATCGGCCAAACTGTTTAGGAGTTATGCACATCTGAAATTTTGTTGTTATTTTCTCCATAATTCAAAATAAACAAATCCGATCCAATAAAAACTCGATAATTATTTGTAGGATTTACGAAATTTCGTGAATATCGTATTACTAGAAAAAAATAGAACAAATTTTCTTGAAAAATTTTATATTTCAGAAACTATGCGTCAATATCCGCTGAAATTCCGTGCCACCATTTTACGATCGAGTACTGAATTTCATCCAGTAAGGCGTGTACAGACAATGCATGCGAGCTAAAGCTCCCGAATTCACGAAAGTGCTCTTCTCAAATTTATTAAAACATAACAGTAATAAGTTGGTCTTTCGAATAAAGTACAAACGGCTGTGTAGTAATATTCGTGATTTGTTTCACTTTAAGATTCTTAAGCACTACTAACAGGATCACCCTCTATAAACCACATTAGTTAGGTTAGGCGGGAAATTTGAATTACGATCCATCCGTGGATCCGAGCACTGAATTCCCCATGCATTTCTTATGGACCTAAAATTTACGCGAATTTCTCGCCTGTTTTTGGATACTTTGGCTAATTTCTTAAGGTTTATTTTGGTTGAAATAGATTCTGTGAACCTTTCTCAACCATCTAGAATCAAGTTTTCATAACAAAATTGTATATTTCCAAAATAATTAATAAATATAAAAGTGTTCACCAAATTCGATTGACGTATGTCTTAGCTCACTCGAAATCAATCAAAAATAATAACATAACCCTAAATCGGCCTTGTAATGACGGACAACAGAAGTCATCTACGACATACGGAAAGCTTTCGTTTCAATTTTGATTTAAGAATAAATAGAAGTAGATTTTAATGTGGAAATAACATGAAAACATGCACTAATGTTGAAGGTACCCAATACTTGTTGTCTCTGTACTAACATTCTCTTTTAAATAGGGTGGTTTCATCTCAAAGTTGAAATTCCTTGTTAAAAAATTTGAATATGGATCTCCCGCTAAGCGAATGATTCTAACCTAACTAATGTGGTCTATATCGGTTTGAGTATCGCTTATGAAAAATCCATTATAAAAGCAAATCACCGACAAACATGAATACCGTTTCATACGAAAATTTTCAATTTCATATTTTCATTCGGAAATCAGAATTTATAAATTCCGCCCTGTGTACCGCCTGCGGTAACGTTTTCCAACGAAAACAGAAACGAGCCCGAAAATTCAAATACATATTGGATTGACGAATCCAATTTTGGCCAATCAGATCAGATATGACCGAGGTGACGGCTATTCGTTTTCCCAATGGAATGCGGGATGTCGCCTGATCCCGAACCTACCCAACCATTATTGATTTTAACGAGGGTGTGGTACGGGGAAGGAGGGGGTCGGTATTTTTCCGAACGTTTTTCCCTGTTTCTCCATGTTTGGTGCGGAGTGGGGGACTCCTCGGAGATGAGCATTTCAGCAGCTCCCAATCATCTATGTTCAAATATTGAGTTCTCGGCGGAAATCTATTTGTGAGACATTTCGAAAAAATTATTAAATTGAAGAAAACGTCATCAAGGCGTTATAATTTAATAAAAAAATGGGTTCAAGCCCTGTGAACAGGAGCTTTCTGGCGCTCTAGTTCAAACAGACAAATTATATCTCCGAAAGTATTGGTTTCTCAAAGTTGAGAATTATATCAATGTATTCTTATAATAGAACTGCATCATAAAGGAAATTCAATTCAAATAATAGTTGATTTATCAAGATTAAATGAGCAATCTGAGAGTGAGAACTGCACCATGGAAGAAATCAAATTAAAATAGCTGAAATGGATTTGACTCTCTCTTATAGAACAGGATGACATGTACGAGTATGAACACAGATCATAAAATAAAGCATAGATAGTATAATTATAGCATTCTGTGAAAACATAGAAGTACGATTCATGATTGAATTTTCGAAAAATCATATCTCCGAAAATATTAGCTTGTTGGAGTTGTAAATGATATCAATGGATTTTTATGGTGAAACTGCATCTTGAATAAAAATTGAATTTGGAATTTGTTACGTAAAAAAAAATTTTTTTTCGTTACTCCGAAACCATCTGGCCTATTTTCCCCAATAACGAACTTAACCGAGATATTCATCTCCCTAACATACTCTGCTTAGCATATTCCGTCCGAGAGTTATTGTAGATTTTTTTTTTAATTTTCAATATTTTTTTTTAGGTTACTTGATCAATTCAAAACTTTACATATAAAGGTCATGATTCTACAATTTGATGCTAAATTTCAGATAGATCGAGTGATCGGTTTCGGAAATATTCATAAAAAATGTTTTTACTTAAAACTGCCATAACTCCGAAACCGCTTGATGGATTTCGCCCATTAAAGAACTCGTCCGAGATATTTACGCTTCGAACCCACCTTGCAAATTTCAATCCTCTAACTCCTTTCGTTCGGGAGTTATCGTGCCTACGGCCAGCCGGCTGGAGAGGCCGGACAGTATCGATTTCAACCTCGGATTCTTGATCAGTGAGTCGAACCAAATCGTTTGAGACCCTTTTCAGCCAAAAATTCGAAAATTACAGACATTTGGGCAAATTGATAACCACTCTCTTCCGAGGAACTAGAGCGCCAATTATCAAATTGAAGATAACGACATAAAGGCGTTATAATTAATTAAAAATTGGCCGAAGGACTAACGTGAACTCAGGAGCTTTTGCGCACACTATTGTCTATTCACCGTTTTCTCAGATTTTATACGATAGGAATACATTTGGTACCCTTTAAATGACAAATTTGAATAATGAAAGAATCATCTATGATCACAGAATTTTCCATTCTGACATATGTATTCTATAGGAATTGAAATTCCTCAAATATCTATTCATATGTACGAAAAATCTAACGCCTCCAGTAATACCAGCACAAGATATTCACGAAATTCCGCGAAAATTATCGCGTCGGCATTCTACAAGTAATAAAATTGGAAAAATTTGTATATTTGGAGTTTAGAGGAAATAACATCAACATTTCAGATGATTGTAACTTTGAAACCGTATGGTCGATTATGCCTACGAACTCAAATATCGCATTCGGATGCGCAACCTACCCTGAAAATTGCAAATCGCTATCTCTTTCCGTTCTCAAGTTATCGTGACAACGGTTACCCATTCAGCTACTGAACTCACCCAAGGCTGCTCGGATCTCCAACATTCGAGCTGATTCAACTGATTTTAGTTACATAAATTACTTCGTTCAGTACTGATTCAGCTGATTTTAGTTACCTAAATTACTTTGTTCAGTACGAAAGACCATGCATATAATATAGATCTGATAGTGTTCAAATTTGGAACTTGCCTGTAAAGTTAGGATTTGAAGGCTCTCGCAAATTTCAGTAATGTCGGAAGAATAGTTTTTGATATATAGAAATTTTTTCAATTATTTTTTTTTTAATTTCTAGTCATAGTCTAGTCATCCTCACCAAATTTTGCACCTCAGCTTTATGATATTTAATAATATTTTATGGTCCAGTATGGACCAATACAATCATAGTACTTTTCAAAATCAGAAATTTTTTTAAGCTGAATTCACTCAATCTGAAGCTTGCTAAAATCAGCGTGCAACTACTTCCGAAGTTATGTTTCACAAGACATTAAAAATTAAGAAAAAAAATGGGATAACCCTGTTGCAGGAGCCTTGGCGCTCTTGTTCAATCTTTGACCGATCATATCTCCGAAAGTATTGCTATCTCAGAGTTGGGAATGATATCAATGGATTATTATGATAGAACTGCATCATGAAAGAAATTAAATTCAAACAAGACCACCAAAAACCAACAACTTACCCGAGATATTAATTCCTCAAATCCTCTCTGAAAATTATATTATATCATTGACTTAGCCAATGTTTTAGTTTTGTTTTTACTGGAGCTATTCTGACCCCATTCTGATAAACGTACCAAAGTATATATTTCCATCATCATATGGATTATCCACGGGCATTAAAATATCACCAAAAAATATAATATCATTATAATCCTGATATTTCTACGATAGCTGAAATCAATTTGACTCTATTTTATAGGAAAACAAGATGACATGTACAAGTATGAACACAGATCAAATAATAATTCATAGATAGAATAATTTTGGCATTCTATGAAAACATAGAAGTAAGATTTATTATTGAAATTTTGAAAAATCATATCTCCGAATCTATAATCTTTTTAGAATTGAAAATGAGATCAATGGATTTTTATGGTGAAACTGCATCTTAAAAAAAATGAATTGAAATGAATTTGAAATTTGTAATGTAAAAAAAAAAAATTTTTTCGTTACTCCGAAACCATCAGGCCGATTTTGCCCAATAACGAACTTAACCGAGATATTTATCTCCCAAACCTACTCTTAAAATTTCAACTGCTTAACTCATTCTGTTGAAGAGTTATTGTAGAAACAAAATTGAAAACATTTTTTTCCACTTTACGGCAATCCGATCAATACAAAACTTCGCATGCATATAAAGGTCATGATTCTACAATTTGATGCTAAATTTCAGATAGATTAAGTGATCGGTTCCGGAATATTCATAAAAAATGTTTTTACTAAACACGACCATAACTCCGTAACAGCTTGGTGGATTTCGCCCGTTAACGAACTCTTTTGAGATATTTACGCCCCAAACCTACCCTGAAAATTTCAATCCTCTAACTCCTTTCGTTCGAGCCGGCCGGACAGAATTGATTTCGACCCACGGATTCTTGATCGGTGAGTCCAACCAAATCGTTTGAGACCATTTTCACAAAAATTCGAAAATTACAGACATTTGGGCAAATGGATGAGCACTCTGTTCCGAGGAACAAGAGCGCCAAAAATAATTATTCGTAATTAATTCAAATATACTGGACGATAATATATTATTTCATTCGAAGTAAATAGGTGAAAACAGCTTCCAGTTATGAGTTTGAATTCTCATAGAAAGTTCAAGCCTGTTCAGCTATACAGGGTGTCAATTTCAAAACTTACCATTCCAATTATGTCACGACAGCGATGTTTTGAGAGTAATTTATTCGGAAGGGGACATATTTTGAGGACAATCATAAGCCAAAATCTTCTCAAGCCTAGGTGTAAGGGTTACCGCCACTAAATTCTTAATAGGTAATAGAGGGTGAGCTATACATCAATTCAAAGACAACTTGTCCCTCTACCTACATGAATACTACAGTTTGCAAATTTTTATTGAGGCCTTGAAGTAGTTACAGGTTGTTCATACTTAGTGTGCTAATCAAATGAGATGCTAGAGATGATTTCCATTACTAGCCAAACAATAACATAGTATGTTCTCAAATGTTTGTATGTCCCCCTCCGAATAAAAGTTCACCTATTCCGGCATTTTCTCTCAAAACATCCCTGTTGTAGCATAATTGGCCTGGCAACTTTTCAAATTGACACCTGGTATAGCAAAAAAGAAGGGCCAAACCTGCTAATGACTGTTGAAAGAGAGAACCAGTAATTCAACTGAACAATGTAGGTAGTTATTCTTTCATGAAGAAATATTAACACCGAATCATCATAATTCATGAGTACAATCGCGCATGTGCATAGAAGAAGAACTATTTGTACCAATGTGCATATCAATGTGAGCCTACATCGGAACCCACGTGTAAGTGCATGAAGGAAGTGGTGATAGGGATCTTCAACGACAATGAATCAGTACAAAAACCGTTATCAGTTTTCGTTAGTTGTATTCAAAGTGACAGTGTTCTATCGAATCACTAAATAATCAATCGTTACTTTGCGGCTGCCCCAAATTGTCACGACATTGAGTTCTCAAACTGCAGAGACGGCTCGACTTGACATTGAATGATAGGCCAAAAGGTTAAAATAAACTTGAACTCAATATTCTCTTGAACTTCATCCTTTCAACATTGATAGATAGACCTGCTAATGTATTCAGGGTCGAAGGTGAAAGGCCGAAGGAAAATGGACCTCTCTTTGAATGAGCCTATTACAATGTGTTGTATTTATCTTCGCCAACAATTCTCTTGTTCTCAGTTTCGCCAAATTAGTCCTTTCTAACCTTGCGAATGAATAACTGTTACATATTAATTGTTAGCAACGATATAGAAAAGATAACGCCACTGGATTGCCTACTCGATTGATCGGTTGCCGGTCACAATCGTTTTCGCAGAAGAATGGGCTTTCTTACCCTATTTCATACCAAACAAACCTGCCAAAATATTCTAGGAAATCAAATCTATCAACTATATTCGGAATTCATTTTAGAACTTTACCTCTTAAGACTTCGTATTTTCTTCGCTACCATTTCTCACACACCCAGTATCAATTATATCTTTTCAACATTCAATATGTTTCAGAAACTTAGTTTCTATGAATTAGCATTTATTTCCCCCATATATTATAATAAGCAAAATAAAGTATTATGTTATAGACACTCGCACTTGATTTTTTTGGCGCTCTTGCTCCTCAGAACAGAGTGCTTATCAATTTACCCAAATGTCTGTAATCTTAGAATTTTAGGATGAAAATGGTCTTGAACGATTCGGTTCGACTCACTGGTCAAGAATACGTGATCAAAATCGATTCTGATGGGCCGTCCGGCCCGCCGTTAACACGACAACTTTCGAGCGGAATGAGCTAGACAGTTTTCATAGTAGGTTTGGGTGATAAATAACTCCGCTAAGTTCGTTATTGGGCTAAATCGCCCAGATGGTTTCGGAGCAACGAAAAAAAATTCAAATTCAACTTTTTTTAAGATGCAGTTTCATGATAAAAATCCATTGATATAATTTTCAACTTAAACAAGTTAATACTACTCGGAGATATGATTTTTCAAAATTTCAATAATAAATCGTGATTCTATGATTTCACTTTCACAGAATGCTGTAATCGAAAATTAACGTCCGTATTTGTGCCTATAGATTTCATGATCTGTGTTCATACATGTAATCTTATCTACCGATAAGAGACATGTCATATCTATTTCTGATTGTATTCATTATTCGTTCCTCATGATATAAGATACCTACCTCCTCTTCTAGTAAAAATATGAATTGAAAGTATGATTGAATGCAAAATAACCAATGAAATAACCTCACCTATCGGAGAATTATTAGGATTATAGGATATTATAATTTTTGGGTGATAATATAATGCACTTGGATAATCCATATGATGAAGGAAATATATACTTTGGCAAGTTAATCAAATTGGGTTTAGAATATCTTTAGTAAAAACAAAACTGGAATATTTGCTAAGTTTCAATTGATATAATTTAATATTCAGAGCAGATTTGAGGATATGATATAAGATATGATTTGTTTACTTCTTGAAACTTATAGGTAGCATTCAATTTACACCACAATCATTACCTCGTATACTTTCCTCACATAACACCGTATTCACAGAGCGTTGTGAAGTGATTAAACCTCCGTTAAGTCCTAACGTAGATTCTTCGTTAAGAAAAATTTTATATTGCAGCCTCTGTTAACGTATTTAACAGAGACGACGCTCACTGCGCTGTTTAACTATCTAAACTGCGGATTTGGTTATTCACAAACTGTATAATTAACCGTGCCACAGTGAATCCTCAGTTAGCTTACTGAGGTTTGAATTCGCCTTAACTGCGGTTTTTGAATTTCAATTTGTACATGTTAACGGAGACATATATCTTAATTTGCGACCCAAAATTTATCTGTAACATTTGATATTCTGCACCGTTTTAGATTTCGTGTTAAACCATCGCTTATTCTTGTGGTGTATCATTTTTGAGCTTGCTTCTTTATACAGTAGGTATGGAAAATTCAAATAGAATAGAATTCATTATCCCACACAGCACACAATATTCAGGAAATATTGCCACAATATTGCAATATTGCAATTGCAGTTGCAATATTCCAGAAATATTGCTGGAATATTGTGTTTCAATATTACAGTTGCAATATTGAGAAATATTGCTGGAATATTGTATTTCAATATTACAGTTGCAATATTCAGAAATATTACAGAAATGTTACAAACTATAACAGTTTTCTACAAAGTTAAAATTTATAGTTTTGCGTATATTCCTATGAATATAATATGCATAGACATATTTATTACAAATCGCGACAGAAATAATTCAACATTACATGCATTATGCATAAATAATTGTAAAATATGTTTGTGTGCTTTCTTTCTCTAGTTCGAGGCTTTACGCATCCTCTCTTTTCTTTTAGTCAGGCCGCCATTTTTCTGTTTACCAGTGTTGTTGTATCGTGTCGTGAAGCAGTCTGTTGTTAGTTGTGAGTTTAATGTTTATTAAAGACTAATTGGCTCTAAATAATATAAATGCAGTGATAAGCAGTCTGTTGTTAGTTGTGAGTTTAATGTTTATTAAAGACTAATTGGCTCTAAATAATATAAATGCAGTGATAAGCTGATTTTATTATCTAAGGTATAATAGCTAAAATTTTATAGATATCATTGATACAAAATTTTATATTTTTAGGTTATACCAACATCTTATCACAGCCCTATAAAGAGTAGGTTGTGATCTCATCCGTCTGATTATTGAGACGTTATATTGACGTGCTTTTTATATACGTACAAAGGTAGAGTTGAACAGATCTAATGATTTGATTATCTATGTTTGATTATTGAACCCATATCGAAATGGTTAGCTCAAGCCAAATTGCGAGCCTCCAGGGTAGTGGAAAAAGTAAAAAAAAAGAAATGTTGAATGTCCAGTAGAGAGCGAATAAAGATATTAATTGTGCCTACTATTGTTTTATGTGAGTTAAACCTATACCACATCATGAAATAACAGAAATATTTCTGCAAGAATCCTGAAATATTGCATATATATTTTGCAATATAACAAAAATATTCCATAAATATTACAAAATAATTCTACAATATTGCAGGAATATTTCAAAAAATAAGTCTGCAATATTGTGACGTTATAGGATACAGAGCATATATTTGAATATTTCTGCAACAATCCTGAAATATTTCATATATATTTTCCAATATAATAAAAAATTGCATAAACATTACAGAATAATTCTACAATATTGCAGAAATATATCGAAAAATATTTCTGCAATATTGCTATGTTAGGTTATGGGGCGGACATTCGAATGTTTCTGCAATATTCCTGAAATATTTCATATATCTTTCGCAATATAACCGAATTATCTCAAATATTTCCGAAACATATTCCTGCAATATTTCAGAAATGAGTCTGTGCTGTGTGGGATCTTGGTTACTGTACATTTTTATGGAAAATCCCGAAACACGTCAAATTTTACTTTTAAATTGTCATTCTTCTTCGTAAAAATGCGAACCCTATCTTCAACCACTTTCGAAAGACATGCACAACCCCTAATTCTTGAAATAGGAAGTATGGGCTTGTGATACGTCGTTTGAAAGTCCTCGTCACTCTCTAACCAGAAATTTTATCACTTTCATGTTTCTTGCAAAAATCGAATTAGAAAAACATAAATTCATGTGATAAAATAATAATAATAATAAATTCATTACAATATTCACTGGAATGTCCCCAAATCTTATTAAAAAAATACTAAACTTATTTGCCTTCAAAATCTGCTAGAAAGAAAATTATCACCCCTGAGATGTTGAATAATGTAGGAAGAAATTTTCATTTGAAGTTAGGATATTGCCAAGGCGTTCGCGGTTAACATCTACTTCATTAACATCCATAATTTTTTGGCTCCTTTCTGATATTGTACCAAATTTCACTTGATTTAATTTTTTTCTAATTTGATTCTTGCAATAAACATAAAAGTGATAACATTTCTGAATAGAGGATGACGAGGCCTTCCAAACGATGTATTACAAGCCCCATACTTCCTAAAGGGTCCGCCATCCACCCTTTTTTTTTCAACTAGTGCTTATTTCGTGAATGGTAACACTTAGCTCATGTCTGATTTGACAGATAGTTAGTTTTATCCTTCCGCTGAACGAATATGGTTGTGTATACGCTTGAACAACGCAGGGAAATATTGCGACATTACTTTGAAAATCATGGTAATGTTGCAGAATGTGTGCGGAAATTGCGTACGGATTTTGGAAGAAGAGAAGCACCGTCAGCTCCGTATGTTCGTTATCTTGTGAAAAAAGTGAAAGAAACTGGCATCCTCATCGATAAACCAAAGCGTGAAAAGCCAAAAACAGTGCGTACACCCGAGAATATTGCTGCTGTGGCAGAAAGTGTGCGTGAAGCGCCATCAACATCAACGAATTTTGCATAAAGACCTTGGTATGACGCCATACAAAGTCCAATTGGTTCAGGAGTTGCCCTGTTTTTGAAGATCGCATTATCAGCCGCAGAGCTGATGTCGTTTGGCCACCCCGGAGCTGCGATTTGACACCATTGGACTATTATTTGTGGGATGCCGTCAAAGATAAGTGTTACGCCAACAAGCCAGAGACAATTGACGCTTTAAAGGACAATATTCGTGAAGCCATTGGTGAAATACAGCTGCACACAATCGATAATGTGCTTAAAAATTGAACCGATAGTGTAGGCTACTGCATGGCCAGCCGAGGCAGCCATTCGAATGAAATTATTTTCCATTATTAACCGGAAGGATTCTACTTTCAAATAAAAAAAGAAATTTGATAAAATATTCAGTAGCTTTTTTGTTATTGCATTTTAAAAAAAAAAAAGTTATTTGGCGGGCCCGTTATTTGAATAATTGGGGGTTGTACCTGTCTTTCGAAAGGGGTTGAAGGTAAGGTTAGCATTTTACGAAAAAGAATGACAATGTAACATTTAAATTTGACGTGTTTCGGAATTTTCCATGAATATGTACAGTAACCAAGATAATGAATTTATTTCATTTCGCTTTTCCACGCTGTAGGTATAAAGTGGGGAAACGGGTTAAGCTATCAAAATCACATTTACGGAAAAATTTATAGGCAAAATAATCGAATGAAATCTTAAAAGTACAGAATGTGTGGATAAAGTAAGGAACAAAATTCATTACTCCGTTATTGAATGTTTACAAGCAATACGCTCGGACAGGTCAATTTTAGTTGGGCATAAAAAATTTACTTATGTATATATATTATTCATTTTTATAAGAGTGACGTCATTTTTTTATGACCACCCAAATTTTTTTTGCTGCTTTATTGAACTTATCTATATGATGGTGTAAAAGATTGGTACCGTACAACCATAAAGAAAATAGGATAACGCGGATAAGTATATTCAAACACGTGTCGGCAGGTATAACAGCAGAATGATTTTCTCTGCTCCTTTTGCGGAATTACCCGTTATACATTTCCGTGTAGATATCAATTATTTTCGAAAAATAACACATTTACTAATAATAATTAATAAATAATAAAAATTAAACTTTCATGGAAGAAAATCTTTATTCAGTCCAAAAAACAAACGAAATTTAGCGCAATAGGCATAATCGGTCAATCGGCTAATTTTCGCGAAATTTTAACTTTTTTTTAAATTCACGTCAGTGCTTTTCTCAAATTTTTGCGCGTATGTTCTGGGGAACATCGCGTTATAGTTTTGCCCAAATGTCTGTAACTTTCGAATTTTTTGACGAAAATGGTCTCAAACGATTAAGTTCGACTCCCCAATGAAGAATTCGAGGTCAAATTTGATTCTGTCCGTCCGGCCGTTGCCACGATAACTTGAGAACGAGAAGAGCTAGCAACTTGAAATTTTCAGGGTAGGTGGCGCATCTTAATACGACGGACAAGTTCGTTAATGGGCATAATCGGCCCAGTGGTTTCCGAGTAATAATTTTGTTTTCAACCAATATAAATCCGATCAAATTGAAACTTGGTGGGTAGTTGTAGAATATGATCTTAAGCACGCTTGTGGAATTTTGTGCGAATCGTATGGCTAGAAAATTTTTAAAAACTTATTAAAAAATATTTTTGTTGTCACGATAACTTGAGAACGGAATGAGATAGCGGCTTGAAATTTTAAGGTTAGGATGAACACCAGAACGCGACATTTCAGTTTGTTTATGAGCATAATCGGCCAAACGGTTTCAGAGTTATAGCCATCTGAAATTTTCTGAAATTTCGTGGTTTCTGTTCCTCATTAACTCAAAAAGTACTGAACCGATTGAATTCAAACATGGTTATTAGTTGTAGAATGCCAACGCGGAAATGTTTGCAAAATTTGGTGAGGATAGCATTTGTAGAAAATTTTTAATAAATCATTGAAAATAAAAAAAAAAAATTCTATATATCAGTAACTATTCGTTTGAAATTGCTGAAATTTTGCAAGAGCCTTCATAACCTAACTCTACTGCCAAGTTTCAAGTTTTAATACGATCGGTTAAATATTGTTGGAGATTCGAGCATTCTTGTGCGAGTTCAGTAGATGGGTGACCGTTGCCTCGATAACTTTCGAACGAAAGGAGATAGGGACTTGCAATTTTCAGGGTAGGTTGCGTATCCGAAAGAGAGTGTTGAGTTCGTTTTTGGGCATAATCGGTCTAACGGTTTCCGAGTTATACCCACCTGGAATATTATTTCCTTGATAACTCAAAAAATAAATATTCGATCGAATTGGTGCTTGGTAACTAGTAGTAGAAAATCAACATAAAGACGTGTTTAAAATTTTGTAAGAATCGTATCCCTAGAAAATTTGAAAAAAATGACGAAAAAAAAAATTTCAAGAACCGTACCCCTAGAAAATTTTTAAAAAGTCACGAAAAAAAAATTGGTTCAAGCACTGACGTGAAGTCAGAAGCTTTTGCGCGTATGTTCTATTGTCCATACTTCTGTATTGGACACCCTTAATCGAATTTACCATGGTAAATTATGTTGTCCATTCTCCTGTATTGGACACTTAATTCGAATTTACCATGGTAAATTCGAATTGAGAGTGTCCAATACAGGAGAATGGACAACATAATTTACCATGGTAAATTCGATTAAGGGTGTCCAATACAGAAGTATGGACAATAGAACATACGCGCAAAAGCTTCTGACTGCACGTCAGTGCTTGAACCAATTTTTTAAAACAGAATAAGCTCCACCTCTAAGGGGTGAAGTTGAATTTCATACTGAACGTTGCGCAAATAACATTATATATAAGTCGAGGATGTATGTCACAAAATAATACTCAATTTTTTGCGGAATTTATTAGGTGCAGACTTTTAGGGAGCTGATAATAATTGAATGTTTCAGGGAGTTCTATAAATGTCAGAGCCGGTTCTGGCAGTCTGTTCGCCTCCTCATTTCAACGTTCGCATACCACTTCGACATTCGCATGGCTTATTGTCTGCTCGTGCTTCCTCATGAATACAAACTATTTCGTCAGATAGTTGGTATTGTGCTCGATATCGGAACATCAATAAACACCAACTACTCTTTTGGTTTATTATGTTCTCATAATAAACCTTACGATTCGTTCTCCGATAAAAACCGTTAAAATTTTCACATCTTACTATTACTTTGAATTAAAACTACAATCGAGGAAGTCAGGGGCTTCTGCACGCTTGTTCATAATTATATTCAAATTAGGGCTGAAAATAATGAATGAAAAATTTTAATATTCATTGAATATTTACTTATTCGAATACTGAGGGGTTTGCATTATTCGTGTATTCATGAATATTCCTTACTATTCATGAATATTCATGTATTAATGAATATTCATTCATGCATGAATATTCATGAATCACTAAATCTGCTTCAAAATTCATAACAAACTGCAATTTTTTATGTTTCAAAGAATTAATTTCAAAATCTAGAGATAACATATGTATGTGTTGCCAACATTGGTTCTTATTACCCATGGGGTAATTATACTAGGGATCAATTGTTAGGTTTTCCAAACGAAAATATAATAATGGGAACATGACCATTTCAATGGGATAAACTATGATCATACAAACATCTAATAGTAAATAATCATTGATAAATATTCAACTTAAAAAATAAAAACATCCAAATATTATTATTCATATTATTACTATTATTATTTAAACTGAGGACCAGTCTTGAATAGATATGATATGAATTTTCACCAATTCGAATATTAATTATAATATTAATTGAATATTTTGGCTTTGCATTTTTCATGAATATTCCTGTATTAAGGAATATTCATAAATATTGATGTATTCAGGAATATTCATGAAGGATGCAAACCTAAGGTATTCGAAGTAATAATGAAAGAGTTTAACTCGTTTATGGAAAAGCTTACCACTAGTACATAATTAAGAATACGACTAGCAAAGACAAAAGTTGAGAGTAATCCACGAAGTGTAATTCCATTAACGCTGAATAATAGTAACATACCGCGGTTTCATCCTTATTATGAATCATCAGTGAAGCACAATTCAACGGTAATGAAAAATACACTTCGACTTCGACGTTCAACAGCGTTGAATTGTTTCACTGGTGATTCCTAATAAGGATGAAACCACGGTATGTTGCTATTCAGCGTTGATGGAATTACACTTTGTGGATTACTCTCAATTTTGGTCTTTGCTAGACCTAGTCTTAATTAATTCGCAGTAATAGTTGAATATTCAAGACCTGTCAGGATAATCGATCATGAATATTTGATTGAATTAATTATTAAAATTAATAAATTTAAGAATTAATACAAGAATGGGTTCAAGCCCTGTGGACAGGAGCTTTCTGGCGCTCTAGTTCAAACAGACAAATTATATCGCCGAAAGTATTGGTTTCTCAGAGTTGGGAATTAAATCAATGTATTCTTATGAAAGAACTGCATCACAAAGGAAATTAAATTCAAATAATAGTTTATTTATCAAGATTCAATGAGCAATCTGAGAATGAGAACTGCACCATGGAAGAAACCAAATTAAAATAGCTGAAATGAATTTGACTCTTTCTTATAAAAAGGATGAAATGTACGAGTATGAACACAGATCATATAATAAAGCTTATATAGAATAATTATAGCATTCTTTGAAAACATAGAAGTACGTACGATTCATTATTGAAATTTAGAAAAATCATATCTCCGAAAGTATTAGCTTGTTGGAGTTGAAAATGATATCGATGGATTTTAATGGTGAAACTGCATCTTAAATAAAAAATACAGACATTTGGGCTAATTGATAAGCACTTAGTTCCGAGGAACTAGAGCGCCAAAAAGTGTAATTCCTTTTCCGGGATTTGAGCCCGCCTTCTCTCGTTCCGTACCGAAAACCCGACTGACTAGACGAAACGGCTATCGGGCTCCTCGTACGATCTTGTCGATCTCCGGTATTAGAATAAAACGTCGGTATTTACCTGGGATATATATTCTTAATTTTCACTTTTCGACATAAAATCGCCACATGGGTGTTTATTTGACGTTTTTTTACCCTTGTCTCTCTAAGTCGAGTTTGACGTTTCTCGAACCAACTATTAGCAAGGAATTAGACAATGTCATGTCTCAGGAAGATAAGTTGACATTATGACAATTCATACATAGAATAATTATATAATTCTGTGAAAACGTAGAAATACGATTTTTTATTGAAATTTTGAAAAATCATATCTCCGAAAGTATTAGCTTCTTAGAGTTAAAAATGATATCATTGGATTTCTATGGTAAAACTGCTTATTGAAAAAAATTTAATTTGGAATTTGTTATGTAAAAAAAATTTTTTTTTTTGTTACTCCGAAACCATCTGTCCGATTTTGCCCAATAACGAACTTAGCCGAGATATTTATCTACCAAACCTACTCTGAAAATTTCAACTCTCTAGCTCATTCCGTTCGAGAGTTGTCGTGCCTACGGCCGGCTGGACCGGCCCGCGACGGCCGGACTGGCCGGACAGAATGAATTTCGACCACGGATTCTTGATCAGTGCGTCGAACCAAATCGTTTAAAACCATTTTCATCGAAAAATTCGAAAATTACAGACATTTGGGCAAATTGATAAGCACTCAGTTCCGAGGAACTAGAGCGCCAAAAAGGAAAAAGTCCCAGCACTAACTCAAATGCTTATCACTCTTTGTGGAGCAAGCCACGGTGCTCTTCGGGTTACTCATCAGTTGTCTATCACATACATACAGGGTCATTCGAAGAATTGGCTAATTAGAAAGCTTATAGAAAAAAAAATGAGGAAGCCCTGTGGACATCTTCGGCGCTCTTGTTCAAACTTTGACAAATCATATCTCCGAAAGTATTGGTTTCTCAGAGTTGGGAATGATAGATTCTTATGATTGAACTGCATCAAAAAAGAAATTAAATTCTAAAAGAGTCATTTAAAAAAAAACAAGGGTGCCAAAAATTATTAGTCCGAAACCACCAGACCGATTCTACCCAATAACTTATCCGAGATATTCATTCCTCAAATGTTCTCTGAAAATTATATTATATCAATTGAAACTTAGTCAATATTCAAGTTTTGTTATTACAGGAGAGATTCTGAACTCAATTTTATTAACTTACCAAAGTATATATATCCATCATCATATGGTTCATATATACATCGTAATTCTACGATAGCTGAGGTTATTTCATTGGTCATTTTGCTTCAATCATACTTTGTTTTCTAGAACAGGAAATATTTTATCTCAAGAATTTTGAATAGAACTAGAAATGAATATGGCATGTCTCTTATCTGTATATAAGATGAAATGTATGAACATAGATCATTCATATATATATATATATATATATATATATATATATTCACAGATACAAATTCGGACGTTAATTTTCGATAAATGCATTCTGTGAAATCATAGATTTATATTTATTAATATTAAAATTATTAAAAAACATATGTCCGAAAGTATTAGCTCGTTAGAGTTGAAAATTATATCAATGGATTCTTGTGATGATACTGCATCTTGAAAAAAAAATGAATTTGAAGTTTGTAATGTAAAAAAATTCTTTTTCGATACTCCGAAATTTTTTGGCCGATTTTGTCCAATAAAGAACTTAACCGATATATGAATTTCCCAAACCTTCTCTGAAAATTTCAACTGTCTGGCTCATTCCGTTCGAGAGTTATCGTAACAACGGTCAGACAGAATCGATTTTGACCACGGATTTTTGATCAGTGAGTCGAGCCAAATCGTTTAAGACCATTTTCAAACCAAAAATTCGAAAATTACAGACATTTGGGAAATTGATAAGGTTCCGTGGATCAAGAGCGCCAAAAATGAATGAAATCATATAATATTCCGCTAAAACGAATGCAAATGCAAACACGCTTTTGTGGAGCTTTATGGAAAGTTAGTTATGATCGTTAAACCGAGCTTACTGTTTAAAATTTCAATAGGTCTCTTGCATGTAACACGAAATACCATATGTTTATATTTTTCTGAATATACTTCAATACCAGATCACCATGTATTCCCTCATACACCTTCATAATTTATAATATTTTAATATTTCGGTATTGAAAATCGGTAAGCCAAGAAGCAATTTCAAATCAGGTGAAACGCTTCTGAATCGTTGCTATGACGGATGACGTAATCAAAATTTACCATCTGCTTGTTACAGCCAATGCTGACTTCGAGCCCTTTATAAGGAGCTGCGTTACACTGGGATAAAGAGTGAAACGGACACGAGAAGAGAGTGAGAGTAGATATGACGGGTTACGTCACGGACTGGCGCCAAGTTTCGATCGTTTGAAAAGGCATTATGTGCAACCAAATAAGAATGATCGTTTTCTGGTTGAAAATTGAAAGTTTTTACTGCAGTTGAACTTTTTCAGTATTCTTATGAATATAATAACCGATCCCAATAATAAAAAAATTCATGCAAGAGTCGTATTGGATCAATAGATTAATGAAGGCGAAATGTATGATACCCCGCGAGTAGGCCTTGAGTCCCTTTAACTTCAACGCAATTTTCATTCGAACATGCGATATTCATATTATTTCCTGCAGTTTATTCCCATCTACTACAACGAAGCTGGGTCAAACTTCGTAGGAAGACACCGAGTCGCAGTTAATTTCCTGTAACGGAAGCAGAGAACGGGGACATGAAGCCAGATAAGGGTACGATCCCCGATAAGTTTTCCGACTGCCGGAACCAACACGATAGCTCTCTGTTTACCCGAATGCGTTTCTGGAATGTATAGCAAATATCGATGTTTTACCGATAAGAAACTTAGATATCGTTATTCTGTCAGGTACTCGACGTTTAACATCTGTAAGGAAATATCCTCTTATAATAGAAGTGACAATCATTGGAAAAGCACTGACATGAGGTCCGTTTAGTTTTGACTCATTGATGAAAGATCCGAGGTCAAAATTATTTATGTCCGGCCAGCCTGCCTTCCGTGAGCACGATAACTATAGAACTTGATAACTAGTTGTAGAATACCGACAGAAAGACTTATGTTAAATTTCGTGAGGATCGTATCATTAGAAAATTTAAAAAATTGGTTCAAGCCCTGTGGACAGGAGCTTTTTGGCGCCCTTGTTCAAACAGACAATTTATATCTCCGAAAGTATTGGTTTCCCAAGAAATTAAATTTAAAAAACATGTCGTTTAAAAAAAATGCTTATTTGTGAATTGAATTTCACAAAATAACTATCAACAAAATAATTCTAAAGATTTTCATTAAGCGTCTGACGAAGGAGTCTGATATAGACTCCGAAACGTTACGATATAGTTGTTTTTTCGTTGATAATGTTTCGTTGTTCTTTGTTAGGCAACATTGTTCAATTTTTGCTTCTGACAAATATCTTGTGTTTCTTAGGCAGAAGCAAATCACAAAATAATTAATTTTTATTTTATAGATATTTTTCAGAGTTTGGGAGAGAAAACCCACAAAAAAACCTTTCAATAATGAGTATACCTCCCACAGTATCCTTCAATGATTACTTTGTAGAACATTATTTATATTTCTGTTAACAAATTTTCTCACCTTTTCTATTTAATTTTCACCCACAAAGCTGCAATATATTTCACTATGGACGTCCTCGCGTACGTACCGGAGAAAAGTGAGGATATATTGGCATAAGACGTTAGCCGTAGACCTTAAACACTGCGTTCCGTTTCAATATGAACTACCAATTGTTTATTTAATAACATTTCATCATTTTTGTTTTAAAATAAGGTAGAAAAAGATCACTAAATTTTACTAGCCGAAAATGGCTTAGTATGCAGTAGAGGGTTAAGGAAGTAAATGGTAATATTAACCTCAGTGGTCAACGAACAGTAATTTCTTTTGATGATTCCATTATGTTCTTCTTTCCTAATGCCTCCATAACCTACATCAAAACAGTCTTGTATATATTCACAAATTCAAGAATCGAATACTTGCTTCCCGAGAGAAAATAACAACTATGAATTGACAATATCTAATAGCTAGAAAAGATGACATTCATGAATAGTGATCACAGACAGATTCTGTGTTCACATTCTGTGAATACATAGATACTTATGATGAAACTGCATCTTAAGAAAATTTGAATTCAAAAGTTGTAATGTAAAAAAAACATTTTTTTTCGTCAATCCGAAACTATGAGACCGATTTTGCCCAATAAGGAACTTAACGGAGATATTTATCCCTCAAACCTACTCTGAAAATTTCAACTGTCTAGCTCATTCCGTTCGAGAGTTATCGTGTTAACGGCCGGGCGGACGGACGGCCGGACAGAATTGATTTCGACCACGGATTCTTGATCAGTGAGTCAAACCAAATCGTTCAAGACCATTTTCAACCAAAAATTCGAAAATTACAGACATTTGGGCAAATTGATAAGCACTCTGTTCCGAGGAACAAGAGCGCCAAAATGTAGACACGTGCATTATTACAATAATGAAATTGAATTATTGGACATATTCTCGGAATCTTCACAGAAATTATAAAAACAATTGAGAACGGGATGCGCGGCATTATTAATGATAATGGAGGTGTTTACTTAGACCCTCAAGTTCACTACGCTAGAACCGTATTAGTTTTGTTACATATTTATTCACCATTCAACTCTCCCGCCTCATATTGGTGTATTTGTGAGGAAATTAACTTTTATTATCTATACTCTATACAAGATCGGCGTCATTATAAACGAGAACTTCCTGCGGTAGAATACCCTTACACCGCGACTAAAGCATTCGACTCTATGTTCGTCCAAGCATAGACCTCTCTTCTTCTCTGAAAGTAAGGCGTAACAATAAATTGGAGATCATTATATTTCCTTCCTTCGATTATTCATCTACAAACACATACTCCTGATTAAATTAGCTAATAAAGTGGGTATGTATTATCTCTCAGCAACGCTGGCTATTGACCCTCGTGCAGATATGAAACGAGTTTATTGGCTATTCAACTAGAGTGCCTCCTGCTCTCATAAAAGAGCAAAGAGTATTAGACAGAAGATAATTTTGGGGAGGATATTGAGTATCCTTTATGATTCGTTCGCTCTTCACATTCTGGCTTCAGTGATGAGGAGTAGAAATGAAGAATGAGAATCCATGTCATTTATATGATATCAATAAAAATTGGTTCAAGCCCTGTGGACAGGAGCTTTGGCGCTCTTGTTCAAACTTTGACACATCATATCTCCGAAAAAGTATTGGTTTCTCAGAGTTGGGAATGATATCAATTTATTCTTATGATAGAGCTGCATCATAAAGGAAATTCAATTCAAATAATAATTTATTTAAAAAGATTAAATGAGCAATCCGAGAATGAGAACTGCACCATGGAAGAAATCAAATTAAAATAGCTGAAATGAATTTGACTCTCTCTTATAGAACAGGATGACATGTACGAGTATGAACACAGATCATAGAATAATTCACAGATTGAATAATTATATCATTCTGTGAAAACATAGAAGTACGATTCATTATTGAAAATTCGAAAAATCATATCTCCGAAAGTATCAGCTTGTTAGAGTTGAAAATGATATCAATGGATTTCTATGGTGAAACTGCACACTGAAAAAAATATTTGAAATTTGGAAGTTAAAAAAAAAATTTTTTTTTCGTTACTCCGAAACCATTTGGCCTATTTTGCCGAATAACGAACTTAACCGAGATTTTTATCTCCCAAACCCACTCTGAAAATTTCAACTGCCTAGCTCATTCTGTCCGAGAGTTATTGTAGAAACAAAATTTAAAAATGAAAAAAAAAAATAGTTTTGACACTTTACAGCAACCCGATCAATACAAAACTTCGCATGCATATAAAGGTCATTATTCTACAATTTGATGCCAAATTTCAGATAGATCGAGTGATCGGTTTCGGAAATATTCATAAAACATGTTTTTACTAAAAACGGCCATAACTCCGAAACCGCTTGGTGGATTTCGCCCGTTAACGAACTCGTCCGAGATATTTACGCTCCAAAGCTACCCTACAAATATCAATCCTTTAACTCCTCTCGTTCGAGAGTTATTGTGTTAAAGGCCGGCCAGCCGGAAGGCCGGACAGAATCGATTTCGACCACGGATTCTTGATCAGTGAGTCAAACCAAATCGTTCAAGACCATTTTCAGCCAAAAATTCGAAAATTACAGACATTTGGGCAAATTGATAAGCACTCTGTTCCGAGGAACAAAAGCGCCAAAAAGGGCGTTTCAGTCAGAATTATTTTTTTGTTGACATTTATTCTGAACTTCGAAATTTGTCACAGTGAAAGTCTTTGAAAAAGAACGTAGCAACAGGGTTTCACTTTGCATAGAATTTTCCAAGTTCCAACTCCTTCTTCAACAAATTTATTCAAATATGGTCAATTCCGATTGAGCAACTCCTTAAGTTTACTTTTTATGCCATCAGACTCTGTTATCAGTATCTTTGTTTTACCCGAATCCATCATGTGATCCCATAGATTGTACATACATGTTCTGCTATTTTCGATGTTTGTATGTCTCTATTCATATTCATAACATTGTGAATCTGCTCCATAATGTTGAAGGTGACATACTCGTTGTACTCGTACTCATAGCTTTTTTGGATGATATATATACAAGAAGATTATCGCCGCATACCGCCGCTCCAGTCACAAAACTGTTGATACTCACACTCATATCGATACTTATTACTTAGGCTTTTTCGGTTCAGCAAATATTTTTGGCGAATTTCGAAAAATCATATCTCCGAAAGTATTAGCTTGTTAGAGATGAAAATGATATCAATGGATTCTTACGGTGAAACTGCATCTTAACAAAAATTGAATTCGAAATTTGTAACGTAAAAAAAATTGTTTCGTTACTGTTTCGGAGTAACCGATTTTGCCCAATAACGAACTTAACCGAGATATTTATTTCCCAAACCTACTCTGAAAATTTCAACTGCCTAGCTCATTCTGTATGAAGATCATTATTCTACAATCGGCGGATGCTAAGTTTCAGATAGATCGAGTGATCGGTTTCGGAAATACATATTCATAAAAAATGTTTTTGATAAAAAAAGGCCGTAACTCCGAAACCGCTTGGTGGATTTCACCCGTTAACGAACTCGTCCGAGATATTTACACTCCAAACCTACACTGCAAATTTCAATCCTCTAGCTCCTTTCGTTCGAGAGTTATCGTGTTAACGGCCGGCCGGACAGAATCGATTTCGGATTCTTGATCAGTGAGTCGAACCAAATCGTTCAAGACCATTTTCAGCCAAAAATTCGCAAATTACAGACATTTGGGCAAATTGATAAGCACTCTGTTCCGAGGAACAAGAGCGCCAAGAAGAATAGCTGAAGCACAAGAAATTCACACCGACAACATAAAATGAACTAAAGGCTTCTTGCACAATGAAAGGAAATCTCACCAAAAACATTCCATGTGAAATATGTTCCGAAGGCAGAGGAAATGCAGATATTCAATTCATTGACCAATTATAGGGTTCCATATCATTAATTATTCAAAATAGCTAATTCAATAAATTTTCCAGTACTTTAATTAAATCCGAAATATTCGATAAACCGCGATACCGCAATGAAGGCGCCAACCTCCAAGGGAGTCAAGGGACATTCGAATGCGGCGTTGTCAGACCATCTCTAAAGACGCTGTGATATAACGAACTCTGAAAAACTCATCGCAATGAAAAGGAGAGAATTAATGGGACCTTCCTCCGACCAGATAATTATACAGACGAAGCGCCCCGAAGCAATAAAATAGCTAGACAAAACAGATGTAGAAGATATAGAAGAGGGGAGTCTTTCATAAATAGGGCACAATAGGAAGACTTGTGCGTGTATTGTAAGAGGCAATGAAATAAATGCAGCGAAATTTACGAGGTGTGAAAATCTCCTCATTAAAGTAACAATAGGACATTTACAAAATTAAGAATAAGGCAGAACATCAAGGTTATGAGTTCAGTCGGTTGTTTTGAATTGCTGACAATTTACAGACTTGGTGGCTTGTTTGTATTATCCTTAAGCAACAATAGGGAGTCATATTTCTCTGATTCGAAAGGAGCATTGTTGTTTGATTAGATACCTGATTAAGAGGCCGAACGAATGCGAAACATTTCGTTCCTTCGACTTTTTGGCGCTCTTGTTCCTCAGAACAGAGTACTTATCACTTTACCAAAATGTCTGTAATTTTCGAATTTTTCGATGAAAATGGTCTTAAACGATTTGATTCGACTCACTGATCAAGAAGTCGGGGGCAGAATCGATTCTATCCGTCACGATAACTCTCGAACGGAATGAGCTAGAAGGTTGAAATTTTCAGAGTTGAGACACAGATATTTGTTTTTGGGCAAAATCGGCCAGATGGTTTGGTGTAAAAAAAAATGTTTTGCATAAGAAATTTCAAATTCAGTTTTTTTTAAGATGCACTTTCACCATAAGAATCCATTGATATCATTTTCAACTCTAACAAGCTAATACTTTCGGAGATATGTGTTTTCAAAATTTCAATAATTATTCTTAATTCTGTGATTTCACAGAATACTCTAATTATATTTCAAAATTTCAATAACACATCGAACTTCTATGTTTTCAGAGAATGCGAATTCTATCTGTCTGTGATCAGTGTCAGTGTGTTCACTGTTCACCCATGTCATATTATCTACCAGACATGTCAAATTTATCCCTGTTCTAGAAGACAAAGTATGATTGAATGCAAAATGACCAATTATAATATATTATATACCCTATATATGCCCTTGGGTAATCCATATGATGACGGAAATATATACCTTGTTAAGTTAATCATATTGTTTTCAGAATATCTCCACTGAAAACAAAACTGGAATATTGTCTAAGTTTCATTACCGATATAATATAATTTTCAGAGGAGATTTGAGGAATGAATATCTCGGATAAGTTCGTTATTTAATACAAATTTAGTTTCTTTTATGATGCAGTTCTATTATAAGAATCCATTGATATCATTCCCAACTCTGAGAAACCAATACTTTCGGTGATATGATTTGTAAAGTTTGAACAAGAGCGCCAAAGCTCCTGTCCACAGGGCTTTACCACTTTTTTCCTACTATAAGTAAAACAACGACCATAACACCTTCATTCAAATTGTGTAGAATGTTGGAATCCGGGTTAAACTTATGCCCTTCTGCTAATTAATGATTTGAATTATTATTGTTGTTATGGTAGCTGTGATGATGTTCCCTTTTCTTATGCCAAAATTTCCTTCTGTTTTTCCTAAATATGATTTATTAAAACTACTGCAATTTAACTGAGAAACACTGGATTTATCTTCTTTACTGCTCTTTGATTTATTATTCTTTATGAGTTTTGCCAGATTATTGTTTGTCCTGAATGAGATATTTACCTTGGTTGGTTTTGAAGAAACCTTTTAATTTGGTGACTCGGTTTACCAAAATATGTTAAGCTATTGAATATTTTATTTTTATACTTAATTTCTGGAAATACTAAACTAATAGTTTTTCTTAATTGTTTTTTCTTGAAAATTTTTCTGATTAACTCTGAATCATATCCATTTTTCGCGTATGATCGATAATTCCTAATGTTTGTATTGTTTAGATATCTCCTACCTGCAACTAACGTTTTCACTATGTATCACCATTCACCCTGCGTATATACAGCATCATTAAAATATGAAATTGGGGTTTCCCGGATTCTAGAGAAAATGCAGTTTTGAAATTTGGCACAAATCCGGTTTTTGATGCGAGCTATCTTGAATATTTTCTATAAACTTGCACTGATTCCACTTTAGTGCATTTTGCTCCCATCTTCTGAGCAACAACGTGCTATTCAAACTATTAGGTTCGACTCACTGATGAAGAATTAGAGGTCAAATTTGATTCTATCCGGCCGGCCATTGCCACGATAACTTTCGAACGGAAAGAGATAACGACTTGAAATGTTCATGGTAGGTTGCGCATCCGAATGCAATGGTTAAGTTCGCCGGGCATAATTGTCCAAACGGTATCCGAGGATTATTTTGTTTTCAAACAATACAAATTCGACCAAATTGAAGTTTGATAACTAGTTTTAGAATACCGAAAAGCAAATTTTTTTGAAATTTTGTGGTTATTTCCACAATAATCCAAAACATACGAATCCGGTCCGATTCAAACATGTTAATTAGTTGTTTTGCGAAATTTGGGATGATCATATCACTAGAAAATTTTAAAAAAATCATTGAAAAAATTATGTATCTCAGAAACTATCCTTTCAATATCACTGAAATTTCGCGAGAGCCTTGAACACCCAACTCTACAGACAAGTTCCAAATTTGAACACGATCGTATCTATATTATTGGAGATCCGATCAGCCTTAGGTGAGACGAGTAGCTCGATGGGTGACCATTCCCACGATAACTTTCGAACGGAGAGAGATAGGGACTTGCAATTTTCAGGGTAGTTTACCTATCCAAATGGGACAGTTAACTTCGTTGTTGGGCATAACCGGCCAAACGGTTTCGCAGTTATACCCATCTCAAATTTTGTTTTTATTTCCTCAATAACTCAAAATATACAAATCAGATCCGATTAGAACTTGGTAATTACTTGTAAAATGTTAACGGGCTAATTTTCGCAAAATTTCGTGAATATCACTAGAAAAAAAAATTTACATATTTTTTCTTCAAAAATGTTATATTTCATAAAGTATTCATCAGCATCCGCTGAAATTCCGCACATAACTTCGAGCCACCATTTTGCAATCTAGTACTGACTTTGCCTTAGTGCTTTTTAAGAATTTTGATATTTTTATGTGGAAAAATGTTTTTTCCAGGAGAGGACCCCAGTGTTGCGAAATCGATCCTAAACAAAGATTGTAAAGGGTTTTCCAATAAGAGGTGTTATTTTGATATTCAAAGAAAAATGCCATTTTTCAATATAAATGATCGGATGTTTATTTCACTATAAAGAAGAAGCTATGCCGTTAAAAATGGAAAATAACATCAGGCAAATGACCACCACGACCACGCTTACAGGACCATATCCTTTTAATGAAATATTCCATAACCAAATCACAAAGTGGCTTCCCTATGTCCTCGTTAGCCTCACGAATTCCATCTTTGAGGTCTTGAATCGACGCTGGGCTATTGGCGTAGACCTTCTCTTTCACGTGGCCCCAAAGGAAGAAGTCGGAAGGTGTTAAATCACAACTTCTCGGTCGCCAATTGTGATCACCTCTTCGAGAGATAACACGGTCCGGGAACTTTTCCGCAAAAGATCAATGGTTTCGTTGTTTTTGTGACACGTAGCGCCGTCTTGATGAAAGTAAACGTTGTCCAGATCAATACCATCCAATTCCGGCCATAAAAAATCATTAATCATCTCTCGATAGCGCAATCCATTCACCGTAACTGTTGCTCCAGTCTCATTTTCGAAAAAGTAAGGTCCAATGACTCCGCTGGACCAAAAACCACACCAAACAGTCACACGTTGAGGATAGAGAGGCTTTTCAACAATAACTCTTGGGTTTTCCGACTCCCAGATGCGACAATTTTGCTTGTTGACGAAGCCACCGAGGTGGAAATGGGCCTCATCACTCAACATGATTTTTCGATAGAATTCCGGATCATTTTCATGCATTTCACCGACCCAATCAGCAAAGACACGACGTTGTCGATGATCGGCCGGCTTGAGTTCTTGTGTTAACTGAACTTTATAAGCCTTAAGACCCAAATCTATATGCAAAATACGGTGTAATGACAATTGTGGAATGCCTAATTCCAAAGAACGACGAGGAATGGAAAAACCTGGGTTTTCTTCAACACTTTCGGCTACAGCAGCAATATTCTCGGCTGTTCTTGAACGACGTGCACGGGTTTTATTCTTCACATAACTAGCTTGTCCCAACAGCTCGAATTTTTCCACCAATTTCTTTATTGCGGTCCGACAAGGTGCTTCACGACGACCCAAAAATGTTCGAGTTATACGAACCGTCTCTACCAAATTTTCACCATTTTTATAGTGACTTTTAATAATGTCAATTCGTTCTTGAAACGTGTATCGTTCCATTTTTATTAATGGCGTAGTTTCTACTTGTCAAATGTCAAAAAATGACAGCTTCAAAAGTGACATCTACCGAAATAGCGGGCTATTCAAAATAACACCTCTTATTGGAAAACCCTTTTTTTGCATTCGTAGCAAGTCAGGGACATCCCGAGGCTATCCAATTTTCTCCAAATTCCCACGATTCTGCGCCCTTTGCCAGTAATCCATTAGAAAGGTAGGCAATTTCCCAAACATATGATTATTATTGTTGCATATCGAATACGGATCGTGTACAACCCTCTTTCAACTGCAAACGTTCCCATACTTAATGTTGCGAGCGTACTAACCTATATACTAAAATCGCATTAACAAAAGTTAGTGAATGGTGAACTCAACCTTGTCGAAATGGCACGCCATGAGAAAGCTCCCATGATCTCGTATGGACGCCCCACATTTTATGAAACTTTATAATCTTGCGGAGGGTCGTTACCCCATTTGGGCCATGATTCATTCGCCTTTCGGGTGTTAGGCTGCTGGGCATATGTCCATATTTGAATGTCCGATTGAAGAGGGTGCAAGCCGCTCTGGCGAAAAATCAATGTAATTGGTTTTGCCACCCTCCAGCACTGAAGACGTCAATATTTCGACAATTAAATGTAAAATTACTACATTTTAACAAGGGATTATTATTTGGAAAACTACAGTTTTGATTGAGTTAAAATTTGGTATGTAGGTGGTAGAACATCTTAACGGTTCATGGAAATTTTTGTTTTCGAAATATTAGGGAAGGTAAATTTATCAGAACCAAGTATCAATATGGGTTGGTTTTTCTTCGGCTTTGGTATAGCATAGTTTCGAAGATCCAAACATGAACATTAATGCAAAATACTCGACGTCAGTGTTTTTTCCTATTTTCGAATATTTATTGAATGCAACTATTGTCTTCTTTCAAGAAATTCCTAAATTTTTAAAAAGCACTGACGTGAATTCAGGAGCTTTTGCACGCATATTCATTTATCTATTCCCGCCTCACACACTCCAGAAATACTACATGAGCCTTCAAACCGTCTCTTATTCAACCGAGTATCGACATTTCAATTCGATCGGATCTGTATTTTTCAATATATTAGGAAAATAAAATTCGGCTTGTAGTTTTGTGCGTATTTCAGCGGAACCTGACACATATTTTCTGAAATATAAAAATTTTGAAGAAAAAACATTTTTTTTTTAGTGATACGAATCTCACGAAATTCCGTAAAAATAAGTGCGTCAGTATTCTACAAGTATGAACTGAATCAGATTTATATTTTTTTGAGTTATTGAGGAAATAAACAAAATTTCAGATGGGTATAACTCCGAAACTGTTCTACCGATTATGCCCATTAAGGAACTCAACTGTCGCATTCGGATGCGCAGCCTGCACTGAAAATTACAATATTCATGTCGAATAATAATACCAAGAATAATATAATAAGAATACCACTCGAGATGAAATTATTCAAAGAAAAGGCTATCTCTTGTTATTCTCAAGTTTGTTGCTTTTCGGCTATTTCGCTCAAGACATTTATCCAAAAGTCACAAGCCATCAGGCGAAATATCATTCGCGAAATATCCAAGCAAGTTTTTCTGTATGGTTGTAGGGAGGAGAAGGAGCCACCCCTAAAACTTGTTTTATACAAAACTTTTTTGTCATTCGTATCATACAACTGAAAATGAATTGCAGTTAGTATAATTAATCCATAAAAAACAAGGTCTCTGATGAATTATTCATAAGATCAAAGAATTCGTAGAAAAAAATAATTTATGAAAATGATGGCAGGGTATGGGGTAGGCTAATACCACGTGCCACATATTGAAAGAAAGTAACAAAATGCCAAAGTACCTGTCATTAAATTTTTGTTTCTCAGAATTCCTTGATTTCACGAAACAATTATGAAGCAGGAAATTCCGTATTAACCATAACAATCAAATTTTTTCGTTATATATTATATCACCGAAACTTAATTTTATGAATGACGAATATAAAAAATAAGTTAAATAATTATCTATAACAATTTTTTCGATACCCATTGCAAATTAGCTCTGAACACTACTGAAATGGAGTTAAAATATAAAACATGTGTAATTTGATAACGACATCAACCGTTGCCCAGATGGCAGTCGCCAATCCTTGCACCCTTGATCATACAGGTTTTTTGACTCGAACGACTCGTGCCATCTGGCATACTTACAGACACATTGTAATAAACGGGTTGATGTTTCAAGATCACTGAATCGAATATAATAAAATGATGACAGATTTATATCCTGCATAAAGGTTCATTTTAAATATGAAAAAAATCTAATCCCACCTCAAAACACTATACAGTTTACAATTCAACTACGTATCATCGAGAATACAGTAGACATCCTGCTGATGATTTTCCGATTGGAAGAGGAACATACTCGTTTTTACTTTCAAGGACGGTATGTTACATGCTCCGATTCGTTCCATTTCTATTATAACCTCACTTTTTTATTCTAGAAAGATATTTATCGTTTGTAAGATTAAAGGTTGTTTAATTTTCAGCTGGCCTGATGATGATTTTGAATTAAAACCGAAATCTAATATTAAAGAATAGAAAATTTCAAGAAATCGTGTTTACTCTCTGCAAATAACTTAACATAAAAGGTTTTCCAATAAGAGGTCTTATTTTGAATAGCCCGCTATTTCCGTAGATGTCACTTTTGAAGCTGTCATTTTTTGACATTTGACAAGTAGAAACTACGCCATTAATAAAAATGGAACGATACACGTTTCAAGAACGCATTGAAATTATTAAAATTCACTATAAAAATGGGTTCAAGCCCTGTGGACAGGAGCTTTCTGGCGCTCTAGTTCAAACAGACAAATTATATCTGGTATTGGTTTCTCAGAGTTGGGAATTATATCAATGTATTCATATGATAGAACTGCATCATAAAGGAAATTCAATTCAAATAATAGTTTACTTATCAAGATTAAATGAGCAATCATGAGAATGAGAACTGCACCACATTTTCAAATTTTTTTTTTGACACTTTGCGGTAATCTGGTCAATACAAAACTTCACATGCGTATAAAGGTCATGATTCTACAATTTGGTGCTAAATTTCAGATAGATCGAGTGATCGGTTTCGGAAATATTCATAAAAAATATTTTTACTAAAATCGGCCATAACTCCGAAACCCCTTGATGGTTTTCGCCCATTAACGAACTTGTCCGAGATATTTACGCACTCGGATTCTTGATCAGTGAGTCGAACCAAATCATTTGAGACCATTTTCAGCCAAAAATTCCAAAATTACAAACACTTGGGCAAATTGATAAGCACTCTGTTCCGAGGAACTAGAGCGCCAAAAAACAAGTTTCGTATGACAATTGCCCAAAACAGGTTTAAAGTATCTCCCTACAAATAGTAGGTATTCCATAAAACATGTATAAAAGAAGATAAGTAATAATAAATTACCTTGTAATCGATCAAAAATCTCCTGATCTACGTTCACCAAATTTTCTCCTCTCTCGAACTACAGAATTATGCTTTCAATATTTACGTAATATTTTCAAACATTTTCGGGTGAGGTCCCCGTTGCATCGCTAAAATACGAGTATTTCAACCCCAATATTCTTGAAGTTACAATATTCCCTTCTGTCAAGTTCACTTTATGACAATTCATACATAGAATAATTATATCAATCTGTGAAATACGATTTACATTGAAATTTTGAAAAATCATATCTCCGGAAGTATTAGCTTGTTAGAGTTAAAAATGATATGAATGGATTCTTATGATAAAACTGCTCATTAAAAAAAATTTAATTTGGAATTTGTTCTGTAAAAAAAATATTTTTTTTTGTTACTCCGAATCCATCTGTCCGATTTTGCCCAATAGCGAACTTAGCCGAGATATTTATCCCCCAAACCTACTCTGAAAATTTCAACTCTCTAGCTCATTCCGTTCGAGAGTTATCGTGTCTACGGCCGGACACAATGAATTTCGACCACGGATTCTTGATCAGTGAGTCGAACCAAATCGTTTACGACCATTTTCATCGAAATATTCGAAAATTACAGACATTTGGGCAAATTGATAAGCACTCAGTTCCGAGGAACTAGAGCGCCAAAAATGGTGAAAATTTGGCAGAGACGGTTCGTAAAACTCGAACATTTTTAGGGCGTCGTGAAGCACCTTGTCGGACCGGAATGAAGAAATTGGTGGAAAAATCGAGCTGTTGGGACAAGTTAGTTATGTGAAGAATAAAACCCGTGCACGTCGCTCAAGAACAGCCGAGAATATTGCTGCTGTAGCCGAAAGTATTGAAGAAAACCCAGGTTTGTCCATTACTCGTCGTTCTTTGGAATTAGGCATTCCGCAAACGTCATTATACCGTATTGTGCATAAAGATTTGGGTCTTAAGGCTTATGAAGTTCAGTTAACACAAGAACTCAAGCCGGCCGATCATCAACAACGTCGTGTCTTTGCTGATTGGGTCGTTGAAATGCATGAAAATGATCCGGAATTCCATCGAAAAATCATCTTGAGTGATGAGGCCCATTTCCACCTCGGTGGCTTCGTCAACAAGCAAAATTGTCGCATCTGGGGCTCGGAAAACCCAAGAGTTATTGTTGAAAAGCCTGTCTATCCTCAACGTGTGACTGTTTGGTGCGGTTTATGGTCGGGCGGAGTCATTGGACCTTACTCTTTTGAAAATGAGGCTGGAGCAACAGTTATGGTGAATGGATTGCGCTATCGAGAGATGATTAATGATTTTTTATGGCCGGAATTGGATGGTATTGATCTGGACAACGTTTACTTTCAAGACGGCGCTACGTGCCACACAAGCAACGAAACCATTGATCTTTTGCGGGGAAAGTTTCCGGACCGTGTTATCTCTCGAAGAGGTGATCATAATTTGCCACCGAGATCTTGTGATTTAACACCTTGCGACTTCTTCCTTTGGGGCCACGTGAAAGAGAAGGTCTACGCCAATAGCCCAGCGTCGATTCAAGACCTCAAAGATGGAATTCGTGAGGCTATCGAGGACATAGGGCAGCCACTTTGCGATTTGGTTATGGAAAATTTCATTAAAAGGATATGGTCCTGTAAGCGTGGTCCTGGTGGTCATTTGCCTGATGTTATTTTCCACTATTAACAGCATAGCTTCTTCTTTATAATGAAATGAACATCCGATCATTTACATTGAAAAATGGTATTTTTCTTTGAATATCAAAATAACGCCTCTTATTGGAAAACACTTTACTATGGAAGAATTTATAACCAAGGTTAACTACGTATAATTTGAATATCGCACATGTTTCAGAAGGATTTGATACTTCTCCATCAGAATGTACTAATTCACAACCCAATTTGAACATTTGAGTAGCATTTTTCAAGTGTACATCTATTCATGATTAAAACTGCCAACCATTCTGAACACAAATGTCAAAAAACTATCAATTGGACAAACACATCATTCAAAATTGATCCCTATCGTGGGAATTGTAGAATATGTAGACTATACATACAAAATTTCAATAGGATGTGTAGTTTCGGATAAATTAGAAGAACAAAATTTCAAATAGATAATCTTCAAAACCATTAGGTGGACCACTTATCCCGCAAATTTGGTCTTCGAGTTTCTTGTGTCAAAAGTTATCGTGTTTGCAGACGGAAAGAAAAATTTGGATATGACTACGCCGAATTTTATCGAAATAAATTAATTTCAGCGGATTCTGACGATTAGTTAGATAAATAAATTCGAATTAAGTGTCCAATACAGGAGAATGGACAACATAATTTACCATGGTAAATTCGATTAAGGGTGTCCAATACAGAAGTATGGACAATAGAACATACGCGCAAAAGCTTCTGACTTCACGTCAGTGCTTGAACCAATTTTTTTTTCGTGACTTTTTAAAAATTTTCTAGGGGTACGGTTCTTGAAATTTTTTTTTTCGTAATTTTTTTCAAATTTTCTAGGGATACGATTCTTACAAAATTTTAAACACGTCTTTATGTTGATTTTCTACTACTAGTTACCAAGCACCAATTCGATCGAATATTTATTTTTTGAGTTATCAAGGAAATAATATTCCAGGTGGGTATAACTCGGAAACCGTTAGACCGATTATGCCCAAAAACGAACTCAACACTCTCTTTCGGATACGCAACCTACCCTGAAAATTGCAAGTCCCTATCTCCTTTCGTTCGAAAGTTATCGAGGCAACGGTCACCCATCTACTGAACTCGCACAAGAATGCTCGAATCTCCAACAATATTTAACCGATCGTATTAAAACTTGAAACTTGGCAGTAGAGTTAGGTTATGAAGGCTCTTGCAAAATTTCAGCAATTTCAAACGAATAGTTACTGATATATAGAATTTTTTTTTTTTATTTTCAATGATTTATTAAAAATTTTCTACAAATGCTATCCTCACCAAATTTTGCAAACATTTCCGCGTTGGCATTCTACAACTAATAACCATGTTTGAATTCAATCGGTTCAGTACTTTTTGAGTTAATGAGGAACAAAAACCACGAAATTTCAGAAAATTTCAGATGGCTATAACTTTGAAACCGTTTGGCCGATTATGCTCATAAACAAACTGAAATGTCGCGTTCTGGTGTTCATCCTAACCTGAAAATTTCAAGCCGCTATCTCATTCCGTTCTCAAGTTATCGTGACAACAAAAATATTTTTTAATAATTTTTTAAAAATTTTCTAGCCATACGATTCGCACAAAATTCCACAAACGTGCTTAAGATCATATTCTACAACTACCCACCAAGTTTCAATTCGATCGGATTTATATTGGTTGAAAACAAAATTATTACTCGGAAACCACTGGGCCGATTATGCCCATTAACGAACTTGTCCGTCGTATTGAGATGCGCCACCTACCCTGAAAATTTCAAGTTGCTAGCTCTTCTCGTTCTCAAGTTATCGTGGCAACGGCCGGACGGCCGGACGGACAGAATCAAATTTGACCTCGAATTCTTCATTGGGGAGTCGAACTTAATCGTTTGAGACCATTTTCGTCAAAAAATTCGAAAGTTACAGACATTTGGGCAAAACTATAACGCGATGTTCCCCAGAACATACGAGCAAAAAATGTTGAGAAAATTTTTTTTTTTAATGATACGATATTTCGCGAAAATTAGCGCGTCGGCTTTCTACAAGTAATAACCAAGTTTTAATTGGATCGGATTTATATATTTTGAGTTATTGGGGGAATAACTAGAAAATGATGGGTATACCTAAGTCCGAAACAGATTATGGCAATAACTGTCCCATTTGGATGCGCAATCTATCCTGAAAATTGCATGTCGCTATCTCTTTCCGTTCGAAAGTTATAATGAGATACATTATATTTTTAAATAATTCCTTCGTTCGAAAGTTATAGTGACAACAGTCACCCATCCAGCTACTGAATTCACCCAAGGCTGCTCGGATCTCCAAAAATATAGATCCGACTGTGTTCAACTTGGCTGTAATGTTAGGTTTCGAACGCTCTCGCAAAATTTCAGCGATATCGAACGGATACTTTCTGAAATACAGAATTTCTATCAATGATTTTTTTTTATTTTCTAATGATACGATCCTCACGAAATTTCGAAAAAATTGGCGCACCGGCATTCTACGACTAATTACAATGTTTGAATTGGACCGGATTCGTATTTTGTGAGTTATTGAGGAAATAACAACAAAATTTCAGTTGGGGATAACTTCAAAACCGTTTGGCAGATTATGCCTATTAACGAACTTATATGTCGCATTTGGATGCGCAGCCTACCCCGAAAATTGCAAGTAGCTATCTTTCTCCATTCTCAAGTTATAATGAGATACATTATATCTTTTAATAATTTCTTTAACATTTTCTAGTGATACGATCCTCACGAAATTTCACTTTCATTAGTTGTCTCACATTTTTGGCGCTCTAGTTCCTCGGAACTGAGTGCTTATCAATTTGCCCAAATGTCTGTAATTTTCGAATATTTCGATGAAAATGGTCTTAAACGATTTGGTTCGACTCACTGATCAAGAATTCGTGGTCGAAATTCATTCTGTCCGGCCGGTCCGGCCGGCCGGTCCGGCCGGCCGTAGGCACGATAACTCTCGAACGGAATGAGCTAGAGAGTTGAAATTTTCAGAGTAGGTTTGGGGGATAAATATCTCGGCTAAGTTCGTTATTGGGCAAAATCGGACAGATGGTTTCGGAGTAACAAAAAAAAATTTTTTTTTTTACGAAACAAATTCCAAATTAAATTTTTTTTAATGAGAGGATTTATCATAAGAATCCATTCATATCATTTTTAACTCTAACAAGCTAATACTTTCGGAGATATGATTTTTCAAAATTTCAATAATAAATCGTATTTCAACGTTGTCACAGAATGATATTATTCTATGTATGAATATGAATTGTCATAATGTCAAATGATGTTCCTGACAGATTATCTAATCAATCGAAGAATTGTGAGCGAAGTGAGAAAAATCTCAGTTGTTTGCTCCGAAATTAGTTTTTCTCAGAAAATTCTTACATTTCGGAACTGAACATGAAGTAAGAGATCTGAGAGTAGTGAGACTGCTTTTCATCCATAGACATAGATATAACTCTCGAACGGAATGAGGTAGGTAGTTGAAATTTTCAGAGTAGTTTAGGGAGATGAATATCTCGGTTAAGTTCGTTATTGGGCAAAATTGGCCAGATTTAATTTGATTTCTTCCATGGTGCTTTTCTCATTCTCATGATTGCTCATTTAATCTTGATAAATAAACTATTATTTGAATTGAATTTCCTTTAGGATGCAGTTCTATCATGTGAATACATTGATATAATTCCCAACTCTGAGAAACCGATACTTTCGGAGATATAATTTGTCTGTTTGAACTAGAGCGCCAGAAAGCTCCTGTCCACAGGGCTTGTTATTCCGACGAGTACCATAGCCAAGGAAATGGTGAAAGCGAGTGCAGGAAAATCAAGATGTTAATCTCTTCATGAGAAAGCTAAAGTCCTCTCCATGAATAAAGATGAATATTACTTTATTGGAGAAGAAATATGGGATTGTCAAGTCAACGGTTGGTTCTAAAAAAACAAAAAAACACCAATTGTCGAGAGAGTAGGCAAAACATTCAGATCGACCAAAAATTGGTTTTTAAATGTCAAAAGGCTGTTCTCATTGAAATAAACTTTTTGGAACTTTATGCGTATTATTATGCATACCCATTATGAAATGAAACCTAGAAAACATGTAAAAAATTCATATTTGTTGACCTTCACAAATATGAATAGTTCCTGAAATATGAACAAGCTAGAATTATTTGTGTTCATATTAATGAGCTTACGCTGTATTTTTCAATAATTTTTGGCGCTCTAGTTCCTCGGAACTGAGTGCTTATCAATTCGCCCAAATGTCTGTAATTTTCGAATTTTTCGATGAAAATGGACTTAAACGATTTGGTTCGACTCACTGATCAAGAATCCGTGGTCGAAATTCATTCTGTAGGCACGATAACTCTCGAACGGAATGAGCTAGACAGTTGAAATTTTCAGAGTAGGTTTGGGGGATAAATATCTCGGCTAAGTTCGTTATTGGGCAAAATCGGACAGATAGTTTCGGAGTAACAAAAAAAAATTTTTTTCTTACAGAACAAATTCCAAATTAAATTTTTTTCAATAAGCAGTTTTACCATAAGAATCCATTCATATTATTTTTAACTCTAACAAGCTAATACTTTCGGAGATATGATTTTTCAAAATTTCAATGTAAATCGTATTTCTACGTTTTCACAGAATGATAGAATTATTCTGTGGGTATTCTATGAATTGTTATAATATCAACTTATTTTCCTGAGACATGACGTTGTCTCATTGTCATTCATTCCAGCAATCGTATAAATATGAGAATTATAATATAATATCATACTTTTTGTTGGTTGATATTTTCATGGCGATGGTCAATCCATATGATGATGGGAATGGTAATGGTAAGTTAATAATATTGAGTTCAGAATATCTCCACTAAAAACAAAACTGGAATATTGGTGTATTGGAGTAAATTTGAGGAAAGATATATATTATCGTTCATCATAGAATTGAGGAATGAATATCTCGGATGAGTTCGTTGTCGGGTAGAATTCGTCTATTGGTTTTGGATTGATAATTTTTGGCACTCTTGTTGAATTTAAATTCTTCTATGATGTTTGAATTCAATTTCTGCTAAGATTAAGTTCTAAATTTCAATAATGAATCGTACTTCTATGTTTTCACAGAATGCTATAAACATTCTATCTAAGCTTTATTATATGATCTGTGTTCATACTCGTACATTTCATCCTGTTCTTTAAGAGAGAGTCAATTCATTTCAGCTATTTTAATTTGGTTTTTTCCATGGTGCAGTTCTCATTCTCAGATTGTTCATTTAATCTTGATAAATAAACTATTATTTGAATTGAATTTCCTTTATCATGCAGTTCTTTCATAAGAATACATTGATATAATTCCCAACTCTGAGAAACCAATACTTTCGGAGATATAATTTGTCTGTTTGAACTAGAGCGCCAGAAAGCTCCTGTCCACAGGGCTTGAACCCATTTTTTAAAAATTTTCTGAACATACGACGCTCACAAAACTTCACATAGGTCTTTATGTCGGTATTCTACCACTATAGTTACCAAGTTTCAATTTAATCCGATCTGTATTGGTTGAAAACAAATTTTGTACTCGGAAACCGTTGGGCCGATTATACCCATTGACCAACTGGCCCGTCGCATTTGAATGCGCCACCTACCATGAAAATTTCAAGTCGCTAGCTCTTTCCGTTTTCAAGTTATCGTGGCGAAAGCCGGTCGGCAGGACCTAATCCATTGAGGCTAGGTATTTTTCGAAAAACATTCGAAATTTGGGCAAAATGATAGCACGCTAGTTCCTAAAATATGCTCGCAGAAATGGGTAATTTCATTGATACCACATTATAACAACTTATGGGGCAATTATTTGAACAACCGATCGATATTATCGATATTGACAATCAGGATAAGGTTTGGAGCATCGAATTTTAAAAAATTGAAAGACATCTCGTCTATTTTAATAAAATTAAAGACATCGTTTTCCCCGAATTTCCAACCATCAAAATATGCGCTTGGAATCCGATACGTGTGCATACCAGCTAGCTGCAGTAGACAACTTTACCTGATCTCCGTCACATTAAGCTCCCATCTTGACCTAAAAATTACCCGTTTCGAAATCGTCTCTTTCCTCGCCCATCCATTCCTAATCGCCATCGATTGCACACAAACCAGAACCGAACGCAGGTCAGATATGTAAATGAGCTGCTCTAACTAGATGCTATCAGTGAGTAACGACCAGGTTACCGGCATTATATCGATCAAACCCTTTCGCGCTATTCGAAAATGTACACGTTCGGACGAACAGACTTCATGCAATATGGAACCGGCTGCTGTGGATTCCGTATGGATGCACCGCATGCCGCTGAAAATAAGGGGTGTCTGGCAAAATGCTAAGGGCTCGTGAGGATCGTATAGGTTAAATCCAGAAAACCAAGCTTGCATGGAAACATCCAGGACTTTTCGGAATGAAAAATATGTATGATGAACATCTCCTAGGATAACGAAATGTAGTTGATTTCAAGTAATTATTGAAGGATACTGTGGGAGGTATATTCATTATTGAATGAATTATTTCTGGGTTTTCTCTCCCAAAATCTGAAAAATATCCATAAAATGAAAAATTGTGTCTGACGAAGGAGTCTGATATAGACTACGAAACGTTACGTAGGGAACCCAATCCCGCATATGCTGGATCCCGCAAATGCGGTATCCCGCTGAAATTCTGCGGATCAACATTGCGGGATTTTCCGTGCGGGATCCGCGGGACTCAATATTAAAATTGCGTATTCGACAATGAAAGCGTAAACGTCCCACAAAAAGAAAAAGCACTTTTTCGTCCGCTGTGTTCACTATGAATACGGCATGATACGGTTCAATACAATCATAAGTGCCTGTAAGAATAACTGTCAGTCGCTGTGGTCACTATGAATATGGCATGATACTGTTCAATACAAACATAACTCAATGAAAAATTATATACGATTTACACTTATTTATTCAATATTGTGACGCGTTTCGTCGACACAGCGACTTCATCAGACTACATCATACTGTATGTATCATACAGTATGATGTAGTCTGATGAAGTCGCTGTGTCGACGAAACGCGTCACAATATTGAATAAATAAGTGTAAATCGTATATAATTTTTCATTGAGTTAATATGGATTTGCATCAATTAAAAGCCACAAGCATTAAATACAAACATAAGTGTATATATGAGAATAACTGTCATTTGCCATTGTGAAATTATTTAAGAGGTCCGAAATTCATAAAAGTATGTAGAGGTCGACGAGAAAATTAAATATGCACCTTGGCGAAAAACTGTCTATTGCCTCGCCTGCTTGCTATCCGTGGCTCCTCCTCGGATAGCAATTTGCAGGCCCGACAATAATAGACAGTTTTTGGTCATTGGTACATAAAAAACCTCATATCATACTACTAAAGTATGTTCTGGGGAACATCGCGTTATCATTTTGCTCAAATGTCTGTAATTTTCGATTTTTTGCGAAAAATGGTCTCAAACGATTGGGTTCGATTACCCGATGAAGAATTCGAGGTCAAATTTCATTCTGTCCGGCCGGCCGTTGCCACGATAGAGAGAGCGGAAAGAGCTAGCGAATTGTAATTTTCAGGGCAAGTGTGGCGAATACCAATGAGACGGACAAGTTCATTAATGGGCATAATCGGCCCAAAGGTTTCCGAGTAATAATTTTGTTTTCAACCAATACAAATCTGATCGAATTGAAACTTGGCGAATAGTTGTAGAATATAAACCTCGGCACGTTTGTGAAATTTCCTGAGAATCGTATTACTAGAAAATTTAAAACAAATTATTAAGAAGTATTTTTGGCGCTCTTGTTACTCGGAACAGAGTGCTTATCAATTTGCCCAAATGTCTGTAATTTTCGAATTTTTGGCTGAAAATGGTCTCAAACGATTTGGTTCGACTCACTGATCAAGAATCCGTGGTCGAAATTGATTATGTCCGGCCGGCCGGCCGTCCGTCCGTTAACACAATAACTCTCGAACGAAAGGAGTTAGAGGATTGAAATTTGCAGGGTAGGTTTGGAGCGTAAATATCTCAGACGAGTTCGTTAACGGGCGAAATCTAACAAGCGGTTTTGGAGTTATGGCCCTTTTTAGTAAAAATAGTTTTTATGAATATTCCCGAAACCGATCATTCGATCTATCTGAAATGTAGCATCAAATTGTAGAATAATGACCTCCATTCGCATGAGAAGTTTTGTATTGATGGGATTGCCGTAAAGTGTAAAAACAAATTTTTTTAATTTTGAAATTTTTTTCATACAATTACTGAATTTTTCATACATACTCTCGAACAGAATGAGCTAGGCCGTTCAAATTGTCAGAGAAGGTTTGGGAGGTAAATATCTCAGTTGAATTCGTTATTAGGCAAAATAGGCCAGATGATTTCGGAGTACCTACCTAAAGAAAATAAAAATTTTAACTTACAAATTCAATTTTTTTCAAGATGGAGTTTCTTCATAAATATCAATTTATATCATTTTAAACTCTAACAAGCTAATACTTTCGAAAATATGATTTTTCGAAATTTCAATAATGAATCGTACTTCTATGTTTTCACAGAATGCTATAATTATTCTATCTATGAATTATTATATGATCTGTGTTCATACTCGTACATGTCATCTTGTTCTATAAGAGAGAGTCGAATTCTGATTTCTTCCATGGTGCAGTTCTCATTCTCAGATTGCTCATTTAATCTTGATAAATAACAACAGATCTTGTCACAGTTTGAACAAGAGCGCCATAGCTCCTGCCCACAGGGCTTGAACCAATTTTTTATGTCACGATAACCTGAGAATGGAAAGAGATCGGCCAAACGGTTTTGGAGTTATGCCCATTTGAGATTTGATTGTTATTTCCTCAATAACTCGAGAAATACAGAACCGATTAAATTCAAACATGGTAATTAGTTGTACAATGACAACGCAAACATTCTTGCAAAATTTCGTGAGGATCGTATCAAATTTTTTTAAGAAATCATTGAAAATTATTGAAAAGGATTCTACATACCAGTAACTATTCGTCCTACATCTCTGGAATTTTGCGATAGCCTTCAGAACCTAGCTCTACTGCCAAGTTCCAAGTTTGTGCACGTTCGGATATATATTGTTGGAGATTCGAGAGATGGATGGGTGACCGATGCCTCGATAAATTTCGAACGAAAGGAGATAGGGACTTGCAATTTTCAGGGTATGTTGCGTATCTGAATAGGAGAGTTAAGTTCGTTTACGTGCATAATCGGTCCAACTGTTTCGGATTCATATCCACCTGGAACATTATTTCCTCGATAACTCAAAAAATATAGACTCGATCGAATTGAAGCTTGGCAACTAGTTGTAGAATACCTGTATTATACAGTTATTATACAATACAGGAGAATGAACAATATAACATACGCGCAAAAGCTCCTTTCTACAAGGCTTGAACCAATTTTTTTATTTAATTTTCTTTGGAAAATGACAATGCACATGTTCATAGAGTGAAATTCACTGAACTTGCATAAAATTGTCAAAAAGCTGCGGTTTGATTGGTTCATTCTTATTTCTCATTTTGTTTTAGATCATCTGTAAAAACCGATCATTTTAGGCCTTAATTCTAATTTTATTTTATTCGCTGTAAAAACCCGCCTTTATATCCTTAGACATTAGCCTGAGGCTATATCCCTTCACGTATAAAATGTAACCGTATGTTCGGCTGTGAATCAAACAGAAACATTCACAAGAAATTGGGACGCAACAGCGGGTAACAGCTGTCTTATCGGACTTCCTGTGTAATCCGATGCACGTAATTTCCTTAATTATCTTTGTACAATATCTCAAGAAGCTACGCAGTAAATTCTGTGTGCACCGAAACTGTGTTTACTCTATAAGTTCGTTTAAAACGTCTGATCAATTGTGCTTGGGTTAAGGTCAATAAACCTATAGTTGCCTCGATAAAACACAGAAAAGTATAAACAAACATTGCAAAAGTGGTGTCATCGGTTATTTAATGGCAAGAAAATCCAAACAAACCCACGTCACGTTAAGATAGCTTATTAATATCCCTAGACCGGTTCAAGCATCGCCAATAAATTAATCATTTGACATGGTATTTGAAAAAAATCATTCTCGTTTTGAATATTCCGTGTATGCTGATATGTATCTCCCGATGTCGCAGAAATATAACTAACCCTTCACGTGTACATGGACGAGGATAAATAATTTATGAGATATTTTTCATGGGAACAACTTTTCTTTTTAGCTAGCATTCATAACGAGCATGATTATAATCGATCTTACTAGTTTTAATAACGGCATGTTGGATAACATCCACTTAATCTTTTGACACAGCCTCGAATTTCATGTTAATGATTTCTTAAAGAAAACTTCGGGATGCAGAATATTAATTCTGATTTTTTTGCAAACTTTTTTAAATTATCCCTTATTTTTGTTCTATTTGAACCCTTAGAAGGGATCGGTATCAATGAATTCCTCGGATAACCGCCAATTTCACCAAGCTCCAATTTTCGCGGAATTTCGTGAATATCGTATCCTAAAATTACATGAGACATAAGTTTTTTCGTATATCATTAGATATTCAACGAATTTAAATTCCGATAGAATACATTTATTCCATTCACTTTCATTAAGTCTCCCGGTTGGCCATGATTTAGGTCTATCACGTTTTTGTAACTAAAACTTAGGCAGTTTGGCCCTCCTGAAATATCGTCAATGTCAAAACAATTCTCTGAGACGTTGCCAATTTCTACAATCAACATAATGTTCCATCTTAGACTTAGATTATCACAGATCATTATTCTCGAATAATAAAGAACTCTTCGCTTTGAAATTGAAAATGCCGAAAGTAGTTTTGAAGAAGCAGAGACAAAGTATCAGGAAGCGCTAAACAGAACTGAAATCTGCAATAAGAAAACTTGATTCTGTCTTAGGACATGTTGAACTCTCGAATGAAATTACTTAGTTTCCTATCCTATCACTATATTTTATTAAGGTTTAACAGTGACTCGGGTTTCGTAGTACTACTACATTTTGAAACTGGTGTATTTCAAGTTGTGGAACAAGGTATTTAAATGTCTTTTGTAGGCTTATTTCTTAAGAATTTCGAAAAGTGGGTTATTCCGTAGGTACGTCTGTTCGTTTTGAAGTTTTCCTGCCGGATTATTCAGGTACTTTTATTCCTTTCAAATGAACTATCACATTGTAACGGACTACTGTATCCATTATTTTTCATTAAAATTTCAACACTTGATTCTTGATTTCCGTACAAGAAAATAGCATATCTGAATCTTCCAACCAGTTCGTATACGTGAAATATTTCCATAGTAACAACAGATGAAAAATTTTCTTCAACAGTCGCCAGGTTTTGGAATTGTTGAATTCACATAATATCTTCTCAAATTCATAATTTTTCCCAGGAAAATTTACATTGTATAAAATACGTAAATACTACGCTTCTATGTAGAGAGGACAACGTTGCGTAGTTATCTGACAGGAAAATGAACATAACCTAACATTTTCAAAATATACACGGTGAAATGTGTCAAAATTTCATGGCCAACCGGGAGACTTTATAAAGGTGAATGGAGTATATGTCATAATTAAAATTTCTATGATCATAGATGATACTCTCATTACTCAAGTCTGTCATTAAAATGGTACGAAATGTATTCATATCTTATAAAAGCTGAGAAAATGCTCTATATCGATGGTTAAATCAGGATTATCCAATAGAGGTGAATAGACAATAGAACATTCGCGCAAAAGGTCAAGACTTCACGTCAGTGCTTGAACCAATTTTTTTTATATTAAAATCAAAATTACAACGAGCTAAATTGCATTTGTTAAAACACGGTATATACGGAAGGACATAAATATTATTTTCTATCGAAGCGTATGAGGAAAACATAAATACTGTAATCATCAGGGCAAGCCTCATGAGAAAGGTTGATGATACCAATTACAAATTTCATTCCATCTAATAGGAAGCTTAGAATACCACAACTTTCTTCGCGTCGTGTACGCTCTTCTGGTTAGAAAGAACGGTAAAATAAGGAACTAATTGGCACCTGAGAAACTGAAAGTGTGAACACAACAAAGAAATAATTCATATAGGTATAATCAAGATAATCACATACTCCTATAATTAATTGTGAAATATTTCACCCTCCACTCGGGCCTTAAGAACACCCAAGAGTATCCATATGGGTTACTCGGGAGATTAAAACATGTGAGAGGAGTAGAGAGTTAATTTGTTCGTTCACGCCTTTCCTGTGCACCTGTAACTCGTACGCTGGCATGGAACAGAGGAAAAAGTTACTTCATTAATAACATGAAATAATTTTCATTCTGATGAAAGAATACATATGAAAACACTAAGGCATACTTCAGAGAGTATCAACATATATTTAGACTTTTACTCCGAAACAACTTAAAAAAAAAGTAGGAAAGCCCTGTGGACAGGAGCTTTGGCGCTCTTGTTGAAACTTTGACAAATCATATCTCCGAAAGTATTGGTTTCTCAGAGTTGGCAATTATCAATGGATTCTTATAATAAAACAAAATGTGTCTATTAAATATCTCCGAAAATATTGGTTTCTCAGAGTTGGGAATTATATCAATGTATTCTTATGATAGAACTGCATCATAAAGGAAATTCAAATCAAATAATAGTTTATTTATCCAGATTAAATGAGCAATCTGAGAATGAGAACTGCACTATGGAAGAAATCGAATCAAAATAGCTGAAATGAATTTTACTCTCTCTTATAGAATAGGATGACATGTACGAGTATGAACACAGATCTTATAAATATTCATAAATGGAATAATTATAGCATTCTGTGAAAACATAGATGTACGATTCATTATTGAAATTTCGAAAAATCATATCTCCGAAAGTGTTAGCTTGTTAGAGTTGAAAGTGATATCCATGGATTTTTATGGTGGAATTGGATCTTAAAAAAAAATTATTTGAAATTTGTAAGTTAAAAAATAATTTTTATTTTTTCCTTACTCCGAAACCATGTGGCCTATTTTACCCAATAACGAACTCAGCCGAGATATTTATCTCCCAAACATCTGAAAATTTCAACTGCCTAGCTCATTATGTTCAAGAGTTATTGTAGAAAGAAAATTTTGAAATAAAAAAAAAAAATTTTGACACTTTACGGCAATCCGATCAATACAAAACTTCGCATGCGTATGAAGGTCATTATTCTACAATTTGATACTAAATTTCAGATAGATCGAATGATCGGTTTCGGAAATATTCATAAAAAATGTTTACTAAAAACGGCCATAACTCCGAAACCGCTCGATGGATTTCGCTGGTTAACGAACTCATCCGAGATATTGCCGCTCCAAACCTACCCTGCAAATTTCAATCCTCTAACTAGTCTAACTCCTTCCGTTGGATAGTTATCGTGTTAACGGACGGCCGGACATAATCGATTTCGATTACGAATTTTTGATCAGTGAGTCGAACCAAATCGTTTGAGACCATTTTCAGCCAAAAATTCGAAAATTACAGACATTTGGGCAAATTGATAAGCACTCTGTTCCGAGGAACAAGAGCGCCAAAAATGGTTCAAGCACTGACTTGAAGTCAGGAGCGCTCAATTATAAATGTGTTACCAATATTTGAAATTACACCACCACGAAATTGATGTATTTCTCCATCAGTGCGTAGATTATAGCGAGAGAAGATAAACACACTGGTTTTTAAATATAACTTTAATCAGCTATCGATTTCGGCAAAATACTTATACCATCATCAGGCTGTCCTGAAATGACACTCATGTACAAAAATATATAACAAACACTCAAAGAATCTTACTGTCATGAAATACAGAAACAAGCTGCAACTTATAAAATGTAGTACAAACATAAACGAGTTCTCATCTAGTCAAGGAAAATATCATTAGTCCAAGATATAAAATTAAATATAAAAAGTAAACAACACACGGCTGGATGACAGATGAAGATATACCACAGCCATGCGTCGTAAATCAGTCGCACAGAAATACACAAAAACATAGAGACAAAACAAGTTATTCTTTGGCTGACGTTTCTAAATGAACATTTTGAAAATATTACGTAACGTAAAATCTTTTATATCGTTTACAAGGTTGCTGTCATTCTTTCTTCTTAAAATTTCCAATTGTTCCAACAGGGTTAAACGATAAAAATTCTTTTCATAGTGAAGAATACTGAGATTTTGGATTGAAGTTTTATGGTTGTTATCAACAAGGTGGTTTCCTAATGCCGATGGAGGTTTATTCTTCACGTGTTCAGAGAATCTTATTCTAGCGGAACGTGTAGTCATACCAACATAATAAGCTTGACAATCCTCACATTCGATCTTATAGACACCACTTTTTTGTTCTGTTTTTATTTTTGGTTTGTTGTTAACTAGAATATTTGCCAGAGTAATACCTCCCCTATTAGTAACATAGTAGTTATATTTCTGTAGGATTGAGTTGATATTGTAATTAAGGCTTCGACAAAAGGGAATGGAGACATACTTAAGAGTTATGGTATGATGTGGGAAGATCTTTTTATTAAGTAATTCTTTTTTCTTTTTTTGTCTGATTATGTTATCTATGTAAGTCTTTGGATACTTGTTATTTAGGCCAATTGTGTAAATAGTTTCAAGTTCCCTCCTATAATTTTCAACGGATAGAGGTACAGTATTCAATCTGTGTAATAAGAAGTTAAATGCCGCTTTCTTTACATGCGGTGGATGATGTGAGTCGTAAGGAATGATGACGTAAGTGCTTGTAGGTTTTCTGTAAATATCGAACTCGAAGTAGTATGTTTCGTCTAGTTTAAGTTGAATTCTTAAGTCAAGAAAATTGATGGTGTTGTCAGAGGCTTTTTCTAAAGTGAATTTTACACTGAACTGACTGTTCAAAAGTTCCAAGAAGGAATTCAAGTCTCTCTCATTGCCGGACCAAACACAAAAGATATCGTCCACATACCTTCTCCAGAACACAATAAATTCACTCAGGGGAAGAGTCATAATTTGTTTTTCTATGAAGTCCAAGTAGGCTTCTGCGATAGCGCCGCTAAGCGAAGAACCCATTGGTAGTCCATTGGCCATGATGTAGAGTTTGTCCCAAAATGCGAAAAAGTTTTGTTTAGTTGCTAGATCTATCAGGGATAATAAATTCTCGACATCTTCTTCTTCAAGTTGGAATTGGTTTTCTTGAGATAAAAGATGGTGTAAACGGTCCTTAAGTATAGACAAAGTTTGATCCACTGGGACATTAGTGTAGAGGTTCACAACATCAAAAGACATTAGTAGATATGTGGTGTCCCTGTTCAGGTTGATGGATTTTAGTTCTTTTATGAGTTCTTGTGAATTTCGAATGGAGTATTTTGACCTGAATTTCAATTTATCAACAAGAACATTATTTAGAACCTTGGAGATCCTATTTGCCGGTGAATTAACAGCTGAAGTAATCGGACGTATACTCTTATCCGGTTTATGAAGTTTGATCATGGAGTATAAAACAGGTGTTTGTGGATTTTTTTCTTTAATTGTATGTATATTGATAGTACCTATTAGCTTCTGAAGAGTGGGAAGACACTTTTTTAAAAAAGGATTGAGTTTACTATTGTATTTCAACATTGGGTTGTTTTTTATGTTTTTTACAAGCACTGACGTCATCATTCCTTACGACTCACATCATCCACCGCATGTAAAGAAAGCGGCATTTAACTTCTTATTAGACAGATTGAATACTGTACCTCTATCCGTTGAAAATTATAGGAGGGAACTTGAAACTATTTACACAATTGGCCTAAATAACAAGTATCCAAAGACTTACATAGATAACATAATCAGACAAAAAAGAAAAAAGAATTACTTAATAAAAAGATCTTCCCACATCATACCATAACTCTTAAGTATGTCTCCATTCCCTTTTGTCGAAGCCTTAATTACAATATCAACTCAATCCTACAGAAATATAACTACTATGTTACTAATAGGGGAGGTATTACTCTGGCAAATATTCTAGTTAACAACAAACCAAAAATAAAAACAGAACAAAAAAGTGGTGTCTATAAGATCGAATGTGAGGATTGTCAAGCTTATTATGTTGGTATGACTACACGTTCCGCTAGAATAAGATTCTCTGAACACGTGAAGAATAAACCTCCATCGGCATTAGGAAACCACCTTGTTGATAACAACCATAAAACTTCAATCCAAAATCTCAGTATTCTTCACTATGAAAAGAATTTTTATCGTTTAACCCTGTTGGAACAATTGGAAATTTTAAGAAGAAAGAATGACAGCAACCTTGTAAACGATATAAAAGATTTTCCGTTACGTAATATTTTCAAAATGTTCATTTAGAAACGTCAGCCAAAGAATAACTTGTTTTGTCTCTATGTTTTTGTGTATTTCTGTGCGACTGATTTACGACGCATGGCTGTGATATATCTTCATCTGTCATCCAGCCGTGTGTTGTTTACTTTTTATATTTAATTTTATATCTTGGACTAATGATATTTTCCTTGACTAGATGAGAACTCGTTTATGTTTGTACTACATTTTATAAGTTGCAGCTTGTTTCTGTATTTCATGACAGTAAGATTCTTTGAGTGTTTGTTATATATTTTTGTACATGAGTGTCATTTCAGGACAGCCTGATGATGGTATAAGTATTTTGCCGAAATCGATAGCTGATTAAAGTTATATTTAAAAACCAGTGTGTTTATCTTCTCTCGCTTACACCACCACATTTTTGGCGCTCTAGTTCCTCGGAACTGAGTGCTTATCAATTTGCCCAAATGTCTGTAATTTTCGAATATTTCGATGAAAATGGTCTTAAACGATTTGGTTCGACTCACTGATCAAGAATTCGTGGTCGAAATTCATTCTGTCCGGCCGGTCCGGCCGGCCGTAGGCACGATAACTCTCGAACGGAATGAGCTAGAGAGTTGAAATTTTCAGAGTAGGTTTGGGGGATAAATATCTCGGCTAAGTTCGTTATTGGGCAAAATCGGACAGATGGTTTCGGAGTAACAAAAAAAAATTTTTTTTTTTACGAAACAAATTCCAAATTAATTTTTTTTTAATGAGAGGATTTATCATGAGAATCCATTCATATCATTTTTAACTCTAACAAGCTAATACTTTCGGAGATATGATTTTTCAAAATTTCAATAATAAATCGTATTTCAACGTTGTCACAGAATGATATTATTCTATGTATGAATATGAATTGTCATAATGTCAAATGATGTTCCTGACAGATTATCTAATCAATCGAAGAATTGTGAGCGAAGTGAGAAAAATCTCAGTTGTTTGCTCCGAAATTAGTTTTTCTCAGAAAATTCTTACATTTCGGAACTGAACATGAAGTAAGAGATCTGAGAGTAGTGAGACTGCTTTTCATCCATAGACATAGATATAACTCTCGAACGGAATGAGGTAGGTAGTTGAAATTTTCAGAGTAGTTTAGGGAGATGAATATCTCGGTTAAGTTCGTTATTGGGCAAAATTGGCCAGATTTAATTTGATTTCTTCCATGGTGCTTTTCTCATTCTCATGATTGCTCATTTAATCTTGATAAATAAACTATTATTTGAATTGAATTTCCTTTAGGATGCAGTTCTATCATATGAATACATTGATATAATTCCCAACTCTGAGAAACCGATACTTTCGGAGATATAATTTGTCTGTTTGAACTAGAGCGCCAGAAAGCTCCTGTCCACAGGGCTTGAACCCATTTTTGAACTAAATAATGGATTGTATTCGTGTATAAAATCATGATTAATCAAAAATGAAACAACCTTCCTTTTATTTTTTTCTCCTACATAACAAGTTCGAGTGTTTTTAAACATAATTAAAACATGAAAAACATTGTTTATTGTTTTCGACAGCTGAAAGGTCAGAGGAAATGACATAGTTCGACAAAAAACCGATAATTACAACAATGATCGAAAAATCGCACTCAAAATTATTCTCCGCGTTATCTAAATCAATCTATATCAGTATTGATTAGCTTGCATTACTGACCGATGGATCAAGAAATAATTAGCATACCTCATTTGGTAATGACCTAATAATGATAGCGTTACACCTCAAGCATGTATCTCAGATAAATATTGCTAGTTATCAAAATTCAAATAAATTTCGAACAAATGATTGACAGTTGCCAAGAGATAATTTCGGTCCATAATGTAAAGTGTTAACAAATTTTTGTACCCACTAAACTCAGCACAACATAAATGAGGAGCAACTTTTCAATACGCATTTAGTCCAAAAACCATTTTATTGGAAATCAACAAAAAACGATTTTTTTCTTCCACCCTGGCTTATAATTTGAGTGCGTCGAGTTTGTGTGATAGAAATTCACATCTAAGGGTGATAACTAATCTCATTAAAATCAATATTGTTCAGATATACACAGAAACTGTAAAAAACTTTTGGACTCAATGCGTTTTGATTCATCCCATTGTATATAATGCGTTTTGTTGTGGTTCAAATTGAACATAATGCTGTTTGTTGCGATTTATTATAAATTTAGACAAAACAGTCTACACAGTAAGTGTTGGCCTGAAACCTAATTAACATGAGCAAATCGATTAAAAAAATTTTTGGTTATATTTTATTCGTTTTAAAAATATAAACGTAAACATAATTTATTGCGATGCGGCTTACATACTTTGGATTTGAAATATACAGGTACAAAATGCCATTTGGAAGATTTTGTTTACATAGGGCTAAAGAACAATAGAAATCATTTGAGGGGTATCTTTTTAAAACGCATTATGTCCAATTTGGGCGAAATTGAGTTTGAAGCGGATTCAGAAATGATTTCTATTGCTCCACAGCCCTATGTTAACAAAATCTTCCAAATGACATTATGTGCCAGTGTAATTCAAATCCAAAGTATGTAAGCCGCATATAAATTATGTTTACGTTTGTATTTTAAAAACAAATAAAATATACCAAATTTTTTTTTTATCCATTTGCTCATGTTAATTAGGTTACAGGTAAACACTTACTGTGCAGACTGTTTTCTCTAAATTTATAATAAATCGCAACAAACAGCATTATGTTCAATTTCAACCACAACAAAACGCATTATATAGGTACAATGGGATGAATCAAAACGCATTAAGTCCAAACGTTTTTTACATTTTCTGTGTATATCTGATCAATATTGATTTAAATGAGATTAGTTATTACCTTTAGATGTGAATTTCTATCAAACGAACTCGACGAACTCAAATTATAAGCCAGGGTGGACGAAGATATCGTTTTTCGTAGATTTCCAATAAAATGGTTTTTGGACTAAATGCGTATTGAAAAGTTGCTCCTCATATATCGCTGAACGAAACAATTGAATTAAATTGTTGGATTTTAGTACAGGAAAAAGAACAAAATTCTAGACACATTTCTAAAGATATGTGTGTCAAAATGATATTCACGCTATTAGTAGGTATTCATATTCCTACCTCATATTTCAAAAGCATGTGTAACATTCAAAAACAAACAAATACGGTGAAAATATGAATGATACTACAGAAATTGATATCACTCAGAAGATAGAAAACAATACAACGTACGAAAATATACAGGTTACTTGATACATTTAAATTGCGTACAATAAAAAGAAAATATGGAAAACTATCGCACATTTAGTTCTTTTGATAATACATCGATGAATCTCACATCCCTGTCCTCGAAAATATACTTTCGCCAAAATTAGAACTGAATTCTTAAAATTATCGCGACAAGTATTTAAATTCATTTATGTTATCAATTTATAATTAAGCATCCATAAAAAACTGAGTGGTAATAATAGAATAATTACCTACTAGGAATAGTTTCCTTTATAATTTTCTTCGAAACCCCTCAATTATATTTAAATGTTTTACCAATATAAATAAAACAAAAATAATGGATTTTATTCGTATATAAAATCATGATTAATCAAAAATGAAACAACCTTCCTTTTACTTTTTTGTCCCTTTTTGTCCTAATTAAAACATGAAAAACATTGTTTATTGTTTTCGACAGCTGAAAGGTCAGAGGAAATGCATAGTTGTTCAAAAAAAACCGATAATTACAATAATGATCGAAAAATCACTCTCAAAAGAATTCTCCGCGTAATCTGAATCAAACTATATCAGTATTGATTAGCTTGCATTACTGACCGATGGATCAAGAAATAATTAGCATACCTCATTTGGTAATTACCTAATAATGATAGCGTTACACCTCAAGCATGTATCTCAGATAAATATGATGCAAAATTAAAATCAAATCGAAAATATTTGGTTTGATGATTGATATTGCTGGTTATCAAAATTCAAATAAATTTCGAACAAATGATTGACGGTTGCCAAGAGATAATTTCGGTCCATAATGAATGTAAAGTGTTAACAAATTTTTGTACCTCACAAAACTCAGCACAACATAAATGATAACTTGATGTAGTGGGCTAGTTTGTTTATTCTGCCGAAACTATATATAAAATACTCAAATTCTTCCAAGAATTCGAGATATTGAAAACTAAAGACTTGTATTAGAACCACGAGCGAAAATTTATAAGGCAATCTGGTCCAAAACATGATGTAAACAAACAAAATACCGCATAGAATAATAGGTGTATCGATGGTCGGATTAAACTCACGTCTCCAAGTACTGGAAAATCCTGTAAACTGGCTTCCGATACATCAGAAAACCCTCCACCTTCTCCACCATCATGGCACTCTACACCATCACAAAACGAAAAATCACAAATTCCGAAAAAGAGCGCACTAGGTCTCGACCATCGGCCGAAACATGTTCGCGAAAATTCTCGTCGACAACTGACAGAGGAAGCACTGGCGTGGGAGTAGCGCCTAACCGAAGAGCTCCGGATCTATTTTTGCCATCTTCGTGGGGTGACCCGGTGGTATCGTAAACGTCAAAATTGGTCGTCTTCGCGGTTATGTTGGACTAGGAGGTTCAAGTCAGTATCGCTGACGGACAAAGCGGAATGTGATAGTGTGCGGTGTTCGCGGGGCGCGCAGGCGCTGTGTGGGAGACAGGGGGGCTCCCTAATCGTTATAAATTGTAATCAAATATTTTCGCCGTATTTTGGATCTCTTGTCTTCGATTCCGGGGCGTGCGATAACGGATCCGAGCGGCTGGGGGGTGCTGTCTATTATTTGAAAGAAAACATGCAAAGTATACAGGATCTCTTTATCAGGTGTATTATTTATTTATTATTTATCGTATGGTTGCACATTATATAAACATATAAAAGTGTTTAAAAATTTGTTTCGCTGGCAGATCTTGAGTCTTGATCCAAAATTTCTTGTCGATAGGTCCTGAGAAGGCCCGATTGGGTTCAGTGTCGCGCCAAGCATCATGTAACCGGGAGATAAAGTATGTAAAGACGAGTCAGGAATGCTTTAATTTGTTTTCCTACGACGCCCTCCTGCGAAGAAATGTGCCCTCAAATGGTAACCCCATAAATCAGTTTTTTGGCGCTCTTGTTCTTCGGAACAGAGAGCTTATCAATTGGCCCGAATGTCTGTAATTTTCGAATTTTTGGCCGAAAATGGTCTTAAACGGCCGTTAACACGATAACTCTCGAACGGAAGGAGTTCGAGGATTGAAATTCGCAGGGTTGGTTTGTAGCGTAAATATCTCGGACGAGTTCTTTAACGGGAAAATTCACCAAGCGGTTTCCGAGTTATGGCCGTTTTTATTAAAAACATTTTTTATGAATATTTTTCTGAAACCGATCACTCGATCTATCTAAAATTTAGCACCAAATTGTAGAATAATTACTTTTATATGCATGCGAAGTTTTGTATTGATCGGGTTGCCGTAAATGGTCAAAAAAAATTGTTTATATTGTTAAATTTTGTTTCTACAATAACTCTCGAACAGAATGAGCTAGGCAGTTGAAATTTTCAGAGTAGGTTTGGGAGATAAATATCTCAGTGAAGTTCGATATTGGGCAAAATCAGCCTGATGGTTTCGGAGTAACGAAAAAAAAATTTTTTTTACATTACAAATTTCAAATTCAGTTTTTTTTAAGATGCTGTTTCACCATAAAAATCCATTGATATAATTTTCAACTCTAACAAGCTAGTACTTTCGGAGATATGATTTTTCGAAATTTCAATAACGAATCTTACTTCTATGTTTTCACAGAATGCTGTACCTACTTAATTATTCTGTCTATGAATTATTATATGATCTGTGTTCTTACATGTCATCTTATTTTCCTATGAGAGATAAATGTCAAAATTATTTCTGGTTCGTTATTCTTGATATAAAATACACCTCCTCGTCTAGAAAACAAAATATGATTGAATGCAAAATGATCAATGAAATAACCTCAGCTATCGTATAATTATGAGGATGATATGATATCCATATGATGAAGGAAATATATATTTTGCTAAGCTATTCAAATGGGGTTCAGAATATCTCCAGTAAAAACAAAACTCCAATATTGTCTAAGTTTTAATTGATAAAATATATTTTTTTTAGAGTAGAGTATTATATAGGGTATATTTGAGGAATGAATATCTCGGATAATTTCGTTATTGGGAAGAATCGGTCTGTTTGAATTTAATATCATTCCCAGAGACCAATGATTTCGGAGATATGATTTGTCAAATTTTGAACAAGAGCGCCAAAGCTCCTGTCCACAGGGCTTGTTTCAGATTTTTTTTGTGATAACTTCCGAACGACTCAACTGATTCCGGTACATTTTCGACTTTTAATAAATAGAAATATCAGTATTGATTTTTGGCGCTCTAGTTCCTCGGAACAGAGTGCCATCAATTAGCTCAAATGTCTGTAATTTTCGCATTTTTGGCTGAAAATGGTCTCAAACGATTTGGTTCGACACACTGATCAAGAATCCGTGGTCGAAATCGATTCTGTCCGGCCGGTCGGGCCGACCGTAGGCACGATAACTCCCGAACGAAAGGAGTTAGAGGATTGAAATTTGCAAGGTGGGTTCAGAGCGTAAATATCTCGGACGAGTTCGTTAATGGGCGAAATCCATCGAGCGGTTTCAGAGTTATGGCCGTTTTTAGTAAAAACATTTTTTTATGAATATTTATATTTAGCATCAAATTGTAGAATCATGACGAGGTTACCGCAAAGGGTAAAAAAAAAATTTTGAAGATTAAAAAAAAAATTTCTACAATAACTCTCGGAAGGGAAACTAGGCAGTTGAAATTTTCCAAGTAGGTTAGGGAGATGAATATCTCGGTTGAGTTCGTTATTGGGCCAAATAGGCCAGATGGTTTCGGAGTATCGAAAAAAAAAATTTTTTTTAAGTAGCAAATTTCAAATTCAATTTTTATTTAAGATGCAGTTTCACCATAAAAAAGCATTGATATCATTTTCAACTTCAACAAGCTAATACTTTCGGAGATATGATTTTTCGAAAATTCAATAATTAATCGTACTTCTATGTTTTCACAGAATGCTATAATAATTCTATCTATGCTTTATTATATGATCTGTGTTCATACTCGTACAGGTCATCCTGTTCTATAAGAGAGAGTCAAATTCATTTCAGCTATTTTAATTTGATTCTGTGAAAACATAGAAGTACGATTCATTATTGAAATTTCGAAAAATCATATCTCCGAAAGTATTAGCTTGTTGGAGTTAAAAATGATATCAATGGATTTTTATGGTGAAACTGCATCTTGAATAGAAATTGAATTTGAAATTTGTTACTTAAAAAAGAATTTTTTTTTTCGTTACTCCGAAACCATCTGGCCTATTTTGCCCAATAACGAATTCAACCGATATATTCATCTCCCTAACCTACTCTGAAAATTTCAACTGCCTAGCTCATTCCGTTCGAGAGTTATTGTAGGAAAAATTTTTTGAAATTTTCAAAATTTTTTTTTGACACTTTGCGGTAATCTGGTCAGGTCAAAACTTCACATGCGTATAAAGGTCATGATTCTACAATTTGATGCTAAATTTCAGATATATCGAGTGATCGGTTTCGAAAATATTCATAAAAAATATTTTTACTAAAATTGGCCATAACTAACTCCGAAACCGCTTGATGGATTTCGCCCATTAACGTACTTGTCCGAGATATTTACGCTCCAAACCCACCTTGCAAATTTCAATCCTCTAACTCCTTTCGTTCGAGAGTTATCGTGCCTACCCGGCTGGACCGGCCGGACAGAATCGATTTCGACTTCGGATTCTTGATCAGTAAGTCGAACCAAATCGTTTGAGACCATTTTCAGCCAAAAATTCGAAAATTACAGACATTTGGGCAAATTGATAAGCACTCAGTTCCGAGGAACTAGAGCGCCAAAAAAAAGTATCCGACCGTTAAGTGCTACGACCAATCCGTCCCTGGCTGTCTTGAAGACTTATGGGAAAGGGGTTGGAAACAAATCATTGCTGATATTTTTATTGATTCAAATTAAAACAATTACCAGAATCGGTTGAGCTGTTCGGAAGTTATCACAAAAAACTGAATTATGGGAGTACCATTTGGACGCACATATCTTCGCAGGGGGGCGTCGTAGGAAAAATAAATTAAGCATTCCTGACTCGTCTTTATATACTTTATTTATACCCGAGAAATATTCACGTAGTGCCGGGACACCCTGTAGATTTCGTACGAAATTGATCTGGATATTTCTACTGGATGAATGTTTACACGAAGGTTTAATATGTAATGATGGAAATTTAGTTATCTATCGTTTCAAACCAGCGACCGTATACCATTGCGCTAAATAATTGATGCGGCAAAAATATATTACGTGTACAGTATGTGGATAAAGAAAGGGACAAAATTCTTAACTGCGCTATTGAATGTTTTCAAGCAAACCGCTGGTACAGGTCAATTTTAGTTTTTAATTAACCCCATTATGGCATAAAAATTTTAATGTAGACGAAACTTTTTTCTTAATGATTACCCCAAATTTTTTTGCTACCTTATAAGACGATGCAACTTACCTAAATGATGGTGTAAAAAATTGGTACTGTAGATACAAATTTTTTTCAGAAAAGAACATATTTACTTAAGAAATAAACATGAAATTTTCAAGGAAGATAATTTTTAATTCAACCCATAAAACAAACCAAATTTAACGCAATGTTCAAATTGCTCTCCGTGAACCATTTGGAACTAAATGTTTTTTGCACAAATTATGGCTGACATCTGTGTCATATTTGGCGAATGAAACGAAAAAAATATACTGTTGAACTTTACTTCTTAAAAAGTGGGAAAGCCCTGTGGACAGGAGCTTACCCGAGATATTCATTCCTCAAATCCACTCCGAAAATTATATTATATCAATTGAAACTTAGCCAATATTTATTATATATATAGTTTTGAAATTTGTTTTTACTGGAGCTATTCTGAACCCCCTTAAACCTAACAAAGTATATATGTATTTCCATCATCATATGCATTATCCACGGTCATTAATATCATATTATAATCCTCATAATTCTACGATAGCTGAAATGAATTTGACTCTCTTTTACAGGAAAACAAGATGACATGTATGAACACAGATCATATAATAATTAAAGCATTCTGTGAAAACATACAAGTACGATTTATTATTGAAATTTTGAAAAATCATATCTCCGAAAGTATTAGTTTGTTAGAGTTGAAAATGGAAGGTCATGATTCTACAATTTGATCGAGTGATCGGTTTCGGAAATATTCATAAAAAATGTTTTTACTAAAAACGGCCATAACTCCGAAACCACTTGGTGGATTTCGCCCGTTAACGAAGATATTTACTCTCCAAATCTACCCTGCAAATTTCAATCCTTTAACTTCTTTCGTTCGAGAGAGTTATCGTGTTAACGGTCGGCCTTACTTTTTTGACAAAAATCTTATCGCAGAACGTTATTTGAACTTTTTGCAGTTTCATTTTTCCTGCTCTGGCAGCAATGTTCCAAAATTATGACGAAGTAGATGTACCCATCAGGATATTTGCTTGCAAGAAGATGGGGTTCCTCCCCACTTTATAATAAACGTCCGCCAATATATTGACGCCACATTTTCTGGAAGGTGGATAGGGCGACGAGGACATATTGAGTGGCCACCGCGTTCGCCAGACTTGACCCCCTTTTTTTGTGGGGTTATTTGAAATCAAAGGTTTATTTTAATATGCGATCTACGGAAACACGTTATGGTTCTTTAAATTCTCTCCCATCAAGAATAAAAAACTGTTTACAACTTTGTTTGTCGATGGTAAAAAAAAACGGAGCACCTCGATCGTTGAAATATTTCGATATTTCAGCAATATCTTCACCAATATAGATCCCATCAAGTTCAAATCTAGAAGTCTACTGTAAAATAAAGTGTTGAACACTCTCGCAGAATTTTAGCGATAACTAACGGATAGTTTCTGATGTACAGAATGTTTTAAAGATTTTTCATTTATTTTCCATTAATTGGAACCTCCCATAATTTTGCATAGGTAAGTCTTCGTGTCGATATTTTTCAACTAACTATCGCGCTTTAATTCGATGAGATCAGTATTCAGATGGTGTTAACTCTGAAAACCACTCGGTGCATTTTGCCCATTAACGAACTTAGCCGGCGCATTTTGACTCCAAACCTGGGATTTTTCATTAGTGAGTCGAATCTTATCATTTGAGACCAGTTCCGGCTCAAAATTATAAAATTACCGACATTTGGATGAAACGATAGAGACCTCAGAGAAGCACGCAATATCAACCAAGATTTGAACTCTGGAAAATTTCTCACAAAATACGAAGCATCTAAACGATAGTCATTGATTCCTAGAACTTTTGTTCTGCAGTATTGGTTCCCAACTTAAAATAACCAGCCGCCTTTGGAACTGAATCATAAGAAATTATATTCATTGATGGTACAAATTTGGTTCTATAATTTAGGTACATAGGTAATAGATTTCGCGTTGTTTATACATTAGGCTCAATTGAGTTATATAATATAAACAGCGATAATTAGTACTGCTGAAATATTCATGCTAAGGTCATTTATATAAACGGTTTCCAAGTGGAAATGATCGAAAAATTAAAATTCGTTTGGTGCGATAGCTTTGCTTGCGATTGGATTACAACGAACAACCGGGCATATCAATGGGCACAGTGGCGGATCCCGAATACTCCCTACAGATGATGTGTGTAGATTATAATAATATTATGGGAGTATATTTATTGTAACGGGTCTTTTAATGGGATCGCCCCATTTTTAAATTGACATTATTCACACATGGCAGCCATTCTTTATTTGTGGCATTGACAGTTGTATTTGTCAATGTCTACCATTTAATCATGGAAAAGTACACGCTTCAAAAACGTTTACAAATATTCCAAATTTATTATGAAACATTGCGATCTGTTACTCTGACTTTACGTACTTTAACTTTTTTTGGCTGTTACAATAGTCCGGATAAAAGAATAATTGAACGTTTAGTGGAAGACGTTTGAACCAAAGTTTACACTTCCAAGGTATTACAGTGTGCCAGTGAGACAAAGAAATGCAAGAAGTGAAAGGAATATTGCTACCGCACGTGAAAGTGCTCGTGAATTTATTGATTTTCGTCGTTCACAAGAACTAGGTATCTCCAAGACGTCTTTGTGACAAACTTTACGAAAAGAACTTGGTTTATATCCATACAAAATTGTTTTAACCCAAGAACTCCTCAAACCAACTGATCATAAGAAAATCATTTAAAATTTCAAATTAAATTTTTTTTAAGATGAAGTTTCATCATAAAAATCCATTGATATCATTTTCAACTCTTACAAACTAATACTTTCAATAATGAATCGTAATTTTATGATTTAATAGAATGCTCTAATTATAATTTGCTGATGTATATAAATCCAACATATGAGGTGAGTCATAGACCTACGTTTTGGGTTATTTTTGTATGATGCAGTTCTATCGTAAGAACCCATTGATATCATTCCCAACTCTGAGAAACCAATACTTTCGGAGATATGATTTGTCAAAGTTTGAATAATTACTCGCTAGTTTCTTGACATGGATAGATCATAAAATTCAAAATTCAGTAATGTACATTTAACGCGATTGGATCAATTATTCTCGAGATATTAATTGAATACAAGTGAAATTTTTTAAATTAAGTCTTCATCAAATAAATACTTTTTGGCGCTCTTGTTCCTCGGAACAGAGTGCTTATCAATTTGCCCAAATGTCTGTAATTTTCGAATGTTCGGCTGAAAATGGTCTCAAATGTTTTGGTTCGACTAACTGATCAAGAACCTGTGGTCAAAATCGATTCTGTCCGGCCGTCCGTTAACACGATAATTCTCAAACGGAATGAGCTAGACACTTGAAATATTCAGGGTAGGCTTGGGAGATAAATATCTCGGTTGAGTTCGTTAATCGGCAAGTTGGTTTCGGAGTAACGAAAAACAATTTTTTTTTTTAGATTGAATATTCATTTTTTTTAAGAAGTTTCATCATAAGAATCCATTGATATAATTTTCAACTCTAACAAGCTAATGCCTTCGGAGATATGATTTTTAAAAAGTTCAACATTAAATCGTAAGTCTATAATTTCATAGAATGCTGTCATCGAAAATTAACGACTGTATCTATGGATTTGATGATCTGTCTTCATACATATCATCATACAGAATATACCCTAGGTAAGGTATATTTGTGTGTCAGCAATGTCATATATTAGTGTTCTGTAATTGTCATCTCATAGAGAAATAGAAGGTATTGTCCCTGACTACAGATAAGAGACATGTCAAACTAAGTATGATGTCATATTTATTTCTAGTTGAAAATTTCTTGATATAATATACCTCCTGTGCTAGAAAACAAAGTATGATTGAATGCAAAATGATCAATAAAACAACCTCAGCTATCGTAATTATCCAAGAGACTCTTGGATAATCCATTTGATGATGGAAAAATATACTAGTACTTTGATAAGTTAATAAATTTCAACAATATCGAAACAACATCAGCGAAGAAACAACTATATCGTAACGTTTCGGAGTGTATATCAGAAACATCTTCAGAATTATTTTGTTGAGAGCTATTCTGAAATTCAAGAATTGTCACATTGACAGTATTTGAGATTCATAGTAACATAGTTTTACTTTGCATAGAAATTTCCAAGTTCCAACTCCTTTTCTAATAAATTCAGCCTAATATGGTCAATACCAATTGAGCAATTTGCAAAATTGCATTCCCTGTTCAACAAAATAGAAGTTGATTCCTTAAGTTGTTTCCTTTTAATATAATCAGGTTCTTTCATCAGAATATTTGTATTACTCCGATTCATCATGTGATCTCCTTGGATTCTACATATATGTTCTGCTATTTTTGATTTCTGTATGTCCCTATTTCTCAAGTTGTTCTTATTTTCCGACTTTCTTACTTCTAGTGATCTTGATGTTTCTCCTGTCTACGATTCACCACAAATACAAGGAATATTATATACACAGTTTTTTCATTTTTGTTTTTCATCAATGGGTTTTGTCCTTGTTAATAAAGACCTAAGATCATATTGTGTTTTGAAGACGGTTCTTATATTGAACTAATAACCGATTCTTCTGATTTTTGGCGCTCTAGTTCCTCGGAACTGAGTGCTTACCAATTTGCCCAATTATCTGTAATTTTCGAATTTTTGGCTGAAACTGGTCTCAAACGATTTGGTTCGACTCACTGATCAAGAATCCAAGGTCAAAATCGATTTTGTCCAGCCAGTCCAGCCGGCCGGCCGTAGGCACGATAACTCTCGAACGAAAGGAGTTAGAGGATTGAAATTTGCAAGGTGGGTTTGGAGCGTAAATATCTCGGACAAGTTCGTTAATGGGCGAAATCCAACTAGCGGTTTCGGAGTTATGGCCAATTTTAGTAAACACCGTAACACCATAACTCCCGAACGGAAGTTCGGGTTCGCTAGAGTAGCTAGACAGTTCAAATTTTCATGGTACGTTTGTGAGATAAATATCTCGGTTAAATTCGTTGTTGGGCAAATTCAGCCAGGCGGTTGCGGAGTAACGAAAAAAATGTATTTACACTATAAATTTTTTTTAAGATGCAGTTTCATCATAAGAGCCATTGATTCTAACAAACTAATACTTTCGGAGATATTATTTTTCAACATTTCAATAATTATTCTTAATTCTATGATTTCATAGCATACTGTAATTATAATTTGCTGATGTATGTAAATCCAACATGATTTCCCAAACGGTCACCCATCCAAGTACTAACCGCGCCCGACGCTGCTTGGCTTCAGTGTTCGAACGGTATCTAGCATATTCAGTGTGGTATGGCCACAAACAATATTTCTTCCTTTACCTCTGCAATTATATTTATGATGCAGTTATATCACTAGAATCCATTGATATCATTCCCATATCTCTTAGTAACCAATACTATCGGAGATTGTCAAAGTTTAAACAAGAGCGCCAAAGCTTCTGTCCACAGGGCTTTCCCACATTTTTTTTCAAATTAGGATCAAGAAAAGTTACATTTTTGCGTGAATTCAAAGAATCACAGAGTTCCTTTGACATTATCCATTTCGTTCTTCGTGTTCATTATAACATTGTCCTGCTAGAAATTAAACTAATTGTGAACTGGAACAGAAATCATTAGATTTTCGTCGAAATGTAACGCTCTATGAATGTTCAATGACCAATTTGAAATTTTGAGTTCATAATATGACGGATCTCTAATAACTAGAGCCTACGCACACGGGTCGGGATATGTTTGACCATAGACGAGGAATATATGTTGTCGCGTGTTTGACGCAATCGGAATCGCATCGACAATTTTAGCGATCTGTGATTCAGGGCGTTGCTTTATCGTTCAGTCTTATGATCACAGAATAAAATTAGAAAGAGCATAATATATTTTGGGTTTCGATGAATTTCTGGCTTGAATGAATTGTATTCTGTGATCGTGAGACTGAACGATAAAGCAACGCCCTGAATGACAGATCGTTAAAATTACGCACACGGGTCGACTGGGATATGTTTGATGCGATCAGAATCGCATCGACAATTCTAGCGATCTGTCTTTCAGGGCGTTGCTTTATCGTTCAGTCTTATGTTATGATCACAAAATAAAATTCGACAGTGCATCAAATATTATACGCTTCGATGAATTTCTGGCTTGAGTGAAATTTACTCTGTGATCATCAGACTGAACGATAAAGCAACGCCCTGAGTGACACATCGTTAAAAATTGTCGATGCGATTCCGATTGCGTCAGAATCGCGTCATATCCCGGTCGGCCGGTGTGCGTAGGCTCTATCATGTACGTCTTAACAAAATGTCATTCAAATCAGTGTAATATATTGACCATTACATGAACGAGCACACAAAAGCTCCTGATCCGACGTCGGTGCTTTCATAAATTTATATTTAATGGTGATTGGATCACATGGATCATTTCATTAGAAAAAATGGGCTCAAGCCCTGTGAACAGGAGATTTGGTGCTCTTGTTCAAACTTTGACAAATCATATCTCCGATTATTGGTCTCTAGGAATGATATAAATGGATTCTTACTATAAAACGGCATCATTAAAGAAATTAAATTCGAACAGACCGAGTCTCCCCAATAACGAACTTAGTCGAGATATTCATTCCTCAAATCTGCTCTGAAAATTATAAAGGGTTTTCCAATGGGGACTTGACAACTTTGAATATAAATAAAACACAAACCATTTGAGATGTTTCAAAAACTTTATTATTGGCTTGAAGTACAAACATAACATTTATGAATGGAACTCGACTTCGTTCATATGGCCACCAAGGGCCCGTTTGCAGCGGTCAATTCTCTGAACCCAATTTTCGATGACTCGGCCACACATTTCAGCCGAAACGGCCGCTATTTCGCATCCAATGTTGTCTCTGAGCTCTTGCAATATCGTCGGCTTGTTGGCATAGACCAGTGACTTGACGTAGCCCCAAAGAAAATAGTCCAGAGGCGTTGAAACCACATGTTGGCCAAGTCCATACCTTGCAATTGGGGCCAAAAAAAAATCGTGGCGCGGTAGCGATCTCCATTGACCGTAGCGTGACGAAAAAATGCGGTCCAATGATGCCGCCTTCGTGAAGACCGCACCAAACCGTGATTTTTTGGGGATGCAATTGACTCTCGTGAATCACGTGTGAATTGCTGCCTGTCCAATAACGCATATTTTGCTTATTGACAAAGCCATTTAATCAAAAATGAGCTTCATCGCTGAAGATGATTTTTCGATGAAAATCATGATCGTGGCGCAGCTTTTCCAGAGCACAATCGGAGAACGTACGTCGCTTCAAATGGTCCAACGGCTTCAATTCTTGAGTCAGCTTGATCTTGTACGGGTGTAAACCAAGATCCTTACGCAAAATTCGCCATAGAGTGGTCTGACGGATGCCCAATTCTTGAGAACGCTGTGGAATGGACTGATTTGGGTCATCGGCTACGGAGGCCCGAACGGCAGCGATGTTTTCGTTACTGCGACCGGTCCTTTGTCTCACTGGCACGACAACATCCAACAGCGAATATGTAGACTCAAATTTTTGCACCAAACTTGTAATTGCCTGTCTACTAGGGCGCGAATTACGCCCGAAAATTGGAGTTAAGGCTCTTAAAGTTGCGGTCACAGACTCCGAATTTCGGTAGTAAATTTTTATAACTTGCAAACGTTGTTCGTTCGTGTACTACACCATGATGAAAATGTCCACATTACTGAATAAATTGACGTTGACAGTTCGATGATTGGTCTAAGGGTGCGTTCACAAATTAAATTCAAAGTTGTCAAGTCCCCATTGGAAAACCCGATATTATATCAATTGAAACTTAGACAATATTGCAGTTTTGTTTTTACTGGAGATATTCTGAATCCAATTTTATTATGTATCTTACCAAAGAATATATTTCCATCATCGTATGGATTATCCACGGGCAATATATTATCACCTTAAAAGTATAAAATCATATCATCCTCAAAATTCTACGATAGCTGAGGTTATTTCATTAGTCATTTTACATTCAATCATACTTTGTTTTCTAGATCAGAAGGTGTATCCCAGGTAACACAGGGACCTCCCAGAAATGGTCTCAGCGAGCTCTTGCCGCGATATTGTGACGCCTATTGCGATATCGCTGGGAGGTCCTCAAGAGCTCCCTATCACCTCCAAATGTCCGCCACAAGGGATGAGCCCAGTAACATCTCAGAGACATCGCATGGGGAAGTTCTCAAACTGCTCACCCTGGGGAATATTTTGAGAGGTTTATTGCGATATTGGAGGGAGGTCGCCCTGACCTCCCTATCACCTCCAAATGTCCGCCACAGGGGATGAGCCCAGTAACATCTCAGAGACATCGCATGGGGAAGTTCTCAAACCGCTCACCCTGGGGAATATTTTGAGAGGTTTATTGCGATATCGCAGGGAGCTCGCCCAGACCTCCCTATCACCTCCAAATGTCCTCCAAAGGGGATGAGCCCAGTAACATCTCGGAGATATCGCATGGGGAAGTTCTCAAACTGCAAACTGCAAGATGGCTGCGATATGGATCTATGATCTATATATCCTCGAAATGTGCAGTACATCAGTACATGTGTGGCGACGAATACACCACTTCGATGCGTAGATCGAGATTCCACTCGGGATATTAGCGATGGGGTTGTTCTTCCGGGTACAGAGTAGACGATTGCGCCATCTACCGGTGGAAAGAGAAGTGCAGAGTAGGGATGGAGAAGATCCCTGCAACACTGCACCTGATTTCCTATTCTTGTTGAATTTGCGAGGTGTTTAGGACCTCGCAATGGAATGTGTTATTCTCGTTACACTTGTGATATCTTTGAGGAGCTCGCAATAGGAATGTCTTTTTCTAGTTATCTGCGTGATATCTTTAGGAGCTCGCAATGGGAATGTCTTATTCTGGTTACATATGTGATATCTTGAGGATCTCGCAACAGGAATGTCTGAGTCTTATTCTGGTTATCTGTGGGATATCTTTAGGAGCTCGCAATAGGAATATCTTATTCTCGTTATCTGTGTGATGTCTTTAGGAGCTCGCAATAGGAATATCTTATTCTGATTTTCTGTGTGATATCTTTAGGAGCTCGCAATGAGAATGTCTTATTCTGGTTACATATGTGATATCTTGAGGATCTCGCAACAGGATGTCTTAGTCTGGTTATCTGTGGGATATCTTTAGGAGGTCGCAATAGGAATATCTTATTCTGGTTATCTGTGTGATATCTTGAGGATCTCACATTGGGAGCTCGCATTTTCATCCACATTGTAACCTCTCAGAGACCTATATGCAAGAATAACGAACCAGAAATAATTATGACATTTATCTCTCATAGGAAAATAAGATGACATGTAAGAACACAGATCATATAATAATTCATAGATAGAATACGGCATTCTGTGAAAACATTATTGAAATTTCGAAAAATCATGTCTCCGAAAGTATTAGCTTGTTACGAGTTGAAAAGGATATCAATAGATTTTTATGGTAAAACTGCATCTTGAAACAAAAGAAATTTGAAATTTGTAACGTGAAAAAATTTTTTTTTTCGTTACTACGAAACCGTCAGGACGATTTTGCCCAATAACGAACTCAACTAAGATATTTATCTCCCAAACCTACTCTGAAAATTTCAACTGCCTAGCTCATTCTGTTCGAGAGTTATTGAGGAAAAAAAAGATTTGAAAAAAAAAATTGACACTTCACGGCAACCCGATCAATACAAAACTACGCATGCGTATAAAGGTCATTAAAAATTGATGGTAAATTTCAGATAGATCGAGTGATCGGTTTCGGAAATATTCCTAAAAAATAGTTTTAACTAAAAACGGCCATAACTCCGAAACCGCTTGGTGGATTTCGCCCGTTAACGAACTTGACCGAGATATTTACGCTCCAAAGCTATCCTGCAAATTTCAATCCTCTAACTCCTTTCGTTCGAGAGTTATCTCGTTAACGGCCGGCCGGACGGACAGAATCGATTTCGGCCACGGATTCTTGATCAGTGAGTTGAACCAAATCGTTTAAGACCATTTTCAGCCAAAAACTCGAAAATTACAGACATTTGGGCAAATTGATAAGAACTCTGTTCTGAGGAACAAGAGCGCCAAAAATTTATATTAGATACTTGCAGATCATGCAAGTCACGACTGTACTCCTATGAAACCGACCAAAATGTACACATCCAGTAACAGGCAAGAAGAATTTTCTTGCTTTCTGTAAAAATAGAAATCAATATCATTCAACTATTACAAAAATACAACTCCCGAGTAGAATATTTGAAAAATTATGAAGGTCAGATAATTAATGAAATCCCTATCCGCCAATTCTGCATCTCTCTTCACAGCTTGTACTTCACCCATCCTTTCAGAAGAATCCCATCTAATAATATTTAGCGAAAATACCTGTGAGAAGTAAAAACTCAAGGATTATAAATATGACCTTGAGCAACTGATGTGCATAATTATCATATCAATTCAAGTACTATTCGGTAAGATAGGCAATATCATAGCAGAATACATAATTTAATCATACCTGCTTATTACACAAATAATGAAGTATCTATTGTATGTTATTATATTAATTAATAATTTTTCCAAATCATGAAAAATTACCTTTCAGTGGTTGAAGAATAATTTTGGCAAATATGAAAAATCCTTATCGAGTCTGGGTACTGAGTAATATCACCTAAATTTTCTCTCACCTCTGCACCACTAAGAGCTAAAGACCTACATGCTATTCCTTTAAACTCAAATCAATGTCCACAGATGACGGGAAAATTGTAATTATATTACCACAGTGGATCCGACTAATAATAATTATTCAATGAAACCAATCAAAAAAAGTAATTTATTGGAAAAAGATCCAAAAGGCCATCGACCGAGGTCCTTCAGCCAGTTTTAATTACAACAATTATGAAAAGTAATTATATACAAAACCAAAATCAAGTTTTAATGGACAGTGAACAACTTTTACGGTTCTTCCCATATGGTATTTGGTGGAGTATTTCTATGGGGTCTTCTTTTTAGATCTCTTTCCATGCAGTAGGTTTTCAATATCTCTGTGTTGTTCTGTTTGCGAATTTCTTCCAAAGGTATTTTTTAATTATTCACCACAAAATATTTTTCGAATTATAAAATCTTGTAATTTAGAATTAATTCACCTCAGTATCGACTAGATGGTATCTGACTTCATCTTCCTGAAATATATTATTCCTCCTACTCAATAAGAAAAATCAATTGGCAACCCAAAAATGTTCATACTGTCACTATGGTTTTAGTGATAGAACATTCAGTGCAGGCCCATATCTCTTCCAATTTGGAGCTACCTAATGTGTCCAAATGTATTATTCGATAAAATCTCAAGAAATTTTTCTTCCATTTACTGGTAAAATAATACTAGAAATTTAGCAATGTAAATATACAATAGGATTAAAAAACATAAACAGAAATATTGAAATTATTTATCATCAGACCAAGGTCTTTTATTTATTAATTAATAAAAAATCCCTCCTAAATCACTTACATATCTAGAACTCCTCGACACTAGGGAGCAATACCAGTATATTGATATTCCAAAATTCCATACACCCCACAGTATCACCAAATTAGTCAGAAATACATGAACTGATACAAAATAATGTTTTAATATGAAATTCCTTATTTTTGTAAATAAAACAACCACCGCCTAACCAACAATCAAATTTGACAAGTTCATTTCAAACATGACAATATTGACAATTGACAAATTAATTATTGAATTTGATTGGTCACAGAGTTGTTATAAGGTCATAGAGCTGATAGATATAAGAAGAATTCAATAACTAATATTTATTTATTATATATTATATTGTATTGTTACTTATTAAAGCTTTCTTTGTTTTCTGGGTCGAGGTGGATTCCACGAAACTGGTGTATGGTCGGTTATTGAAACAACTTGCACTCCTGCCATTTGAAGTCCCTTGATAGAAGACTAAAAATAAAATGTAATGATGTGCTACATAATAATTCAATGAATTTCATGAATAGAGTTCACGAATCATTTGTCCTCCTAAATACGAACAAATTAATTTAAACTTAGAGTGATTTATACAATCCATTCATTTCAAGCACATTGTTCGGTTAGATTATTTTAGATTTTGAAACTTAGTCAGCCCGTTAATTCAAATGCACAATGGGTTGGTGTCAAATAGAGTCAATGTTTTTATTACTGCAATTTTTGAATAGAAAATTTTTATCTAGATTTGAATGGGCAGTAACTTGGAGGGATAGACCCCCTTTAATTTTTGCTTTGTAGATTAATGAATCATTTGACACCTAGGAGATTAATGATAGGTTTCACAAAGCTTTTACAGCTCTAAATTGACAAATCATTTTTATTCTATGTAGATTCCATGTTCATTTTTGATGCAACCATTGAATTAAATCCACAATTGAGCTAATCAAAGCTTCGTGAAACCCACCATTGGGCTATTTAGAATTAATTTTATGGATTCAGCTGCTCTTACCATTCTACCTGGTCCAATTCCCCTGACTCGAACCCTTACTGTCTTAATACCTTTGTTATAAGCTTTCTAAAATAAATTCAATTATTAATAAACACAACAATAAGATTTTGTATATTATGTACCATTCCAATACTTATTGCAGTAGCTTGAGCTGCTATATTTGTTCCCTTTCTAGTGTTCTTGAAACCCTCAATACCACACGTTCTCAGCATTTGTGGAACTCCTAAAAATTAAATGCAACAATTGACTACTAGGTAGGTAGGTATAATGTAAGCATGTATAGTATCCACTTGAACACTAGCTAACCTTTGCTATTGGTTAAAGTAATAATTGTATTATTTGGGGATGACTTGATGTTGAAAATTGGTAAATCTCGAAATCGTACGCCATTGAACAATTGATTAGGGGTATCTTTGGTGGGAAACATACTTTGTTTGCTGCAATGAATAGTTTCTTTTTATTCTAAAATATATATTAGAAGTTTTAACTGACCCCCTCAGTAATATATCCATTTCCTCGGCTCTTTCACCAGCTGTACCTTCATCAACTTTAGGAAGTGAGCGAAGCATTTCTTTCCTGTCTACAACTTCCCTGAAATTATTACTAGTACGATGAATAAGTTTTGTTTGTATGGAACACACGGATTCAAAACTACTAATTAATGAGTTCCAATTAGAAAATACTCGTTGCAAAGCCATAATTTCTATTCTATATATAAGAAATGTTTATGTCTAATTATGATCATCTGAAGTCTGAATCTGAAATAGTTTCAAATAAGTTAGGTTAACTCACAGAACATAACTTATGTTAACTTATGTTCACGGTACTCATTCCTTAGCCGTCAGTGCTACCAATGGCTGAGTTGGAAATTAATCAACTCAAATCTCAGAAATCAAATCATTCGATCTTTTACGATACCAGTGAAGTTGTTAATTCAACATTTTTAGTTATTATTATGTTATCATCTGTATTATTATCTTAGAGTTAGGAAGGGACCTTTCTGGTTAATTGATGTTTATTAGTTATTATTCTAAGGTTATGCACAGAAGTAGAACTTTTTTGTCACTTGTCGAATAGTCAAATGTCATCTTATTCTTATTATTGGAATATTAATGCCGTGTTCCGATATTCCTGGGCAGTACTGAGCAGTAAATTGAAACGTCAGATATTACTGAAATTCACTGGCAATGCTTACTATTACCCAATGAACTCTATACTAACTGGAAGGGATACGTCCATACAAAGTGCGTTTGAAAAGTGAGTCAGGGGCAACGGAGACAGAGATAGCACTATTTACGGTAACCTGTCTTTGTTGCACTCATACATGCAAGCGAGTTGTGTTTATCTGCATGAATTATCTTTTACTTAGAAATTCAGGTAGTTTGGGGATTACCTTCGTTTGGAATGTGCAATATTATTGAAGATGAACATTTATTTCGTTTTGGTATGCCATTAGTTTAGCTGCCTTTATCGTGTGAAGTTTAAAAAGTACAGAATTTTGTTAGTGCCAGTTGTGATTGGGCGATAGTTTCAAACTTTATATAGTTTCAACAATAAATAAAAATGGTTATATATTGTGTAGCGTTTGGATGCAAGAACGAGCAAGATTATCGGCGAATATCTTTTCATGTGTGAGTTTATAATATTTAGATTTGAATATAAAATAATAAATAGGTATCAATAGCAAGAACATTGATGGATTTAAGGTGGATTTATTGTTTATAGGTTTCGATTCAAACGACCAGGGGATCTATTCTCGATCATTCGCAATTTGCACCATCGTGCGCATCTCTATGGCAAATACGGCATATGCGACCGATCGTGAAAATTGCGAATGGTCGAGAATAGATCCCCTGATATCAGTTATGGATTAAGGCAGTTCGCAGGAAGAAATGGGCTCCATCTAAAACAAGCAAACTTTGTGGGGAGCATTTTCTTCCTACTGATTACATAGTGAGACCTGGATGTATCTCTAAATTATTGAAACCAGATAATGTTCCTGGTATATTTTCATATCCCAAGCATTTGTTACCGAAAATTGTTGAACCTCGACGGAAAATAAGAAAATTGGTAGGTACCTTATGGTGTATATATGAAAAAAATATATTTGGATCCATCTTGGAAGGAAATGAACGATTTTTTTTCCTCAGGAATTGTCTGTGGATGTTGATAATGAGAATGTTACTGAGCATACCATATCACCTACAGATGTTGATTTATCGTCAACTTCAAGAAGCCCAAAAGTTAAAACGTTGACTGATCATGCAACTCAAACTGTTTCATCTAATGAAGATACATTATTACGAAGAAAAGTCAAAACACTTAAACAGAAGCTGAAGAGAAGAGAAGTAAAAATTCCTAACATGAAGGAAGTCATTCATTCAATTTCAAAAAGTGGTCATAGCAATGAAAATCTAGAAGAAGTCTTAAAAAGGCATTTTCAAGGTAAAAATAACAAAATTACATTTTTAAACTCAAGAGCTACAGCATATTTTCTTTTTAGGTTTGCCATTAGAACTTGTACTTCTTCAAAAAGGGAAAGATGAAGGTGTAAATCCTAGGCAACGCAGATATTTACCTTTGATGAAACAATTTGCCCACACATTATACTTTAATTCACCTAAAGCGTATAATTGTTTACGCAATCAATTAGTAGTAGTAGCTATCTGTAGGTACAGTGTGTTTCAATATTTAAATAAAAGTTGCTTTTGCGATTTTCCTTTCAGTTTATTTACCAACAACATAGGAGAACAGTTAAAATTTGACTTGAACCATGCACTATTTGCTTTATTACTTGAAAATTGATGAATTGTTCACAAATAAATTCACGCTTACTTCTAATTAAGCATGCAAAATTTAAAATATTCAAAAGAAGTCGCGAGCGTTCCATTAACTTTTCATTTTATTTACCAACCACATAGGAGAACAGTTAAATTTTGACTTGAACCATGCACTATATGCTTTATTACTTTAATCCTGATAAATTGTTCAGAAAAAAAATCACGTTTTCTTCTAAATAAGCATACAAAATTTAAAATAAACAAAGAAATTCGCGAGCGTTCCATTAACTGCAATGAGATAGAAAGAGATAGATATCCGTAAGCACTGCGGGTTGCCTAAGAAATCGGTTTGCCTCACTTTTCTCCCAAGGCGAGTCCCTTCCAGGTATATATAGAGTTCACTGCTATTACCAGAGACAACAACTCTGCTATTACTTAAGAGCGTTCCGAAATTCCTTACTGCGGCCAGTAGTGCCAGTAATTTCGGAACACAAGGTATATGTTCTGTGATTGGAATATTGGAAATTGTTCTACCATTTCTATTATTATTACTGTTTATCATTGTTTATTGTCAGTAATAATTTTTAATATATCTTGTTCAAGGTGGATAGTACAAGTATTGAATTGCCTTCCGGTTGCACTTTTGAAAAATGGCACCCCTATTTTTAATATTTGAAAAATGAGGCTTTCGGGGTTTTAAGAATATTAGAATGTCTCTGGAAATTAGAGAACCTTTGCAGTCTTTGCACAGTAATGAAGAATTGCTTGACGCAGAAGGTATTAATGTGTGGAGTGCTACACAAGAATCTCTGGAAAACCAAGCATTAAATGAATTGAATGAATTCACAAAAGAAACAACTGGTGAAAACTTGCAACATGAGGAGGAGTTTGAAGCGAGTGAATCAAAATCTCAAGAAATTACAATTCTTGAAAATTATATTAAAAAACAAGAAGAATTAAGGAGGCTCCAACTTCAAAAAAGATCATGTTCTAAGAAAGACAGTAAACAAATATATGAAGAAGGTATTGATCAAAAAGAGGAAAATTCAAAATTCAAAAGAAAAAATGTTGATACAAAAGGAAACTGCAGGAAAAAAATCAAACCAGCAAAAGCTGAAGGAACAATTCAGAAAGCTACTGATAATTTAGAAGATGGTGACAGTTCCTGTAGTGAATATTTTCCGTCCGAAGAAGGTAGCCATGTTTTCTACTTATAGAATCTTAAATAGTTCTGCAGAGATCATCATTAATTCCTGGTTTTTAGCCAAATATATAAATTGTCAATAACACAGTTAAGTTCGTATATTGGGACTCCTAGGTCTTCCGAGGTAACCCCTTTATTTCTTATGAGATTGTGAGAGTTAGGAATATTAGTTTTGTTCTGTGTCCTTACGTAACCTGAGGCACAGTATTCTTTATTTTTGACCTAACAGTGAATGGTCGTCGCCACTGTCTGGCTGGAGAATTTATTTCCTAATCAAAACATAAAAACGCAAGAGATGCATGTTCAGTTCTTTTCAGACCACAAAGACAATAGAGAGCGACCAGCTGATGGAAAGACAAATATGGCAGAATTATAATTTTATCCTTTGTTCATTCAACTGAGAAAGGGCTTTGCTATGGTAGTTCTGTATCTCTGTAACTCATTGATAAGTGGTAGCCAATACTTCGAATTGCTAAATATGCATAACACACATATTTCATAACTTCTTCATCTTGTCAAATTATAATCTGGATGTATGATATTACCACGATAAATCTTGAATAGGTTTAACATGAAAATTTCGTGTTTTAGATTCTGATTATGACTGTGGTAACAATAGAAGAGCTCACAAATCTGCAAAATGCAATGAAAAAAATCAAATCAAGATATTTGATAAAATCAAAGATGATGGATTAATTAATGACTATAATACTAGATTGAATCAATATTATGAGCGATTAGAAATGGAAGATAGGTCAGAGGGTGTCTCAGATGCAGTAAAGATGGTCAATGATGTAAAAATTGATGGTGGTTTAAAAATTCCAGCAAAATATTGGAGTAAATTGTATAAGTAAGTGAAATATATAAGTCAATAATTTTTGTTCATGTATTCATTTCCTTTAAGGTATCAACAGAAAAGTGTGAAATGGTTATGGTCCTTGCATCTAAAATCTTCTGGAGGTTTACTTTGTGATGAAATGGGTCTAGGAAAAACTGTACAAATTATTTCCTTTTTATATGCTCTAGATTACAGTCGTATTCACACCCCATTTGGCAAGTAAGTATATAACTAAATACAGGAGGTACATAGGTTGATTTTAAAGGAACATGTCATATTAACAAAGTTCAAAAACTCATTAATAAAATTGATCCTCATACTAGATCTGCCTTGTTAATTCAAAAGGGCCCATCTAAAAAAAACTTTTCAAATAAATCGATATTTCAACTTAGTTACGATCATTTTACTTACGGGGTTAGGTGTATTCAGAGGCATGAAAAAATTACAACTTTAATTAATTTTTGTAGGCAGTAATTTATTTTTATTTTATAAAAGTGAAAACAGCATCATTAAATAAGGTTTTGACTTGATTTGACGGAAATATCAGAAAAAAATATTTATAATTTTAAAAGTTATGGCCTTTTGTTTTGATTCAGTTCAAACTGAAGCTCCTTGCGGTGACCATCACTTATCCTTGAAGATTCATTTAAAATCAATCAGCCAAAAAAATTTGTTTCATTTATAGATAATCTAGTGCCTGATCGAAGCTTTTAAATTAACAAAATGGCGGCCTCAGGAAAATTTTTTCCAGATTTCCGGGCAAAAACCAACAGTTTATTGTTTATAAAAAATCGAAATTAAAGTAAAATCCTTCAATCAGGCACTAGTTTTTCATGTTTTCAAAATGCTGTATAAATTTCATTGAAATCTACCAAGCAGTTTTCGAGCTACGGGTGGTCACCAGTTCAAAAAATGGGTTCAAGCCCTGTGGACAGGAGCTTTCTGGCGCTCTAGTTCAAACAGACAAATTATATCTCCGAAAGTATTGGTTTCTCAGAGTTGGGAATTATATCAATGTATTCATATGATAGAACTGCATCATAAAGGAAATTCAATTCAAATAATAGTTTATTTATCAAGATTAAATGAGCAATCATGAGAATGAGAACTGCACCACATTTTCAAATTTTTTTTTTTGACACTTTGCGGTAATCTGGTCAATACAAAACTTCACATACGTATAAAGGTCATGATTCTACAATTTGATGCTAAATTTCAGATAGATCGAGTGATCGGTTTCGGAAATATTCATAAAAAATATTTTTACTAAAATTGGCCATAACTCCGAAACCCCTTGATGGATTTCGCCCATTAACGAAATTGTCCCAGATATTTACGCTCCAAAACCACCTTGCAATTTTCAATCCGCTAACTCCTTTCGTTCGAGAGTTATCGTGCCTACGGCCGGTCGGCCGGCCGGACAGAATCGATTTCGCACTCGGATTCTTGATCAGTGAGTCGAACCAAATCGTTTGAGACCATTTTCAGCCAAAAATTCCAAAATTACTGACAATTGGGCAAATTGATAAGCACTCTGTTCCGAGGAACTAGAGCGCCAAAAAAACAAGTTTCGTATGACAATTGCCCAAAACAGGTTTAAAGTACCTACAAATAGTAGGTATTCCATAAAACATGTATGAAAGAAGATAAGTAATAATAAAAATTACCTTGTAATCCATCAAAAATTTCCTGATCTACGTTCACCAAATTTTCTCCTCTCTCGAACTACAGAATTATGCTTTCAATATTTACGTAATATTTTCAAACATTTTCGGGTGAGGTCCCCGTTGCATCGCTAAAATACGAGTATTTCAACCCCAATATTTTTGAAGTTACAATATTCCCTTCTGTCAAGTTGACATTATGACAATTCATACATAGAATAATTATATCAATCTGTGAAATACGATTTACATTGAAATTTTGAAAAATCATATCTCCAAAAGTATTAGCTTGTTAGAGTTAAAAATGATATGAATGGATTCTTATGATAAAACTTCTTATTAAAAAAAAATTTAATTTGGAATTTTTTTTGTAAAATAAAAAATTTTTTTTGTTACTCCGAAACCATCTGTCCGATTTTGCCCAATAACGAACTTAGCCGAGATATTTATCCCCCAAACCCACTCTGAAAATTTCAGCTCTCTAGCTCATTCCGTTCGAGAGTTATCGTGCCTACGGCCGGACAGAATGAATTTCGACCACGGATTCTTGATCAGTGAGTCGAACCAAATCGTTTAAGACCATTTTCATCGAAATATTCGAAAATTACAGACATTTGGGCAAATTGATAAGAACTCAGTTCCGAGGAACTAGAGCGCCAAAAACATAGTTATGATAAAAACGCATTTGAGTTTTACCCTCAATTTACGTATTATTTAATTACTTACACCGAGTCATCTATTCCTGGGCCATATAATAGTTCTGCAGCAGTCTGCTCTCGCCCAGAGTGCCTGAGGACCCTTTGCTAACTATCGAATAACTCGAAAAGTATTTGTCGCATTTACTTCAAATTTTCAGAGAATATTTCTGAGAAATTATACCTTAAGAAAATGCAAAAAAGAAAAAAAGATTTTTTGAAAAATCTGACTCCACCTAGCCCCTTGACAAAGTCTATGTTTAGTGAAATGTTTTAAAATGTTTTGGAAGCACATACTGCTCTCAAAATTAACAGATATGTTAAGGAGCTCAAGGTACGTAGTTTCAATGGTATAAGTTACTTTAGAAGAAAATTGCAGATACACCCTTTTGAATTAACAGGGCAGAGGTGGTAAGAGATTCTTGTTTTAGTTGTCATTCGACAGCCATAGACAAAAAGGTTTTCTTGACTGATGATCTTTAGGATATAGCTCTCTCTGATATTGGTATGGATAAATCGGGAATTGGGATGATATCCATATTCATCACATTATCGAATTAATATCAACTTAAAATTGGGAATAATGGTTTTATTTAATTTTGTATGAAATATTTTTTGTGAAAAAAACCATTCACCTATGAAAATATCCTGTATATTAGGTCTTCATGTTGAATATTACAATCATTATTTGAAATAAATTTTTTAGTTTTCTTGGTAAGGGACCAACAATTATTGTATCTCCAGCAACCGTAATACATCAATGGGTTCAACATTTTCATGAGTGGGCACCTGAATTCAGAGTAGCCATCCTCCACCAGTCTGGAACATTCCAAGGTAACAATAATAATAATAACTCTTTTATTTAGTGAAAATTTTGCTCAGATGTTCTCACACTTGTACCTATGAAAAAAACACACCTCATAATATGACAAACAAATCTCACAACATATAATATGTCCTATCTGATAGTTTTGTATCGACAATTCTCAGTTAGAACTCGTATTTTCGACGGATTCTATCGGATAGTCTTTTCCATAACAGCAATACAAATTTGTAGCAATATTTTTCTTGGAGAAGACACACGGTGAAATATTTATTGATTTTAACCATCAACAAATATTCTGCGTGGCCGAGCTAGATCACCTCATCGCTCAGTGTACCCAAAGAGGAAAGCATCATTCAAGCATCACAAACCCTGAGTTTCATGGTTATTAACAATCATCATTGTGACTTAGCCAACACTGAATGGCCCCAAAGGCGTTCTAGGAAGCTTGAATCCATCTGTTGCGAACTGGTAGGAAAAGAACCCCACCAGCGACACCAATGGAAATCCTTACGAACTCCACTCTACTCTCCATTACTGCTACTGCATAATTACAATTTACAGGTAACAAGGCGGTGTTGATAAAAGACATAAATGAAAATAATGGAGTATTGGTAACTACTTATCTTGGAATTCTTAAATACAAAGGAAATCTGTTAGATCACCACTGGCACTATCTTATATTGGATGAAGGACATAAAATAAGAAATTCTACCGCAAAAGTAACAATAGCCATCAAAGAAATAAGAACACCCCATAGAATTCTATTAAGTGGTAGTCCAATGCAGAATAATTTGCAGGAATTGTGGAGTCTTTTCGATTTCACAAATCCGGGAATACTAGGAGGACTGAACACCTTTATGGAACATTTCAATAATCCCATCATACAAGGAGGCTTTACAAATGCGACCCCCATGCAGGTTGGCAAATTATATTTATTCAAATGATAAGTATTGTCCAGTTGAGAATTTATTTTATAATTGTTCAACTGTAACTTTTTTACAAGTGTGAAATTATTTTTGCAATAGAAGAATAATGTTGCCAGGATTAGTTTGTAAAATGATTTGCAGTTTGTTTCATTTGATTTTGGAATCTTTATTTTTGAGCTTTGCTTGCATTAATTTATTTTGATTATCCTGAACTCAGATCTCCCAAGAAGACGTTTCGAACCACTCTATATGTATATAAATATAAGTTCCGAAATATTAATACTTCTTTCACATATCAATTCTTCTAATTCTGTCTTCACATGAATGATGTTTCAATTTTATTTCTTTGATTATCATTTATGACTATTCTAATGCATTATTATAGGAAGCAACAGCATTATCGGTGGCTACAGCACTGAAAAATTTGATATCTCCATTCCTTTTGAGAAGGACAAAAGCTGAAGTACAAGATAATATTGAGCTTCCCAGCAAGAGCGAACAAGTTCTATTCTGTTCCTTGAGTGATTACCAACGGATGCTCTACAAGGATTACTTGATGGTATGCATTTGTTCTTAAAATAATATTTGGAATGTTATAGGATTTTAGTTTGACTTAAATCTATATCACATGAAATAATATGTTGCAAAACATGTTGCGATTTGCACTAATTTCCGTCTCATTGAAACTTCACACTAAGTTTCATTTCATGAACTTTTTTTGCATCATTATAGTATAGTAAGTAATTCAGTTCTTCAACTATTATTCTGAATCAGCTCCAAATACTGGATAGAGGGTATTTATAAAAATATTGCATCATGCGAAAATTTACCTACACCTAATTTCAGAACTAGCTTTCCACTTATTCATAATATCCATTGAACACAGAAATTACCAGAGAGAATATATTTCTAAATATTGGATTCGCATGTTAGTTGTATTCAATTTGGGATATTTTCTATCATTTATTAGTTTATTTAAAATTATCAAAAACGCCAAAATGAACTTACACAATTCTGCTGAGAAAAAAATTCATAAAATGAGCAATATATTGACATCAATATACCATAGATCACTTCGTTTTATAAATATATATATAAATATATAATAAATATCACATGAAAAATAATTAATAATAATAATGATAAAAATGGTTGCGATTTCAATTCACATGTATTGAAATCAAATTTAGGATAGATAGATGGATAAGTTAATATTATAAACTGTGAGTCAGTTTTAAGTTTGAATACCCATTCACTAACATGAAAAATAATTCTATTAATACATAATATATAATAGATAATTAACTACCAATGATTCTTTCAGTTTAAGACACATTTTTTTTACTGATACAAAGTTTTTTCTAGTATTTTGTGATAGGCTGTTATATTTTTATATTTCGGAGAGTAGAAACTTTGATGGTTCACTCAAAATGGTTTTCATATTAATGGAATTTACCTTGTTGGACTGCTGTGAATCTCATGCTTTTAAGGAGATTGGTTATTTAATTCTTTCCTTTCTTAACATTCTATTGAGAGCAAGAAATTAGCCTACTAGCTGCAAAACATGCATATCCCTGTTAGTGGCATTTAGCAGTTGTGGATCCAGAATTGGTGCAAGGATACTCTTGAAAAATATATAACGGGTCTTTCAATGGGAATGTCCCATTTTCAAATTGACATTACTCACGCACGGCTGCCATTTTTGGCGCTCAAGTTCCTCGGAACAGAGTGCTTATCAATTTGCCCAAATGTCTATAATTTTCTTATTTTTGGCTGAAAATAGTCTCAAACGATTTGGTTCGACTCACTGATCAAGAATCCGAGGTCGAAATCAATTCGGTCCAGCCGGCCGGCCGTATGCACGATAACTCTCGAACGAAAGGAGTTAGAGGATTGAAATTTGCAAGGTGGGTTTGGAGCGTAAATATCTCGGACAAGTTCGTTAATGGGCAAAATCCATCGAGCGGTTTCGGAGTTATGGCCGATTTTAGTAAAAACATTTCTTATGAATATTTCCGAAACCGATCACTCGATCTATCTGAAATTTAGCATCAAATTGTAGAATCATGACCTTTATACGCATGTGAAGTTTTGTATTGACCATGTTACCGCAAAGTGTCAAAAAAAATTTTTGAAAATTTAAAAAATTTTTTCCTACGATAACTCTCGGACGGAATGAGCTAGGCAGTTGAAATTTTCAGAGTATGTTAGGGAGATGAATATCTCCCTTATATATAGCTTTATTATATGCTCTGTGTTCATACTCCTACATGTCATCCTGTTCTATAAGAGAGAGTCAAATTCATTTCAGCTATTTTAATTTGATTTCTTCCATGGTGCAGCTCTCATTCTCAGATTGCTCATTTAATCTTGATAAATAAACTATTATTTGAATCGAATTTCCGTGGTGGACATTTAAATGATGTTTTGTTTCATAAATAATGGTATCCATTGTAATTCATAATGAAATAAACATTTCTATAATTTCCTAATAAATAATGTGTATTATTTACAAAACAAAATGGGGGCGCTCTTTATGAAAGACCCGTTATATAAATATGCAGGTTCTTTTTAGTGTGATGATTCTTTGTAGCAGGTAAAATGAATTATTCTTCCTGAAATCGTCTATATCAAAAAATGTTACATATAGAAGTTGCAAAAGATTGCATTATGGTCCTGGTGTACAAAATGAACCAGGTTGTGGCAACTCAAGTCAAATTACCCTGGAGAAAATGTAAGAAATCTTTAATCCATATTGGAGGTTGAAAGATTAGTCTAATAAACTGAATATGCAATTTTTCATTTGAGTGACATGTGGACCAACAACACTGGGTAAAATCTTAAATACAATATTTCATAGATAATTTAATCCATACATATATTATCAAAGAGTACGTAACTTCAAGATTGTAACTCGAGAATCGAATTTACTGTGGTTCCTCAGCACCAAAACGATGAATATTTTGCAAAATGTGTGTTGCAAACAATATTTACACGAAACGGAAAGAACAATTTTAGCAATATTCATGTGGCTGTTTGCGTATTGCTATAAACATTGCTATTCAAGTCATATTGCAATCTTCCTAATTTTTTACAATATGGCTATGGTATTAAGTATTCTGTTCGGACTGTTATAGCAATGTTGGTTATCAATTTGCTCCCAGCAATATTGCTATCAAGTAGGTCAGAATTCATTGATTTTAGAGCTGGACAACACTCTATTTCAGGACTTTTATATGAAATAGAAGAAGAATTCAACCTTAATTGATAAACATTTCGTCCGTTTTTCGGGTATTCGTAATTCCTAACCAAATATATAAAATCTCACGAAGGCGAAAAACTAACTATGTTATTTATGAAACTAACAAGATGGAGTTATTGATCAATTTTCAGGAAACACACCGAATATTGATAACCGCTACCATGCCCGAAAATTTGAAGACTTGCAAACACCTAAACAAATATTAAATTTTAATTTTTTCCTTCCGTCAGTCAGACTTCGAATGCATACTTTCTAAGTGAAACGGAACAGTATCTCTCCTAGTTTTCTCCTGAACAAATTCCCTCAGTTCTCCAATTAAATCAAAAGAAGTCATCTTTGTATTAAGGCTGAATTAATAGTTTATTTAATTTTTTCATCCAATCAGTCAGTCTTCGAATGCATATCTCTAAATTACAAGAAGCTGTACTTCTCCTAGTTTGCCCATGAACAATTAAATAAATGAATAAAATGCGCTCAGTTCTTAAATTAAATCAAAAGTATCAATCTTATTATTAAGACTGAATAGTTTGTGAACTTTTCTGTTTAGAAATAGAAGGGATTGTTAGTGTCTGAACCTTCAGCAAATATAAACGATTATGCATACCTATATTTATTAAAGGACCTACCTATTTTTAATATTTTCGAATTCTTGGATTTGGTTCTTTGCCATATTCCAAATCTTGTTATCCTCTTAGCAAGTACTATTATGAGGTTGCTGAGATAGCAATATGTTTCTAAAAATGACAGATCATATTGCTCAAAATCAATGATCAGAATTGCAATATTTCGAATCTTGCTGTGCAAGCAACATCTTTTTCTTAGCAATATTGCTATGCGCAAACAGAATAGGTCTGATTGTATGAAGAAGCAATTTCCAGCAAAAATTTTCATGGATGTATTGCCTGAAATATTTTAATCTCCAATAAGTACACATATACCAGAGCCATAATATGATCAATGTTATAGGTTACTTATTCTATTTTGAGTTCACTGTGGACTTATTATGAACACTATAAAAGTAACTACACTCTTGTCCACTACAGTTTTTTGTCGTCTGACATATGTTTCGGAAACAAGGTTTCCGAAGCGTTACTACACTTCGTCTTTGAAGAGGGAAACTTTGTTTCCGAAACATATGTCAGACGACAATAATTTGTAGTGGACAAGATTATAGTTACTTTTATAGTGTTATAGGTTACTTCTTGAAACTCTTAATTTCGCAACTTTTATATTTATAATGAATTTGCTGTGGAATAGTTTACTACGATGAATTCTACTTCCTACTTGAGAATCCTGTTTCACACCTTCAAAACCTCCTGCATAATTGAGAATATTAATTTTATAATTCAATTTGAAAGGCGGGAGAAGATTTTAATCTCTACTCACTGGATCCATTATACTAGCTATTGGTATGGCTAGGACTATCAAGATATTTTATTCTTGTGAAAAATCTGAACAATTATAATTTTTACACCACCTTTACTAACATTATCTTAATCTTAGTACAAAAGGTTTCATTCATTATCATATTTTACTTTTTTTAGAGTGAACATGTGAATGATATTCTTGGAAGAGGAACAAAAAAATGGAGTTCTGATAATTATATGAGAGCCAATATGTTGATGGCTATCACTTCTTTAAGAAAAATCTGCAACCATCCTGATATATTTATTTATGATGATGATGAATTACCTGAAGAAGATGTGAGTGAAATTTTTCTTATTTCCATCATACCAAAAGGATATCATCAAAGTTCTCATTCTTTATTTTGTTTTCATTTGAATATTGAAAATACTCGTATTTTTTAGGGTGATGTTGATGATGAAAACAGGTTTGGATTCCACAAAAAATCTGGGAAGATGATTGTTGTTGCAGCTCTACTCAAAATATGGAAAAAACAGAAACACAGGGTTTTGTTGTTTTCTCAAGGGAGGGCTATGATCAAGATTTTCGAGCATTTCCTTAAAGACCAAAATTATAAGTTTTTGAAGATGGATGGCACAACATCTGTAAAATCAAGACAGACACTGATAGATAAATTCAATACAGTTAGTGAATATGTTTGATGATTGCAACTTGCTATTCTAAAATATGTGTGTTTTAATATGAGTAATTGTTTACTACAATTTTTTTTTAAATCAGTACTATCTGAAAATTATGATGACGTCATATTATGGCTTATTTTAGCCTCGTATTCTTTACTAGTGTCCCACCTTGCATGCCATTTTTTTTATCAAGTACTGTGTTAGTACGTTATACGCCGTATTCACAAATAATTCAATCTCCGTTAAGTCCTAACTGGAGTCCTCAGTTAAGGAAGGATTTGAATCGCAACCTCAGTTAACATGATTATTAACGTGAAATATGCCTGTTTCACCACCTTTAAATACGTTAACTGAGGTTGCGATTCAATTTCATCCTTAACTGAGGACCTCAGTTAGGACTTAACGGAGATTTAATGCTTTGTGAATACGGCGGTATAAGTTTGAAGAAGATGCTTTGGTTGCTTGTGTCTCCAAACTCCAAAGAAGGCAAATACAATTATTTCTGTGAACAAGATCGAATAATATATACTCCATTCACTCCTGGTTGACCATGGTTTAGGTCTATCACATTTTTGTAACTAAATCTGAGGCAGGTTGGCACTCCTGAAATATCGTCAATGTCAAAATAATTCTCCGAGACTTGCCAATGCCAATTTCTACTCTCCACATAATCTTCCATCTTAGATAATATATTATCACAGACTATTATCTTCGAATAATAAAGAACTCTTTGCTTTGAAACTGAAAATGCTGACAGTAGTTTTGAGGGAGCAGAGACAAAGTATCAGGAAGTGCTATACAGAACTGAAATCTGCTTATTCCGATAGTAACCCTGATGTTTTGGAATCCATAATTTATGAGAAGCTATCTAACATTGTCGACTTGGTGAAAGCCAAGGTATTATATGTTATATGAATAGATATTTGTTTTTTAGCTGCACTTCACCACAATCAGGAAGATTTTAATTAAGTGGAAGAGACGACAAAGAATTCCCTTCTATTGCAGTTGTTATTTCCAGTAATAACAGAGAAAATATTTTCATCAACAGTCGCCAGGTCTTTGGATCGCATTAACATAATCCGCCGTATTCACAAAGCATTCAATCTCCGTTAAGTCCTAACTGAGGTCTTCAGTTAAGGATAAATTTGAATCGCAACCTCAATTAACCCGAAAATTAATGTGAAACAGGCCTGTCACCGTTAAATACGTTAACTGAGGTTGCGATTCAAATTTATCCTTAACTGAGGACCTCAATTAGGACTTAACGGAGATTTAATGCTTTGTGAATACGGCGGAATATCTTCCCAAATTCATTATTTTTCCGTAGTAAATTCACATTGGTGAAAATACGTAATTACTGTGACCTCTATGTACAGAGGACAGCGTTGCCTAGTTATCTGACAGGAAAATGACTATAATCTAACATTAACAAAATATACATGGTGAAATGTGTCAAACTTTCATGGCCAACCGGGAGACTTTTTCATAAACTATGAAAAATAAAGTTTTTTTGGCGAAGAAAAGAATCTTGTTTCATAACGCTCATTTGTATATATGATTTTGAAAATCATGGAATTGAAAATCGAATAGACTTTTCAGTATTTTTAACTATGCCCTTTTTGCCCGAATGTTATAGGGAACAACATGCTATAATTTTGCCTAAATGTCTGTAATTTTCGATTTTTTGCCGAAAATGGCCTCGAACGATTAGGTTCGACTAACAGGGCCCCTATTCACGAAATGTTGAGAGAGATCTCTCCTACGAGATTTATAACGTCAGTGACTCTGCGCAAACTCCGTATGTGAATTGTCGGTTGAAATGTGTTTCTCTACTACTAAATAGTGAGGGAGAAGTGAGATGAGATTCCTTGTAGGAGTTGTAGCACGCAAATACTCATCTCTACGATAGTCGAGTATACGGGGCCTTAACTGATGAGGAACTCAAGAACAAATTCTATTCTGTCCGGGCGGCTGTCCGTTGCCACGATAACTTCCTAAGGGAAAAAGATAGCTACTTGAAATTTTAAGGGTAGGTTGCGTATCCGAATGTGACGGTTTAGTTCGTTAAATGGTATAATCGGCCAAACGGTTTAGGAGTTGAAATGTTGTTTTCCCAATAACTCAAACAATACAGGTCTCATCGAATTGAAACTTAGGTAACTAGTTTAAGAATGCCGTCACACAGACTTATGCGAAATTTCGTGAGAATCGTTTCACTAGAAAATAAAAACAAAATTATTAAAAATCATTCTGTATCTTAGAAACTATCTGTTCTATATCGTTGAAATTTTGCGAGGGCCTTCAAAACCTAATTTTACAAGTTCTAAATTTGAACACGAATGTTGTAGATATTGAAAAAATATTGGAAGCAGGAGCTTCTGGCGAGTTCAGTAGTTGGATGGGTGACCGTTGCCACAATAACGTTCGAACAAAAAGATATAGCGATATGGCATAATCGGCCAAACGTTTCCGGAGTTATGCCTATCTGAAATTTTGTGTTATTTCCCCAATATCTCTAAAAATACTAATCCGACCCAATTTAAACTTGGTATCTTGTAGAATGCCGACGCACTAATTTTTGCGAAATTTCGTGATGGTCGGTATAGGAAAAAAATATTTTTTTTTCAAAAATTTTATATTTCAGTAACTCTCCGTCAGAATCCGCTAAGATTTCGCACATACCTTTGAGCAGCCATTTCACAATCGAGTACCAAATTTCAGCTCTATCGACTTTATATGAGAATTGAATAGACAATGTGCGCAAATTAAAATTTGTATTTTAGTATAGTTGTGAACTTTCATTAACTGTTGGGCAAGATTCTTTCCTAAGCAGCAAGTAAGCACACTCTGGCCCACTAATACCATTGGTATCTGCGAACACTCCTTTCGGAAAAAATATTTCCGAAACATAGGCCAAAAGTCTTAGAGAATCGACCTGTTGAGCATTCTTCTCCTTTCTGAATATAATAGGAAGAGTGAATTTCATTCCTAGCTTTTAGCTTGCACTGTATGTTCCAAGGTGTTAAGATGTGCACAGTTTGTAATAATTTCCTTTGTTATAGGACGAAACATATGATGTATTCTTGTTAACCACAAGAGTAGGCGGACTAGGAGTGAATTTAACTGGTGCAGATAGAGTAATTATTTATGATCCAGATTGGAATCCTGCTACAGATACACAGGCAAGAGAACGAGCTTGGAGAATCGGTCAAAACAAACAAGTTACAATATACAGATTGATCTCGGCTGGTACCATTGAAGAAAAAATGTATCAGCGTCAGATTTGGAAGCAACTTCTCAGTAATAAAATTCTTATAGATCCTAAGACTCACAGAGCTTTTAAATCTTCCGATCTTTTTGATCTATTTTCTTTGCAAGAACCCACAGATAAATCAAATCCTGAAACAACAAACATTTTTCATGATTCAAGGGTGAGAATACAAGAAAGGCTACTAGAAAAAAAGAAGAAAAAAAAACCAGATGGAAATGATAGTGAAATAGTATTTTCTGAGGATAAAATCGAGAAAATGAAATTGTTAGCACAAAAACTGGCAAAAAATATCACACAAGAAAAACCAGAATGTAGTAAAACCTCATATCAGAAGAAATTGGAAGAAGAGCGCTTAGAAAAGCTGAAGAAGAAAGAGGAACTCAAAAAATTATCAGTTCAGGAACTTTTAGATTTGAATCGTGAAAGAGCTAAGGAAAAAGCTGAGGACATGAGTAATAAGGTTGATGACCAAGAAACTTCTTGTAGTTTTTCAAGAGCTCTCGATATATCTGAGACTAAATCTGAACTTTATAATAAATTGATGGAGGGCAAACTTGATGTTAAAGTATTAGAGGAAAGACTTCATAGGGATAAAAGAAAGGAAAAAGAATCCGCAGGGAAAAATGAAATAATAAAGCATAAAGATAAAAGAAAAGGCAAGGAGAAGGTTATTATAGATGAAAGTGGTAAAGTTGATGGAGAGAAAGTTGAGGGATTAGTAAAAGCAGAGAAGAAAAAATTTAAAAGAGATCTTACAAATGAACAATCAGGAAAGGATGATTTCATCCTTAGCAAGTTGTTTTCTAGTAAAGGTGAGACTATTTTATAATGTAATAATAATGATAATAATAAGTTTTTTTCACTAGATGTAATATTGAAGGTTTTCATATCAATTTGATTATTTCAAGCATTTATTATTCTCATTTCTGATGTAATATAAAGATTCTTCCTACAAAATTAATGATAAATTATGGATTAAATTGTGATATTAAATAGTATATTTTATCTAGGGGTTTCTGGAGCTCTTGAGCATGATTCAGTTATAAAGGGAAGTGTAAGACAAAATAATTTGAGAATCTCCACAGCAGCTAGTGAGAAGGCGCAGAAATCTATGCAAGCAATCACAAAATCAAGGCTTGAGAAATGGAGGTGGTGAACACAGCAATCTAAATCACAATGAAGAAAATTTTTGTATTGATATTTATTTATGTTTATATTTTTTTAAATATATTTTTAGTTATTATTGTATTTATTTAATTGTTTCTCTGTTGCTGAATTCATCTGTTATTAACCCCGAATGTTGAAGCAATTCATTCTCGTGAGTATTTTCATCATGCCACTACATACGCTCTGATGGGAGTCATAATGTGACGCGAAATCCGCCATAGTGCTCACTAAATAGTGTAAATCAACATAGTTACTATGTTTAATATCATTCATAAGACCAATACATATATCTCTGGTTGAAATGAATAAAAAACAAAACTCCACAGTTCCTGGAAAATTTCGTGAGAATCGTATCGCTAGAAAAAACAATTTCTTCTTCAAAAATGTTATATTTCCGAAACTATCCTTCACATTCCACTGAAATCCTGCACAAACCTTCAAGCTGCCATTTTATAATCGAGTACCCGGCTTCTGCTCCATGGGCTCTGTATTATAGCAATTTAGCACTGGTATCTAATTTTTCTGAAATTCAAATTATGTAAATGTCAGAATAGTAGCAACTCCTCGGAGGCCGAGAGATTATCGTGCTCACCTACCGAGGAAGAGATCCGGGTTCGACTCCTTGCTGAGTTCTCTATTTTATTTATATAAAAATCTGAATTTAGTTGATGCCCAATAAATTTTCTCACGTGTTAACTATAAAAGACGGCATTAAAGGTCCATGCAGTATTCTGTGAGGCGCATATGGCGTGAATATACATTAGAACATGCGCGTAAAAGGTCCAGACTTCAAATCAGTGCTTTTCACCATTTTTTGGCGCTCTAGTTCCTCGGAACTGAGTGCTTATCAATTTGCCCAAATGTCTGTAATTTTCGAATATTTCGATGAAAATGGTCTTAAACGATTTGGTTCGACTCACTGATCAAGAATCCGTGGTCGAAATTCATTCTGTCCGGCCGGCCGTAGGCACGATAACTCTCGAACGGAATGAGCTAGAGAGTTGAAATTTTCAGAGTAGGTTTGGGGGATAAATATCTCGGCTAAGTTCGTTATTGGGCAAAATCAGACAGATGGTTTCGGAGTAACAAAAAAAAAATTTTTTTTTTACGAAACAAATTCCAAATTAAATTTTTTTTAATAAGAAGTTTTATCATAAGAATCCATTCATATCATTTTCAACTCTAACAGGCCAGACAGTTTCAGAGTAACGAAAAAAAAAATTAAATTTTTTAAGTAACAAATTTCAAATTCAATTTTTATTTAAGATGCAGTTTCACCATAAAAATCCATCAATATAATTTTCAACTCCAACAAGCTAATACTTTCGGAGATATGATTTTTCAAAATTTCAATAATAAATCGTATTTCAACGTTGTCACAGAATGATATTATTCTATGTATGAATATGAATTGTCATAATGTCAAATGATGTTCCTGAGACATTATCTAATCAATCGAAGAAATGTGAGCGAAGTGAGAAGAATCTCAGTTGTTTGCTCCGAAATTAGTTTTTCTCAGAAAATTCTTACATTTCGGAACTGAACATGAAGTAAGAGATCTGAGAGTAGTGAGACTGGCTTTTCATCCATAGATATAACTCTCGAACGGAATGAGGTAGGTAGTTGAAATTTTCAGAGTAGTTTAGGGAGATGAATATCTCGGTTAAGTTCGTTATTGGGCAAAATTGGCCAGATTTAATTTGATTTCTTCCATGGTGCTTTTCTCATTCTCATGATTGCTCTTTTAATCTTGATAAATAAACTATTATTTGAATTGGATTTCCTTTAGGATGCAGTTCTATCATATGAATACATTGATATAATTCCCAACTCTGAGAAACCAATACTTTCGGAGATATAATTTGTCTGTTTGAACTAGAGCGCCAGAAAGCTCCTGTCCACAGGGCTTGAACCCATTTTTTAAATTTCGTACACTAAAATAACGTTTCGTATTTTGCAAAATTTATTTATTTAAATAAAAGATTACAATTTCTGGACTTACTTAATGCCAGATGGCACCTGTAGTAATTACACATTTCGTGTAGTTAATTTACTCGATATAACCAACCATAATTGTCTAGTAATTGAAATTGAATTGAATCTGTACCAGTATCATAATATAGCAAAATAATTCATAATAATAAACAGATCAAATCAATTAGTTTTACATATAGATCTATCACTTTAGTCTAGTATTCCTTATTAAAAGGTTTCTTTCTGGGTTTTCTCTCCCAAACTCTGAAAAATATCTATAAAATAAAAATTAATTATTTTGTGATTTGCTTCTGCGTAAGAAACACAAGTAATTTGTCAGAAGCAATCAATTGAACAATGTTGCCTAACAAACAACAACGAAACAACATCAACGATGAAGAAACAACTATATCGTAACGTTTTGGAGTCTATATCAGACTCCTTTTCGTCCTACGCTTAACGAAAATCTCTAGAATTATTTTGTTGATACGGGCAATTCTCGAATATATTAATAAATAATGTTTATTTTCTTTTGCGTTATCCCAAAGCGGGTAGTCATAAAACAAATCATCTGGTACCAATTTGGGCTGTTTCTCACTTGCCGTGTTCCGATATTCCTGAGCAGTACTGAGCAGTAAATTGCAACGTCAGATATTACTGAAATTCACTGGCGATGCTTACTCTTACTTAAGAGCGTTCCGAAATTACTTACTGCGGCCAGTAATGCCAACAATTTCGGAACGCAAGTTATGTCGAGCGGTATTTTAAGAACCTTTTATTTCTATTGAATTTAGCCTACCTACGCAGTTTGCTCCTTTCTTTCAATAATAAAAATAGATAAGTTTGAATTTCGGAAAATGAGTTTTGATGATTAGGAACGGGCCTAAGAGTCCTAATGTTGACCGAAGTTGGCAAATTTTCAAAGCAGTTGGAAAAATTTTAAAACAGTAAGGAACAATTTCGAAGCGGTAGGAAAAAATTTCAAAGCAGATGGAAAAATTTCGAAGCAGTTGAAAAATTTCAAAGCAATCAGAAAAATTTCTAAGCAGTTGGAAAAATTTCGAAGGAGTTGGAAAAATTTCGAAACAGTTGGAAAAATTTCGAAGCAGTCGGATATAATTGATCCCCCCCCCCATTTTCGGTTGTGTAATACTTCAATGCACAGTTGGAAAATTTTCGATGCTTTTTCCCCCCAAAAATTTGGCTTCGGCCCGTCCCTGACTCCGTGTAATTAATTAAAAAATACTTATTAATATACGTAAATTGAGTGTAAAACTTCAAATACGTTTTTCTCAAAACTATATTTTTTAAATTGGTGGCCGTAACTGTAGCTCGAAAACCGCTCGGTATATTTTACTGAAATTTATACAGCTTTTTAAAAACCTGAAAAACTAGTGTCTGATAGAAGGATTTAATTCCGATTTTTGGCACTCTCTGGTTCCTCGGAACAGAGTACTTATCAATTTCCCCAAATGTCTGTAATTTTCAAATTTTTGGCTGAAAATGGTATCAAACGATTTGGTTCAACTCACTGATCAAGAATCCGTGGTCGAAATCGATTCTGTGCGGCCGTCCGTTAACACGATAACTCTCTAACGAAAGGAGTTAGAGGATTTAAATTTTCATGGTAGGTTTGGACTGTAAAATATCTCGGACGAGTTCGTTAACGGGCGAAATCCATCAAGCGGTTTCGGAGTTATATATGGCCGTTTTTAGTAAAAACATTTTTTATGAATATTTCCGAAACCGATCACTCGATCTATCTGAAATTTAGCATCAAATTGTAGAATCATGACCTTTAGTCGCATGTGAAGTTTTGTATTGATCGGGTTACCGTAAAGTCCTAGCTTTCTATTTGACTGATAACATCAGTTGGAAGTGATGCGCATCAGTACAAACCAGATAAATAGAGGGAAATTCCGGCTATTTCTCTGGTTCAAACTGATTTCGCATCAGTTTGGGAGTGATACAGCGTCAAATAGAAAGCGCCTAGTGTCAACAAAAAAATTTTAAAAATTTAAAATTTTGTTTCTACAATAACTCTCGAACGGAATTAGCTAGGCAGTTGAAATTTTCAGAGTAGGTTAGGGAGATAAATGTCTCGGTTAAGTTCGCTATTGGGCCAAATAGGCCAGATGGTTTCGGAGTAACGAAAACAATTTTTTTTTACCTACAAATTTCAAAATAAAGTTTTTTTAAGGTGCAGTTTCACCATAAAAAATCCATTCATATAATTTTCAACTCCAACAAGCTAATACTTTCGGAGATATGATTTTTCGAAATTTCAATAATGAATCTGTACTTCTATGTTTTCACAGAATGCTATAATTATTCTATCTATGATTTATTATATGATCTGCGTCCATACTCGTACATGTCATATTGTTCTATAAGAGAGAGTCAAATTCATTTTAGCTATTTTAATTTGATTTTTTCCACGGTGCAGTTCTCATTCTCAGATTGTTCATTTAATCTTGATAAATAAACTATTATTTGAATTGAATTTCCTTTATGACGCAGTTCTATCATGATAATACATTGATATAATTCTCAACTCTGAGAAACCAATACTTTCGGAGATATAATTTGTCTGTTGGAACAAGAGCGCCAGAAAGCTCCTGTCCACAGGGCTTGAACCAATTTTTTTATGAACAATTAACTGTTGGTTTTTTCATGAAAATCTGGGAAAAGTTTTCCTGAGGCCGCCATTTTGTTAAATCAAAAAAAGCTTCGGTCAAGCCAGTGGAGTATTCACTGGGAGATGAGGGGGATATATCCCCTCCAGGAAGGTCCATTGTTAGATGCAAAAGTGTGTAATTTGATAAAAACGAATTCTCCAATCAATGGTAAAATCTATACGGAGTTGGAAAGTTCCTGACATTAAAAAAATATTACTATTATTTGTTTCATATCCCCCCCAAGACAAATGTCTGGGAACGCCACTGGGTCAAGCACTAGATTATCTATTAATAAAACAATTTTTTTTGTCCAATTGATTTTTGATGAATCTTTAAGGATGTTTTGGTTACCGCAAGGAGTTTCGGTTGGAACTGGATCAACACAAAAGGCCATTACACTTTTAAAATTATGAATTTTTTTTTTATTTCTGTCAAATCAACTCAAAATCTTGTATAATGATGCTATGTTTTTACTTTTATAAAATGAAATAATTTACTAGAAAAAATTATTTTAAATTTTAATTTTTTCTTGTCTCTGACTACACCTCTAAACCCTTAATGAAAGACCCGGTATAGATATTTTTCAGAGTTTGAGAGTGAAAGCCCCGAAAGGAACTATTTGGTGATGAATTTCACTTCACAAAGTATCCTTTACTGAAGAAAATGGTTGAGAACAAAAAGGGGGAAAGCCCTGTGGCTGGAGCTTTGGTGCTCTTGTTCAATCTTTGACAAATCATATCTCCGGAAGTATTGTTTTCTCAGAGTTGGGAATTATATCAATGGATTCTTATGATAGAACTGCATCATGAAAGAAATTAAATTCAAACAAGAGCGCCAAAAACCACGAACTTACCCGAGATAACTTTGAGTTACGTTTTTACTGGAGCTATTCTGCACCCATTCTGATAATCGTCCCAAAGTATATATTTCCATCATCGTATGGATTATCCACGGGCATTAAAATATCACCAAAAAGTATACTACGATATTATAATCCTCATAATTCTACGATAGCTGAAAGGAATGTGACTCTCTCTTACAGGAAAACAAGATGACATGTACGAGTATGAACACAGATCATATAATAATTCATAGATAGAATAATTATAGCATTCTGTGAAAACATAGAATTACGATTTATTATTGAAATTTTGTAAAATCATATATCTGAAAGTATTAGCTTGTTAGAGTTGAAAATGATATCTATGGATTTTTTGGTGAAATTGCATCTTAAAAAAAATTGGTGAGTCGAACCAAATCGTTTAAGACCATTTTCATCCAAAAATTCGAAAATTACAGACATTTCGGCAAATTTATAAGCACTCTTTTCCGAGGAACAAGAGCGCCAAAAAGAGAATATTACACATATTGTTAGGAAATTATTGTTTTTCTAGTAGTGCGGTTCATAACTTTTCCCAATGGGTTAAAAAGTAATCCAACTATTTGAACAACTGATGGGAGTACCTTTCAACTTCGAATTACGATAGGTTAATGTTGCACGGCAACGCAAGCTGCCATATATTAACTCTCCTTCATCCTTCTACTTAAAAGTCGGAAAATTGTATGTTTGGTGAAAATAAGGAAGAGCAGAGATCCGCATGGCCACTGAATTCTGCGCCAAAATCCTCTCCATAGCCTTCTTGAAACTCGAGGCGATCCGTGGAGCTTTCAGTAGTGTAGTTGAAAGCTTTGTGCGATGTTGCCGACCATTTAGCGTGTTGCGTTCCGACTCTCACCTGTTACACTCCATTCGTAAAAACAAAAGTGCATCATGCAGACGAATGTTCATATAGACACTAAAAACTTGAGGCCGTCACCTGAGCACAGGATCAAAGGTGGCAACGGCCAAGGAAGAACCTACAAGGTAATCCCGGAATATTTAATTTGAATAGTTCATAAATGATTATTGAAGGATGTCACAGAACTGAGTCTTCCTTCAAATTTAACATTTGTTTGATTTAGTTTATTTCAGAAAATTACGTCCAATGTTGACAATATTGCTCCGACTAGTTAATCATTGAATATATATTGTCGTAAATTCGAGAGGTATTTCAAGGATTGCCAAATTTCTGCAATCATTCTTTCCGAAAAGGAATTCGGTAAATGTTTTATGCAAAATGAGTTCGAGCAAAAATTTAATAAAGGAATAAGTGGAGGTTTAGAGTCTCGAAGTGAATAATGTTGTCGTTTATTGATCATAAACTTCAAGAAGAAAATTCACCAACAGGAAAAGTTCATCCCACATTATTTCCAACGACGACTTCTTGTGAGGATTCAGTGATACCAACTGCAAATTAAGAACACGATAAATAATGATTAAAATTTTCAATTTCCGTACATTTCTTTATTCAAGAAGTTGCATTATCGCTTATATTGGAATGTTTAAAAAAGATAGGAATTTTGGACATATGAACTTATTTCTGCCGAATCACAATACAATTTAATGATTAATGGAAGGAAAGAAAAACCCTTTTGGATAGAGAATGACAAAGTATCATGTACTGCTGATTACAGAGGGAGTAAAAAGTAACGCACACAATTAATATCTTCGCTATTTATTATTTTGTATAAAAATGCAAAATGCTCGAACAGGTCAATTTTCATTTTAAATTACGCAACTTCCCATGCATAATTGATCGTGAGATGAAGGGTTGTTGAGTTTTTGGCGCTCTAGTTCCTCGGAACTGAGTGCTTATCAATTTGCCCAAATGTCTGTAATTTTCGAATTTTTCGATGAAAATGGTCTTAAACGATTAGGTTCAACTCACTGATCAAGAATCCGTGGTCGAAATTCATTCTGTCCGCCCGGTCCGGCCGTAGGCACGATAACTCTCGAACGGAATGAGCTAGACAGTTGAAATTTTCAGAGTAGGTTTGGGAGATAAATATCTCGGCTAAGTTTGTTATTGGGCAAAATCGGACAGATGGTTTCGGAGAAACAAAAAAAAAATTTTTTTTACACAACAAATTCCAAATAAAATTTTTTTCAATAAGCAGTTTTACCATAAGAATCCATGGATATCATTCTCAACTCTAACAAGCTAATACTTTCGGAGATATGATTTTTCAAAATTTCAATAATAAATCGTATTTCTACGTTTTCACAGAATGATATAATTATTCTATGTATGAATTATCATAATGTCAACTTATTTTCCTGAGACATGACATTATCTAATCAATCGGAGAATTATGAGAATAAAGTGTATTCGGAAATGTGAGCGAAGTGAGAAAAATCTCAGTTGTTTGCTCCGAAATTAGTTTTTCTCAGAAAAGTCTTACATTTCGGAACGGAACATGAAGTAAGAGATCTGAGAGAAGTGAGACTGCTTTTCATCCATAGACATAGAATGCTCACCTAATGACGGGACTGACGGAAGGGAATATTATAACTTCAAAAATATTATGTTGGTGTTGAAATACTCGTATTTTGGCGATGCAACGGGGACCTCACCCAAAAATGTTTGAAAATATCACGTAAATATTGAAAGCATAATCCTGTAGTTCGAGAGAGGAGAAAATTTGGTGAACGTAGATCAGGAAATTTTTGATCGATTACAAGGTAATTTTTCATTATTACTTCTCTTCTTACATACATGTTTTATGGAATATCTACTATTTGTAGGTACTTTAAACCTGTTTTGGGAAATTGTCATACGAAACTTGCTTTTTTGGCGCTCTAGTTCCTCGGAACAGAGTGCTTATCAATTTGCCCAAATGTCTGTAATTTTCGAATTTTTGGCTGAAAATGGTCTAAACGATTTGGTTCGACTCACTGATCAAGAATCCGAGGTCGAAATCGATTCTGTCCGGCCGGCCGTAGGCACGATAACTCTCGAACGAAAGGAATTAGAGGATTGAAATTTGCAAGGTGGGTTTGGAGCGTAAATATCTCGGACGAGTTCGTTAATGGGCGAAATCCATCAAGCGGTTTCGGAGTTATGGCTGATTTCAGTAAAAATATTTTTTATGAATATTTCCGAAACCGATCGCTCGATCTATCTGAAATTTAGCACCAAATTGTAGAATCATGACCTTTATACGCATGTGAAGTTTTGTATTGACCAGGTTACCGCAAAGTGTCAAAAAAAAATTTTGAAAATTAAAAAAAAGTTTTTCTACAATAACTCTCGAACGGAATGAGCTGGGTAGTTGAAATTTTCAGAGTAGGTTAGAGAGATGAATATCTCGGTTAAGTTCGTTATTGGCAAAATTGTCCAGATTTAATTTGATTTCTTACATGGTGCAGTTCTCATTCTCAGATTGCTCATTTAATCTTGATAAATAAACTATTATTTGAATTGAATTTCCTTTATGATGAAGTTCTATCATATGAATATATTGATATAATTCCCAACTCTGAGAAACCAATACTTTCGGAGATATAATTTGGCTGTTTGAACTAGAGCGCCAGAAAGCTCCTGTCCACAGGGCTTGAACCCATTTTTGCGCTCTAGTTCCTCGGAACTGAGTTCTTATCAATTTGCCCAAATGTCAGTAATTTTCGAATTTTTCGATGAAAATGATCTTAAACGATTTGGTTCGACTCACTGATCAAGAATCCGTGGTCAAAATTCATTCTGTCCGGCCGGTCCGGCCGGCCGTAGGCACGATAACTCTCGAACGGAATGAGCTAGACAGTTGAAATTTTCAGAGTAGGTTTGGGACATAAATATCTCGGCTACGTTCGTTATTGGGCAAAATCGGACAGAAGGTTTCGGAGTAACAAAAAAAGATTTTTTTTTACAAAGCAAATTCCAAATTAAATTTTTTTCAATAAGCAGATTTACCATAAAAATCCAATGATATCATTTTTAACTCTAACAAGCTAATACTTCCGGAGATATGATTTTTCAAAATTTCAATAATAAATCGTATTTCAACGTTGTCACAGAATGATAGATATAATTATTCTATGTGTGAATTGTCATAATGTCAACTTATTTTCCTGAGATATGACATTATCTAATCAATCGAAGAATTGTGAGCGAAGTGAGAAAAATCTCAGTTGTTTGCTCCGAAATTAGTTTTTCTCAGAAAAGTCTTACATTTCGGAACGGAACATGAAGTAAGAGATCTGAGAGTAGTGAGACTGCTTTTCATCCATAGACATAGATATAACTCTCGAACGGAATGAGGTAGGTAGATGAAATTTTCAGATTAGGTTAGGGAGATGAATGTCTCGGTTAAGTTCGTTATTGGGCAAAATTGGCCAGATTTAATTTGATTTCTTCCATGGTGCAGTTCTCATTCTCATGATCTTGATAAATATACTATTATTTGAATTGAATTTCCTTTATGATGCAGTTCTATCATATGAATACATTGATATAATTCCCAACTCTGAGAAACCAATACTTTCGGAGATATAATTTGTCTCTTGAACTAGAGCGCCAGAAAGCTCCTGTCCACAGGGCTTGAACCCATTTTTTAAATGGCAACCCTAACTTTCTGTGCCACAAAGGGACAGACTTTTTATTGCTGAAGATGGTTTGGTCATTGATAGGGTTTTTTTTCAACCCATTTTTGGGCCCATTGTTCTAGGGAACAGCGTGTTATCATTTTGCCCAAATGTCTGTAATTTTTTAATTTTTTGCCGAAAATGGTCTCAAACGATTGGGTTCGACTCACTGATGAAGAATTTTATGTCAAAACCGATCCTGTACTGTCCGTTGATACGATAACTTGAGAATGGATAGAAATAGTGACTTGAAATTTTCATGGTATAGGTTGTGCTGAAATTCCTCATAAACCTTAAAGCCGTCATTTTACAATACAGTACCAGATTTCAGTTTAATCAGCTTCGTATTTTAGCAGTTATTTGGGAAATTAACATTTCCAACCGAAATATTGTTTCCAATAAGTAAAGCGCATTCTGTTCAGGCACCAAAATAATTCTGAAGAGCAGCTTCAGTACACCAGGTAATTTCAGGGTAGATTTGAGAAATTTTCTAATGGTCGAATCCCAATTAGTAACAGCTAAACAAGCTTGTGGCCTAGGGACAGGGCAATTAGAAGTATTAGCCATCGCCGGAAATAGTATCAAAATACTCCAATTTTGACTTACTGATGAAGAATCTCCGTCGATAAACACAATAACTCCCGAGTGAAGAATCTAAGAGACTTGAAATTGGCAGGGTACGTTCAAGGCCTAGATACGCCGGTCGTGTTCGGTTTTTGAGATATCGTCGTTGCGCCTTCAAAACGCGACATGTGCATATATTGTGCAAAATGCGTTAAGTGTATATTTCGATTAAGGACTGACCAAGCTGGATATTTTGTTAAAAGCTGCCATGTGATAGTCACACTAGCTTCGGTTCCAGTTGGATTTGATCGAAAAGCGACAAGTACGAAATCGAAAATATGCTCCTGCTAAACACTCGAAGTGTATGAATGCACAATTTATCAAAAGTCACATGTCGCATTTTGAAGGCGCAACGACGATATACCCATTGGAAATGTTGTTTTCCGAATATTTTCAAAACTACCTGCTACCTCCAGATGAAAATTCATATTATTCATATTCATATATATTTATTTCATGGGAATTGTATCACTAGAAGAGAAAAATAAAATTTTCAATAAAAATTCAATATACCTATACTAGCTGCCCAACCCGGCTTCGCACAATTGAAATGCTGATACTAAATATACTTACTAAAGAATTTCTTTATATACAACGTTCACAGCATCTTTGTCGTTAGACAATACAAACATGTTTTCTTCAGAGGTTACTCTCGAAAGAGTGACATATAAATGGCCATGTGAAAAACACTCAACCCTCAAATATAAGCCTGTATCGTTGAAAGTTGGACCCTGCGGTTTATTAATGGTCATTGCAAAATATTTCAGTAAATCCGATGGTATCAGAGGAATTCGGGGAATCAATACATCTATCCTGGCTGAGGCGAGCCTCACGCTCTACAGATGATTCTCTGGCTTTATGTATTCGGTTTCTATCCCTATCCTGGCTATGCCGGCCCCCCGGTCGGTACCACCGCAACCGCTATGCCCCTGCAAATATTCATTTAAATTGCATGCTGTAAAGGGCCATATTGATCAATATTAAATGCACAATGCATTTAAGGTACTTAATTGGATAAGGATCAATGCTGTATTGCTTATATGTATTGCTTCGTGATCAAGCCATTATTTCTCTTAGAATGTAATGGATAAAAAATGGTTATTGTGGGTTACCCTTAAGAGATAGACATATACCATCGCGGACTTTTTTGTAGACCCTTTTAAGGTGTACCATACTGTGCTACATTATTTTGATCTGTCTCGTAGGGTTCAGCCAGCGTTTACAATGTAAGCGCAAAAAAATGTGTTTATTTACGACATCACATTGGAAACCTCTAAAATTATCAGTGTTTCTCTAATAAATTATGCATGTATTATACATATAAACCTTCCTATTTAATCACTCTATCTATTAAAAAAACCGCATCAAAATCCTTCACGCAGTTTTAAAGATGTAAGTATACATAGGGACAGACAGACAGCGGGAAGCGACTTTGTTTTATACTATGTAAGGATGATATCTGCTAGTCCGTTCATCTCTCAAAAATTCAATATCTCGGAAACTTTTCGTTGGAATTAGCTGAAATTTACATGTGTCTTCGTAACGGGTAGGAATAGGATAAAATGATCTATCTGAATTTTGAAATACGAAGCGTATTTATTTTACCACACATTATTGATTTTATGGAATCTATATATACCTTAATGCTATGTATAATCTTCAAAAGTTCAAGATAAGAATAAACAGGACAATATATTCCATTTGGGTCACCAAATAGCTGACCTAGGTTTCTCTTATCTTGAGCGGTCAAACATAAAAAAGTGGAAAAGCACTGTGGACATGAGCTTTGGTGCTCTTGCTTTGACAAATCATATCTCCGAAAGTACCTATTGGTTTCTCAGAGTTGGGAATGATATCAATGGATTCTTCCTTGCTTCTATACTTCATCATAAATGAAATTAAATTCAATATAAAAAAAATTAATTCAACAAGATTGCCAAAAATGATTAATCCGAACTTATCCGAGATTTTAATTCCTCAAATCTACTAAGAAAATTGAAAATCAATTGAAACTTAGCCAATATCCCAGTTTTGTTTTTACTGGAGATATTCTGAAGCCAATTTGATTAACTTACCAAAACATATATTTCCATCATCATCATCATCATATGGATTATCCAAGAGCTATCTACGATAGTTTAGGTTATTTTTATTTTGTAATGCTGTTAGGGCAACGGAGTTTTACGTGGAGTACCTCATAAACAGAAATTTGTCAAGTAAAAATACATCAAAGAATCCCAGAAACTGGTAATGGATTCCATAATGGAAATTCTTTCAATGGATATTAAAAAAAAACAGACAATAAACGTGGAAAATCTTCACTATCTATGTTCAATATGTGCACCGCGACATTCAACGTATTTTCTCAGGCGCCGCTGGCATGACCTTTGCATTCGAAACATAACTTCCGGTTTATTTCTTATTGCCTTGCAATGAAAATTTAATCTATGAACTCTTCTCGGGTGTTAACAGATATTTTGTTAGCATCTTTTACATTTCTACCATAAATGTTTTTGCTTCTCGAAATTGTTATAACCGAAAACTGTAGTGATTACTTCTGCATCGGCAATAACAAATCTGATACTTATTCCAATCTACTGGTCAACATACTGTTTCATTATAGAAAAATATATTTTTCTATAATGAAATAATTATATACTGGTTCAAGATTATCGAAGGAGTGAAAATTACGAAAAATATATATTTTTCTATAATGGAAGAGCAAATAAAGCGATAATGTTGAACCAGTATATAATTTTTTTTTGTTATTATTTTGTGAAACTTCTTTTAGAATTACTAAAGGAAGAATATTTTATAACATTGGGATGCTTCCATAAATCATCCCAGATATTTTCCAAAGCTTACTCGTATTCACGATCATTCTAATTTATGTGAACAGCAAATCTTTAATTTCTTAATATAACTGGTCGTGGAGCTGCAAGCGATATTTTCATTACTACTAATGAAAAGGCTTTGAAAATAAATCTTCTCCTAAGTCCTAATTTCATGAAACATTGGGAACTTTATGGGCATGAGTTCATTTTCTACTCTGGCTTATGTAAATTTATATTTAAGGACTCGCGTGATATCGAAAGCGAATCTTACACTACCATAAACCGTTCAGATTTTTCACCAAAATCTGATAAAATAGCATATCAATGTGTAAAGAATTCATAGAAAATTTATACGGCTGTAGTCATAAAGATATGTGGAATACTAAATGAGAAATTGAAATTGGAAGGTCACACAGTATCCTGGATTATGGAGGCCGAAATAAACCGTATATATAAATTTTCTTGGGGAAAATTCGATGAAAACATATTCAACCACAAATATGTGAATTTTTAGTTTAATCTTTTCTGCTGCGAATCAAGGTATATTCCGATCGAGCTAATTTGAGAAAAACATTTTTTTTGAGTAGTATTTATTCAACGAAATCTATTATTAAAAAGGGGAAAAGCCCTGTGGACAGGAGCTTTAGGTCTCCTGTTCAAACTTTGACAAATCATATTTCCGAAAGTATTGGTGTCTCAGAGTTGGGAATGATCAATGGATGCTTATAATAGAACTGCATCATAAAATAAGCTAAATTAAAATAAAAGCTCCAAAATGTGTCTATTCAAAAATAACTTCGAAAGTATTTGTTTCCCAGAGTTGGGAATGATATGAATGGATTTTAATTTAATATATTTCATTTTATGATGCAGTTCTATCATAATTATTCATTGATATCATTCTCAACTATGAGAAACCAATTCTTTCGGGTATATGATTTGTCAAAGTTAAAACAAGAGCGCCAAAGTTCCTGTCCGCAGGGCTTTCCCACTTTTTGTATCATATTTTCTGACACCGGGCGTCGCTTTTTCCTATTTTTGCGTCATTCTCCACCTTAATTTGAATTTAATGTTTACGAATGAATTTTCAAAATGAAATTGGAGATGACCACATAAAAGGCAAGGAACATCAATAACTCACCTGCTCAAAACCACCTTTGTATATTTGATTTTGAATTATTAGGAAGCAACCAACTCCCGCTGAAAAACGCACTCAGAAATGGTGCGTAAAACGTAACAGAAAATTTGACAGATGAGTAGTTCTCTTTAATGTGTCAAACTTCACATTGGTATTTTCCGTTTTAAACAGTATCTTGGACTTGCATCCAACTCATACTTAAAAGTTGGACGCATGTCCAAAATGACATGTGTGAACATAGATCATACGATAATTCATAGATAAAATAATTAGAGCATTCTGTGAAAACATAGAAGTACGATGTATTATTGAAATTTAGAAAAATCATATCTCCGAAACTATTAGTTTGTTAGAGTTTAAAATGATATCAATGGATCCTTATGGTGAAGTTGCATCTAAAAAAAATAGAATTTGAAATTTGTAATGTAAAACAAAATATTTCACAATATGAAGTTGTTAGAAATCTCGTTGCAAATTGGCGAATGAACCAGGTAGAGATTATTTACTACAACTTTTAATAGTGCAGTCAAGATGTACAGGGTGGGCAAAATTCGTTGTCTACTGAGGGGATCTCAAGAACTAGAGCAGCTAGAAGAAAATGGAGAACACATTCTAGGGCTCTTTTTTCCTGAATAATCCAAATCTGAAAACAGATCCGACCTATCATTAATAGATTTTGAGTTATGAGCGAAAATTCAGAAATTGTCATTTTCAATAATGCTGAATAGCTCGCTCGTTTGAACTCCTATTGGAAATCTGTTGTTACATTCTACAGGCACTTTTTTAAGAGTAATTCAAATATAATATAATTGATTTTTTTTATCCAGCTGTTTTCGAGAAATGAGACGGATTTTTGATTTCTCAAATGTAAATTATTGTCGAAAGTTATTTTATCTTGCTGCGAATTTTTTGCTGATTTCGAAAATATATCATATGTCACAATTCACATTAATATCACCTGAGAAAAAAATTATAATACTTTTCCTGCTTTTCGATTCACTGTTGAATTATAAGCAGGCTGGCGTTGCCATGGAGACCGTTGAATATGCATTCTCTTTCGTGAACTGTATGCTTCGATGATTGAAATCAACGATTGCCGAAATAATATTTTCACAAAATTAAGCTGATGAAAAAATATAATTATCAACGGTAGTGTTCGAATTGTAAACCATTGTTGGATAAGCACGCCATACATCTCGATCTAACAGTACGTATGGCGTTGCCGATATGAATTCTGGTGACTTCCCTCAATGCGTTTTCCGTTCTTCTTCTTAACTGTTCATGGTTTGTTATCCTTGTTTCATAAATTTTATTTTACAAATATTCCCATAGAAAAAAATCAAGTGGCGTAAGATCTGGAGAACGCGCGGACCACCTCACAGGGCCATTGGTACCTATCCAATGGTCACCAAAATTTGAGTTCAACCAATTTGTTGAGACTCTAGCGTTGTGTGCTGGTGCTCCATCCTGTTGGAAATATATTTCCCTCCAAGAGATCAATGGTATGTTTTCCAGTTCAGGTTCAATATTTCGCTGTAGGATGTTGAGGTATGCATTTGCATTGAGGGTTTGATTATAGGTATTATATTGAACCCGAATCGTCCTTGTCGACAGCCGTCTTCTTTAACCAAGTGTTGATTTTGATCAGACCAATAGTGCATATTGTGCCTATTGATAATTCCACAATTTTCGATTCGTGCTTCATCAGTCCAAATAATTTTTTCATGGAAAAGGGGATCTTCTTCTACTTTACTCAAATACCAATTTCAAAATTGAATCCTCCTTCCAGAGTCCCCATCTTGCAAATGGTGTATTTTGCGATATTTATAAGGGTGAAATTTATTGCGTTTTAATATGTTAATATTGGGATTGAGCGTTACAGCTCCAATTATATTAAGAGTAGTCTCCTCTTCATTTTCTTTATTATATTTTCTTGGACGGGGTTTTTTGAAGCTTCCATAATTTTTCAGATTGTGAACTAAACGCTGGCAATATTTTTCACTGGGTTGCTGCCGTTCAGGATATTTTTCGAAATAGACTTCCCTTGCGACTCGGCTATTTTCATTCGATTGAATATAGCACACCAACATATAGAATTTTTCATGATTTGGAATATTTCTAGCCATTTTTGATAATGAATTTAATAGATAAACTATTTCTAATCTTAAGAATAATCGCTGACACATTAACTATAGAAATATTATTTCAGCAATCGATGATTTCAATCATCGAAACATAGAGTTTACGAAAGAGAATGCATATTCAACGGTCTCCATGGCAACGCCAGCCTGCTTATAATTCAACAGTGCATCGAAAAGCAGGAAAAGTATTATAATTTTTTTCTCAGGTGATATTAATGTGAATTGTGACATATGATACATTTTCGAAATCAGCAAAAAATACGCAGCAAAATAAAATAACTTTTGACAATAGTTTACATTTGAGAAATCAAAATTCCGTCTCATTTCTCGAAAACAGCTGGATAAAAAAAATCAATTATATTATATTTGAATTACTCTTAAAAAAAGTGCCTGTAGAATGTAACAACAGATTTCCAATAGAAGTTCAAACGAGCGAGTTATTCAGCATTATTGAAAATGACAATTTCTAAATTTTCGCTCATAACTCAAAATCTATGAATGATAGGTCGGATCTGTTTTCAGATTTGGATTATTCAGGAAAAACGAGCTCAAGAATGTGTTCTCCATTTTCTTCTAGCTTCTCTAGTTCTCGAGATCCCCTCAGTAGACAACGAATTTTGCCCATCCTGTACATACGTGCCCGCTAAAGATCCAATCATTCTGAATTTCTCATATCCTGTCAGGGCCTGTATCAATAGTAAGAAACCGGATATGCAATTTCCAATGACCTGTGCGACCGTCGATATAGCTGAAAAACCACGAAATTTGCGCAATTTAGTTTTTTTCCGTTTTCCCAGTGAATAAACGGTCTGACGTGTGTGATAACCTTATTATATAGTATATTATTGGAAGAAAACAAGATTTCTTACAATATGGGACCATAGAAAGCTTTTCACCACTCTTGGTTTCCGATATACAGGCCATTTCTTTCCAAGAATTGAAAAATTTTCCAAATGGTCACTTACTCTTTGAAATAACTTCCAATTTACGCATCCTACGCCAAATATCATCAAAATGAAATTGTAGTAAATTTAATTAGCTTTGATTTCGGACTAGACTAGTACAACGGCAGATAACTAAAAACTGTCATAAGTGGGTTTTGGTGGGAAATTCAAATGAACTGTTCTCCCGTCTTTTTAAGATTTTTATTAATCAAAAGGAGATATTTAATTGCTTGATGAAAAAAAAGACAATATATCCCAAATTACGTCATTATCAAACGTTGTTTTATTTGGATAAATTAATGCTTGCACATATAAATCATGGTAGTAAATATGTTGGATTTTATATATCTAAACTGTGAAAAAATTTTCACTGCACGACTCCAAATGCTTCTAACAATACATCCAATGGCCTTGCTTTCAACTTCCCATAATGAAAGTTTTTGGGAAAATTATGTTCTGTGGTAATATATCAATCGAATCATCGATTTAAGTGGAAAAAATAGCCTTGTATATATCTATGCAAGCAAAAATCGCTTCAAATTTTTGTAAAAAATTCGATATTTTCTGTTCGAAATATAAGTATTCTTTATATGTTAATTTATACCAATTTTGTTCATATCTTGGAACGATAGTTCCCAGGAATAGCACATGATGAATCCTCGCAATGATATTCATATAGTATAGTAAATAATAAAAATGTCTTCGTTTCCGCAGAATAAGTTCGATCAAACATTTCGACGAGTTTTATTGTGTTTTTACGATGTTCGTTTATATAGAAACTGGAAATGATTCAATGTAACTATAGATGTGTTGTGAAATTTTCGAAAGAGTTGGAAATAAAATATATTGTCAAGCTGGATCTGTAAAGATGATATTTTCTTCGGCTGTAATAGGATGAATTTTATTGCCAACAAGTAAAGTGTTATGTCTGAATTGTCGTTTTTAAGGGGTTTATATCAATTCAAGGTTCGCTGAGAAGCCTTATTATTGTTTAATTTCAAGTTGCTCTCTGTCTTGAAATAAGTACAGTCTTTTAACAAGTTCGGGCTTTCCTAAACGGGATGTTATATATGACATATCAATACTTATCTCTCTCTGGGTAGCCAGGTAATGGAAGTCAGATGAAAGTTAGATATTTGATGAATCCCTCCGAATACAACAACACACATACTATGTGGTAATTTGATATCTAAAAAAATTCAAAAAAGAAATAAATTATACGAAAAACCTATTCAGAACTTGATCTTGTTATAAATATGGCTGGGAAATGGCTCCAGCCTTAAAATATTATTCGAGAGTGGATTCAGTCCTAAAATATTACGTATTACGCCATTCAAAGAATTGCTACATTCATTCGTTTCCACATTCAAAACTACATACCTACCACCTATTTTCAGACGTTCAAACTCACAAATCAGCAAATGATATCAAATTATTCTATACCCAAACAAAGGCAAAAGAATTGTGAACTTCCAAGTACGAAGTACGTTCTGGCCTGGAGTTCCAATCCCAACTGATTTTCGAGACCTAAATCGAATACCGTGAATCTAAGTTTTCAGTATTCATACTTTTTGCGCGCGTGTTCCGCAAGGAACAGCGTGCTATCATTTCGTCACAATGTCTGTATTTTTCGAATTTTTTTTCGAAAATGGTCTCAAACGATTGGGTTCGACTCCCTGATGAAGAATTCGAGGTCAAATTCAATTCTGTCCGTCCGGCCGTTAGCACGATAACTCTCGAACGGAACGACTTAGAGCGTTGAAATTTGTAGGGTACTTTTGTAGCGTAAATATCTCGGACAAGTTCGTTAACGGGCGAAATCCACCGAGCGGTTTCGGAGTTAAGGCCGTTTTTAGTCAAAACGTTTTTTATGAATATTTCCGGAACCAATCACTCGATCTTTCTGAAATTTGGCATCAAATTGTAGAATCATGACCTTTATATAACTGCGAAGTTTTGTTATGACCGGACGTCCCTAAAGTGGCAAAAAAAAATTTAAAATTTTGTTTTCACGATAACTCGAAAAATACTGATCTGATTAAATTGAAACTCAGTAGTTAGATGCAAAAGACCAATGCAAACACTTTTGCAAAATTTCGTGAAGATCACGTGACATGAAAAAATAAAAAAATTACTACTATTTTGCGGAATATTTTGCTTAAAATGTCGAAACCTATTTTTTTGAGGTTCATGCTTCCTTTTCCGGGCATTTTTCGTTGTGCGCATGCGCAGATGAGAAGTCATTTAACTGCTGTAGTTTTCGTCAGAGAGGATTGGGGTTTTGGGGTGGCGGAGGCTATTCCTCCATAGAATCCAGATCCCTGATGAGGGTCTGCGCATGCGTAGATCAAAGATGCGATACCACTAGTGTTGGAGAATCGGAGTTTTTTGTAAGGTGTGTTATTTTGGGAGGACTTTTAGCCGCGAGTAGATTGCGCATGCGCAGAAGAGAAGTGACTGTATTTTAATTGGATGGGTTATGTTGGGAGTGCTGAGTCGATATTGTGAGGTTTTAAAAGAATATTCATAGCAATTCAGTTCAAGGACAAGTCAGTTTGGGGGACGTAGCGTTGTTTCCGAGTTAAAGTGTTCGTACCGTGGCCCTGGGGCTAATTTTGAAATTGATGTTACCCCTTACAGGCATTTTTCGTTATGCGCATGAGCAGACCATCGGTGATTTAACTGGTGGTGTTTTCGTCAGAGAGGATTGGGGTTTTGGGGTGGCGGATGCTATTCCTCCATAGAATCCCCTATTGGGGGTCTGCGCATGCGTGGATTAAAGATGTGCTATCTCCTGAACCACTAGTGTTGGAGAATCGGAGTTTTTTGTAAGGTGTGTGATTTTGAGAGGACTTTTAGCCGCAAGTAGATTGCGCATGCGCAGAAGAGAAATGACTATTTTCGGGTTGTATGGGTTATGTTGGGAGTGCTGAGCCGATATTGTGAGGTTTCAAAAGAATATTCATGGCAATTCAGTGCAAGGACAAGTCGGTTTGGGGGATGTAGCGTTGTTTCCGAGTTAAAGTGTCCGTACCGTGGCCCTGGGGCTAATTTCGAAATTGATGTACCCCTTACGGGCATTTTTCGTTATGCGCATGAGCAGACCATCAGTGATTTAACTGCTGGTGCTTTCGTCAGAGAGGATTGGGATTTTGGGGTGGCGGATGCTATTCCTCTATAGAATCCCCTGGTGAGGGTCTGCGCATGCGTGGATTCAAGAAGCGATATCTCCTGAACCACTAGTGTTGGAGAATTGGAGTTTTTTGTGAGGTGTGTAATTTTGGGAGGACTTGCAGCCACGAGTATATTGCGCATGCGCAGACGAGGAGTGAATGGTTTTGGGTTGTTTGGGTTATGTTGGGAGTAATGAGCCGATATTGTGAGGTTTTAAAAGAATATTCATGTCAATTCAGTGCACGGACATAAGTCAGTTTGAGGGAAATAGCGTTGTTTCCGAGTTGAAATGTCTGTATGGTAGCCCTGAGGCAAATTTATAAATAACTATATTCGGTAGATCTATAATAAAATACGTTCGGATTTGGAGAAGAGGCAATTGCTTTCCTAACGGAGGTCCCACAACCGCAATTTTTTTGATCTACAGTAAAGCTAACAGCCAAACTGTATTGATAGCTATATTTGTTAAAGGAACTTTGAAAAAAAAAAAAGCACTGACGTGAAGTCAGTACTCTTTGGCGCGCGTGTTCACGGTGGCTAATTTGAATTGAATGATGAGTACTTCAATCTCAGTGGATAGAGCGAGCCGAAGATCTACCCAAAGGATAGTGGACACCATTCACTGTCGGTTCAAAAATTAACAGTGCTGTATCTAAGCTGCCATCAGGATAGAGTAACAAAGTTGGAGAAGAACACAACTGACTCTCCTTAGTCGCACAAGCTCCTAGAAGATTTGGGAGGGTCAGTATAATCCTAATCATGTTTATAGCACGCGCGCAAAAGCAGAGTGATTTAACAATGAAAGAAAAAGTGTAAAAAGTCAATCTGCTTTGGCGCGCGTGCTATAAACATAATTAGGATTATACTGACCCTCCCAAATCTTCTAGGAGCTTGTGCGACTAAGGAGAGTCAGTTGTGTTCTTTTCCAACTTTGTTACTCTATCCTGATGGCAGCTTAGATACAGCACTGTTAATTTTTGAACCGACAGTGAATGGTGTCCACTATCCTTTGGGTAGATCTTCGGCTCGCTCTATCCACTGAGCTTGAAGTACTCATCATTCAATTCAAATTAGCCACCGTGAACACGCGCGCCAAAGAGTACTGACTTCACGTCAGTGCTTTTTTTTATCAATTTAATTGGATTAATTTCCAAATAGCTGCGCATTTACAATTCCGCAATAAAATGATATATTATGCTTACAAGCACTCTGTTAAAAATTAATTCTGTTATTAAAGCTCTTTGATTCTTAGATTTATTTCCAATATGTTTCAGCTTGTTAGTTTTTGTGTTGGTACCAGCACCTTCACCATTTTGCTTCAAATCTATTTAGTACAGTAGAGACATCCAACAACTGGATGGGTTCTCATTTGAAAAAAATGAGTTTTGAGGTTTTTGTCATGGCTGACTTTGACATTGAAATATAAACACCCTGTATGTTCAATGGAATTTTCAACTAACGAAAGAGAAGCATTGGTATGTCTTCTGATAGAAGCTAGAAAATTAGGAGTTTTCATGCAAACAATCTACAAGTTATAAACATTGGAATGAAGGGCTATTTCCGAAAATTTAAAGGGTTTTTTTCAGATTACGCACGAATTTTCTGAGAATAATATGTAAGTGATGCATTAAAACCATGTAGAATTCAATGGGTAATGTGATTATCAATGAAAAAACTGGGTATTACATTGAAGAAACGGAAGTTGGTATCATTTCCGGCGAAACCGGAAGTCGAATGAATCTGAAATTTTTTCCAACAATTCATCTCTCTTACTGAAGCTTAACTATGAAATTTCAAGTGTATTATCTCGAATCTTTCTTTGAAATATTCTAACGAACGTTCTTCGTGAATCATCCTGTATAATATGATATATCGATAAAATCGATATATGATATATCGATAAAATCCTCCATCCCAAAAATGAGCTAGTTAGTTGTGAACTATTAGTAAACGTCACAAAATTGCGTTTTAAATCTACAGATTTACAGAACTTAGACACAGGGGAGGACATTTCTTACCAAGTAAGTTAGTAAGTGTGCGGTGTGCGAACCACAAAAATGCTGTTACTGTATGTGAACCAACAAAAACCCGAAAATCAATCTTGTTCTCATAGTTATTCGAGCAGTTAGCTGCTGAAGTCCAGTGAGTGCTTTCATGCATTTTATTAACGGTCACGATTTACTCGAAATGAAAGGAAACGTCCATTCGCCATTTTGCACCATAAAAGGTGAGCCACGGTCTATGGTAACCTGGACTTTTAGGGAGAACGGGACGAACAATTTTATTGAAAATTTGGTTCCTTGCATTGAAACCACTGTTCCGTCGATCTAGAATCTAGAATATTTTCAAAAAGTATTAACAACTCTGATATTTCGATTATATCAAATATATTAATGCTTTTTTCGATCCACCGTAGCCTCCTGATTAATTCAGTACCAACTTCATCATCCCTATGTCTGGTGGTTTTCGAGTAATTAATTGATTTCCTTTATTTTTTGAGCAAAACATAGCTCCAATTCAACATTCATATCTTTTAACTTGGAATCATAGAAAGTATGGGTATGGATTAACAATATACCGTGTATAATTTACATATAATGATATTCTTCCCTAATCTTACAGGGTTGTTCAAAATCCGAGGCTTTTTCGAGACATATTGAAACGATAAAATAGTTCTTTTTTGGCGCTCTTGTTCCTCGGAACAGAGTGCTTATCAATTTGCCCAAATGTCTGTAATTTTCGAATTTTTGGCTGAAAATGATATCAAACGATTTGGTTCGACTCACTGATCAAGAATCCGTGGTCGAAATCTGTTCGTGGTCGATTCTGTCCGGCCGTTAACACGATAACTCTCGAAAGAGAGGAGTTAGAGGATTGAAATTTTTATTGTAGGCTTGGAGCGTAAATATCTCGGACGAGTTCGTTAACGGGCGAAATCCATCAAGCGGTTTCGGAGTTATGGCCGTTTTTAGTAAAAACATTTTTAATGAATATTTCCGAAACCGATCATTCGATCTATTTGAAATCCAGCATCAAATTTTAGAATCATGATCTTTAGACGTTTGTGAAGTTTTGCATCGATAGGGTTACCATAAGTGTAAAAAAAAAATTTGAAAATTCTTTGTTCCTACAATAACTCTCGAACGGAATGAGCTAGGCAGTTGAAATTTTCAGAGTAGGTTAGGGCGATAAATATCTCGGTTAGGTTTGCTATTGGGCAGAATAGGCTAGATGATTTCGCAGTAACGAAAAAAATTTTTTTTTTTTAAATTACAAATTTCAAAATAATTTTTTTTAAGATGCAGTTTCACCATAAAAATCCATTGATATCATTTTCAACTCTAACAAGCTAATACTTTTGGAGATATGATTTTTCGAAATTTCAATAATACATCGTACTTCTATGTTTTCACAGAATGCTATAATTATTCGACCTATGATTTATTATATGATCTATGTTCATACTCGTACATGTCATCCTGTTCTATAAGAGAGATTCAAATTCATTTAAGGTATTTTAATTTGATTTCTTCCATGGTGCAGTTCTCATTCTCAGATTGCTCATTTAATCTTGATAAATAAACTATTATTTGAATTGAATTTCCTTTATGATGCAGTTCTATCATAAGAATACATTGATATAAATCTCAACTCTGAGAAACCAATACTTTCGGAGATATAATTTGTCTGTTTGAACAAGAGCGCCAGAAAGCTCCTGTCCCAAGGGCTTGAAACAATTTTTTTAAATGGAATGACCTGTATATCCTAAGATTTATTGAAAGAGAATTAAATTTCCTTTCAAACGATACAACACGTTCCTATACCTAAATTGTAAGGTTTTGCCTATGGCGCTTGATTCTGAAAAACGATAAATAAATATTATAATATATAAACCATATATATATTCTTTTGAACTTGAGCATTACAATTGGTTTTTCATCTAACAATAAAGCATGTGTATGAAAAAAGTGTTAGCAGAGGTTAGTGTAACGGGGTACCATATAATTAGATATATGATACTAGAGCTTAGGGAAAAAACCTCAGCAAAAAAAACCCTATCTCCCCGTTAGTGTTGTGATTTATGAAAATTGAAATTGTTAACAAAATATTCTGAAATATTAAATATTGAAGGGCATCTTTTTCTTCATTATCGCTTCTTCCTTCAACAAGCAGAGAAGTTTCTCCAAGGTACCCGAATCCCAATCTGGAAAATGAAAAGGCAAGGGAAAAAACGATATAATTTTGTAAAGCTATATTTATTACGCTCTTATACAAAAATATTTGTACATGTACATTATTTTTAATTTTGAACACTGATAATTTCATCTTTTAAATTACTCGATGACCAAGAATTGAAAGATAATCACGCTTGCATAACATCAGTTTTCAATGATGTACGTGTTTTTGCCATGATCATACCTGCTGTGGAAAATAATCTTTCAACAGGTACGGATGTAGCCACTAATAAATCATCGGCCATTTTGGAAAGTGTAGGAAGAACTTTTTCATCACTCTCCACCACGGTAAAATATTTTGATTCCTATTTGCCCTTTCTAACAGCAAATGTTCTTCAAACATATCTTTCCAATATTTCGAAAGTTTTGTTGATGTTTTAAATTGGCTATCGATGTCGATACATTTTTTTAATAAAATTGAACAATTTGGTATAGTTTTCAAAGAATACCTTCCCAGTGGGTAGATCAGTGAGGGTGTTCTTGGCGTATTCCTCATAACACTTTTCGAAACATTGAATAGCTTCATTTATTTACCAGTTTTATTATACGTAAGGTACATGAGGGTATTAAGGCCTAGCTAAGGGAAATTTGTCATAAATCAAATACATTTAATGTAATCAACTATGTTTATTGGGTAATCAGTCGTTCAATTAAGCAACTACGAAATTAAAACCAAAAATAGCAACTTTTGAATAAAACTTAAATAAAATTAAACATTTTTTAAAACACTCTCAATAGGCCTTATTAAAATTAGGTAGGGTAATAAAGCCTACTGCTTAAACTTCTTAGATAATTAACTTAAATCACATAATTTGGTACTTGAGATCAATTATCATTCAGTCAAAGGCATAACAGTACTATAGCAGTCTAAGAATTAAATTATTAGCCTCGTCTAAGATCCACCAGGGCACACGAAGTCATCAGAATCATCCTCTGTCAATCCGACACACTCCTCATGATACCACTTGAAGCATTTAGAGCACTGCCTCATATCATTCTTGTGGTTTTCTTCACAGGCATGACAGTACCAACTCTCTTGAGTATCTGCAGCGTCCTTGGTTCTAGTAGATCCGCGAGATGACTTTCTTTTATTTGCTTTTTCAGTTTTTTTAATTTTTGAATTTTCAGAGTCCCCAGAAGTATAATAAGGCCTACTACAAAATTTTAGAGGCCTTATTACCCATGGACTAAGTATTTATGGAAAACGAAATGAATACAATTTGTACTGTATCACGTTAATTAATAAGTCAATATGGGACAAGCGTAAGTTAACACTAATACAGAAAGTAATTGCAAGTAGAAAAGCATAATAATATAGTAAATACATACCTTTTACCGGAGCCAATATTTATAAAATCGTGACGTGCGCATACTCACGACCACGTTTAACTTGCCACTGACGGGAGGGGGTGAGGTATCAGCGTTTGCCGCCGTGTGGCGCTTTGTACTTGTTATATGTACATTGTACAGTGACTATATTCTCAAGAATATAGTCACTGTAGTTATATGCATGTGTGAGTGCGACCTTGAGCGCAAAATCGTATTATAAACAAGATTTTTGAAGTTTAGCCGACAGGCCTTAATACCCTCACGTACCTTAGTCCTTAGTTCCACAGATGTATACAATCTTCACTACAAGGAGCACAAGAGAATACATTTCTCCAGATTTTCAGATAGAGCATTGGGATTTAGGGACAATAATAGTTGTCCGTTATGTATCGGATTCATAATGGCATCCGTTTTTATGGTTGTGAATTCTATTTTTCTTGAAAAATAATCTCAATTATCGCAAGGTTATAACGAATTAATAATCTTCTAAAAAATCGTGAATTTCTAGAACGATCGATGCATAATATAGACAAAATTTATTGGTAATTATAGTGGAAACTCTTCATATTCAATTGTTTTCTGTGGGTGTAGAAAAATGTCGAGTCGTATATAAAACTTCATACAAAAAATTTAACGAGACCAAACGAGAATCTCGTAGTGTGCTGTATGTGGTCTCGGTATCGCCTATAATATTTTTGACAACGTCTCGTCTCGTCTCGTCTCGCTTTTACGAGACGAGAACGAGACGAATCGAGAAAAATCTCGCTCTCGCGTGAAGCCCTAGTTTTGCCAGGATAAATTCCATGAAATGAACCGCGTACAATTTTTTGCTCATCAGTTTGCTATACAACTTACGTGTAGAGATAGGGGAAATCTCAAGTAAAACTATACTACGCTTTCGAAATTTGCTACCTGTTTTTTATATCCAAGGCACTTAAATGTTTTAACAGCGACTGGAATGAAAACCTTATTCGGCAACGCCTCACCAACTTAACCGCTAATTTGACGAAGTTAGAGGTTATATAAATTTTATTAGTTTGAACCCAACTCACTCACTCTATGGACGTATACTTAGAAAGGATTTCTATAAGGGTGACTACGAGTCTTACCTAAATAACCCGTCCCAAATCTTGACATTAGCACCTTTTGCGTGCTGAAAACCCCATCTTGAATACTTAAATTATTCCCTTGCCTCAGAAACTGGATGTTCCGCAGAATATCCTCTCTCATCAACTCAAATGATTTGATTTATTATTCACAAAGGGAATTTCAATGAATCAAAAATAATTCAGTACTGAATTTGAAAGAGCGTATCAATTACTCCATCATTACAAGTTCAATTTGAGGAATATTTTATAGCCAATATTACAATATTATGAATTAAACAAGTTGGAAAAGTTCTGTGGTTAGTGGCCTTGGTGCGCTTCTTCAAATTCATAGCCAGAGCGGCCACCCATCCAGGTACTGAAATCACCCAAGGCTGTTTTGCTCTTGGAAAAAAATAATATTTCCAAGAATATAAATCCGAATGAAAAAACAAGCGTCCAAAAAAATCTGGTCCACTTTTTGGCTGAGAATGATTTCAAACGATTAGTTTCGACTTATATATGCCTAGAGTTGGAAAAAGATGAAAATTATTGTAGAGAATTAGAAATTATCGAACAAATAGCGGCGAACAATGGATATAATACAGAATTAATCAGAAACATGTTGAAGAAAAAATTTTGAAAAACAATTAGTGTAGTATTTTCAGAAATTAAGGATTATAATAAAATATTCAATAGCTGAACATATTTTGGTACATCGAGTCAAGAAATTTAAAGGTTTTTTCAAAACCAACAGGTAAATATCTCATTCCGTACAAACAATCACCTCGCAAGACTCATAAAGAACAATAAATCAAAAAGGAATAAAGAAGATAAATCCGGTGTTTATCAATTAAATTCTGGGAGTTGTGACAAATCATATACAGGGTGAGTCTTTGACCACTGCATTAATTTTAACCAAAGATTCCTCTCATCAAATGAAACAGTTTTTTCATTTACCATTTTTCCAGATTCGGCTCAGGTAAAAAGTAACAAGCGTTTAAAGATTTCACAATGTGCTAATACACTCCCGCATATAAATTATCTATGACATTGTTGGCGGACGAGAATAAGGCATGGTAACGTGGTTTACAGCTTGAATCGGGATTCCAACGCTCAGGGACGGATCCATAAAAGTAGTGAAATTTCTGGAGTTTTCCGTTTTAAAACATTCAATGAAGAATTTCTCGAGAATGGTGCGTTTAAGGAGAAATGATGAAGAATAATATAATGTTCTAAAACGATGGAATATTCTTGAAATGACTCAAGAAAAACTTTATATGCTTTCTTTATGCTAATTTCGTTTAGTTTTATGAATCCACGAGTCTATAACTAGAAAACCAGTAGAATTAGAAAATAACTAATATTTGGAAAATATGTATCATAGTTATAGGAAACTTTACGCCAACATTCATTTTATTCGAAAAAGGGATTTCGAAGCTACAAAATAAACACTGATTTTTTTTCAAAATTTCAACAGCCTGTATCTTTTTACCTGAGCTGAATTTGGAAAAATGTTAAATGAAAAAAGTGTTTCATTTGATGAGAGGAATCTTTGGTTAAAATTAATGCAGTGGTCAAAGACTCACCCTGTATATGTGAATAGAATCAATTCAATATCGTCATACCTCGACCAAAACTAGAAAAAATGGAAAAAAGTTCAGATTAAGACGTTAGAAGAATTTTGCGTTAGGCGTGCTGGTTAGGAGTTTTGGCGTACCCGTACTGACATAGTTTTGTTCATTTTTGGCGCTCTAGTTCCTCGGAACTGAGTGCTTATCAATTTGCCCAAATGTCTGTAATTTTCGAATTTTTCGATGAAAATGTTTTTAAACGATTTGGTTCGACTCACTGATCAAGAATCCGAGATCGAAATCGATTCAGTCCGGCCGGCCGGCCAGCCGTAGGCACGGTAACTCTCGAACGAAAGAAGTTAGAGGATTGAAATTTGCAAGGTGGGTTTGGAGCGTAAATATCTCGGACAAGTTCGTCAATGGGCGAAATCCATAAAGCGGTTTCGGAGTTATGGCCAATTTTAGTAAAAATATTTTTGATGAATATTTCCGAAACCGATCACTCGATCTATCTGAAAGATCGCATCAAATTGTAGAATCATGACCTTTATTCGCATGAAAAGTTTTGTATTGACTAGGTTACCGCAAAATGTCAAAAAAAAAATTTTGAAAATTTTAAAAATTTTTTTCTACAATAACTCTCGAACGGAATGAGCTAGGCAGTTGAAATTTTCAGAGTAGGTTAGGGAGATGGATATCTCAGTTGAGTTCGTTATTGGGCAAAATAGGCCAGATGGTTTCGGAGTTACGAAAAAAAAAATTTTCAAGTAACAAATTTCAAATTCAATTTTTATTGGGCGTATGTTCTAGGGGAACATCGTCCTATCATTTCGTCCAAATGTCTGTAATTTTCGAATTTCGAGCTGAAAATTGGCTAATAGACTAATTCGGACTCCCTGATCACGAATCCGGTGTCAGATTTTAGGGTGCCGTCCGGCCGGCCGGCCGGCCGGCCTTCCGGCCGTAGGCACGATAACAGGAGCACCGAAGGTCCTATCGACTTCAAACTTTCAGGGTAGGTTTCTGATCAAAATGCGACGGTTAAGTTCGTTAACGGGCAAAATCGGCCGGACGGTTTAGGAGTTATAGACATTTCAAATTTTGAGGTTATTTCCCTGATATTTCAGGAACTAAAGAAGATGTTGAATCGAAACTTGGTAGTCAGTTCGAGGATATAAACGCGCAACTTTTGGCAAAATTCTGTTATGATCGAAATGTTGGTAACTTTTAAAAAAATATTTCTTTTAATTTTTTCGAAAAAAAAATTTTTTTTTCGTGAACTATTCATCAGATTGCAACAAAAACTTGTACTAACGTCAATTGTAGTATTTTGCAACATTGTGCAAAATTTTGGCTCTATACAATTTCAATTTCTGGAGATATAAGACAAAATGTGTCAAATTTCCTGGGTCTCTCTCAGTATTTTCATCGATTATTATATAATAATCTCAATAATATTAAGGTATTCAACATGATACTGCTTTTTTTCTTTACTGGTCAGTACGGGCCACAAGGAAGATGAACATGCGCCCAATAGCTCCTGTCCACAGGGCTTGAACCAATTTTTTAAGATGCAGTTTCACCATAAAAATCCATCGATATCATTTTTAACTCCAACAAGCTAATACTTTCGGAGATATGATTTTTCGAAATTTCAATAATGAATCGCACTTCTATGTTTTCACAGAATGTTATAATTATTCTATCTAAGCTTTATTATATGTTCTGTGTTCATACTCGTACATGTCATCCTGTTCTATAAGAGAGAGTCAAATTCATGTCAGCTATTTTAATTTGATTTCTTGCATGGTGCGGTTCTCATTCTCTGATTGCTCATTTAATCTTGATGAATAAACTATTATTTGAATTGAATTTCCTTTATGATACAGTTCTATCATAAGAATACATTGATATAATTCCCAACTCTGAGAAACCAATACTTTCGGAGATATAATTTGTCTGTTTGAACTAGAGCGCCAGTAACTCCTGTCCCCAGGGCTTGAACCCATTTTTTATATGTTACTATCTTAAACGTTACCTTTATATTAAAATTTTGTGATATTAGCGAAGTAACTTCATCTAGAGTAACTTTTCGAATATCCAACATATTATACAGGGTGATTCCAAATTAGACGTGAACCTTGGAGGACGTGCTGTCGTTTGAGCCATATTTATTGATAACCGAAAATCAACAGTTCCGAGATATTTGAGTTCTGGTTATTTTTGAAAGATTTCTCACCTTAGTTCATATTTTTGTGAATTTTTTTTCTACGTTGACCAAATTTGATTATAATTTTGGATTATTTTTATCAGAAACGGATATGATATCTATGAAAAAAGCAAAACTATGCTGTTTTAGATGTTGAAAAAGAATTAGCATGATTTGAAAGGGGATATACGCTTATCTATTCTGCTTACAATAATATATTTATATTCTTTTGAACTTCGAGAATTACACTTAATAATAATTTTTGAATTCTGGGGGTCAGAGTTCACATTGTCGTATTTTCAGAAAAGGAATTAAAGTCATCCGAATCAGTTTGGCGACAGTGGCATTTTTATGTTCTCGATTTTAAAGATTCTGAAGGATGACTTAAAATGCATGGCAGTTCGGAAATATTAATTGAAATATCAAGCATAATTCTTATGTCTTCTGTAAAATTGTCGACGTGCTGTGTGTTGGCGTCTATAACCCTGGAAACGAATGGGATTAACGAGAATATTCACGCGATAGGATGATAAAAAGTTGGCGATGACCTCGATTATCACTCCCATATTATGTTTATTTTATTGGTAGTTAAAGCGAAACACGTAATCGACTGAGAGAATACTACTTGAAAATAGAATTGTGATTACGCCTAATCTGAAAAATTGGTTCAAGCCCTGTGGACAGGAGCTTTCTGGCGCTCTTGTTCAAACAGACAAATTATATCTCCGAAACGAAAGTATTGGTTTCTCAGAGTTGGAAATTATATCAATGTATTCTTATGATAGAACTGCATCATAAAGGAAATTCAATTCGATTAATAGTTTATTTATCAAGATTAAATGAGCAATCTGAGAATGAGAACTGCACCATGGAAGAAATCAAATTAAAATAGCTGAAAGTAATTTGACTCTCTCTTATTGAACAGGATGACATGTACGAGTATGAAAACAGATCATATAATAAAACTTACATAGAATAATTATAGCATTCTGTGAAAACATAGAAGGCCGATTCATTATTGTAATTTCGAAAAATCATAACTCCGAAAGTATTAGCTTGTTGGAGTTGAAAATGATATCCATGGATTTTTATGGTGAAACTGCATCGTGAATAAAAATTGAATTTGAAATTTGTTATTTAAAAAAATTTTTGTTTTCGTTACTCCGAAACCATCTGCCCTATTTTGCCCAATAACGAACTTAATCAAGATATTAATCTCCCTAACCTACTCTGAAAATTTCAACTGCCTAGCTCATTCCGTTCGAGAGTAATTGTAGAAAAAATTTTTAGAATTTTGAAATTTTTTTTTTGCTACTTTTCGGTAACCTGGTCAATACATAACTTCTCATGCGTATAAAGGTCATGATTCTACAATCTGATGCCAAATTTCAGATAGATCGAGTGATTGGTTTCGGAAATATTCATAAAAAATGTTTTTACTAAAATCGGCCATTACTCCGTAAACCGCTCGATGGATTTCGCCCATTAACGAACCTGCAAATTTCAATCCTCTAACTCCTTTCGTTCGAGAGTTATCGTGCCTACGGCCGGCCGGCCGAACAGAATCGATTTCGACCTCGGATTCTTGATCAGTGAGTCGAACCAAATCGTTTGAGACCATTTTCAGCCAAAAATTCGGAAATTACAGAAATTTGGGCAAATTGATAAGCACTCTGTTCCGAGGAACTAGAGCGCCAAAAATTGAGCATATTGACTCTCTATTTTCATTCATATAATTTTTATGAGTATCAATCTCAACTGTGACATATAGGCGTATAGGGTGTCCCATGGGGGAGGGAAACCTGGATCTGGAAGATAATAATAATGGTAAGAATATATAAATAAATAAGCACAAAAATTGTTTATATGAAAGTGTCAAAAGATCAGAGAATTATGAGTTCGGATTTTTTCGTTTGTTGGCTACCAATCAAGAATCCGTGGTTAAAATCGATTCTATCCGGCCATCCGGCCGGTCCGTCCACGATAACTCTCGAGCGGTACGAGCTAGACAGTTGAAATTTTTTTGAAGATGCAATTTCATAATAAGAATCCATTGATATCATTCTCAACTCTAACAAACTAATACTTTCCTAGATATGATTATTCAAAATTTCTATGCCGTCCGCCCATCCGTGAACACGATAACTCTCGAACGGAATGAGCTAGACAGTTGAAATTTTCACAGTAATTTTGGGAGATTAATATCTCGGTTGAGTTCGTTATTGGTCGAAATCGGCCAGATAGTTTCGGAGTAACGAAAAACAAATTGCAAATTTCAAATTAACTTTTTTTTTAGATGCAGTTTCATCATAAGAATCCACCGATATTATTTTTAACTCTAACAAGCAAATACTTTCGGTTATATGATTTTTAAAAACCAATACATCCTACTTATATGTTTTCACAGAATTCGAATTCTATATGTCTGATGTGTTCACTGTTCATACATCTTATCTACCTATAACAGACATGACAATTTTTTTTCTGTTCTACAAAACGAAGTATGGTTGAATGCAAAATGACCAATTTTAGGATATTATCATTTTTGGGTGATACATCCCTACTCTATATGCCCTTGGAAAATCCACATGATGATGGAAATAATGAGAATATATACTTCGGTAAGTTAATCAAAGTGGGCTCAGAATATCTCCAGTGAAAACAGAACTGGAATATTGGCTAAGTTTCATTTGATATAATATAATTTTCAGAGTAGATTTGAGGAATGAACATCTCAGATAAGTTCGTCATTCAATTTCAATTTCGTTTGCCTTTATTTCCTATTATAAGAATCCATTGATATCATTCCCAACTCTGAGAAACCAATATACTTTCGGAGATATGATTTGTCAAACTTTGAACAAGAGCGCCAAAGCTCCTGTCCTCAGGGCTTTTCCACATTTCATTTATGAGGGTTGCATTGAAACCATTTCATTCAATAAAACCCTTGGATATAACCTAAATTGATAATGTAACTGACGAATATATTTCCTATTGTTGTAAAAGAAGTTTTAATTCTACATCATCTGAAAATTTAGGTAGTAATTTCATCAAAACTAATATGGATGAAGTAGTTAAAGCTAATAAATCTGGAATCTACAAGCTAAACTGTAATGATTGCCGGATGGCTTATAGGCCTAGTAAATCATTCGGGAAAAGGATACATGAACATCAGAATATATACATATTTAGAAATTCAATTTCAACATATATGCAAACCACATTAAAGAATCGGTACATAATTTCAAAAATAAGTATGAAATCATCCATGTCAAGAACAAAGACACTGAAATAATAGACATAATTCCAGGAAGATTCTTTTAAATAAACAGATTGCCAATCGCTGTTACAGAACATCTTCAAATAGTTTGGGAATAGCAGCGACAATCCCCAAGTCCTTTTTGGCGTTATTGTTCCTCGGAACAGAGTGTTTATCAATTTGCCCAAAGATCTGTAATTTTCTAATATTTGACTGAAAATGGTCTCAAACGATTTGGTTCGACTCACTGATCAAGATTCCGTGGTCGTTAACACGATAACTCTCGAACGAAACGAGTTAGAGGATTGAAATTTGCAGTGTAGGTTTGGAGCGTGAATATCTCAGACGAGTTCCTTTACAGGCGAAATCCACCAAGCGGTTTCAGAGTTATGGTGGTTTTTGTGTGAAAACATTTTTTGTGAATATTTCCGAAACTGATTACTCGATCTATCTGAAAAAAATTCTAAAAATTTTTTAATTTTGTTTCTACAATAACTCTCGAACAGATAGAGCTAGGCAGTTGAAATTTTCAGAGTAGGTTTGGGTAATAAATATCTCGGTTAAGTTCGTTACTGGTTAGAATCGGCATTATGGTTTCGGGGTAACGAAAAAAAAAATGTTTTTCTACATCACAAATTTTTAATTCAATTTTTTTTCATCAGTCTCCAACCTTGGTCTAGACATTTCGATGATATTTTCCTTAGGTATTTCGAGTTGTGAAAACTATGTAAGTTGCAACAACCCATTCCACGAGGTTGAATCATTGCAGATTGCTCATTTAATCTTGATAAATAAATTTAATGACAAGTTTTGGAGCACTAAAGCATTGCAGATTGCTCTTTTTTTTAAATAATAATTTTCGAAGCATTTTTTTTAAACGATACTTTTTTTAAAATTTAATTTCTTTCATGATGCAGTTCTATCATAAGAATCCATTGATATAATTCCAAACTCTGAGAAACCAATACTTTCAGAGATATAATTTGTTTGAACAAGAGTGCCAAAAACCACCTGTCCACAGGGCTTGAACCAATTTTTATTACTATAGAGTGTCGTTTTGTCTTCAATCCCTACTTTAAAGATTTTTTGTGAGTGATCCGCAATCCTTATATTGAATCAGTTCTAATGTGGAACCCGAAGAAGCTACAGTGAGGCCGTTCTTGAAGAAATAAATTTGTGACTATTTAGCAATTAATCGTTATAAATGATATGTGTGTATCATTCAATCAATGCACAATGAGTATAAATTCTATCGATCAAATCAGTTCTTAATAATAATTGTGCTCCATATCAAAGGATACAATCAATGTCGGGGTGATAATTCAGATTCATAAATAGTCCATAATTTTCAGTGGGAATTTAATATGAAACCGGGAACAAGGAATTTCATCTGTGTTTGTGTGAACATATATTATCACGAAATTCGACGGATCGATATGAAACACGAGCTACATGAAAAAAAAAACGCTTGTATCAACGTTCAGATGCAAAAGCGTATAGCAAATAACAAATTACCCCGAAGAGGGATGCAGAAAACATTTTTCATATAGGGGTGATCTTGCATTCACAATACTGTGTAATAAATTTTCAATGTTGTTATATGACAGATAGAATTTTCGGAAGATTTGTTATATCCACTATTAAGTGAGTAAACAATTAGATTTCTCATATTAAAAAAAATTGGTGAAAAAAAAATGTGGGAAAACCCTGAGGACAGGAGCTTTGGCGCTCTTGTTCAAACTTTGACGAATCATCTCCGAAATTATTGGTTTCTCAGAGTTGAGAATAATATTAATGAATTCTTATAATAGAACTGCATCAAAAGAAACTAAATTAAAATTGAATAACGAACATATCTGAGATATCCATTCCTCAAATCTATTCTGAAAATTATATTATATCAATTGAAACTTAGTCAATATTCCTGTTTTGTTTTCACTGAACATATTCTTAACCCAATTTTCTAAACTTACCAAAGTTTATATTCCATCATCATATGGATTATCCTAGGGCATATACGGTCATTTTGCATAATATGTCATCATACTTTATTTCCTAGAACAGAAATAAATTTGACATGTCCGTTATAGGTAGATAAGATAACATGTATGTGTAGTGAACACAAAGAATTTGCATTATGTGAAATCATAGAAGTATAATATCTCCGAAAGTATTAGCTTCTTATAGTTGAAAATTATATCAATGGATTCTAATGATGAAACTACATCTTAAAAAATTGAATTCGAAACTTGTAATTTAAAAAAAAAAGTTTTTCGTTACTCCGATACCAACCATTTTGCCCAATAATGAACTTATCCGAGATATTTATATCCCAAACCTACCCTGAAACTATCTAGCTCATTCCGTTCGAGAGTTATGGTGTTAACGGACGGCCGGCCGGACAGAATCGATTTTGACCAATTGTTCCTGATCAGTTAGTCGAACCTAAACACTTGAGACCATCTCCAGCCAGAAAATTCGAAAATTACAGATAGGGCTTCACGCGAGAGCGAGATTTTTCTCGTCTCGTCTCATTCTCGTCTCGGAAAAGCGAGACGAGACGTTTTCAAAAATATTATAGGCGATACCGAGACCACATACAGCGCAACACGAGAGTCTCGTTTTAGGTCTCGTTAAATGTTTTTTATGAAGTTTTATACACGACTCGACTTTTTTCAACACCTACAGAAAACAATTGAATATGAAGGGTTTCCGCTACAATTACCAATATATTTTGACTATATTATACATCGACCGTTCTAGAAATACACGATTTTTTAGAAGATTATTAATTTGTTATGACCTTGCGATAATTGAGATTATTTTTCAAGAAAAAATTAAATTCACAACCATAAAAACGGATGTCATTATGAATTCAATACTTATTGCCCCTAATTCCCAATGCTTTGAAAATTTCGTCTTTATCTGAACATCTGGATAAATTTATTCTCTTGTGTTCCTTGTAGTGAAGATGTGAACAATTATTGTATACATCTGTGGAACTACGTATAATAAAACTGGTGAAGAAATGAAGCTATTCAATGTTTCGAAGTGTTATGAGAAATACGCCAAGAACACCCTCAATGATCTACCCACTGGGAAGGTATTCTTCGAAAACTATACCAAATTGTTCAATTCTATTAAAAAATGTATTGACATCGATAGCCTATTTAAAACATCAACCAAACTTTCGAAATATTGGAAAGTTGAGTTTGAAGAATATTTGCTGTTAGCAAGAGCAAATAGGAATCAAAATGTTTTACAGTGGTGGAGAGTGATGAAGAAGTTCTTCCTACACTTTCGAAGATGGCCGATGATTTATTAATGGCTACATCCGTACCTGTTGAAAGATTATTTTCCACGGTAGGAATGATCATAGCAAAAACACGTACATCATTGAAAGATGATGTGATGCAAGCGTGATTATGTTTGAATTCTTGGTCATCGAGTAATTTAAAAGTTGAAATTATCAGTGTTTAAAATTAAAAATAATATGTACATGTACAAATATTGTTGTATAAGAGCGTAATAAATATAGCTTTACAAAATGATTCATTATTGTATACCATTTCGTTTGTATGTTATAATATTTATTATAGTTATTCAGAATAAAGTGAGACGAGACTAGACAACTGATAACGAGACGAGAACGAGACTCAAACAAGACCTAATTTTTTGGGAATTGGCGAGACCGAGACGAGATTTTTTATACTGTCGCCTACTCTCGTCTCGTGTGAAGCCCTAATTACAGACATTTGGGAAAATTAATAAGCTCTCTGTTCCGAGGAACAAGAGCGCCAAAAATGGAAACTTTTGCAGCAGTCTCAAAATTTCTGAACTTTTGTGCAGTAATGTAGCTATGTACAGTCAGGGTAACTGAACATTGTAGCCGGGGACTTTAATTTCTTCCACGGATTGTTTTCATTTCACCCTTTCACGCTGCTTATGGGGGAACGACGAGTATTGCCATAATTTCGGGTACGCCCACTCGTTTTAGTCCCGTTCCCATTTGCCCGAAGATTGACTAAGTTTTACGATCCCCCACATACAGACCCTGCAAACGTTTCGCATTTCCCTTTACGCAGTTTCCCCCAATATATAGAAATTGAATTCTTCACAACCGTATCTACTTCGGATTGTCTATTTAACCGAGAAGGGTATCAATAAGCATCAATGACATTGGCGATAACCCACGGCGGATGTCGGATGGCGAATATGTAGTATATGGTAATGTCACCTTTTGATATTCTTTTCGGGTCTCCTAGGCATAGAGAATGGGAAATCTGTATATATCTCAGAGACATAAGATTTGGACAATTCACTGAATTTTCCAACACCTATTCTTTTTGACTTGATATTTTTTCGAATAATAAAAATACAGCGTAAAACTTTTGTAAAATACATTGAAACTTTCCCAGTTGTTTAGTCTTTGATCTCTTGAGATAGAGAATATAAAGAATACGTCCGTCCACCATTCGTTCGAGCTTTTCCAATTCGAAAGTAAGATCCTATCTACATGAAATTCGTCAAACGTGTCTATATAAAACTTCTCGCACATTATACAGATTGTCCTAACGAAAATTTGAACCCCACCCCCCAGAACTCAGAAACGAAGAATTTTCGAAAATTAAAATAAAACGGGTCAACTTCTGTTTTGAGGGGGACGAATTTCCATCTTGGAAAAATCACCCCCATGAAGGTGGTATCAACCCCCAACATTTTTTGAATAGTGAAGAGATGTCAAGCGTCAGTTAGTTTGGAAGTTATTTATGTTCTGTACACAACCCAGTTGAAATTTTCAAAATTGGTTCATTATTTACGAAATTATGTAATAATTGAACTCACCGTCAAAGGGTGATTTTGAACAGACAGTTGAACCGACCAAACTCAGTAAACTAAGAGTTTTGACTTCATTCATCAAATGCTTACATATTGGTGACTTTTTTTCCTGGATGATTGTTATTGAAATACCTTGAAGTTAATATCGCATTTTCGTCATTACAATAGTATAATTTGAGAATTTCTATTCTTTATTCCATAGAATAGAACATTTTCGTACATGTAAATAAGTCTCATACCGAATTATGATGCAGAAACGAAAGATTGAAACACATATGGGAAAGAATCTTCAAAAAAATTGGTTCAAGCCCTGTGTACAGGAGCTTTCTGGCGCTCTTGTTCAAACAGACAAATTATATCTCCGAAAGTATTGGTTTCTTAAAGTTGGGAATTATATCAATGGATTCTTATGCAAGAACTTCATCTTAGCAGAAATTGAATTCAAACATCATAGAAGAACTAAAATTCAACTAGAGTGCCAAAAATTATCAAATGATAAAAATAAAACCAATAGACAAATTTTACCCAACAACGAACTCATCCGAGATATTCATTCCTCAATTCTATGATGAACGATAATATATATTATTTCCTCAAATCCACTCCAATACTCCAATACACCAATATTCCAGTTTTGATTTTACTGGAGATATTCTGAACACAATATTATTAACTTAACATTACCATATGGATTGACCATCGGCATTAAAATATCAACCAACAAAAAGTATGATATCATATTATAATTCTCATAATTCTACGATTGCTGAAATGAATTAGACATGTCATGTCTCCGGAAAACAAGTTGACATTATAACAAATCATACATAGAATAATTATATCATTCTGTGAAAACGTTGAAAAACGATTTATTATTGAAATTTTGAAGAATCATATTTCCGAAAGTATTAGCTTGTTAGAGTTAAAAATGATATAAATGGATTCTTATGGTAACACCACTAATTGAAAAAAAAAAATAATTTGGAATTTGTCATGTAAAAAATTTTTTTTTTGTTACTCCGAAACCATCTGTCTGATTTTGCCCAATAACGAACTTTGCCGCGATATTTATCTCCCAAACCTACTCTGAAAATTTCAACTGTCTAGCTCATTCCGTTCAAGAGTTATCGTGCCTACGGCCGGCCGGACAGAATGAATTTCGACCACGGATTCTTGATCAGTGAGTCGAACCAAATCGTTTAAGACCATTTTCATCGAAAAATTCGAAAATTACTGACATTTGGGCAAATTGATAAGCACTCTGTTCCGAGGAACAAAAGCGCCAAAAAAAGTATAATGTAATGAATTGTCTCGCACATTTTCCGATTATTATTTGAAAATTTCAACTACGATGTTTGGAGAACAGAAAAAACTTCTTAACTAAACCACATCCAACATCTCTTCCCTACTCGAGGGTTGTTGCCACCCTCAGGTGTTTTTTTGGGAGAATGTCGTCATAAGAATTCTTTCTCCCTAATACAGAACTTGAAAATTATTTTTGGATTCTTCAACACTCTTAGGTTCTTGAGTTTGACGACGGTTCAACTGTCTGTTCAACATCACCTTTTGATGGTAAGTTCAATTATTACATTATTTCGTGAATAATAAACCGATTTTGAAAATTTCAATCGGGTTGTGTACAGAAAATAAATAACTTTCAAACTAATCAATAATCGACATCTCTTCACTATTAAAAAAATGTTGGGGGATGATGCCACCTTCATGGGGTGCTTTTTTCGGAACAAATTCATGACGGAAATTTCTCCCTCTCAAAACAGAAGATGACCTGTCATTTTTAAATCTTCGACAATTCTTAGTTTGTTAGTTCTGGGGTGGTCAAATATTCGTTAGGACAACCTGTATATCTCAGAGACATAAGACTTGGACAATTCACTGTTTTTCCACCTATCCCTTTTGGTTTGATATTTTTAGGCGCGCTGTTTACTTGAACTGAACTGAACTGAGTGCTTATCAATTCGTCCAAATGTCTGTAATTTTCGAAGTTTTGGCCAAGAATGGTCTGAAACGATTAATTTCGACTCACTTCTGAAGAATCCAAGGACAAAATTGATTATGTCCGGCCGTCAGCACGATTACGCTCGAACGCAATGAGTTAGAGAGTTGAAATTTTCAGAGTATATTTTGAGTACGTTTTGCGTCGGCTAAATTCGTTAATGGGCAACATCCACTGAGTGGTTTCAGCGTTATAGCCATCTGAAATTTTGTTTTCCCAAAAACTCGAAAAATACTGAACTGATCGAATCAAAGCGGGGTAGTTAGTTAAAAAATACCGACACGAAGACTTAGGCAAAATTTTGTGAGGATCGCATGACTGAAAAATTAAAAAAATATATTCAAAAAAATTCTGTATCTCCGACACTATCCGACAGATAACGTTGAATTTCTGTGAGAGCCTTCAAAATCTTATTTACAGTAAATTTTTAGATTTGGCCTCGATAGGATCTGTAAAGATTGGTGAAGATATTACCGAAATATAGAAATATTCCAACGATTGATATGTACTGGTCAATTGTATTACACTCGACAAAATAATGTTTAAACAGTCATGGCTGTAAATTATTTCATGAATTATATTTTCTGCTTTCCATAGATCGTATTAGTAATGTCATTCACATATATGTCTTTCATGAATTTCATGTTCCTCTGTGATCTTCACATTAGACATGTGTATGACATCTGTGATAATCTTTCATTTAATCCGGGAAGATCCAATTTCATTCTGTTGAAAAAATGATTTTAATCGATATCTGTTATCTACCTATCGTGGGTCGAGAGTCGAGACGAGTTAAATTTGGTACTAAGTGACATATTCTAAAGAATAGGGATATAATTTGGCTATGTTCCAGTAAAATAATCAAACCCAGAAATGCGGAAGAACAAAAAAAAGTTGTCATCAGGTTTTTCAGTTAATAGAAGGGGATTAAAAATATTTATTTACTTTTCAGCAGTAACAATAAACTGACTTATCACGGAAAATTAGTATAGTGACTTAGTAGAGCTATTCAAGAAAATGTTTATCCTTTTCGTGTCAGACTCAACATTCGTCGTCTGAACATTTTCGAGTAAAAATGATGTCAATAGCGTATCTTCAGTTCATTAATTCGAAGCTTCAATGTAATTATTTATCTTGTTCGTATATGCCACTGCATTGCGTTACTTTCTAAGTACCTATATAAAAAAAATGAAACAAATCATAATGATTTTTAATACAAAAAAATTTGAACATTGAAAGAATTTGGATAATTTTTAAATCAGGGAATAAACAGAATGTAAAGAACTACCGTGGTATAAGTGTCCAAACTTCTCTACCTAAGCTACTAAATAGTTTGATAGCTCATCAATGTATACAAAAGAGTGCTTCATAAATAAACAACATGTAATTCTCTGAATAAGTGTTACCAACACAAAAAGGCCTAGCAGAGTGAAGATAACCTCCCTCATAAATAAAAATATGCCCTCGTCTCTATATTTCAAGTTATCAAGATCCTAAATGCTTTATCTTGGACTCGAAACAGTCTATCCAACCCTGATCAAGTGCTCCATGAGATAATATAATATCTGAATTGAGTTTCAATAAAAGAGAGAATACTCTTTTCCTATGAAATCTTGAAAAAAAAATGTGACAACCGAATAATTATGCTGGTAGATGTATTTATCACAGGTGAGTGTTGGATGCATCATCATATGCAAAAAACGTATCTACTGGATCAGAAATCTCAGATTGTCATTATCACCCATTTTGATCCAGCATACATCTATATACTATTGAGTTAACCATTTTACATATTCTGATGAATATCAACTTTTAATGATATAATATTCAGAAAGAGAGAGGTTTTCTTCTACGTTCTTTTCCCTAATTTTGCTGAACGTAGATTAACTTCTTCAAGTTTAATTATGGTTTTATTTAATTCCCTCCTGAACTCCCCAACAAACTCTCTTACTCTAGGTAACTAAAAGTATCTTGGATTCAAATTAAAAGTAGGATGACAAAATAAAATACTGGCTGATATGGCAACTTGTATCATTTCGATTGGTCCTTCGATACTGGTGGTTCGTTCTGAATAAACAATGCATTCTTTCTCAACTCAGGAGTATGCAGATATTGTATTTGAATATATGGGAATTCTAATGGTAACTCCAGAAGAATTAGCTCGGGAATACCGAAGGTAGTATCCAAATAGACACCAACCTTCCCACCCATTATTTAGTACATCATTACGAAAACTTCGAGAAACATACTCCTGCTCCAAAAAAATCCATTCGCCTAACTGAAGTGAATTTAGAAAATGTAATTGAACGTTCCTGGCAACTCTTCAATAAGTGTTCGGTATGTAGCAACTAGTCTTCATTTATCTCCTTATTTTGAATGGCGTGTCACAGAGGAATGTTTCATCCGTTTCACAAACAGAATGTACAAGCTTTGCATGCTGGAGATGCCCCACAACGCTTAGAATTTTGTCCATGGTTACTTCAACAACATGCTGAATATAATAGTTTATTTCGTTTGTTGTCGTGGTCTGACGAAGATTTCCACCTGTGTAAATAACGTACGTTCTGAAAACCTAGGACAAGTATTGACCCTCCAAGTTCAATTCATAAATACACACTAATTAAATATTTCACAATTATTATTAGGTAATTTAAACACTTATTTTACTTAAAGTACTAATGACACAATTTAACGAAATGAAAATCTCAAAATCTCAAGACAATTCTCATACAATTAAAAAAATATGTATGTAAGCCCTCCGATGTAAAATTAACAACACTGCCTTAATGTGCTCCATTCTGACCTGTTAAAATATACTAACTGCAACACCCAGAAGGAACTGTTTAAATTTTAAATTATTTTTGATAAAACATAGATGGTATCGCAAGGAGTAAATGATTAGAATTTTGAGAAAAAAATCGTGAAGGTTTTTTTCATGTGAACAGTTTTTGTTACTTACATATTGTGGTCGTTTTTTGCCAATTTTTTAAAATTTACCTACAACAACCCGCTGTTCGAGGAGATCCAAAGTCGATGTTTAGTTGTTTTTAAAATGCCTTGAGCACGTGTACGCGGAATTTATCGCCAGCTAAGTGAATTTGAAAGAGGTCGAATTATTGCTCTACGGGAGGCGGGGTTGTCATTTCGAGAAATCGTTAACCGTACGAACAGAAATCCAACTACTATTATGAGATGTTCTCAAGAGTGGTTTGATAATGCCCAAAATCGAAGAAGAGTAGGCACCGGACGTCGAAGGGGCACAAATGAAGTTCAGGATCGACGTCTAAGACTTATGGCTATAAGAGACCGATTTGTGAAAACTCGATCTTTGGCTGATAAGTGGTTAGGAGAACAAGGCCATCCTGTAACTGTCAGATCGGTTTACCGCCGGATAAGGTCTTTTGGACTGCAGCATTATCGACCCCATTTTTTGTTTCCTCTGACGGTTGAGCATCGCCGGCAATTATTACAGTGGTACAGAGAACGTCAATATTGGAATGTGAAATGCCATCAGGTCGTCTTTTCTGATGAATCTCGATTCTCCTATGGGTGCACATGATGGCCGAAGAAGGGTTAGACGACGTCGGGGAGAAAGACGTGAACCTCAGTTTGATATTAAGCGTCATGTACACCGGACAGTATAGGTGTTATGGTATGGGGTGCTATTGCACATGCAAGTAGGTCACCTTTAGTCTTTATTCGAGGTAACATGACTGCGCTTCGTTACCTACAAGAAATAGTGAAGCCATATGTTCTCCCTTACCTTAACCGACTCGAGAATCCAATATTTCAGCAAGATAATGCTCGACATCATGTTGCCAGAGTTAGTTTAAACTTTTTTGAAGCGACCCATGTGAATCTTTCGCCATGGCCTCCCAGATCCCCCGATCTTTCGCCCATAGAGCATGTTTGGGACATCATGGGTAGAAGGCTTGGAAATTTGCCCCAACCCCCCCGGACTTTGGTGGCTCTGATACATGAACTACAGGCAGCTTGGGATAGTATCCCTCAAGAAGAAATAGACCATCTTATTGCATCAATGCCAAGACGTGTTGGGGAGTGTATAGATAATCGCAATTGACAAACACATTATTAACAAATTTATTAAAAATATTGTAAACCGTTCGTTTTTTTTCTTCAAATTTCAATAATTTACTCCTTGCTAAACTATCTATGTTTTACCAAAAAAAATTAAAATTTAAACAGCTCCTTCTAGGTATTGACGTTTCTTTGTCAGTCAGTATTCATAGGCTACGCGTGATATAATCGAATTCCCTTTAAAGCCTGCATTTTGTTTGTGTCAGTTTCCTGCGGAAATCAACAGCTCCCCTTGCCGATTTCTAGATACGCCCATGCCATTGTTCATCATCGGTAAAACGACTTGTCGATAACAGATGACTTCAGAGAACGGCGTGCGAGTGGAAGCTTCTTGGTTGGGTATTCAAGCCGTTCCTTTTTTGTCAAATTGTAATGGGACTCAATATTTCGCTGCCAGGAACGAATGCAGTCTTCGAATTTGATTAATAATTTCCCGACGTTAAAGTCGATCAAAGCCAAATAATCATTCAGTAATTTCTATGTGCAGTCCTAACAACCCATTCCGTTATATTGGTTTCCAATAAAAGCAAAAATAGTTTTTACCCTTCAACCTGAACAGGAATAAAACTAGGTAAACAATATTCAAGATCCAAAACATCCCCAAGACCGAACTTTTTCGCTCCAATTGATTTAATGATCAATATACAGGTAGACTACAGAAAACAGTAGATTCTTGAAGAAAATTTAGGGGAAACCTATTTTTGTTTTTGAGAAATGGGCCCCCATTTCGGAGTTACAGACCTCTGAATTCAAAGACGAAGCGTCTTTGAAGATGGAAACTTTGTTTGCGAAACATATGTCAGACGACAAAAACTGTAGTGGACAAGAGTGTACTTACTTTTATAGTGATTATAAATCTGACAGTGTTTTTTTTGGCATGGTGCCCTTTTAAGACTCCTTGAGCCCCCTTGTCTTTGGAGCCTGAAAACTCTGTTGGTGAATTTTTATTTCTCCAAATTTATTATTTCATATGAAAGCCGGGTTTTCGTGAATTCTTCTGTCTGTGGCATTTTTTCGTTAAATTGAGTCGATTTCGAGTAAAACGGCATAATATAACATCATGCATTAATAAAAGGTTTCTTTCTGGGTTTTGTCTCCCAAACTCTGATAATAATCTATAAAATAAAAATTTATTATTTTGTGATTTGCGTAAGGAAAAGAAGATATTTGTCAGAAGCAATCAATCGAAAAATGTTGCCTAACAAACAACAACGAAACAACATCAACGAAGGAACAACTATTTCGTAACGTTTCGGATCAATAATCGAATTTCAGAATAACTATCAACAAAATAATTCTGAAGATTTTCGTTAAGTGTCTGACGAAGGAGTCTGATATAGACTCCGAAACGTTAAGATATAGTTGTTTCTTCGTTGATGTTGTTTCGTGGTTGTTTGTTAGGCAAAATTGTTCGATTGATTGCTTCTGACGAATATCTTGTTTTTGGCGCTCTAGTTCCTCGGAACTGAGTGCTTATCAATTTGCCCAAATGTCTGTAATTTTCAAATATTTCGATGAAAATCGTCTTAAACGATTTGGTTCGACTCACTGATCAAGAATCCGTGGTCGAAATTCATTCTGTCCGGCCGTCCGGCCGGTCCGTCCGGCCGGCAGTAGGCACGATAACTCTCGAACGGAATGAGCTAGAGAGTTGAAATTTTCAGAGTAGGTTTGGGGGATAAATATCTCGGCTAAGTTCGTTATTGGGCAAAATCGGATAGATGGTTTCGGAGTAACAAAAAAAAAATTTTTTTTTACAGAACAAATTCAAAATTAATTTTTTTTTAATGAGCAGTTTTATCATAAGAATCCAGTCATATCATTTTTAACTCTAACAAGCTAATACTTTCGGAGATATGATTTTTCAAAATTTCAATGTAAATCGTATTTCACAGATTGATATAATTATTCAATGTTTGAATTGTCATAAAGTCAACTTGACAGAAGGGAATATTGTAACTTCAAGAATATTGGGGTTGAAATAATCGTATTTTAGCAATGCAACGGGGACCTCACCCGAAAATATTTGAAAATATTACGTAAATATTGAAAGCATAATTCTGTAGTTCGAGAGAGGAGAAAATTTGGTGAACGTAGATCAGGAAATTTCGATTACAAGGTAATTTATTATTACTTATCTTCTTTTATACATGTTTTATGGAATACCTACTATTTGTAGGTACTTTAAACCTGTTTTGGGCAATTGTCATACGAAACGTGTTTTTTTGGCGCTCTAGTTCCTCGGAACAGAGTGCTTATCAATTTGCCCAAGTGTCTGTAATTTTGGACACGATAACTCTCGAACAAAAGGAGTTAGCGGATTGAAAATTGCAAGGTGGTTTTGGAGCGTAAATATCTCGGACAAGTTCGTTAATGGGCGAAAACCATCAAGGGGTTTCGGAGTTATGGCCGATTTTAGTAAAAATATTTTTTATGAATATTTCCGAAACCGATCACTCGATCTATCTGAAATTTAGCACCAAATTGTAGAATCATGACCTTTATACGCATGTGAAGTTTTGTATTGACCAGATTACCGCAAAGTGTCAAAAAAAAAATTGAAAATGTGGTGCAGTTCTCATTCTCATGATTGCTCATTTAATCTTGATAAATAAACTATTATTTGAATTGAATTTTCTTTATCATGCAGTTCTATCATATGAATACATTGATATAATTCCCAACTCTGAGAAACCAATACCAGATATGATTTGTCTGTTTGAACTAGAGCGCCAGAAAGCTCCTGTCCACAGGGCTTGAACCCATTTCTTACGTAGAAGCAAATCACAAAATATTTAATTTTTATTTTAAAGATATTTTTCAGAGTGAGTTTGGGAAACCTTTTAATAATGAGTTTACCTCGCACATTATCCTTTAATGATTACTTAACATCATGCATATCGGGTCAATCGTAGGAGCCGAATATCCAACCTTGTGATATTATGTCATGTCCTGATATTGCATGATTATTATGTGTTGGAGTAGAATCCTCAGAAGGAAGAAGATCCAACATCAGACTTCCATATCTTCCTGAAGTGGTCTTCTGATACTAGGTTAACTCATAATTGAAAATTAACTTAAAATTCAATAAATTACAAGTTGTTTCTGTAGAGCTTTATTAGATTTAAACAAATAAACTAATGCCGTTTCACTCGAAAAGGACTCATTTTACGAAAAAAATGCAAGAGACAAAACAATTTACAAACAACCTGGCCTTTCCTACGAAATGATAAATTTTGAGAAATAAAACTACGCTTATACAAAGTGTTCGGGATCCAAAACAAGGGAGCCCAAGGAAAACTCTCTTAAGGGGACGCCATATAAAAAGATGTAACACTATCAGATTTATCATATTTCAGAACCCCCGTGTATAAAATTTGGTTTCTAATATGCAACAAGGTTCTGAGATATTGACATAAAACTATTCTGGGGGGCCTGCAACTCCGAAATGGGGCCCCATTTCACAAAATTAAACAATACGGGTCCCCTAAATTTTTTTCAAGAATATAGGTACTATTAAATTTTAATGCATATAATTCGGCACACCCTGTATTTTACTGATTTGTAACGCCGTCCACTACTGAAATCTTTGGATATTAGAGATACTTCTTATCGAAAAACCCAAATTTCAAATGGACATATTTTGGAAATTGCTTGAAATACCGGTATACATGAATACGTCAATCCATGGAACATTCAAAGAACGTTACTTTTAGATGCAAATCTTCAAATTTTTATGAAAGAATTTATAGCAACGAATAAATTGTTTGCCATCATGAAAGTAATGTAGGTTCTATTAAAACGTAACTTTCTGTCATGTTGGTAAGGCTATATAGCCTATTTTCAGTTATTTCATCGTTATACATAGATATATTATTTAAGTACCTCTAAGATTATAGAAGTGAGGATGGAAAACATACTTTTTGACATTGAAACCAAATATCTACCACATGACCAACAGAACCAGGGTCCTTTTTTTGGCGCTCTAGTTCCTCGGAACTGAGTGCTTATCAATTTGCCCAAATGTCTGTAATTTTCGAATTTTTCGATGAAAATGGTCTTAAACGATTTGGTTCGACTCACTGATGAAGAATCCATGGTGGAAATTCATTCTGTCCGGCCGTCCGGCCGGCCGGTCCGGCCGGCCGGTCCGGCCGGCCGGTCCGGCCGTAGGCACGATAACTCTCGAACGGAATGCGCTAGAGAGTTGAAATTTTCAGAGTAGGTTTGGGGGATAAATATCTCGGCTAAGTTCGTTACTGGGCAAAATCGAACAGAAGGTTTCGGAGTAATAAAAAAAAAATTTTTTTTCACATTAACAAATTCCAAATTAAATAATTTTTAATAAGCAGTTTTATCATAAGAATCCATTCATATCATTTTTAACTCTAACAAGCTAGTACTTTCGGAGATATGATTTTTCAAAATTTCAATGTAAATCGTATTTCACAGATTGATATAATTATTCCTTGTATGAATTTTCATAATGTCAACTTGACAGAAGGGAAAATTGTAACTTCAAAAATATTGGGGTTGAAATACTCGTGAAGTTTGTATCGACCAGATTACCGCAAAGTGTAAAAAAAAAAAATTGAAAATTTAAAATATGTTTTTCCACAATAACTCTCGAACGGAATGAGCTAGATAGTTGAAATTTTCAGAGTAGGTTAGAGAGATGAATATCTCGGTTAAGTTCGTTATTGGGCAAAATTGGCCAGATTTAATTCGATTTCTTCCATGGTGCAGTTCTCATTCTCATGATTGCTCATTTAATCTTGATAAATAAACTGTTATTTGAATTGAATTTCCTTCATGATGCAGCTCTATCATATGTATACATTGATATAATTCCCAACTCAGAGAAACCAATACTTTCGGAGATATAATTTGTCTGTTTGAACTAGAGCGCCAGAAAGCTCCTGTCCACAGGGCTTGTTTCCTGCTGTGGCTTCTACATGCGTAAGCTTATCTTACCATTATGCGTAACACAGTTTTATAACAAAACAGTCCGTAAACGCTCAAATAAACACAAGAAACAAACTTCCACCACATCGTTTGGTGTCCACCAAACTGTCAAGCTCTGTCAAAGATCAAAGTTTTGGTTTCAGATCCATCTCTTTCCTAATCAAAGATTTACCTATAGTCCTGTTTTGGTTCGCAGTGGGAACAGTTCCGAATCGGATATAAAGAGTGGGACAAACGTATAGCGTGTGAAAGATTTCGCCCAGGACGCAAAGGTCCAATAGGTCTCGTGCATGTACAGAGCCATAGCTAAGAGCTTTTTCGAGGGGGGGGGGGAGAGACGGCTTTTGGCGCCCCTAATTTATAAAAATATACTGAAATCAAAAACACAAAAATATGGATAAAAAGTGAAATATAAATTAATATAACTATGAATGAAAATTATTTTCTCTATTTCAGTAATGAGTTCATTACAGCACTAAAAACAGTGCTGTAATGAACTCATTCACGCATTGCTTCCAGTTATATTTTTCGTTTTGTGGTAGTCAGCGCTGACATTCGATCCTAGCAAATGTTAACACACGTCAATTGTCAATATAATATAATCTGGATATAGTGAAATAATTGTTGCCTGGAAAAGTTTTATTTTCATCAAAAAATAAGGTACCAGAGATTTCCTTCTTGCTAATTTTGAATAATTCATGCTATTAGGAAACTGTTTTAAATCTGATCTCCATTCCCTACGTACGATTCAAATTCAGTAATCTGTCAATTTTCTTAACAGTCACACCAACTGCCAAGATACAATGAAAAAGGATGTATAATCCGAATTCTTCATTAAATTTCAACAGTATTTTACAAAACTTGCCTGAAATAGAGAAAATATCGTCTAATACTCGTTGCAGAAGGCAATTCCAACACTCATGCGTTCGAAAACTCGCTACGAGCCCATTCTGCAACTTGTTTTCGAATTTACAATTACAAACAAGACTGCATTCTGAATTTGTGTTTTTGAGTGAAGAAAAATTGTTTGCATCTCTCAAAAGATCCAGGACCAAAAAAGAATTGTATTTGACAAAAATAAATATATACATCAAGGTTTCGAGATGATGAGAATAATCTAAAGAGTTCACATACAAATATTAAAAAGAAAACTTTTGGCGCTCTAGTTCCTCGGAACTGAGTGCTTATCAATTTGCCCAAATGTCTGTAATTTTCGAATTTTTCGATGAAAATGGTCTTAAACGATTTGGTTCGACTCACTGATGAAGAATCCATGGTGGAAATTCATTCTGTCCGGCCGTCCGGCCGGCCGGTCCGGCCGGCCGGTCCGGCCGGCCGGTCCGGCCGTAGGCACGATAACTCTCGAACGGAATGCGCTAGAGAGTTGAAATTTTCAGAGTAGGTTTGGGGGATAAATATCTCGGCTAAGTTCGTTACTGGGCAAAATCGAACAGAAGGTTTCGGAGTAATAAAAAAAAAATTTTTTTTCACATTAACAAATTCCAAATTAAATAATTTTTAATAAGCAGTTTTATCATAAGAATCCATTCATATCATTTTTAACTCTAACAAGCTAGTACTTTCGGAGATATGATTTTTCAAAATTTCAATGTAAATCGTATTTCACAGATTGATATAATTATTCCTTGTATGAATTTTCATAATGTCAACTTGACAGAAGGGAAAATTGTAACTTCAAAAATATTGGGGTTGAAATACTCGTGAAGTTTGTATCGACCAGATTACCGCAAAGTGTAAAAAAAAAAAATTGAAAATTTAAAATATGTTTTTCCACAATAACTCTCGAACGGAATGAGCTAGATAGTTGAAATTTTCAGAGTAGGTTAGAGAGATGAATATCTCGGTTAAGTTCGTTATTGGGCAAAATTGGCCAGATTTAATTCGATTTCTTCCATGGTGCAGTTCTCATTCTCATGATTGCTCATTTAATCTTGATAAATAAACTGTTATTTGAATTGAATTTCCTTCATGATGCAGCTCTATCATATGTATACATTGATATAATTCCCAACTCAGAGAAACCAATACTTTCGGAGATATAATTTGTCTGTTTGAACTAGAGCGCCAGAAAGCTCCTGTCCACAGGGCTTGTTTCCTGCTGTGGCTTCTACATGCGTAAGCTTATCTTACCATTATGCGTAACACAGTTTTATAACAAAACAGTCCGTAAACGCTCAAATAAACACAAGAAACAAACTTCCACCACATCGTTTGGTGTCCACCAAACTGTCAAGCTCTGTCAAAGATCAAAGTTTTGGTTTCAGATCCATCTCTTTCCTAATCAAAGATTTACCTATAGTCCTGTTTTGGTTCGCAGTGGGAACAGTTCCGAATCGGATATAAAGAGTGGGACAAACGTATAGCGTGTGAAAGATTTCGCCCAGGACGCAAAGGTCCAATAGGTCTCGTGCATGTACAGAGCCATAGCTAAGAGCTTTTTCGAGGGGGGGGGGGAGAGACGGCTTTTGGCGCCCCTAATTTATAAAAATATACTGAAATCAAAAACACAAAAATATGGATAAAAAGTGAAATATAAATTAATATAACTATGAATGAAAATTATTTTCTCTATTTCAGTAATGAGTTCATTACAGCACTAAAAACAGTGCTGTAATGAACTCATTCACGCATTGCTTCCAGTTATATTTTTCGTTTTGTGGTAGTCAGCGCTGACATTCGATCCTAGCAAATGTTAACACACGTCAATTGTCAATATAATATAATCTGGATATAGTGAAATAATTGTTGCCTGGAAAAGTTTTATTTTCATCAAAAAATAAGGTACCAGAGATTTCCTTCTTGCTAATTTTGAATAATTCATGCTATTAGGAAACTGTTTTAAATCTGATCTCCATTCCCTACGTACGATTCAAATTCAGTAATCTGTCAATTTTCTTAACAGTCACACCAACTGCCAAGATACAATGAAAAAGGATGTATAATCCGAATTCTTCATTAAATTTCAACAGTATTTTACAAAACTTGCCTGAAATAGAGAAAATATCGTCTAATACTCGTTGCAGAAGGCAATTCCAACACTCATGCGTTCGAAAACTCGCTACGAGCCCATTCTGCAACTTGTTTTCGAATTTACAATTACAAACAAGACTGCATTCTGAATTTGTGTTTTTGAGTGAAGAAAAATTGTTTGCATCTCTCAAAAGATCCAGGACCAAAAAAGAATTGTATTTGACAAAAATAAATATATACATCAAGGTTTCGAGATGATGAGAATAATCTAAAGAGTTCACATACAAATATTAAAAAGAAAACTTTCGAAAAATGATATAGTAATGTCATGTTACAATGCTATCTACAGTGGAATGTTCAAACAATTCTTCGAAAATATCTGCTATATCAATATTGAATGAGTTTTTTATAATTGCTGAACTAAAGCAATATTTTGTTACTCCTTCTGAATTCCGCTCCAGTCGGTTTGAACTTTTGATGATGCCTTTAAATTGGGTTTTCGATTTTAAATTTCAATGGATATTCAGATTCACTAATTCACTATTCACTTTTAATTTATATAAGAAGTACAAGGTTATGTTTCTTTATATTGAACGATTTTGACGTATAGCCGGGGAAGGCCTGGAATTCCTCACTCCTGCCATCTAGTCATTGTATATAGAATACTTCTTTATACAATGAACTAGTCTTTAACAGCAACAAAGCTTTCTATAATGCGGTCGCTCTAGTACAAATAAATCGACTAGATGACAGGGCCATCCTTATACTTATGTATAATAATAATCTTATGCAAGTAGTAGTTTAAAAGAATCTGTTTTTATTATGTCATTTTGCTATAGTTTTTCAACTATCAGCGGTCAATTTGGCGCCCTCTGAGATATGATCCGGGGGGGGGGGAGGCTCCCCTCCCTCCGCCAACGGTAGCGACGGCCCTGTGCATGGAACAGGAAATACCATATGTTTATGTTTTTCTGAATCTACTTCAATATCAGATCATCATGTATGCCCTCATCCACTTTCAAAATTTATACAATTTGAATATTTGGGTATTGAAAATCGGAATATTAGGAAGCAAATTCAAATGAGGGGAAACGCTTCTGATAGGTACAATCATTGCTATGATGGCTGACGTAATCGAAATCTACTCATGGCGAGACCATCTGCTTTTTACAGCGAAACAAAGAGAGAAACGGACACGAGAATAGAGAGACGTAATCAAAATCTACCCTCGGCGAGTCCATCTGCTTGTTACAGCGAAACTAAGAGTGAAACGGACACGGAGAAGAGAGAGAGAGAGAGTAGATATGACGGGCGACGTCACGAACCAGCGTCAAGTTCTGATCGTTCGAACAGCTTCTATGTGGAACCAAATTTGAATGATCGTTTTCTCGTTGCAAATTGAAATTTTTGACGGTGGTTGAACTTTTTCTTTATTCTTATGCATATAATAATCGATTCCGATAATAAAAAAAATACATGCAAGAGACCTATCACAGTAAACGACTGTGTGACTACTTTGAACGGTTCTAGGACCGTCCCCATTGCCAACCAAAACAAGCCTTATATGTGTTTTGAGGAACTAGATATTTTAAACTTACATAGAAGAAGGTGACTGTACTAATTGCTTATAACTATTCGCTACTCTCTCCTTAACTGGGTGGGTTGAAATTTGTTTTCATTCAATAAATACTGAACAAGTTTGATTGGTTTAAAATGAGTAGGTGGGCATGTTTCGACCGATGAATTTCATATACTCCATTCACTTTTATAAAGTCTCCAGGTTGGCCATGATTTAGGTCTATCAGGTTTTTGTAACTAACTCAGAGGCAGGTTGACACTGCTGAAATATCGTCAAAGTCAAAACAATTCGCCGAGACGTTGCCATTTTCTACTCTCAACATACTCATAACATTCATAACATAATCTTCAATCTTAGACCAGATATTATCACAGACCATTATCTTCAAATATAATAAAGAACTCTTCACTTTGAAATTGAAAATATCGTAAGTAGTGTTGAGGAAGCAGAGACAAGGTAAAAAGGTATCAGCAGGAAGTGCTATACAGAACCGAAATCTGCAATAGGAAAACTTCATTCTGACATGTTGAACTCTCGAATGAAATCACTTAGTTTCCTATCATTATATTTTATTAAGGCATAAGAATGACTCGGGTTTCGTAGTACTACTACATTTTGAAACTGGTGTATTTCAAGTTGTGCCACAAGGTATTGAAATGTCTTCTGTAGGCTTATTTCTTGAGAATTTTGGAAAGTGGGGAATTCCATGTACTTCTGTTCGTTTAGAAGTTTTCCTGACGGGTTATTCAGGTACTTTTATTCTTATTCAAATGAACTATCACAATATAACGGACTACTCTATCCATTATTATTCTTCAATAAAATTCCAACACTTGATTATTGATTGCCATACAAGAGAATAGCATACTTGAATCTTCCAACCTGTTTATATACGTGAAATATTTCCAGTAACAATGAGGAAACATTCTCTTCTACAGTCGACAGAACTGTGGAATTATTGAATTATTTAAGAATAATTTATTCTCAGTTATAATATAACAAGAGAGTGAGAATAAATTTAAAATAATTTGACAGATTTTTTGAAAACTTGTTGCCAGGCAATAGTAACGAGAGCCCGCAGGGCTCGAGTGGCTATTTCCAAATGGCAACAAGTTTGAACAAATTCTGTCAAATTATTTTCTAATTTATGGAACTCGCGAGTTATATTTGACTAGATTAATTTTTGATTAACACATTTTTACCATAAATATTCTTGAGATAGAACTGCATCATACAGGAAATTCAATTCAAATAATTGTTTATTTATCAAGATTAAATGAGCAATCTGAGAATGAGAACTGCACCATGGAAGAAACCAAATTAAAATACCTGAAATGAATTTGACTCTCTCTTATAGAACAGGATGAAATGTACGAGTACGAACACAGATCATATAATAAAGCTTAGATAGAATAATTATAGCATTCTGTGAAAACATAGAAGTACGATTCATTAATGAAATTTAGAACTTCATCTTAGCAGAAATTGAATTCAAACATCATAGAAGAATTTAAAGTCAACAAGAGTGCCAAAAATTATCAATCCAAAACCAATAGACGAATTCTACCCAACAACGAACTCATCCGAGATATTCATTCCTCAATTCCAGTTTTGTTTTTAGTGGAGATATTCTGAACTCAATATTATTAACTTACCATTACCATTCCCATCATCATATGGATTGACCATCGGCATGAAAATATCAACCAACAAAGACTATGGTATTATATTATAATTCTCATATTTATACGATTGCTGGAATGAATGACAATGTTATTAACTTACCATTACCATTCCCATCATCATATGGATTGACCATCGGCATGAAAATATCAACCAACAAAAAGTATGATAATATTATAATTCTCATATTGATACCATTACTGGAATGAATGACAATGAGACAACGTCAAAGTTGACGTTATAACAATTCATAGAATAGCCACAGAATAATTCTATCATTGAAATTTTGAAAAATCATATCTCCGAAAGGATTAGTTTGTTAGAGTTAAAAATGATATGAATGGATTCTTATGGTGAAACTCCTTATTAAAAAAAAATTTAATTTGGAATTTGTTCTGTAAAAAAAAAAATTTTTTTTTGTTACTCCGAAACCATCTGTCCGATTTTGCCCAATAACGAACTTAGCCGAGATATTTATCCCCCAAACCTACTCTGAAAATTTCAACTGTCTAGCTCATTCCGTTCGAGAGTTATCGTGCTTACGGCCGGACAGAATGAATTTCGACCACGGATTCTTGATCAGTGAGTCGAACCAAATCGTTTAAGACCATTTTCATCGAAAAATTCGAAAATTACAGACATTTGGACAAATTGATAAGCACTCAGTTCCGAGGAACTAGAGCGCCAAAAAGATCAATAAAACTATCATAAACCGTTAATTTCCACCCCTATTTTATACATCGCGTTGACACAATTAGGTGATTATTTTGACAACCATCTGACATTTGCTAGGCAAATAAAAGCCACAGTGATTATTCCCGAGAATAATCACAAGAGGTTTATTCCCACTATAATGATGACATAATTGGTTGAAACATACCCTTGTGACAAATAAAGAAGCATTTCATTGGTTTTAAGAAACGTCAAAAAATAATCAAATTAATTATTTTTCCGAAGTAAATTTACATTGTGAAAATACGTAATTACTACGACTTCTATGTAGAGATGACAACTTTGCGTAGTCATCTGACAGGAAAATGACTATAACCTAACATTTTCAAAATATACATGGTGAAATGTGTCAAATTTTCAAGGCCAACCGGGAGACTTTATATAAGTGAATGGAGTATATATCCATTTCAGTTGAGGATCCACCTTGATGAAATTTATTTAAGTAATAAAAATCCGCATTTCACGAATTGGGTAACAATTCCAACCAGCGTAGGTGCAGAAAAATTCATCACCAAATTTCGCTCGCATATAAAACGACAATATCTGAGTTCCAATCGAACGAAGAGCTTTACTTCTTCTTCTTCCATTCGATCCTACAAGTTCTTTTATGCCTTTTCTTATTGTGAGAAATCACCCTCCTGTGACTGTGACTGTGCTAGACGTATGTTGGATATGGTGCGAATACACGTACGGCAAACATTGACAGATAAGATGATATGGTTTCGCAATATCAGAATCTAGGTTTCTGAGGTAACAACGGGCTGCGGCCTTTTTTTTCAATCGAGGTTAGGAAATAAGTAATCTGATATTCTTGCCTAGGTCAAGAGGATTGGATTTTCGTGAACAACCATAATTTTTTACCGACGAAAAAATAAGGATTGATTTTAGTTTATTATTTTCTCAAATTGCTTAGGAATCATGCAGTGAAGCTATGAATGTTTTTCTCTGGTACAACCGGTGTCTCTTGAGATCTCTATAATTAAGATTTTAATGGATTGTTGGTCCAAGAACTTATCGAGAATGAGTTTATTCGAGTATCAGCTTGCATTTCAAGATTCTTTGATATTGGTGAAAACAGTAATATTTTTTAATAAAAATATGATTCATAATTTGTAATAAAGCTTATTAAATATGTAGTTATGAAAATAATTGCTCTGTTTACATTATGCAGAAGGTCCATAAAGAATTTACATTAACCCCAAGGGTATAAAGTACTCAATAACGACAATGGTAACCAAGCCATGACATCAAAATAATAAACTGGTATGACATAAAGAATTTTATTACTATTTATTATTGTTCATTCGAATTTAATTCGAAATTTTTCAACAAAATCTTTTTTCATCCGAATTTGATATGGACTGAAATTCCAGCATAGTCATGAAATGTCAAACAAACTCTGTAATTCTTAGAATTCTTGCTACAATATCGCTTTTCCCAATCCAATCTGGAAAAATATCCTTAAAAAAATTGACTCAAGCCCTGTGGACAGGTGCTTTTTGGCGCTCTGGTTCAAACAGACAAATTATATCTCCGAAAGTATTGGTTTCTCAGAGTTGGGAATTCTATCAATGGATTCTTATAATAGAACTGCATCATGAAAGAAATTAAATTTGAAAGAAGTGTCGTTTATAACAAAATGCTTCAAAAATTATCATTAAAAAAAAGAGCAATCTGCAATGCTTCAATACTTTAATGCTTCAAATATTGTAATTAAATTTATTTATCAAGATTAAATGAGCAATCTGCAATGATTCAACCTCGTGGAATGGGTTGTTGCAACTTACACTTGGTGCATAGTTTTCACAACTCGAAATACCTAAGGAAAATATCATCGAAATGTCTAGAGTAATGCTGGAGATAATCATAGCAGATTGTCCATTTATTCCTGGTCTTTGAGAAGGTAGAGGCTGAAAACCAATTATTCTAATAGTTCAAAATATATTAATAAAATACTAACCTCTTTTCATAATTTAAAATGTAATAGTTCATACCACTTACACATTCTTTTCTGTGTTATGGACCTTAACTCAAGAAAAAATGTTGGATATACAAATGTACATCCTTATTTCAGCATTATTTTCCTAGCAACATTATGAAAATACTGTATATGGGAACATATCTCACAACTTAAGGAAGTAAAATGTAATATTAACCTCAGTGGTCAACGAACAGTAATTTCTTTTGATGATTCCATTATGTTATTCTTTTTTATTGCCTTCATAAACTACATCATTAAAATGATCCAATTCTAAATCTTCTGAAACATGATCCCCAATATTTATACATAAATTATTCAATATGTAATCAGTAAATATTATTTTCGGTTTCAAAACAGTCTTGTATATATTCACAAATTCAAGAATCGGATACTTGTTTTCCAACAGAAAATATTTTTTAACTACGAAATGACAAGTCTCTAATAGCTAGATAAGATGACATTTATGAACAGTGAACAGAGGCAAATTCTGTGTTCACATTCTGTGAATACATAGAACTACAATGTATTATTGAAATTTTGAAAAATCATATCTCCGAAAGCATTTCCTTGTTAGAGTTGAAAATGATATTAATGGATTCCTATGATGAAACTGCATCTTACAAAAGTCAAAAGTTTTTTATTTGTTATGTAAAAAAAAATTGTTCTCGTTACTCCGAAACTATTAAGCCAATTTTGCCCTATAACGAACTTAACCGAGATATTTATCCCTGAAACCTACTCTGAAAATTTTGACTGTCTAACTCATTTTGTTCGAGAGTTATCGTGTTAACGGAGGGCTGGCCGGACAGAATCGATTTCGACCACGAATTCTTGATCAGTGAGTCGAACCAAATTGTTTAAGACCATTTTCATCGAAAAATTCTGAAATTACAGACATAGGACAACGGATAGTTTCTGAAATATAAGGTTCTTGAAGAAAAAATATTCTTCAATATTTAAAATTAATGTTTCCCGTTATACGAACCTCTTTGTGTCTTTGTGTCAGAATTCTACTACTAGTTACCAAGATTCGATTCAATTGGATCTGTATTGTATGAAAACAAAATTTTAAGTACGAAATCGATTTATCGATTATGCCTATTGAGGAACTTAACCGTTGCATTCAGATGCGCAACATACCCTGAAAATTTCAAGTCCATTCGAAAGTTATCGTGGCAAGAGCTGGCCGGACAGAATCGAATTCGATCTTGAATTCTTCATCAGTGGATCAAACGTAATCGTTTGAAAACATTTTTGGCAAGAAAATGATAGCACGGTCTCCTAGAACATGCACCCAAAAAGTTATGTTGCCACATCTTGTGCTGCATAATTGACTTTCGTAAATTGAAACTATTCTGTGATAGTGACTATTATGGTTAAAATATAGAATAAGGAAAGTTGAATATCGAGAATTCCATCCTGCATAGATCACAGATAAAAAAAAAAATGGTTCAAGCCCTGTGGACAAGAGCTTCGGCGCTATTATTCAAACTTCGACAAATTATATCTCCGAAAGTATTGGTTTCTCAGAGTTGGGAATGATATTAATGGAATCTAATGATATAACTGCTTCATAAACTAAAATAAATTAAATAAGAATCCATTGATATCATTCCCAACTCGGAGAAACGAATACTTTCGGACTTATGATTTGTCAAAGTTTGAACAAGAGCGCCAAAGCTCCTGTCCATAGGGTTTTCCCATATTTTCAATTTGGCTTCTGTGCGTCAATACTCAAGAATTTTCGTAATTCAATTCAAAATGTAGGTCTATGACTCATCTCATGTTGGATTCATAAACATCAGGAAATTATTATTAGAGTATTCTATATAGAAATGAGAATAATTATGGAAATTTTGAAAAACCATATCTCCGAAAGTATTATTTTGTAAGAGTTGAGAATGACATTCATAGATTCTCGTGATGAAACTTCATCTTATAACAAATTGAATTTAAAATTTGTCATGTATTAACATTTTTTTTGTTACTCTGAAACCACCTGGCCTATTTCGCCCAATAACGAACTTAACCGAGATATTTAGCTCCTGAATATACTCCGAAAATTGTCTAGCTCATTCCGTTCAAAAGTTATCGTGTTAACGGCCGGATGGACAGCCGGCCGGACATAACCGATTTTGGCAATGGATTCTTGATCAGTGAGTCGAACCAAATCGTTTAGACCATTTTCAGCCAAAAATTCAAAAATTACAGACATTTGGGCAAATTGATAAGCACTCTGTTCCGAGGAACAAGAGCGCCAAAAATTGAAGATGTCATGAAGGTGAAAGAGGAATCTTTGTTTTGTGTCAGATTGCTGACCTCTCCACTATATATTATCCACGTGTATGCACGATTATATACACTTAGCGAAAGATGAGGACAAATGGATACTGAATAACCTCACTTCGAAAACTTTACCTCGTTAAAATCTTGCTTCTAATATCGCATTAGTTCTTTACTACAAAACGTCACATGCTTTCCAGCTGATATCGCAATTCTGCTCCGTTTTATACCGTCTGGAAGCCAATTCGCCCTAACTACTTTAACTTCAACAAAGCCAATTGACCCCTCGATCTCCTATTGTATTCCTCTTGTACTTATCCTAAAAGTTTCCACCGTTAGGGCCGGATTCTCAATTGCGAGTTAACCCAAGGTTTCGAGTTACGCAAGTATTTAGCGATCTTCTTGAAGGCGTAACACTCGGGTTACTCGCAACTTCTAGTTAACGCGCAATTCAGAAACCGGCCCGTAGGCATCTTCTCACCGGATAAAACTCCAACTCTAGCTTGTAACGGTATAAAATCTCGTTACACTGATTTCGTAGTTTTGCAACCCATGATGCATTGGACGTGAATTGCTGGTCACATTATGGTTTGAAATAGTTGTTTTATTTTCAGTCATCAGAAATGTCTTTTCTTATGAATCCGTATTGACTTTCCACATTTAATATGTCAATATATTATAGAAATCATTTCAGTATAATTTTGTTGATACTGCCTGGTCTCGGGGATTTATTCCTTCTTTACGATCTTGACGCTCGATAGAGAAACTATAAAAACGCTTCTCGTTAGATTCCATTGTTCTCAATAGTTGAGATAGGTTCTGTTCTAGTTGTTCTGAAATCTCTCAATAGTTTTGTGATTATTTGTATGAATATAAATGTCAAGTTGAAGTTTTTGGCTGAGGCGAGAAACTCGCTGCTACGTTTTTATTTTTGGTGACGCTGAAGCCTGCATATCATCTCTCAAGTTGAAGATTTTGTTGGATTGAGGTAATAATCAACCTACTGAACCCTTTGAATATTTTGATGTCTGATATAGAACTGGGACTGATCCCTACATTACCTACACCGTGTCTGGAGAGATCAAGAGTTCCAGTTGGAAGAACACATAGACCTCACCTGGAAGGATCCTGATCATTCATCAGAAAAAATGACCAGAGTGGTCAAGAGAACCTTAAATTTTCCCTAGACGACTTCCTAGATTATCTGAGCTAACTGCTTCTTTGTGGTCAAAGGAATTCATTTTATTAAACCCTTAAAAAACAGTTTTTGGCATATCAATTTGCCCAAATGTCTGTAATTTTCGAATTTTTGGATGAGAATAGTCTTAAACGATTTGGTTCGACTCACTGATCAAGAATCCATGGTCAGAATCGATTCCGGCCGTTAACACGATAACTCTCGAACGGAATGAGCTAGACAATTGAAATTTTCATAGTAGGTTTGAGAGATAAATATCTCGTTGAGTTCATTATTGGTCAAAATCAGCCAGATGGTTTCGGAGTAACGAAACAAAAAAAATTGTTTACATTACAAATTTTGATTTTCAAGTTTCTTTAAGATGCAGTTTCATCATAATAATCCATTGATATTATTTTCAACTCTAACAATTCAATACTTTCGGAGATATGATATTTCAATATTAAATCGTAACTCTATGGTCTCACAGAATGGTGTATCGAAAATTAACGTCCCTATCTATGAATTTCATCTGTGTTCATACATTTCATCATTGTCATCCCATCTACAGATGAGAGAAATGTCAAACAAAGTATGATTGAACGCAAAATTACCAATGGAATAACCTCAGCTATCGTAGATGGCTCTTGGATAATCCATAGGATGATGATAATCCATATGATGATGATGGAAATATATACTTTGGCAAGTGAATCAAATTGGGTTCAGAATATCTCCAGTAAAAACAAACCTGGAATATTGGAAAAGTTTCAATTGATATAATATGTTTTTGCGCGTACGTTCTGGGGAACATCGCGTTATAGTTTTGCCCAAATGTGAAATTTAATTCTGTGGTGCCGGCCGTCCGACCGTCCGTTGCCACGATAACTTGAGAACGGAAAGAGCTAGCAACTTGAAATTTTCAGGGTAGGTGGCGCATCCCAATATGACGGACAAGTTCGTTAATGGGTATAATCGGCCCAATGGTTTCCGAGTAATAATTTTGTTTTCAACCAAAATAAATCCGATCGAATTTAAACTTGGTGAATAGTTGTAGAATATAGACTTAAGCACGTTTGTGAAATTTTGTGAGAATCGTATCGCTAGAAAACTATTAAAAAATTATTAAAAAATATTATTGTTGTCACGATAACCTGAGAACGGAAAAAGATAGCGGCTTGAAAATTTCAGGTTAGGTTGTGCATCTGAATGCCACATTTGAGTTTGTTTATGAGCATAATCGTCCAAACGGTTTTAGAATTATAGCCATCTGAAATTTTCTGAAATTTGGTTGTTTTTTGTTCCTCATTAACAGCCTCATTACAAAACCGATTGAATTCAAACATGGTTATTAGTTGTAGAATGCCAACGCGAAAATTCTTGCAGAATTTCGTGAGGATGGTATAACTAGAAAATTAAAAAACATAATTAAATATAATTGAAAAAAATTCCATATATCATAAACTATTCGTCCGGCATGGTTGAAATTTTGGAAGAGCCTTCAGAACCTAACTCTACTGCAGAGTTCCAAGTTTGAACACGATCAGATCCATATTGTTGGAGAACCGAGCAGCCTTTTGTGAGTTCGGTAGCTGGATGCGAATCGTCGTATGATATGTTGTCTGTGGCCGTATTTTTGCGAGAACCTTCAAATAATAAATATGAATGTCATGATGACATATTTTTGCGCGTATGTTATGGGAAAATCGTGTTATTTCATCACAAATCTATGGGAGATGATAGCCCTACATAGAGTCCTGTAGCGGTCAGACCTGGTTTTGAAAGAGATCCTCCTTAGGAGGAGGCAACAAAATATTGAAGGGATTTCTATGAGCAAGAGTGAATATCTTTGGGAAATAGAGAAGGCGATTCTTCTTCAAGAGATTCATGTGCCTTCAGAGGGGGGACTTTTGAATTTTGCTGAAGGCTTCTGATCTTGTAAGGTGAGAGGCTCATTTGTGGATATTAAATCTCGTGATGGGTAGAGAGGAATTTAAGGCCAGTTTTTCTATCACTAATGAGAATATATCTTTATGTTTCACCTCATCACCTTTAGATCTATCAATGGACATTTATTGGTTAAGAATAAGTAATTGAATATTACTGGAATTCAATTGAACTTCATTCAATATGTTAGTAACTAAACTTATAATTTTCTTTACTTTGATTATTTAAATACTAGCTGACCCAGCGAAGACTGTTCCGCCTTAGAGGCAATAAATAACGTACAATTGTGCAATTAGAAAAAAAACACCCTGTACAGTAATGATTTATTTTCAATGATGTATCCTTCTAAAGTTTATTTTTTAACACAAATGAATGAAATTGTACGATTGTGGCATGGAAACAGCAAGTTGCAATTGACGTTAAAAGAAGAACACCCTGTATGGAGATTTCGGACGAATACATTATGAGAATCCATCCAAGGTACCTATTTAGTTAATGCTTTGTTTGTGACACAAATCACTTCAATCACGTACAATTGTGCCATGAGAAAAAGGACACCCTGTATAGTAATGCTTTATTTTCAATGGTGTATGCCTCGAAAGTTTATTTTTAAACACACATGACTAAAATTGTACGATTATGGCAGGAAAAACAGCAAGTTTTAATTGACGTTAAAAGAAAAACACCCTGTATAACACAAAAAAGTATCCTATGTCTGTCTCCTGGTTCTAAGCTACCTCCCCCGTAATATTTTTCAAGAATAATTATGTATTCTTCTCCTAAAGAAGAATTGAAGGTAGACAATAATGTGTTAATTTTTTCATCATTGCTTTCTATCCTGACTTCACGAAAAAAAAATTGGTTCAAGCACTGACGTGAAGTCAGGAGCTTTTGCGCGTATGTTCTATTGTCCATTCTCCTGTATTGGACACTTTTAATCGAATTTACCAAGGTGAATTATATTGTCTATTCTCCTGTATTGGACAGCCTTAATCGAATTCACCATGGTAAATTCGATTAAGAGTGTCTAATACAGGAGAACATACAATAGAATTCACCATGGTATATTCGATTAAGAGTGTTCAATACAGGAGAATGGACAATAGAACATACGCGCAAAAGCTCCTGAATTCACGAAAAAAAATTGGTTCAAGCACTGACGTGAAGTCAGGAGCTTTTGCGCGTATGTTCTATTGTCCATTCTCCTGTATTGAACACTCTTAATCGAATTTACCATGGTGAATTCTATTGTCTGTTGTCCTGTATTAGACACTCTTAATCGAATTTACCATGGTGAATTCGATTAAGGCTCTCCAATACAGGAGAATAGACAATAGAATTCACCATGGTAAATTCGATTAAAAGTGTCCAATACAGGAGAATGGACAATAGAACATACGCGCAAAAGCTCCTGACTTCACGTCAGTGCTTGAACCAATTCTTCATTGAATTTTTCATGAATATCTCGGATAAGTGCGTTATTGGGTAGAATTGGTCTGTTGGTTTTGGATTAATAATTCTTGGCACTCTTGTTGAATTTAAATCCTTTTATGATGAAGTTCTATCATAAGAATTAATTGATATCATTCCCAACTCTGCAAAACCAATACTTCCGGTGATATGATTTGTCAAAGTTCGTAGAAGAGCGCCAAAGCTCCAATCCCCAGGGCTTTCCCACATTTTTTCAAATATCACCCTATATCCCAGGATGCATAATACCCTAATTACACTATGCCTTTTTCATGCCTATATTTGCGTCTATTTTCATGGCTATTTGTTGGTTGAATTTCCCCCCAAATGAATGGCACTATTACACCGCGCTTTTTTCTGGCAGTAATTTCAGAGATGCAAACATTGAAGAAATTGACATATTTACCTCAAGTTCTTGTTTTGTTCGTATATGTGTATTTCCAGAAAGTATTTCTTCAAAAACGAAATTAATAATTACTTTGCGATACTATTGGCTACTGGTGAAAACTTCATATCACTCGGGGATGGCCATTACAGATTTTCTGGCCTTCGTAAGTTTAGTTAGTTTACGTCCTCAGAGTAGTAAACATAAATTTACTATTGAATTTACGCAGGTTGCAATTCCAAGGATAGAATGAACTAGGTTATGTTAAGACGTCAAGTCAGACACATAAATATTATGTTGGTAGACATGACATTTCGACAAAAAGGCTTGAAATCCCCACGATTCAGGGAGAACAAATAGAACCAGTTATATTTATTTTCAAGCCTGAAGCAGTCGCATGCGTATTTCTTCAAAATTCAGGCGCAGTCAGTCAGACTGACTAGGTACTTCACAAGCATTATTTAGAAAATAACTTTAGTCAGTTTCACCGTTCGCTTGATTAGGGCTTCACACGAGACGAGAGTAGGCGAGAGTATAAAGAATCTCGTCTCGCTCTCGCCAATTCCCAAAAAATTAAGTCTCGTTCTCGTCTCGTTATCAGTTGTCTCGTCTCGTCTCGCTTAATTCTGAATAACGATAATAAATATTATAATATATAAACGAAATGGTATACAATAATGAATAATTTTGTAAAGGTATATTTATTACGCTCTTATACAAAAATATTTGTACCTGTACATATTATTTTTTATTTTAAACACTGATAATTTCAACTTTTAAATTACTCGATGACCAAGAATTCAAACATGATCACGCTTGCATCACATCATTTTTAAATGATGTACGTTCTTTTGCCATGATCATACCTGCTGTAGAATATAATCTGTCAACAGGTACGGATGTAGCCATTAATAAATAATCGGCCTTCTTGGAAAGTGTAGGAAGAACTGTTTCATCACTCTCCACCACTGTAGAATATTTTGATTCCTATTTGCTCTTTCTAACAGCAAATATTCTTCAAACTCAGCTTTCCAATATTTCGAAAGTTTTGTTGATGTTTTGAATAGGCTATCGATGTCGATACATTTTTTAATAGAATTGAACAATTTGGTATAGTTTACAAAGAATACCTTCCCAGTGGGTAGATCATTGAATACTTGGCGTATTCCTCATAACACTTTTCGAAACATTGAATAGCTTCATTTCTTTACCAATTTTATTATACGTAGTTCCACAGATGTTCTTCAATAATTGTTCACATCTTCACTACAAGGAACACAAGAGAATAAATTTCTCCAGATGTTCAGATAGAGACGAAGTTTTCAAAGCAATGGGATTTAGGGGCAATAAAAGTTGTCCATTAAGTATTGAATTCATAATGGCATCCGTTTTTATGGTTGTGAATTCTATTTTTTCTTGAAAAATAATTTCGATTATCCCAAGATCATAACGAATTAATAATCTTCTAAAAAATCGTGTGTTTCTAGAACGTTCGATGTATAATATAGACAAAATATATTGGTAATTATAGTGGAAACTCTTCATATTCAATTTATTATTATGTTATTATTGTTATGTTATTATGTCATCATGACGTAAGTCGTAATTTGTCCGGCGCATTTTTTCATTCTTTTATACAATATAAAGTAAAATATATATCTATGGGAGATGATAGCCCTTCTTAAGGGCCCTGTAGCGGGCTTCGAACATCTGAAGTTCTGAATAATCATCGCTTGGACTTGGACCGGTCAGACCTGGTTTTGAAAGAGACCCTCCTGGCCTTACGAGCAACATTTTCATTTTTGAATTTAAATATTGAAGGGATTTCAGGAGTGAATATCTTCGAAAACTAGCGGAGGCGATTCTTCTCCACGAGATTCCATTCGCCTACAGAGAAGTATTTTTGTACGACGAGACTTTTGAAAGGTTATGTATTATTTTTAATTTGTTCGTTTCCTCCTCTTGTCTTTTCATTTTTTCTGGTTGAGTTTCGGGTACCTTGGAGAAACCTATCCGTTTTTTGACGAGGGAATCCACATTGAAGAAATATATCCCCATCAATATTTTTAAATTTCAGCAAATTTTGTAAACAATAGTTACAAATCACCACACTCACGGGGAGAAAGGGTTTTACCCTAAGCTCTTGTATCATACGTCGAATTGTATGGTACCCCGTTACACCAACCTCTGCTAACACATATACAGCTCTCAGTCAAAAGAATATATATATACTAGCTGGCCCGGCAGACTTCGTACTGCCCTACAACTCCAACTCCAACTCCAACTCCAACTCCAACTCCAACTCCAACTCCAACTCCAACTCCAACTCCAACTCCAACTCCAACTCCAACTCCAACTCCAACTCCAACTCCAACTCCAACTCCAACTCCAACTCCAACTCCAACTCCAACTCCAACTCCAACTCCAACTCCAACTCCAACTCCAACTCCAACTCCAACTCCAACTCCAACTCCAACTCCAACTCCAACTCCAACTCCAACTCCAACTCCAACTCCAACTCCAACTCCAACTCCAACTCCAACTCCAACTCCAACTCCAACTCCAACTCCAACTCCAACTCCAACTCCAACTCCAACTCCAACTCCAACTCCAACTCCAACTCCAACTCCAACTCCAACTCCAACTCCAACTCCAACTCCAACTCCAACTCCAACTCCAACTCCAACTCCAACTCCAACTCCAACTCCAACTCCAACTCCAACTCCAACTCCAACTCCAACTCCAACTCCAACTCCAACTCCAACTCCAACTCCAACTCCAACTCCAACTCCAACTCCAACTCCAACTCCAACTCCAACTCCAACTCCAACTCCAACTCCAACTCCAACTCCAACTCCAACTCCAACTCCAACTCCAACTCCAACTCCAACTCCAACTCCAACTCCAACTCCAACTCCAACTCCAACTCCAACTCCAACTCCAACTCCAACTCCAACTCCAACTCCAACTCCAACTCCAACTCCAACTCGAACTCGAACTCGAACTCGAACTCCAACTCCAACTCCAACTCCAACTCCAACTCCAACTCCAACTCCAACTCCAACTCCAACTCCAACTCCAACTCCAACTCCAACTCCAACTCCAACTCCAACTCCAACTCCAACTCGAACTCCAACTCCAACGTGAACTCCAACTCCAACGTGAACTCCAACTCCAACTCCAACTCCAACTCCAACTCCAACTCCAACTCCAACTCCAACTCCAACTCCAACTCCAACTCCAACTCCAACTCCAACTCCAACTCCAACTCCAACTCCAACTCCAACTCCAACTCCAACTCCAACTCCAACTCCAACTCCAACTCCAACTCCAACTCCAACTCCAACTCCAACTCCAACTCCAACTCCAACTCCAACTCCAACTCCAACTCCAACTCCAACTCCAACTCCAACTCCAACTCCAACTCCAACTCCAACTCCAACTCCAACTCCAACTCCAACTCCAACTCCAACTCCAACTCCAACTCCAACTCCAACTCCAACTCCAACTCCAACTCCAACTCCAACTCCAACTCGAACTCGAACTCGAACTCGAACTCGAACTCCAACTCCAACTCCAACTCCAACTCCAACTCCAACTCCAACTCCAACTCCAACTCCAACTCCAACTCCAACTCCAACTCCAACTCCAACTCCAACTCCAACTCCAACTCGAACTCCAACTCCAACGTGAACTCCAACTCCAACGTGAACTCCAACTCCAACGTCAATGCAAACCTCAACGCCAACGACAACTCCAACCCTAACGCCAACTCCAATTCAAATTGATCGTAGCACTATCTGTCGGGACAAACTAAAATTAAAATAGAATAATATTGAATGCGATGATAGCGCCATCCGTCGAATCTGATGTAAAACATTCCAAAATCAAAAACTCCTTACAAAAAAAAAACATCTGAATTCACAAAATTATTTATACACATTTCAAAACTCTTTAAAAAATAATTACATTTAATATTTTAATCAGCACATGAATTGAATAACAAATTAATCGTAGCACCATCTGTCGGGACAAACTAAAATTGAATGCGATGATAGCGCCGTCCGCCGGATCTAATGTAAAACATTCCAAAATCAACAACTCCTTATAAATAAGAAATTAATTGAAAAAACATTTTCCAGTAGACCAAATTGTAAATCTAAACCATTCTCGAATCTCCACGAACACACACAAAAAATTTCATCAAAATCGGTCTAGTCGAAGTTACACATCGCGTTGCAAATTGGCGGAGGTGCCAGGTATACCATCAAAGAAAGGATAATTATGGTGAGCAATGAAAACTTTGGTTCTCCCCGTCATTTTTAGTAAATCTAAACCATTCTCGAATCTCCACGAACACACACAAAAAATTTCATCAAAATCGGTCCAGTCGTTTAGGAGGAGTTCAGTCACATGCACACGCACACAAGAAATATATATATTAAGATATATTCAATTGTTTTCTGTGGGTGTTGGAAAAATTCAAGTGGTATATAAAACTTCATGCAAAAAATTTAACGAGTCCAAAAACGAGACTCTCGTGTTGTGCTGTATGTGGAGTCGGTATCGCCTATAATATTTTTGAAAACGTCTCGTCTCGTCTCGCTTTTACGAGACGAGAAAAATCTCGCTCTCGCGTGAAGCCCTACACTTGATTCGTCAGCATGGGATAATCGGTTGCCTCTACCAGTAAAATCATAAAAGGCCTTATCCATGTAAACGAAGGGAACAACAAGAATTCATCATACGATTGGGATCGTGTCAGATACAATCACGCAAAATAATAATGTGCCTCTTGCAGATACAGTTGAAAGGACCATATTGCAATTAGCAAACACCAGATAGTGATTCTGTATGTTCGGACAGTATTGGACATGATCGTGATACTCGTATTATACGTACTCGAGTGAATCGACGATGTTATCTGCATGAATGAGATTGCTATTGTTCCCGGAATTCAAGTGTCATACAAGCGACGATTCGATCTATAATCAGTGTTAACAGACACCCAGAAGTGTTCGAATTACTCTAGCCGGATTACGAAGGTTCTGATTATTTTGACTAACGAAATCATAACTTTGAAGAACAATGTCAAGTGCATATCCAACTGTTGCGGTTCTCAGATAAAGTTGGAAAATATGGCCATCGAATATTAGTACAATTTAGTTTGTTTTCTACGGTTTCCAACATTTGTACAATTAATACAAACATTGAATAGTTTCTTCAAGGTTTATTTTCCCTCATAATTTCCGAATTTCTGCTTATCAGGTTTTCTGAGCATTACCAGAATGTTTAGTATCATATTCGCTATGAATTTCATCATAGAAATTAAGTTCGCGAGGATCAGCGTTGAAAAATGGTTTTTTAGTTCGTTTGAGATACTTGAATGCTTGTGACGCTTACTTGATGTAAGCCCATATTGACTCAAATGAAAAATTGTAGATATAGACTTTTTTATTGAATATTTTGACTACATCACTCTAAATTCTTATAAATATATAAATAATAATTTTGGCATACTCAAATTGTGGAATTGGTAAGTTGCAGGCAAATTGATATTAGAAATATATATTTTTTTTTGATACACCACATTTCAAATCATTCTTTCTTGTTCAACATCTTATACAGCATAGTTTTGTTTTCATACATTTCATATCCTTTTCTGATACAAATAAAACCAGATTAAAATTGAATCTGGCCAACATAGAAAAAATTGACGAAAAATTAACTAAGGTGAGAACTCCTTTAAAAATCACCAGAACTCAAATATCTCGGAAACTGTTGATTTTCTGTAATCAATGAGCACATGTGACCATCCGCTGTGGTCACTATGAATACGGCATTATATGGTTCAATACTAACATAAGTGTATGTGTCATTTGCTTTGTATCTGTCATTTGATATTGTGAAATTATTTAAGAGGTCCGAAATTCATTAAATTATGTAGAGGTCGGCGAAGAAATGTAATATGCACCTCGGCGAAAAACTGTCTATTGTCTCGCCTGCTTGCTATACTCGGCTCCGCCTCAGATACCGATATGCAGACTCAACTATAATAGACAGCTTTTCGTCCTTGGTTCATAAAGCACTATTCACTTACTTGATAAATGATTAGTTTAAAATTTCAGCTTGTTTGTGAATTGCGTAAAATCACAAATTAATATTATTTATCATAATAGAAGGCATAGACATAGGCAATCATTATTCAATTAACTGGAATTGCAAAGTAGTTATCGTTTGGGAAATATATGAGTAGGCTTACCATAATCTGTATTAATCTGCTTTGATTCTGCCTAATCATCCTAAGGATTTCTTTCATATATGGAATATAATTTCATCTAGTAACACATATTCAATTAATGATGTTCTACAGATATAGCACTAATTATTTCATCCCAACTACATAGTTGAATCATAAGTCTGCAGTATGTTAGTATCCACAAGAGAACGTATTATCCGCAATCAAAATTCAGTCATTTCATCAAACGATAAATAAATTCGACTCTTCATAGTGAAATATCAATTGTAAGTGTCATTCCACCTACTAAACAAAATCAAACTGATTAGTATATAATATATAATTATATCTATATATATTAGTATATAATATATAAATAATATAAATAACCCAATATCCTAATAATTATTACATTTCTGTAGCTGCCTCTGTCATAGTATAAGAATATTATTAGACTGTGCCTCGGTTGAGTAAATCCAAGATTTTCAGATTGTTTTCCCCGATTGAGTAATCGACAGTTTCGAACATGAATTTTTTTATCTAAGGGTTTTGATGTCATCGAAAAGCTTTGTGAAACCCAATTCCGTTAATCGGATTTAAGACAGAGAAATTTGTTATTTTTGAATTAAACGTATCGTCGAGGAACATACCGCAAATATGATAGGTCTAGGCTCTATAGACTAATAGAGTTCATAATTTTTGTTTTCCTGAATATTGAAACACTGGCTTCAACATATTTGCATTCAATATCCACTATAATTAATGCAATTTCATCATCGCCTATTCTCACATTCCTTAAATATTCTAATTCTAATCATATAAATATTTATATGAGTAGAAATATAGAAATAATCTGTCAGGTCATTTATATGAAGGAGGGATAAAAGTGGACCCAATGTTGATCAGATAAAGACTATGCATTCGAAGTCCTATGACATTCTTGCGAATTTTATCTCGCACATTTCCTTAAATTACGTTGTAGCAGACTTCATCCAACCAAGCTCCAATGATGTTCATGTAATATGCTATTTCTCATTAATCTGATCGAATACAGCTATAATTTCGTGTTGGTAAGTTTCCATTTGGCAATGTTAAGGCAATAAACCATAATGTACTCGGCATTTTCGGTCCTTATTCTGACTAGGAATGGAGACATAACCAAGTTGGAGCGTAAAATCTCTGGAAAATGTGTTGATTCATTTCCCTTACATTATTCATGGCAGAAACTGACATGTTAAAGAAAAATGAAGCCATTTCAGTTTTCAACTCGCGTACAGATGGTATTGTTGGTTTTGGGTTACATGTTGGAGCTATTCTGTGGTTGAGGATATGGCAGGATTCACAGGCGGAATTTTCCACAATGTAGGATGTAATTCACATTCAGAGGCACACAGTTCAAACCAATTGTTTGCCTTTTGGATTAGGAGAAATTTGCATGCGAGGGTCAATTCATGTTTCAGAAGGGTATTTGAATTCGACCCAATTATACAATTATCCTATATATTCTAAATACATCCCATTATCCTTCATATTCGTAGATCTCTGAAACAACAATCAATGTATATACATAATCATGAAATTAAGTATATTCTTGTTTGAGTTCACTGTCGACTTTATGGGCACTACAAAAGTAACAACACTCTTGTCCACTATTGTCCACTATTGCCGTCTGACATATGTTTCGGAAAGTTTTCACCTTCAATGACGAAGCGTGACTAAAGCATGCTATCAATTTCTACACTCAAGTATGGGTTGACATTATACCCTCGAAACGATTAGTGAGAATAATGACTTGTTAATATGGGTTTGATCATTATTGAATAAAATATTTTTTCTCTTATGCATATATTTCGATTTCTTCAAGTGTTACTAAGAACACTTTATTAGAATTTTTCAACAATTCGACGGAATTTTCTGAAATTGAGTGGCCATTTGTAAAAAATGTGATTTGCAGCAGCAGATTTATCGGTGTTTTTGTTCCGAATGTGTCCCGTATGCTCTTTATACCGTGTGAGAATGTTTCTGGTTGTTTGCCCGACGTAGCACTTGTAGTAATCTAAATTTAAATTTCATATATACCCGATTTGAACATGACCGTAGTGTTATCGAATGTATTTCCCAGAAGTTGTTTGATTTTCGTGGAAGTTTTGAAAGCCGGTTTTATATTAACCTTTTCAAAAATATTCTGGAGTTTGTTGTTGGTTTTCGGATGGAACGTAAAAGCGTGGAAACCTATTACCGTTTTCTTTCGTCAGGGTTATGTTACTGAAGAGATTCTTATCTTTATGTTTGTTGTAAATTTTTTAGTTGATGACTATACCCGTTTCTTTCGACAATTTGGAAAATCATTTTTCTTTCTTTCTGGAAGTTTAAATTTCTTGGCGGAATATTAAATAACCCGTTGAAGAGGAAATGTAAGTTAGGTGTTTTATGTTACCAGGGATCTATTGAATCAGACGATATGTAAATATTAGAATTTGTAGGTTTTCTTAAAATGTCAAATCTAATTAAATTTGAGTTATCTCTAGATAAGTTCAAATCTAAGAATGGCAAGTAGACATCCTTTTCTATTACGAAGGTGAACTCAATAGATGGGTTATTTACTGTTCAAGACACTGGTATTTTCATAAACAATTGCAAAAATGTCATTTACGTATCTATCCCAAAATTTAGGAAAATATTTGTGTTCTCTTTTTATTTCAAGTTCTAATTTGTTGAGGAAAAAATAGCTGAAGAGAAGTAAAAGGGTTACCCATGGCCCATGTTTATGATATCTACCGTTAAAAATAAAGATACCTATGTTACTCCATGCAAAGCGAGGTTAGTATATTATTTTATCCCATTTTGACGTTTAAAGACGACAATATTCAACCAATGGTAACAAGGGTAAGTTGACGTTTATCCACTGAGTGAATTAAAATTTTTTTAATTCACTAGTGGAATAAAATGTTCACCACTCACTTTCTGGAAATTATTCTTTCCACACACAATGCACCTAAAACTCATTTTAAAGTATGTTTACTACAATTTATCAAAAATTCTACATTAATAGTCATTTCTATCATTAAAGTAAAAAATTACAATTATTAAGAAGTTGAAAATGGAACTGGAAACCTGCACCTCCTCCAAAGGAAACACGCTCAGTCGTTATAGCACATGTGTTTTAGGACTTCTCAGGCCCTGCTGGAATATCCATTTCTGCATCAGGAACTCCGGTTTTTGTGACCCCACCAAGTATTTGTTCAGAAATATTTATTTTGTTTTGTAGTGAATCTTCAATATATCCTTCTGCAACAGAACTTGAGCACCATCCACCATGTCTTTTCAAAACTGTCAAATCTGCCCCAGAATTTGCGAGTAGGGTTGCAGAAGAACGCCTGAAACTGTGCCCTGTATATTGTTCAGCATCATAAAGGCCCAAATACTTTGCAATAGTAGCGGGCATTTTCGAAAATGTATTCACACCTACAGGCTGGACGGTACATTTTTCATTTTTATAATTTATAAATAGTCGCTTGTGATCAACTTTGCTTGGCCTCCAAGTTCCTATACTTGCGGAATATATCGAGTGCAGCAACCTTATTAGTACCATTGACCACAGTGAACACTTTTTTCTTATGTTTTCGTATCTGGAATCTGAATAACCAATACGCTGCCCCGATCTCCCACGTCATCTACGGTCATAGTCACCAGCTCAATACAATATTTTTGATTTTAATGGAATTACTGCTTCTGCTGCCTCATTTGTTTCTTGTATAATGCACTCAGGAACTACAACCTCGTCGTTACCGCTCAACATTTTTTCGAAATAAAAATTCTTTGACGGTTCTATAATTTTCATTGACACTTGCAAACAATTAATTACATAATGCCCTAGCAACCATCGATCGAGGGAAATCTCGTTATGAATTTGAATTATACCTAATATTTCCTCTAAAAAGTATTCATTATTTGAAATTTCATCAAAATGGGATAAAATTTTGTATACGACACGTGAGTTAAAAAAAAAGCACTGTCGTGAAGTCAGTACTCTTTGGCGCGCGTGTTCACGATGGCTAATTTGAATTGAATGATTCAAAAATTAACAGTGCTGTATCTAAGCTGCCATCAGGATAGAGTAACAAAGTTGGAAAAGAACACAAGTGACTCTCCTTAGTCGCACAAGCTACTAGAAGATTTGGGAGGGTCAGTATAATCCTAATCATGTTTATAGCACGCGCGCCAAAGCAGATTGACTTTTTACACTTTTTCTTTCATTGTTAAGTCAATCTGCTTTTGCGCGCGTGCTATAAATATGATTAGGATTATACTGACCCTCCCAAATCTTCTAGGAGCTTGTGCGACTAAGGAGAGTCACTTGTGTTCTTTTCCAACTTTGTTACTCTATCCTGATGGCAGCTTAGATACAGCACTGTTTTGAATCATTCAATTCAAATTAGCCACCGTGAACACGCGCGCCAACGAGTACTGACTTCACGTCAGTGCTTTTTTTTTTTTCAAGTTCCTTTAACAAATATAGCTATCAATACAGTTTGGCTGTTAGTTTTACCGTAGATCAGAAAAAAATTCGGTGGTGGGTCCTCCGTTAGGGACGAAATTGCATCTTCTCCAAATCCGAACGCATTTTAATATAGATCTACCGAATATAGTTATTTATAAATTCGCCTCAGGGCCACCATACAGACATTTCAAATCGGAAACAACGCTATTTCCCCCAAACTGACTTGTGTCCGTGCACTGAATTGACATGAATATTCTTTTAAACCCTCACAATATCGGCTCATTACTCCCAACATAACCCAAACAACCCAAAACCGTTCACTTCTCGTCTGCGCAAGTGCAGTATACTCGTGGCTGCAAGTCCTCCCAAAATTACACACCTCACATAAAACTCCGATTCTCCAACACTAGTGGTTCAGGAGATATCGCTTCTTGAATCCACGCATGCGCAGACCCTCACCAGGGGATTCTATAGCGGAAAAGCATCCGCCACCCCAAAACCCCATTCCTCTCTGACGAAAGCACCACCAGTTAAATCACTGATGGTCTGCTCATGCGCATAACGAAAAATGCCCGTAAGGGGTTACATCCATTTTGAAATTAGCCCCAGGGCCACGGTACGGGCACTTTAACTCTGAAACAACGCTACAGCCCCCAAACTGACTTGTCCTTGCACTGAATATTCTTTTAAAACCTCATAATATCGTCTCAGCACTCCCAACATAACCCATCCAACCCAAAAACAGTCACTTCTCTTCTGCGCATGCGCAATCTACTCGCGGCTAAAAGTCCTCTCAAAATAAAACACCTTACAAAAACTCCGATTCTCCAACACTAGTGGTTCAGGAGATATCACATCTTTAATCCACGCATGCGCAGACCCTCAACAGGGGATTCTATGGAGGAATAGCATCCGCCACCCCAAAACCCTAATCCTCTCAGACGAAAACACCACCAGTTAAATCACTGATGATCTGCTCATGCGCATAACGAAAAATGCCTGTAAGCGGTAACATCAATTTCAAAATTAGCCCCAGGGCCACGGTACGGACACTTTAACTCGGAAACAACGCTACATCCCCCAAACTGACTTGTCCTTGCACTGAATTGCTATGAATATTCTTTTAAAACCTCATAATATCGACTCAGCCCTCCCAACATAACCCATCCAACCCAAAAACAGTCACTTCTCTTCTGCGCATGCGCAATCTACTCGTGGCTAAAAGTCCTCTCAAAATAACACACCTTACAAAAAACTCCGATTCTCCAACACTAGTGGTTCAGGAGATATCACATCTTTAATCCACGCATGCGCAGACCCTCAACGAGGGATTCTATAGAGGAATAGCATCCGCCACCCCAAAACCCTAATACTCTCTGATGAAAACACCACCAGTTAAATCACTGATGGTCTGCTCATGCGCATAACGAAAAATGCCTGTAAGGGGTAACATCAATTTCAAAATTAGCCCCAGGGCCACGGTACGGACACTTCAACTCGGAAACAACGCTACATCCCCCAAACTGACTTGTTCTTGCACTGAATTGCTATGAATATTCTTTTAAAACCTCATAATATCGACTCAGCACTCCCAACATAACCCATCCAACCCAAAAACAGTCACTTCTCTTCTGCGCATGCGCAATCTACTGGCGGCTAAAAGTCCTCTCAAAATAACACACCTTACAAAAAACTCCGATTCTCCAACACTAGTGGTTCGGAAGATATCGCATCTTTAATCTACGCATGCGCAGACCCTCATCAGGGATCTGAATTCTATGGAGGAATAGCATCCGCCACCCCGAAACCCCAATCCTCTATGACTAAAACTACAGCAGTTAAAGGACTTCTCATCTGCGCATGCGCAATACGGAAAATGCCCGGAAAGGGCAGCATGAACCTCAAAAACATATGTTTCGGCATTAAAAGCAAAGTATTCCGCAAAATAGTAGTAATTTTTTTATTTTTTTCATGTCATAGTGATCTTCACGAAATTTTGCAAAAGTGTTTGCTTTGGTCTTTTGCATCTAACTACTGAGTTTCAATTTAATCAGATCAGTATTTTTCGAGTTATCGTGAAAACAAAATTTTCAAATTTTCAAAATTTTTTTTTGCCACTTTAGGGCCGCCCGTTCAACACAAAACTTCGCAGGCATATAAAGGTCATGATTCTACAATCTGATGCCAAATTTCAAAAAGATCGAGTGATCGGTTCCGGAAATATTCATAAAAAACGTTTTTATTAAAAACGGCCTTAACTCCGAAACCGCTCGGTCGATTTCGCCCGTTAACGAACTTGTCCGAGATATTTACACTACGAAACTACCCTGCAAATTTCAACGCTCTAAGTCGTTCCGTTCGAGAGTTATCGTGCTAACGGCCGGACCGGCCGGCCGGACCGGACGGACAGAATTGAATTTGACCTCGAATTCTTCATCAGGGAGTCGAACCCAATCGTTTGAGACCATTTTCGAAAAAAAATTCGAAAAATACAGACATTGTGACGAAATGATAGCACGCTGTTCCTTGCGGAACACGCGCGCAAAAATGTTTATTCACTCGAAGAAATTAACCCACTCGCCCTACGGGCTCGTGGGTTAAACTTTCTTCTCATGAGTAAACATTCATTTGTTGTATAATAGTATATTACGCACCGAGGGAGAAAAGTAGGACATTCACGCAGCGGGCGAGGATGTCCTACTTTTCTCCCTAGGTGCGTATACGATTTTTTTCTCAACCGGGATGAAAAGTTTTTCTTCTCCGTCTAATTCACTTTCATCAGAGTTAATCAAATCCATTTTTTGCGCGCGTGTTCCGCAAGGAACAGCGTGCTATCATTTCGTCACAATGTCTGTATTTTTCGAATTTTTTTTCGAAAATGGTCTCGAACGATTGGGTTCGACTCCCTGATGAAGAATTCGAGGTCAAATTCAATTCTGTCCGTCCGGTCCGGCCGTTAGCACGATAACTCTCGAACGGAACGACTTAGAGCGTTGAAATTTGCAGGGTAGTTTCGTAGCGTAAATATCTCGGACAAGTTCGTTAACGGGCGAAATCGACCGAGCGGTTTCGGAGTTAAGGCCGTTTTTAATAAAAACGTTTTTTATGAATATTTCCGGAACCGATCACTCGATCTTTTTGAAATTTGGCATCAGATTGTAGAATCATGACCTTTATATGCCTGCGAAGTTTTTTGTTGATCGGACGGCCCATAAGTGGCAAAAAAAAATTTTGAAAATTTGAAAATTTTGTTTTCACGATAACTCGAAAAATACTGATCTGATTAAATTGAAACCCAGTAGTTAGATGCAAATGTCCAAAGCAAACACTTTTGCAAAATTTCGTGAAGATCACGTGACATGAAAATAATAAAAAAATTACTACTATTTTGCGGAATACTTTGCTTTTAATGCCGAAACATATGTTTTTGAGGTTCATGCTGCCCTTTCCGGGCATTTTCCGTATTGCGCATGCGCAGATGAGAAGTCCTTTAACTGCTGTAGTTTTCGTCAGAGAGGATTGGGGTTTTGGGGTGGCGGATGCTATTCCTCCATAGAATTCAGATTCCTGATGAGGGTCTGCGCATGCGTAGATTAAAGATGCGATATCTTCCGAACCACTAGTGTTGGAGAATCGGAGTTTTTTGTAAGGTGTGTTATTTTGAGAGGACTTTTAGCCGCCAGTAGATTGCGCATGCGCAGAAGAGAAGTGACTGTTTTTGGGTTGGATGGGTTATGTTGGGAGTGCTGAGTCGATATTATGAGGTTTTAAAAGAATATTCATAGCAATTCAGTGCAAGGACAAGTCAGTTTGGGGGATGCAGCGTTGTTTCCGAGTTAAAGTGTCCGTACCGTGGCCCTGGGGCTAATTTAGAAATTGATGTTACCCCTTACAGGCTTTTTTCGTTATGCGCATGAGCAGACCATCAGTGATTTAACTGGTGGTGTTTTCATCAGAGAGGATTAGGGTTTTGGTGTGGCGGATGCTATTCCTCTATAGAATCCCTCGTTGAAGGTCTGCGCATGCGTGGATTAAAGATGTGATATCTCCTAAACCACTAGTGTTGGAGAATCGGAGTTTTTTGTAAGGTGTGTTATTTTGAGAGGACTTTTAGCCGCGAGTAGATTGCGCATGCGCAGAAGAGAAGTGACTGTTTTTGGGTTGGATGGGTTATGTTGGGAGTGCTGAGTCGATATTATGAGGTTTTAAAAGAATATTCATAGCAATTCAGTGCAAGGACAAGTCAGTTTGGGGGATGTAGCGTTGTTTCCGAGTTAAAGTGTCCGTACCGTGGCCCTGGGGCTAATTTTGAAATTGATGTTACCCCTTACAGGCATTTTTCGTTATGCGCATGAGCAGACCATCAGTAATTTAACTGGTGGTGTTTTCGTCTGAGAGGATTAGGGTTTTGGGGTGGCGGATGCTATTCCTCCATAGAATCCCCTGTTGATGGTCTGCGCATGCGTGGATTAAAGATGTGATATCTCCTGAACCACTAGTGTTGGAGAATCGGAGTTTTTTGTAAGGTGTGTTATTTTTAGAGGACTTTTAGCCGCGAGTAGATTGCGCATGCGCAGAAGAGAAGTGACTGTTTTTGGGTTGGACGGGTTATGTTGGGAGTGCTGAGTCGATATTATGAGGTTTTAAAAGAATATTCATAGCAATTCAGTGCAAGGACAAGTCAGTTTGGGGGATGTAGCGTTGTTTCCGAGTTAAAGTGTCCGTACCGTGGCCCTGGGGCTAATTTTGAAATTGATGTTACCCCTTACAGGCATTTTTCGTTATGCGCATGAGCAGACCATCAGTAATTTAACTGGTGGTGTTTTCGTCAGAGAGGATTAGGGTTTTGGGGTGGCGGATGCTATTCCTCTATAGAATCCCCTGTTGAGGGTCTGCGCATGCGTGGATTAAAGATGTGATATCTCCTGAACCACTAGTGTTGGAGAATCGGAGTTTTTTGTAAAGTGTGTTATTTTGAGAGGACTTTTAGCCGCGAGTAGATTGCGCATGCGCAGAAGAGAAGTGACTGTTTTTGGGTTGGATGGGTTATGTTGGGAGTGCTGAGACGATATTATGAGGTTTTAAAAGAATATGCATAGCAATTCAGTGCAAGGACAAGTCAGTTTGGGGGCTGTAGCGTTGTTTCAGAGTTAAAGTGTCCGTACCGTGGCCCTGGGGCTAATTTCGAAATGGAATAACCCCTTACGGGCATTTTTCGTTATGCGCATGAGCAGACCATCAGTGATTTAACTGGTGGTGCAGTCGTCAGAGAGGATTGGGGTTTTGGGGTGGCGGATGCTTTTCCGCTATAGAATCCCCTGGTGAGGTTCTGCGCATGCGTGGATTCAAGAAGCGATATCTCCTGAACCACTAGTGTTGGAGAATCGGAGTTTTTTGTGAGGTGTGTAATTTTGGGAGGACTTGCAGCCACGAGTATACTGCGCTTGCGCAGACGAGAAGTGAATGGTTTTGGGTTGTTTGGGTTATGTTGGGAGTAATGAGCCGATATTGTGAGGTTTTAAAAGAATATTCATGTCAATTCAGTGCACGGACACAAGTCAGTTTGGGGGAAATAGCGTTGTTTCCGATTTGAAATGTCTGTATGGTGGCCCTGAGGCGAATTTATAAATAACTATATTCGGTAGATCTATATTAAAATGCGTTCGGATTTGGAGAATATGCAATTTCGTCCCTAACGGAGGATCCACAACCGAATTTTTTCTGATCTACGGTAAAACTAACAGCCAAACTGTATTGATAGCTATATATGTTAAAGGAACTTGAAAAAAAAAAAAAAGCACTGACGTGAAGTCAGTACTCTTTGGCGCGCGTGTTCACGGTGGCTAATTTGAATTGAATGATTCAAAACAGTGCTGTATCTAAGCTGCCATCAGGATAGAGTAACAAAGTTGGAAAAGAACACAAGTGACTCTCCTTAGTCGCACAAGCTCCTAGAAGATTTGGGAGGGTCAGTATAATCCTAATCATGTTTATAGCACGCGCACAAAAGCAGATTGACTTAACAATGAAAGAAAAAGTGTAAAAAGTCAATCTGCTTTGGCGCGTGTGCTATAAACATGATTAGGATTATACTGACCCTCCCAAATCTTCTAGGAGCTTGTGCGACTAAGGAGAGTCACTTGTGTTCTTTTCCAACTTTGTTACTCTATCCTGATGGCAGCTTAGATACAGCACTGTTAATTTTTGAATCATTCAATTCAAATTAGCCACCGTGAACACGCGCGCCAAAGAGTACTGACTTCACGTCAGTGCTTTTTTTTTTATTATAATTGTCGGTATTCACTGAAATAATTAATTATTTTGAATCAGCTGTCAACAACTTGAGATACAAACACGCGGTTGCTAGGTAACCGCCGGGAGATAAAGTAAATTTGCCATCTCACCGGGAGAGAATCTGGTACTTTTCTCCCGCGTGACAGGGACGAAAAGTGAACTATTCATCGCGGGGGAGAAAAAATAACAATAATGATCCGGAGATGAAACCGACAATACTTATGGGGTTATGAACTGCCAATATGATTGCAAAATGCCATATACAAATGTCCAAAACCGCTTTGTTACCGATATTCAGTGTGATTTGTGAATTTTGACAAAATCCGCCATATTAAATACAGGGATTAGCCGAGTTGGTTTAAATTTGGTACATGAATTAAACTGAAAGGCCTTAACAAGTAGCCCATTGAAAGAAACCAATATCAGGACCAGATTATTATCCTCTTTCATGTTCTTGTAAAATAACTGACCTTGTATAATAATTATCAAAAATCTGAGCTCAGATTTGAAATCTGTGGAAAAAATCCTATAGGAACTTGTTAAAACAGTTTCAGCACCATTCCAGTTATTCCGTAATAAATCATTATTTTCAATTTTTCGTCAAAAATGGGTGAACATAATAATAATCAATTACGAAACCAAGACATAAATATAGTTATAATCTTTAATTAGTTCGTAGTAAAATTTTATAAAATACTTTCGTAACCCAAAAAAACTGAAGAATGAATTCGTATCAGTAGTTTACAATGTTTGTCTAAACACAGTAGGCTTGGGTCAAGTGTCAAATACAGAATTTCATTATGAAAAATTAGTCCAAGCACTGACGTGAAGTCAGAAGCTTTTGCGCGTATGTTCTATTGTCCATTCTTCTGTATTGGACACCCTTAATCGAATTTACCATGGTAAATTATGTGTCCATTCTCCTGGATTGGACACTCTTAATTCGAATTTACCATGGTAAATTCAAATTTACCATGGTAAATTCGAATTAAGTGTCCAATACAGGAAAGGGTGAATACAGAAGAATGGACAATAGATCATACGCGCAAAAGCTTCTGACTTCATGTCAGTGCTTGAACCAATTTTTTTTCTTGATTTTTTTGAAGTTTTCTAGGGGTATGGTTCTTAAAATTTATTTTTTCGTCATTTTCTTCAAATTTTCTAGGGGTACGGTTCGTACAAAATTTGAAACAAGTCTTTATGTTGATTTTCTACTACTAGTTACCAAGCTTCAATTCGATTGAATCTTTATTTTTTGAGTTATCAAGAAATTATATTCCAGGTGGGTAAAACTCGGAAACCGTTAGACCAATTATGCCCAAAAACGAATTCAACCCTCCCATTCGGATACGCAACCTACGCTGAAAATTGCAAGTCCCTATCTCCTTTCGTTCGAAAGTTATCGAGGCAATGGTCAACCATCTACTGAACTCACACAAAGCTGCTCGAATCTCCAACAATATTTAACCGATCGTATTTAAACTTGAAACTTGGTAGTAGAGTTAGGTTATAAAGGCTCTTGCAAAATTTCAGCAATTTCAAACGAATAGTTACTGATATATAGAATTTTTTTTTTCAATTTTCAATGATTTTTTAAAAATTTTCTACAAATACTATCCTCACGAAATTTTGCAAGTATTTTTGCGTTGGCATTCTACAACTAATAATCATGTTTGAATTCAATCGGTTCAGTATTTTTCGAGTTAATGAGGAGAAAAAAACAACCAAATTTCAGATGGCTATAATTCTAAAACCGTTCGGCCGATTATGCTTGTAACAAAGTCAAATGTTGCGTTCTGATGCACATCCTAACATGAAAACTTCAAGCCGCTATCTCTTTCCGTTCTCAAGTTATCATGACAACAAAAATATTTTTTAATAATTTTTTAATAATTTTCTAGCCATATGATTCGCACAAAATTTCACGAACGTGCTTAGGTTCATATTCTACAACTACTCACCAAGTTTCAATATAATCGGATTTATATTGGTTGAAAACAAAATTATTACTCGGAAACCACTTGGCCGATTATGCCCATTAACGAACTTGTCCGTCGTATTGGGATACGCCATCTACCCTGAAAATTTCAATTCCCTAGCTCTTTTCGTTCTCAAGTTATCGTGGCAACGGCCGGACGGCCGGCCGGACAGAATCAAATTTGACTTCGAATTCTTCATTGGGAAGTCGAACTCAATCGTTTGAGACCATTTTCGTCAAAAAATTCGAAAGTTACAGACATTTGGGCAAAATTATAACGCGATGTTCCCCAGAATATACGCGCAAAAACTGTTGTTTAGCTAACTGTCATTAGCGTCACTCTCATGATGTTTTTTTCATAACATCTTGTATTTAATACTCCATATTGACAAGACTTAAGGAATTTCTACGTTTCCGACTTGAGCTCAGCTGACTTCAAAACGGAGAAGGATAATCAATTCTTCCGACAGACCTTGATCTTTCAAACTCCTGAAATATATGGAGTATAGGTTCTTACTCGTGTGATCTTCTGGAAGTGGTAGATGTTTCTGCTAGCTCATGATCGATGGATATGCCAGTTATACTGAGCTTCTCCAAGGCTTTCCGTCCAGCTATAAGAAGGAAATCTCCTTAGTTCCTAATTTCATGATGAACTACCATTTTCAAAAGAGGGTCTTCACTTCTCAATATTCTTATTGCCATTTCCAACATTTGCTGATGATGTTGGCATTCCAAACTTCGTAAATCCCTGCCTTCATGCTTTTGTGGAAGGTACATTTTTTGTAAGTAATCATTAAAGGATAATGTGGGAGGTATACTCATTATTAAAAGGTTTCTTTCTGGGTTTGCTCTCCCAAACTCTAAAAAATATCTATAAAATAAAAATTAATTATTTCGTGATTTGCTTCTGCGTAAGAAACACAAGATTTTTGTCCGAAGTAATCAATCGAACAATGTTGCCTAACAAACAACAACGAAACAACATCAACGAAGAAACAACTATATCGTAACGTTTTGGAGTCTATATCAGACTCCTTCGTCAGACACTTAACGAGAATCTTCCGAATTATTTTGTTGACAGTTATTCTCGAATTTCAGAATAACTATCAACTGGTAGTGTTATGCAGAACATTAATTATAATGGGCTCAGCAAATCTCCTTGAAATACGCCTCTCCTATGTCTGACCCATTCTGAATAAGTAGTCAGACCCTCCACTCGAATGGCGAACTTAATTTTCCATAGTGCCATAATGCTTTCCATCACATGGACATTAGGGTGGATTTTGAGCATCTCTAGCAGCCGTATTATCAAGTTGTGTGTCGATGTCAAATGCTTTCAACTAATTCAACCATGATGTATGTAGATAGCGTTTATAGTGTCTCACATCTTCAGAAATGCTCTTGTATATTAGTAAGTTATCTTTTCACCCCTGTACCCCTTTCCTTGCTTCTCTTTGTTTTTAGTAATGTGAGGAAATTTATTATTATTATTCGTGTTACTGGCTGACCCTGCCATTAATAAGAACCTTTTAGATTTTATTATACACGTTTGTAATAAAATATAGTTAATGTATATTGAGTCACCATTACAATACAATCCTTTTTTGTCAATAATAGAACGTTAATTGGACGTAGTTAAGCAGAAAGAATCGTAGTTTTGAGGAATTTTAACTTGAAGTATATGAGTATATATTCTTTTTGCGCGCGTGTTCCGCAAGGAACAGCGTGCTATCATTTCGTCACAATGTCTTTATTTTTCGAATTTTTTTTCGAAAATGGTCTCAAACGATTGGGTTCGACTCCCTGATGAAGAATTCGAGGTCAAATTCAATTCTGTCCGTCCGGTCCGGCCGGCCGGTCCGGCCGTTAGCACGATAACTCTCGAACGGAACGACTTAGAGCGTTGAAATTTGCAGGGTAGTTTCGTAGCGTAAATATCTCGGACAAGTTCGTTAACGGGCGAAATCGACCGAGCGGTTTCGGAGTTAAGGCCGTTTTTAATAAAAACGTTTTTTATGAATATTTCCGGAACCGATCACTCGATCTTTTTGAAATTTGGCATCATATTGTAGAATCATGACCTTTATATGCCTGCGAAGTTTTGTGTTGAACGGACGGCCCTAAAGTGGCAAAAAAAAATTTTGAAAATTTGAAAATTTTGTTTTCACGATAACTCGAAAAATACTGATCTGATTAAATTGAAGCTCAGTAGTTAAATGCAAAAGACCAAAGCAAACACTTTTGCAAAATTTCGTGAAGATCACGTGACATGAAAAAAATTACTACTATTTTGCGGAATACTTTGCTTTTAATGCCGAAACATATGTTTTTGAGGTTCATGCTGTCCTTTAACTGCTGTAGTTTTCGTCAGAGAGGATTGGGGTTTTGGGGTGGCGGATGCTATTCCCTCATAGAATTCAGATCCCTGATTGGGTCTGCGCATGCGTGGATTAAAGATGTGATATCTCCTGAACCACTAGTGTTGGAGAATCGGAGTTTTTTGTAAGGTGTGTTATTTTGTGAGGACTTTTAGCCGCGAGTAGATTGCGCATGCGCAGAAGAGAAATGACTGTTTTTGGGTTGGATGGGTTATGTTGGGAGGGCTGAGTCGATATTATGAGGTTTTAAAAGAATATTCAAAGCAATTCAGTGCAAGGACAAGTCAGTTTGGGGGATGTAGCGTTGTTTCCGAGTTAAAGTGTCCGTACCGTGGCCCTGGGGCTAATTTTGAAATTGATGTTACCGCTTACAGGCATTTTTCGTTATGCGCATGAGCAGATCATCAGTGATTTAACTGGTGGTGTTTTCGTCTGAGAGGATTAGGATTTTGGGGTGGCGGATGCTATTCCTCCATAGAATCCCCTGTTGAGGGTCTGCGCATGCGTGGATTAAAGATGTGATATCTCCTGAACCACTAGTGTTGGAGAATCGGAGTTTTTTGTAAGGTGTGTTATTTTGAGAGGACTTTTAGCCGCGAGTAGATTGCGCATGCGCAGAAGAGAAGTGACTGTTTTTGGGTTGGATGGGTTATGTTGGGAGTGCTGAGTCGATATTATGAGGTTTTAAAAGAATATTCATAGCAATTCAGTGCAAGGACAAGTCAGTTTGGGGGATGTAGCGTTGTTTCCGAGTTAAAGTGTCCGTACCGTGGCCCTGGGACTAATTTTGAAATTGATGTTACCCCTTACAGGCATTTTTCGTTATGCGCATGAGCAGACCATCAGTAATTTAACTGGGTGTTTTTTCGTCAGAGAGGATTAGGGTTTTGGGGTGGCGGATGCTATTCCTCTATAGAATCCCCTGTTGAGGGTCTGCGCATGCGTGGATTAAAGATGTGATATCTCCTGAACCACTAGTGTTGGAGAATCGGAGTTTTTTGTAAGGTGTGTTATTTTGAGAGGACTTTTAGCCGCGAGTAGATTGCGCATGCGCAGAAGAGAAGTGACTGTTTTTGGGTTGGATGGGTTATGTTGGGAGTGCTGAGACGATATTATGAGGTTTTAAAAGAATATTCATAGCAATTCAGTGCAACGACAAGTCAGTTTGGGGGCTGTAGCGTTGTTTCAGAGTTAAAGTGTCCGTACCGTGGCCCTGGGGCTAATTTCGAAATGGATGTAACCCCTTACGGGCATTTTTCGTTATGCGCATGAGCAGACCATCAGTGATTTAACTGGTGGTGCTTTCGTCAGAGAGGATTGGGGTTTTGGGGTGGCGGATGCTTTTCCGCTATAGAATCCCCTGGTGAGGGTCTGCGCATGCGTGGATTCAAGAAGCGATATCTCCTGAACCACTAGTGTTGGAGAATCGGAGTTTTTTGTGAGGTGTGTAATTTTGGGAGGACTTGCAGCCACGAGTATACTGAGCTTGCGCAGACGAGAAGTTAATGGTTTTGGGTTGTTTGGGTTATGTTGGGAGTAATGAGCCGATATTGTGAGGTTTTAAAAGAATATTCATGTCAATTCAGTGCTCGGACACAAGTCAGTTTGGGGGAAATAGCGTTGTTTCCGATTTGAAATGTCTGTATGGTGGCCCTGAGGCGAATTTATAAATAACTATATTCGGTAGATCTATATTAAAATGCGTACGGATTTGGAGAAGATGCAATTTCGTCCCTAACGGAGGACCCACAACCGAATTTTTTTTCTGATCTACGGTAAAACTAACAGCCAAACTGTATTGATAGCTATATTTGTTAAAGGAACTTGAAAAAAAAAAAAAAGCACTGACGTGAAGTCAGTACTCTTTGGCGCGCGTGTTCACGGTGGTTAAGTTGAATTGAATGATTCAAAAATTAACAGTGCTGTATCTAAGCTGCCATCAGGATAGAGTAACAAAGTTGGAAAAGAACACAAGTGACTCTCCTTAGTCGCACAAGCTCCTAGAAGATTTGGGAGGGTCAGTATAATCCTAATCATGTTTATAGCACGCGCGCAAAAGCAGATTGACTTAACAATGAAAGAAAAAGTGTAAAAAGTCGATCTGCTTTGGCGCGCGTGCTATAAACATGATTAGGATTATACTGACCCTCCCAAATCTTCTAGGAGCTTGTGCGACTAAGGAGAGTCACTTGTGTTCTTTTCCAACTTTGTTACTCTATCCTGATGGCAGCTTAGATACAGCACTGTTAATTTTTGAATCATTCAATTCAAATTAACCACCGTGAACACGCGCGCCAAAGAGTACTGACTTCACGTCAGTGCTTTTTTTTTCCGATTTTATTGGTACAATATATCCAATCCTCTAGAGACTGTTCAACCACTTATTATATTATATATATTTTTTAACACGAATGAATGAAATTGTACGATGATGGTGTGAAAAACAGAAAGTTGCAATTGACGCTAAAAGAAAAACACCCTGTATGAAGATTTTGAACAAAAGCATTATGAGAATCCATCCAGGGTACCTATTTAGTTAATGCTTTATTTGTGACAAAAATCACTTCAATATCGTACAATTGTGTAATGAGAAAAAGAACACCCTGTATAGTAATGATATATTTTAAATGATGTATCCCTCTAGAGTTTATTTTTTAACACAAATGAATGAAATTGTGTGATTGTGGCATGGAAAACAGCAAGTTGCAACTGACTTCAAAAGAAAAACACCCAATATGAGGATTTTGGACAAATACATTATGAGAATCCATCCAAGGTACGTATTTAGTTAATGCTTTGTTTGTGGCACAAATCACTTCAATCACGTACAATTGTGCCGTGAGAAAAAGAACACCCTGTATAGTTATGGTTTATTTTCAATGATGTATACCTCGAAAGTTTTTTTTTAACACACATGACGAACATTGTACGATTATGGCAGGACAAACAGAAAGTTGTAATTGACGTTAAAAGAAAAACACCCTGTATGAAGATCCCGTTCAAAAAAGTACCCTTTGTCCGTTTCCTGGTTCTAAGCTACCTCCCCACCAATTTTCAGCCAAATCGGAACAGCCGTTCTTGAGTTATAAATAGTGTAACTAACACGACTTTCTTTTATATATAGAAAGATGTAGAATCAGTATTCAGTATAACTGAATTCCTTATTATATTATATGCAGTTACTGCAGTTATTCAGCTCAATCCGCATAACCTCCATTCGGTATAAGTTATGATGAATAGGACGCATCTCTTTGTCATAACAAATCAGCTGGAAATTTAAGCCATTCGAACTCACAGAGGAAACTAAATTGGGCTCCGAATTCCTGTAACAATCTTGATTTTATATCCCCCTGAGAGAAAAGCACGTTAGGTATACTTACAGATAATCCTCATCATCTATTATTCTTCTGTCGACCCCATTTGTAGGGATTTCACGTCAATTTGAAGTTCTTTGCCTCTGTTAAAACACCTTCCATCTGGCCTATTAAGGAGCGGGATTTATTCATTATAAATGTTCGTTTTTCGGAGCTTAACGATTTAATGCAAAAGTCTCGATTCTCTGTCCATTTGTCTTCCGCTATATTATACTTATAATGCATTCGGATGGTTCCTTCACTTCCTTCGATATTTTCTCAGCCCCGTCAACTTTCCGAACAAGTATAACATATTTGAAATAATTCATTTTTGTCAGAAAAAATTTATATTTTTGTACAATTCTTATTTGAAGTGGGATATAGAGTGAGGGAAGTGAGGGAAGTTTCCAAGTATCACCTGTTTTGAATCCAAATTTCGGTTACATAATACCTGCTTAGTTATTTTTGTATTAATTGCGTAAAATGAGTTTTTAATAGCATATCAGAGCGTTCATTCTCGCGACTGCGCCATGAATCAACATTTTCTGTACAACTGAGAATGTGAATTTACATTGTCTGAAATATATTAAAAATAAATTCTTCCAAACAAATTAAAATATCTGATAAAATTGTGGAAGAAATATCTAACGTTTCTGATCAGCATAGCAAAATGGAAGATCTTCGGGAATTTATGTTGGAAGTAATTGTTCAAACTTTACTATCAATTATGGAATAATAATTGATAGTAAAGTTTGAAATTGTTTTATTATCAATTAATAATTGACTCTGTTAAAAATAAATCCTTCAAAAAGTAATATTTCTTGTTTAATTTGAGAATTATTTTGGCAGTGAAAAAAAGATTTTTTTTCACGGTGAAAAAAGTAAACAATGTTAACAATAGAGATGCAAAAATGTCAAATCTCTCTGACAGTTCTACGAAAATATCTTCTTCCTAACAATTGCGCAAAGTGATACTTTTCCGTATTTACAGTTAGAAGAACGACGCGAAGCGGAGTTCAGGAAAAAAAGAAGAAATATCAAATTAATTGTTCGTAATATTTATGACGAAAGAAAAATTATTTACATATAGTAAATTGATAGCTGATCCTGTCAGTTCATTCAATGGGTTTTCTCGATGAACACTCATTTGGTGCAAAAGGGCAAGCAATATTTTCGTTCGTTGAAGAAGGACAGTCGTTCGAAGTTTGATGATTCTCTGTAGGGCAGCTATATTAATTATTTTAAAATAGTTATCTGTAGAATATATAGTGATAGACATTGCATAGAATGATCAGCCGTTTCTGGAATATTCTTGAAAATTTTCCCTATCAACAACAATTTTGATCAGCTTGACATTTCCGTGCCGCCAAATATTTTTTTTGCACGATGCGAAAAGTGTTAATTTGGCAACCCAAATGCGTGCGGAAACTACTACTTCAAGCACGCTAGTAGGAAAATAATTTAGCTAGAATACAGGGTGTTCCAAGTTCGAGTGCCTATTAGACGTTTCTGGAGAACTAGACATATTTGATATTTGAAAATTGGGATTATGATATTGATCGAAATTCTCTACAAAGCTAAAATATTTTCGAATCCCAAGCACTTCCGGTTATACAGAGGGAGTGAAAATAAATTTGATGAAAACATTTTTTTTTCAACTTTTGCATTCCTGGTATGATCAAGTATTCAGTGCTGAATGCATTTCTGTTCAATGGAAAATTATATACGATTTACACTTATTTATTCAATATTGTGACGCATTTCGTCGACACAGCCACTTCATCAGACTATATCATACTTACTAGTATGATGTAGTCTGATGAAGTCGCTGTGTCGACGAAACGCGTCACAATATTGAATAAATAAGTGTAAATCGTATATAATTTTTCATTGAGTTAATATGGATTAATGCCACAAGCATTAAATACCTTTCTGTTAAAAACATTGTATTAATTCGAATAGTTTTCAAAATATCGAAAAAAAAACCGGAAAAAAAGTAAAATCCTGAACGTATCCTGAACGTAAACCGTTTTTAAAGGATCGAAGAGGAAGAATGTGGAAAGGTCATGCATCTTTTGAATTTCAGAAATATCATCACAGGGTGTTTCAAATTTTGTGTCGAAAATTGTGATGAAGAATTGGCCATAGCTTCTGTTTTTGGCGCTCTAGTTCCTCGGAACTGAGTGCTTATCAATTTGCCCAAATGTCTGTAATTTTCGAATTTTTGGCTGAAAATGGTCTAAAACGATTTGGTTCGACTCACTGATCAAGAATCCGAGGTCGAAATTGATTCTGTCCGGCCAGCCGGCTGGCCGTAGGCACGATTACTCTCGAACCAAAAGAGGATTGAAATTTGCAAGGTGGGGGGAGCTAGGCAGTTGGAATGTTCAGAGTAGGTTAGGGAGATGAATATCTCGGTTAAGTTCGTTATTGGGCAAAATAGGCCAGATGGTTTCGGAGTAACTAAAAAAAATTTTTTTTTTAAGTAACAAATTTCAAATTCAATTGATATTTAAGATGCAGTTTCACGATAAAAATCCATTGATATCATTTTCAACTCCAACAAGCAAATACTTTCGGAGATATGATTTTTCGAAATTTCGATAATGAATCGTACTTCTATGTTTTCACAGAATGTTATCATTATTCTATCTAAGCTTTATTATATGATCTATGTTCATACTCGTACATGTCATCCTGTTCTATAAGAGAGAGTCAAATTCAGTTCAGTTATTTTAATTTGATTTCTTCCATGGTGCAGTTCTCATTCTCAGATTGCTCATTTAATCTTGATAAATAAACTATTATTTGAATTGAATTTCCTTTATGATGCAGTTCTATCACAATAATACATTGATATAATTCCTAACTCTGAGAAACCAATACTTTCGGAGATATAATTTGTCTGTTTGAACTAGAGAGCCAGAAAGCTCCTGTCCACAGGGCTTGAACCCATTTTTCAAATTGGAACCCTATTTTTTATGATTGCGTTGGATTCTGCGGTGAAAAGTAATGATAGTTTTGTAACATGATTATGCTCCTAAATTCAATAATTTTTGAGTTATTTTTTTTTCAATTTAGGAGCATAATCATGTTAGAAAACTATCATTATTTTTCACCGTACAATCCAACGCAATCATAAAAAAATCGGGCTCTAATTTGAAAATTGGTTCAAGCACTGACGTGAAGTCAGAAGCTTTTGCGCGTATGTTCTATTGTCCATTCTTCTGTATTGGACACCCTTAATCGAATTTACCATGGTTAATTATGTTGTCCATTCTCCTGTATTGGACACTTAATTCGAATTTACCATGGTAAATTCGAATTAAGTGTCCAATACAGGAGAATGGACAACTTAATTAACCATGGTAAATTCGATTAAGGGTGTCCAATACAGAAGAATGGACAATAGAACATACGCGCAAAAGCTTCTGACTTCACGTCAGTGCTTGAACCAATTTTTTTATTTTATTTATAATATCATTTAAATTAATATTGTAGGACGTTACTTTAAAATTTCTAAGCTATACTGACTTACAGCTAAAATATTATAAAGAAAAGAAGCAATTGGATAGTCTAACTATCATTTTAATAAAATGATGCATTTTTATTGTTCAAATAAAGATATTTTGTTAACTTACAAGAATTTCTTCATTCAATGGTATTTCAAAGATCTAATTACAGTTTTAAATATAAAATAAGTGTCCAGTACAGGAGAATGGACAACATAATTTACCATGGTAAATTCGATTAAGGGTGTCCAATACAGAAGAATGGAAAATAGAACATACGCGCAAAAGCTATCTATCATTTTCTTCAAGTTTCACGCCCCAAAAAGGCCTAAATCGTCAGTTTCGCTTTCGAAAATTTCCGACCCCGTCTCTCGAATTAATTCTGACGTTTCTCGGATTGACTTTTTGAATGGAAAATCGTCGGACTCAAAACCTCCGAAACTTGTATCGAATTAGTATATTTAGGCTCAACCTAGAAGAACGAAATTTGGGAAAAACACAAATCGATTCGTCTTCTTCGACTCGACGGCAAAAGTCCGGGTCGAGCGATCGTTTCTTCGGAGCCTTACGCTACACCAAATCGGTACTACTGAACTCGCACAAGAATGCTCGAATCTCCAACAATATTTAACCGATCATATTAAAACTTGAAACTTGGCAGTAGAGTTAGGTTATGAAGGCTCTTGCAAAATTTCATGAATTTCAAACGAATAGTTACTGATATATAGAATTTTTTTTTTTTATTTTTAATGATTTATTAAAAATTTTCTACAAATGCTATCCTCACCAAATTTTGCAAACATTTTCGCGTTGCCATTCTACAACTAATAACAATGTTTGAATTCCATCGGTTCAGTATTTTTCGAGTTAATGAGGAACAAAAAACCACCAAATTTCAGAAAATTTCAGATTGCTATAACTCTATAACCGTTTGGTCGATTATGCTCATAAACAATCTGAAATTACGCGTTCTGGTGCACATCCTAACCTGAAAATTTCAAGCCGCTATCTCATTCCGTTCGCAAGTTATCGTGACAACAAAAATATTTTTTAATAATTTTTTTAAAATTTTCTAGCCATACGATTCGCACAAAATTTCACAAACGTGCTTAGGGTCATATTCTACAACTACCCACCAAGTTTCAATTTGATCGGATTGATATTGGTTGAAAACAGAATTATTACTCGGAAACCACTGGGCCGATTATGCCCATTAACGAACTTGTCCGTCGTATTGGGATGCGCCACCTACCCTGAAAATTTCAAGTCGCTAGCTCTTTTCGTTCTCAAGTTATCGTGGCAACGGCCGGCCGGACAGAATCAAATTTGACCTCGAATTCTTCATTGGGGAGTCGAACTCAATCGTTTGAGACCATTTTTTTCAAAAAATTCGAAAGTTACAGACATTTGGGCAAAACTATAACGCGATGTTCCCCAGAACATACGCGCAAAAACAGAAGTTATGGCCAATTTTTTATCACAATTTTATAGACACACAATTGGAAACACCCTGTGATGATATTTCTGAAATTCAAAAGATGCATGACCTTTCCACATTCTTCCTCTTCGATGTTGTAAGAACGGTTTACGTTCAGGATGTTTAAAATAAGAATAATGAACATAATACTGACTAAATTTATTTGAATTTTTTTCCGGTTTTTTCCAATATTTTGAGAACTATTCGGATTAATACAATATTTTTAAAATGAATGTATTCACCATTAATACTTGATCATACCAGGAATGCAAAACTTGAAAAAAAATGTTTTCATCAAATTTATTTCCATTCCCTTGTACAACCGGAAGTGCTTGGGTTTCGAAAATATTTTAGCTCTGTAGAGAATTTCAACCAATATCATAATCAGATTGGAGGAACTAGGAGTCCACAAACTGACACTGAGGGAACTGGAAAAGTTCTCACCCACCAGACTCATATCCCTCATCAAGAGACTTGAGCTTGTGGGTGAAGTATAGATTATATACTAAAGGTGTGCCACAATAGACCGATTGGTCGCAGTGGAGGGGCGGGTTTCGTCTGCCCAGCACAACCCATAATAATAATATCATAATCCCAATTTTCAGATTTCAAATATGTCCAGTTCTCCCGAAAAGTCTCTAACTTGGGACACCCTTATATCAACATCCTTATCAATTCCGTTCTACAACAAAAAATTTCTAAATTCAATTCATATAAAAAATTTGAGAAAAGCACTGACATGAAGTCAGAACGTTACTAAGGCGTTCGCGGTGAACACTTTGAACATCTACTTCTTTAACATTCATAATTTTTTCCTACATTTTGTATTAGATTTTAGTTTTTGATATTGTAGGATTTTGTATCATTGCCTATGGGTAATGAACCTACATTAACACTTTGTAATAAATACAACACTGTATGCTACTATGTACACTGTACAGGATATTTACACAACTTCTACAACCGTCAACTTCACCATCACATTAAATAACGTCGATTACTGAGCTTCCTAACAGTCTCAATACTCTATAATCGTACGTTTTAAGTCTCTACCGTCTAATGAGCTATTGAGTCTGGAGGCGCATCGAAGGCACTTCGTCGTCTAGACTACTAGAAGAAGTGTCCTATGTTAGCTGTCATCTAAATCTTGAAAGGGTCTTCTTGGGTGTGTGGTTCTCAGAAATCAGCAAGGCTCATGATATTGTTCCCACGCAAACCCTTTGGTTTCAGCGAGGTAGCGCGAGGTGTAGGATCTACCAATTAGGATTGAGTACTACCGTTGTGGTACAACCCTTAGGTCAGAGAGAGATAGTTAATGGGAGGTACTAAGGGTTTATCGAGAAGAACGGGAGGAACGGGGTGGGCATTCGGTAGACGAGCACGAAAGACGTTGTGAAGGAAGTTGGTTCCTACTTACACGAAAGACTGATTAGAGGTGCCAACACTCGCACCTCTAATCAGTCTTTCGTCATATAGGAACCAACTTCCTTCACAACGTCTTTCGTGCTCGGCCGCACCCTTCGAACCTCGTCTACCGAATGCCCACCCCGTTCTTCTCGATAAACCCTTAGTACCTCCCTTTAACTATCTCTCTCTGACCTAAGGGTTGTACCACAACGGTAGTACTCAATCCTAATTGGTAGATCCTACACCTCGCGCTACCTCGCTGAAACCAACGGGTTTGCGTGGGAAGAATATTATGAGCCTTGCTGATTTCTGAGAACCGCACACACAAGAAGGCACTTTCAAGATTTCGATGACAGCTAAAATAGGACACTTCTTCTTCAGAGAAAAGTAGTCTAGACGACGAAGTGCCTTCGAGGCGCCTCCAGACTCAATATATGATATCATTGGAATGTTGGGATCTCTTCAGACTGGGATATAATCCAGAAATGTGTCTCAAATATCCGTTCGAACGTCGTACAACTTCATCTGCACCAGTAAAACTAATCTTACGTCTATTATTTACAAGGGTGAAAATATAAGAATTCCTACAATATTATATTTAAAAATTTCGCTAATCACTTGATTCCAATGTTTTCTAATTGGATTTTTGCAATAAACGTAAGAGTGATAAAATTTCGGAATAGAGAAGTTTCAAACGATGTATCACCAGCCCCATACTTACCATTTGAGAACTTGTGGGTTGTACCTGTCTTTCGAAAGGAGTTGAAGGTAGGGTTCTCGAATTTTCACGAAGAAAAATGACAATTTAAAATAGAATTGTTTTGTCAATAAATATGTACAGTAACCAAAATAATGAATTTATTCATTATTTAACATATATTTAACAGCCTAATGGACTCGTCAGCAAAGTACGAATGGCTCAATACCAAACTTTCGAATGGATGGTGGAAAGCTGCCCGGGAATATGACCTGGTTGCTGTAGATTTTCTCATTAATGTTAAACGAGAAGGAATTATGTTGTGTGGAAAATCTTTAGCTGCCAAATGTTCCGTAGAAGTTCTGAGGTCGGATGAACTTGGAGCGATTGATTGGTCAAACGGAGAGGATCAACAGTTCCGCCTCCAGTTGGAGAAACGAAAAGAATAGCCCAGTTGAGAGGAATTAGTATTTCCGGGGATTAACGGACCAATTTTCTCCAATTTGGACGTTTTCGCTAATACAGGGTGAATCAGAGTACCCATTATAGACCTCAATGTATTATAGAGGAGCCAAAATGGAATAGCTTTTGATAATAAACTGTCGGAAACGCACCGTTACCGAGATAATGGCATTCCAATGCTTTCAATATTCATTCATTCATTTACACAATTACGGCAAAATTAGAGAAAAATTGGTTCAATTCTATTGGACACTCGTATTCGAATTTACCATGGTAAATTCGGAGTGTCCAATACAGGAGAACAGACAATAGAATTCACCACGGTAAATTCGATTAAGAGTGTCCAATAAAGGAGAATTGAAAATAGAACATACGCGCAGAAGCTTCTGACTTCACGTCAGTGTTTGTACCAATTTTTTTTTCAATGATTTTTGAAAAATTTATTAGGGCTACGATTCTCACAAAATTTTGCCAGAATTTTTGCGTTGGCATTCTACAACTAATAACCATATTAGAATTGGATCGGATTTGTATTTTTTGAGTTATTGGGGAAATAACAACCAAATTTCAGATTGATATAACTCCAAAACCATTTCGCCGATTATGCCAGTTAACGAACTTAATGTCGTATTCAGATGCGTAATCTACCCTGATAACTGCAAGATGCTATTTCTTTCCGTTCTCAAGGAATCATGAGATACATAATATTTTTTCGAAATTTTTTTAAAATATTCTAGCGGTACGGTCCCCACACACGTCTTCATGTCGATATTCTACAACTTTTTGCCAAGCTTCAATTCGATCGAGTCTATATTTTTTGATTTATCGAGGAAATAATATTCCAGATGGGTATAACTCGGAAACCGTTGTGCCGATTATAGCCAACAGAACTTAACTCTTCCATTAAGATGTGCAACCTATCCTGAAAATTGCAAGTCCCTATCTCCTTTCGTTCGAGAGTTGTCGAGGCAACGCTCACCCATCCAGCTACTGAACTCACACAAGGCTGCTCGGATCTCCAACAATATAGATCCGGTCATCTTCAAACTTGGTACTTGGTAGTAGAGTTAGGTTCTGAAGGCTTTCACAAAATTTCAGCGATATCAGATGAATTGTTTGTGATATATAGAATTTTTTTCAATAATTTTCTATTATTTTAAAAAAAAATTCTAGTTATACGCTCCTCACAAAATTTTGCAGGAATTTTTTTGCGTTGCCATTCTACAACCAATAACCATGTTTGAATTGGATTGGTTTCGTATTTTTTGAGTTATTGAGGAAATAACAACCAAATTTCAGATGGTCATTACTCCAAAAACCGTTTCGCCGATTATGCCTATAAATGAACTCAAATGGCGCAATAGGATTCTCAACCTTACCTGAATATTTCAAGTCGCTATATTTTTCCGTTCTTAGGTTATCGTAACGTAAATAATATTTTTTAATAATTTTTTAAAATTTCCTAGCGATTCGATGTTCTCAAAATTTCACCGATGGGCCGATTATGCCCGTAAACGAACTTATCCGCCCTATTGGGTTGCGCCACCTTCTCTAAAAATTTCAAGTCGCTATCTCTTCCCGTTCTCAAGTTATCGTGGCAACGGCCGACGGACAGAATTAAATTTGACCTCGAATTCTTGATCAGGGAGTCGAACTCAATCGTTTGAGACCATTTTCGGCGAAAAATTCGAAAATTACAGACATTTGGGCAAAATGATAACGCGATGTTCCCCAGAACAAACGCGCAAAAAAGAAAAACGCATTATGACCATGAAAACGCTTTATTATTTCGACGAATTTATGTCAGATAAATTAATTTCTCTATTTCTGTATCGTAATGAGTCCATTCCAGCACTAAAAACAGTGCTGGAATGAACTCATTCCCGCATTGTTCCTAGTTATATTTTTCGTTTTGTGGTAGTCAGCATTGACATTCGATCCTATCAAATTTCAACACACGTCAATTTTCAATATTATATAATATGGATATAGTGAAAGAATTATTCAGAGGAAAAGTTTTATTTTCATTAAAAAATAAGCTACGAAAGATTTCCTTCTTGTTAAATTTGATTCATTCTTGCTTTTAGGAAACTGTTTCAAGTCTGATCTCCATGCCTTACGTACGATTCAAATTCGAATTCCGAAACCTGTCAACTTTCGTAACAGTAACACCAACTGCCAAGATACAATACAAAAGTCATTAGGATGTATAATCCGAATTTTTCATTGAATTTCAACATTATTTTATAAAACTTGCCTGAAATAGAGAAAATGTCGTCTAATACACATTGCAGAAGGCAATTCCAACACTCATGCGTTCGAAAACTCGCTCCTTCGTCGCTCGTTTACGATTTCGCATTCGTGTGTTAATAGGAGCCCATTCTGCAACTTGTTTTAGAATATACTATTCAGTATTATTCACAAACATGAGACATAATTAATCCTAAATACCTAGGAGTAAAACTAGTTTCCTTTTTGAATTTTAAAGCTCATTTGGGTGACTTGCGTCTGAAGTTGAAAACAAGGAATAGTGTTCTGCAGTAACTGGTACTTCCTGGGGTGCTTATGCAGCTACTCTCCGTACGGTAGCCTTAGCCTTGGTTTTTTCTGCCGCTGAATATTGTTGCCCCGTCTGGTTTAACAGTGTTCATGCGCAAAAAATTGATGCACAGGTGACTTCATCTATGAGGATCATCACTGGAACTATTAGATCTACACCTATTCATTGGCTACCAGTTCTTTCAAACATTGCCTCGCCCCGCATTTGTAGGCAGACTGCTATTTTAAATTATTGGAATGAATTTGATTCTTTTCCGAATTCTTTTCCGATTCTCTCCTATATTCCAGGCAATAAGATTCTCAGACACTTTTATGAAACGAAACAATAAGATTGACAAATTATTGGTGAAAGTCTTATGCGCATGAGTTAAATTTAACAATGAATTATTACAATCCATAGAATATGGAACTGGTAAAAAGTCGAGTTCACTGAACAGACGACAGCTGAAATGCCCAAAATATCAATCACCAATTCATAGAATATTTCCAATTACACTGGCCATCCATCAACAATCAAGCTTGGGAAAAGCAAAAATTTTAATTTTCTGCTGTCCATTCCACTTGTTCGATATTTAGATAGTTCCCATAGCAACGCTCGTTTTACAGCGATAAAAAATGCATTACGGCAAAATCGACAACATGTTGTCATCTCTAAAATTCAAGATTCGGGGTAGAAATACTTGTCGAATAGGTAATAAATTATAAAGCGCATCCTAGATGTATAAACTGGTTCCTCCACAAAAAACTGAGAGATAAAATATGGTTTTCGCAAATCCATAGCATGCTCAAAATAGATTCATTCGTTTGTCAAAAAAGTGGGAAAGCCCTTTGGACTGGAGCTTTGGCGCTCTTGTTCAAACTTTGACAAATCATATCTCCAAATTTATTTGTCTCTGGGAATGATATTAATTGATTCTTACGATAAAACTGCATCATGGAAGAAATTAAATTCAAACAGACCGATTCTCCCCAATAACGAACTTATCCGAGATATTCATTCCTCAAATCCACTCTGAAAATTATATTATATCAATTAAAACAATATTGCAGTTCTGTTTTTACTGGAGATATTCTGAACCAAATTTGATTATGTATCTTAACAAAGTATATATTTCCATCATCATATGGATTATCCACGGGCATTCAAATTATCATCTTAAAAGTATAATATCATATCATCCTCATAATTCTACGATAGCTGAGGTTATTTCATTGGTCATTTTGCTTTCAACCATACTTTGTTTTCTAGAACAGGAGGTGTATTTTATATCAAGAATAACGAACCAGAAATAATTTTGACATGTATATCTCATAGGAAAACAAGATGATGTAAGAACACAGGTCATGTAATAATTCATAGATAGAATAATTAAGTACAGAATTGTATCTGTGAAAACATAGTGTTATGAACACAGATCATTTTCGATTACACCATTCTGTGAAATCATAGAGTTACGATTTATTATTGAAATTTTGAAAAATCAAATCTCCAAAAGTATTAGCTTGTTAGAGTTGAAAAAATGATATCAATGGATTTTTATGGTAAAATTGCATCTTATAGAAAATTGAGTTTTAAATTTGTAATATAAAAAAATTATTTTCCGGACGGCCGGAAGGATAGAATCGATTTCGACCACGGATTCTTGATCAGTGAGCCGAACCAAATCGTTTAAAACCATTTTCAGCCAAAAATTCGAAAATTACAGACATTTGGGCAAATTGATAAGCGCTCTGTTCCGAGGAACAAGAGTGCCAAAAAACAAATTTAATCCTTTCAGTCATCCTGTCCATTACAATAGACCCGAATATCTCAAGTTACTTATTAGCTAAAGTCTGAGAAATATCGCAGTGTCCCTGAATGGGGTGAAATTTTTCAAGTACTTTCTGAATTACAGGGTTTGTTTATTTAGAAGTTTCGACGTGATTTTGGCGCTCTTGTTCCTCGGGACAGAGTGCTTATCAATATGCACAAATGTCTATAATTTTAGATTTTTTGCATGAAAATGGTCTTAAACGATTTGGTTTCACTCACTGATCAAGAATCCGTGCTCAAAATCGATTTTGTCCGGCTGGCCGTAGACACGATAACTCACGAACGGAATGAGCTAGACAGTTCAAATTTTCAGAGTAGGTTTTGGGACATTCATATCTCGGTTGTGTTTATAATTGGGCAAAATCGGCCGAATGGAGTAACGAAAAAAAATGTTTTTTACATTACAAATTTAAAATTAAAATTTTTTTAAGATGCAATTTCATCATGATGATCCAACTCCAACAAATTGATACTTTAGGAGGTATGATTTTTCAAAATTTCAATATTAAATCGTAACTCTATATGATTTCACAGAATTCTGTAATCGAAAATTAACGTCCATATCTATGAATTTCATGATCTGTGTTCATACATATCATCATTGTCATCTCATCTATAGGTAAGAGACATGTCAAACAAAGTATGATTGAATGCAAAATGACCAATGAAATAACCTCAGTTATCGTAGATAGCTCTTGGATAATCCATATATCCTTTAGTAAGTTAATTAAATTGGGTTCAGAATATCACCAGTAAAAACAAAACTGGAATATTGCCCAAGTTTCAATTGATATAATGTAATTTTCAAAGTACATTTGAGGAATGAATATCTCGGATAAGTTGGTTATTGGGTAGAATCGGTCTGGTGGTTTCGGATTAATAATTTTTGGAATTCTTGTTGAATTTAATTTCTTTCATGATGTTTGAATTTAATTTCTTTTATGATGCAGTTCCATCATGAGAATCCATTGATTTAATTCCAACGAATATTTTTGGAGATATCTTTGTCAAATGTTGAACAAGACCGCCAAAGCTCCTGTCCACAGGTTTCTCACATTTTTTCCAAGATCATTTATGAGGGCCTAAGGAATTTGAAACATTTTCCTGAAAACCTAGTTTTAGTGCCTTATTTTCATAAGATTGGTAGGTAGATCACTAGGAAATTCTAAAAGAAATTATTAAAAAATATTTTGTACCTCAGAAACTATCTGTCCGATATTGCTGAAATTGTGAGACCCTCCAAATCCTAATTCTAAAGCCAAGTTCTAAATTTGAACACGATTGGATCTATATTGTAGTAGTTATTCAAGAAATACTGAAAACAGAACAGACACAGATCCAGAGTTTCGGAGTTATAGCCATCTTGAATTTAGTTGTTATTTCCTAAATAACTCAAAATATACAAATCTGATAGAATTAAAACTCGGTAATTACTGGTAGAATGCCAACGCGCTTATTTTTGCGAAATTTCGTAAATATCGTGTCATTAGAAAAAAAATGTAATTTCTTCTTAAAAAATTTGTATTTTCTCAGAAACTATCCGTCAGAATATGGCCAATTTTCAATAAATATAATACCCTCTTCGAAGATGAGTTGATGAAAATTTTAGTTAGAAAATATATCATTCTGCCCTACTGAGATACATAAAACATATCCGTGACCTGATTTATCATTCCCCATAAAAATATTCACTTGCGAAAGGCACCCTAGCGGAATGTAATGGAAAGGAAGATAAGGAATTTCATACGTGTGAGTTAAGGATAATTTATCTGTTTCGAAATAAAACGGAATATAATGGATATCCTTACACCGAATGTTACAAATGTTATAAAATATAATGTTATAAAATACAACAATCGAACATCGAATTTATTTCTGTAGACCCCTTTGAATTTTCGCTCTTTTGAACAGAGGGTATTTTATTATCGACTAAACATTTCAAAGCACCCACGTAACGTCAGGATCTCTGGCGCGTTCGTTCATATACACTTCATTCACTTTTATAAGGTCTCCCGGTTGGCCATGAAATTTTGACACATTTCACAGTGTATATTTTGAAAATGTTAGGTTATGCTCATTTTCCAGTCAGATAACTACGCAACGTTGTCCTCTCTACATAGAAGTCGTGGTAATAACGTTTTTTTCACAATGTGAATTTTCTTGGGAAAAATAGCTAATTTGAGAAGATTTGTGAATTCAACAATTCCAAAGACCTGGCGACTGTTGAAGAAAATCTTTCATCTGTTGTTACTATGGAAATATTTCACGTATATAAAATGGTTATGGAGTATACCGTTAGGCCTTTCTATCTTGTACAGAAATCAAGAATCAATTTTTGAAATTTTAATCTATAAATAATGGGTTCAAGCCCTGTGGACAGGAGCTTTCTGGCGCTCTAGTTCAAACAGACAAATTATATCTGGTATTGGTTTCTCAGAGTTGGGAATTATATCAATGTATTAATATGATAGAACTGCATCAAAAAGGAAATTCAATTCAAATAATAGTTTATTTATGAAGATTAAATGAGCAATCATGAGAATGAGAACTGCACCACATTTTCAAATTTTTTTTTTGACACTTTGCGGTAATCTGGTCAATACAAAACTTCACATGCGTATAAAGGTCATGATTCTACTGTCTTCTACAGTCTGGTGCTAAATTTCAGATAGATCGAGTGATCGGTTTCGGAAATATTCATAAAAAATATTTTTACTAAAATCGGCCATAACTCCGAAACCCCTTGATGGTTAACGCCCATTAACGAATTTGTCCGAGATATTTACGCTCCAAAACCACCTTGCAATTTTCAATCCGCTAACTCCTTTCGTTCGGAGTTATCGTGCCTACGGCCGGTCGGCCGGCCGGACAGAATCGATTTCGCACTCGGATTCTTGATCAGTGAGTCGAACCAAATCATTTGAGACCATTTTCAGCCAAAAATTCCAAAATTACAGACACTTAGGCAAATTGATAAGCATTCTGTTCCGAGGAACTAGAGCGCCAAAAAAACAAGTTTCGTATGACAATTGCCCAAAACAGGTTTAAAGTACCTACAAATAGTAGGTATTCCATAAAACATGTATAAAATAATAAATTACCTTGTAATCGATCAAAAATTTCCTGATCTACGTTCACAAAATTTTCTCCTCTCTCGAACTTTGGAATTATGCTTTCAAATTTACGTAATATTTTCAAACATTTTCGGGTGAGGTCCCCGTTGCATCGCTAAAATACGAGTATTTCAACCCCAATATTCTTGAAGTTACAATATTCCCTTCTGTCAAGTTGACTTTATGGCAATTCATATACATAGAATATACATAGAATAATTATATCAACCTGTGAAATACGATTTACATTGAAATTTTGAAAAATCATATCTCCGAAAGTATTAGCTTGTTAGAGTTAAAAATGATATGAATGGATTTTTATGATAAAACTGCTTATTAAAAAAAAATTAATTTGGAATTTGTTCTGTAAAAAAAATATTTTTTTTTTATTACTCCGAAACCTTCTGTCCGATTTTACCCAGTAACGAACTTAGCCGAGATATTCATCCCCCAAACCTACTCTGAAAATTTCAACTCTCTAGCTCATTCCGTTCGAGAGTTATCGTGCCTACGGCCGGACGGCCGGCCGGCCGGACCGGCCGGACAGAATGAATTTCGACCACGGATTCTTGATCAGTGAGTCGAACCAAATCGTTTAAGACCATTTTCATCGAAATATTCGAAAATTACAGACATTTGGGCAAATTGATAAGCACTCAGTTCCGAGGAACTAGAGCGCCAAAAAGTAGTCCATTACTTTATGATAGTTCATTTGAAAAAAGAATAAACTGAATTACCCGGCAGGAGAACTTCTAAACGAACAGACATACCTATGGATTTCCCCACTTTTCTATATTCTCAAGAAATAAGCCTGCAGAAGACATTTAAATACATTGTTGCACAACTTGAATACACCAGTTTCAAAAAGTAGTAGTACTATGAAACCTGTTAAACCTTAAAGAAATATAGTGATAGGATAGGAAACTGAGTAATTTCATTCGAGAGTTCAACATTTCCTAAAACAGAATGAAGTTTTCCTATTGCAGATTTCAGTTCTGTATAGCACTTCCTGATACTTTGACTCTGCTTCTTCAAAACTGCTTCGGGAATGTTCAATTTCAAAGCGAAGAGTTCGTTATTATTCGAAGATAATGATCTATGATAATATCTTGTCTTAGATGGAACATTATGTTGATTGTTGAAAGTAGAAATTGGCAACGTCTTACAGAATTGTTTTGACATTGACGATATTTCAGGAGTGCCAACCTGCCGTAGTTTTAGTTACAAAAACGTGACCTAAAGATAAAGACCTAAATCATGGCCAACCGGTAGACTTTATAAAAGTGAACGAAGTATACTCTACTCTATTCAATAGGCAATATCATACTCCCTTGGTTACCATCCAGCTCACATATCAAAAATACCGCCAATCCAACTTCAGGAACAGACGAAACCATCTCACGAAACTCACATCAGAGTTGCCTCCCCAGCGGAATAAAAATAGGGGATTAACGAGATCAGTTCCAATTCTACCTGACTGTCAATATCTCCATCCTATCCGAGAAACTGTCAACAGGCGTGGCTCAGGAGCAATAATGAAAGAGACGTCTGCACCGAATTGCCCGTTAATTTTGTGTGCGGAGCTCGTACACGACATTGAACAGGAAATGGCGGTCGGTTGGCGAACGGAAGTTATGAAAATCACCCGCGGGTCGTTCAGCTATCACGAGGTCAACCTTTGTTTTCACCATTCTGCCAACAGATTATTTCAGTAATCCCATTTTACGATTCTGTGAATATTTCAGATTTATATCCGTACATAAATTCGAATTCGACGTATGAAACCAATTCCTGTTCGTGTTTGGGAAATAATATGAAGGTTGGCTAGAAAGGAATCCGCCAAACGGAAACTGTAAACAGATCATATAGGTGGACTTATATCGAACAATTTTAATCGTCCTTAATTTGGGATATAAAAGGAGATTTTCGGATATTGAATGAAATTTCAAACTGATCAACTGACAAAATTTCAAAGTTTGGAGTTATATCACGCTTTTCTATCGGTTTCGTTTACCATTTGTGAAATTAAAATAATAAGGACTGGAGTACCATCATTTTAGGCAATTCCTATCTTTGTTAATATAAGTTCATCTTGTATGTAAATATTGAAGATTTCTACCACCTTTATGAGCATATAAGTGTTGGATTTTCATAGTTCATAGTCAAGGGGACAATAATTCTACATTTAGACTTTTGGATGATATAGAACAATGTATCTTAATATATATATATACTTATATTCTTTTGACTGAGAGCTTTAAATTTGCTTAAAGCAGAGGTTGGTGTAACGGGGTACCATACAATTCGACGAATGATACAAGAGCTTAGGGAAAAACCTCAGCAAAAAAGTGTTGTGATTTCTTCAATATGGACTCTTTCGTCAAAAAACGGAGAGGTTTCTCCAAGGTACCCGAACCTCAACCTGAAAAATGAAAAGACAAGAGGAGAAGAACGAACAAACTAAAAATAATACATAACCTTTCAAAAGTATCCTCCCACAAATATACTTCTCTGTAGGCGCATGGGATCTCTTGGTGAAGAATCGCCTCCGCTAGTTCTCAAAGATATTGTTCTTATAAATCCCTTCAATACTTGAATTCAAAAAGGAAAATGTTGCTCGTAAGGCCAGGAGGGTATCTTTCAAAACCAGGTCTGATCAGTCCAAGCGATGATTTTTCAGAATTTCAGATGTTCGAAGACCGCTACAGGGCCCTTATGCAGGGATATCAACTCCCATATATGCATGTTTTACTTTGTATTGTTTAAAAGAATGAAACAATGAGCCAGAAAAATTTACGTTATAATTTAATATGTACATTGTACATGTTACCTTACAATACCGTACAATCTTCAACTACGGCGTCGTAATCAAATATTCATAAAATATTACCGAGGTTTCTAACGTATATTGAACTATATACTTCAGCGTTGCAAGTCTCTATCATCTAATAGTATTTTCACACGTCTGAGGTTTTATGACACTCGCACATAGTATAATTAGACGGTCAATCATTTGATCAAATGCTTAGGTCAAATTATTGAATTAAGCGTGATTGACCGTATAGTAGTTAGCATTATGCTTGATGCAAGTTTGATTGACTCCAACGGTTGAAGAGAGTGCTTGATCGTCTAGGGCGTTTTTCATCAAGCATTGCATCAGTCACCCTATGGATACGATGGCGTGCAGTACCTACTCAAGTCGTGCTCCCCCAAAACTCGGAGTACGAGTTCATAACCCGGCATCCACTGATGTTGTTTCAAGCGAGCGTCAATAATTTGACTCAAGCATTTGATCAAATTGATTGACCGTCTAGGGGATATTCAAGAAGGAATAAAATTCCTTGGTGACTCTACGGATTCCCTCGAACCCCCGTACTGACGTCAATCGCGCTCGGCTGCACCCTTTCGACTTTTTCGATCAGATTTGACCTCGGTCAACTCTTGATACCTTTTTACCCCTCTCCGTGAGCTAGGGCTGTACCACCAAGGAAGTGGTCAAAGCTGATTGGTAGATCCTCTACTGCGATACTTTGCTGGAACCGATGGGGTTGTATGAGAATGATCTCTGGAGCGTTACAGTTATTCCACGTAGGAAAATAGGTTTTGCTTCGAAATTTATGAGACAACTAACACCAATAAGGCCTTAGCGTTTTCCTGTGCAGAAAGAAGTATTATGTGGCTATATGGCTTGATCGGTTTCGAGGCGCCTCCAGAGTTAATATTCAAAGTTTGGGTTTTCTTCAGACAGGGATATAATCCACAAATACGCCTGAAGTATTGGTACGAACGTCAGTAAACGGCATCTGCAACCGGAAAACTAGTCCTAAGCCTATTTTTTACACGCTTGGAAATATTATAATTCCTTCAATGATCGAGATGTTTTTACCTGCTGGGTCGGTGGTTTACTACACCGATGGCTTGAGGACCGAAAATTGCCGAGTCGGGGCTGGTATATACAGCCCCTCAGTCAAATAAGTAATATCAATGGGTATCTACCTATCGGCAGATTGCTCTATCGCAAATAGAAGGTGCATTTCGCATTGCGCGGAACGCCAAAGATCTGAAAAGAAGGATGTACATAATATCTGATATCAGAGCAAAAATAGCACTTGATTTCCCGTTAGTTTAGTCTGGGAATGCTAGATGTCACTTAACGCAATCGGAGAAGATAATCAGGTCAACCTTATTTGGTTGCCTGGCCTCTCCGAGGTGCATGGTAACGAAATGGCAGATCAGTTGACAAAGGAAGAAGGGAAAAATCCCTTCATTAAACCAGTGCCATTTTGTACTTTCCCAGGCAGCCATCAGTCAGTGGTAGTTAATAAATGGGAAGAACAGACGAAGCATGCTGTCAGGGGACACAGACATGCCTAGTTATTCCTCTTCTACAAGACAAGCTGGACCAAAAAGGTTCTTTCACTCAAATTAGAACTGAGAAAATTGACGGGTGCACTCACAAGACATTGTACTGTGAATTATCATCTGCGGAACATGGGAAAGGTTTGCCATGATACTTGACGCTTTGGTCAAGATGCCTCTGAAACAGCCGGATACCTGCTTTACTACTTTTGGAGCTGTCAAAATAAAAGGCTACAACACCTTGGATCATAGCTCCTGAAACATAATCGGCCAAACGGTTTCAGAGCTGACATTCTGTTTTCCAAGTAACTCAAACAATACGGATCCGATCGAATTGAAACCTGGTAACTAGTTGTAGAATACCCACATAAAGACTTCTGCAGAATTTCCTCAAGATCGAATCCCTAGAATATTTTAAAAAATCATCAAAAATTTTCCTTATCTCAAAGAACAACCAGTCCGATATCACTGAAATTTTGTGATAGCTTTCTAGACCTAATTGTACAGCCTAGTTCCAAATCTCAACATGATCAGATCTACAGGGTGGTCCAGATCTTAATCAAGAGATTTCAACCACGTATGTACCATATCAAATTATAGCGATTTCTTCATGCAAGAGAATGTGTTTAATTTTTTACTCGGAAACAGTGCCTCGTGCGTCAAAAAGTGAAGAGAACGAATTTGCTTCAAATTGGATAAGGATGTCAAGAGTGATTTTTATAGTTGAAAAACCAAGTGGCGTATCATTTTTTTGTCTGAAAATATTCAGTCTCGATGCAGTACGGACGCCATTGGTAGAATAAAAAAAATTAATTCCATGCAAAAAATGCTCCTTGTTCCTCAAAACCTATGTCCCAAATTTCATAGAAATATTCCAAGAAGTGTAAAAGTTATTAATAAAAAACATTTTTTTTACTATAATTTTAACACCCTATATCTCAGAGAGGAAGCATTTATCGACATATGTTCATATGACAAACTACGGCTTATTTTTGACGTAGAATACGTGGTTAAAATTTCTTGGTTAAGATCTGGACCACCCTGTATATTGTTGGAATTATTGAAAAAATACTGGAAACAGGACAGCGTTGGCGAGTTCGGTATCTGGATGGGCTTCTGAAGAATTGTTTATTTTCATTTCAAATAGAAGATGAATGGGTAACCCATTCTCCTGATCAATTCATGCTTGATGTCAGATCAGAGCGGAAAAAATTCAGGATTTGTCTGGAGGTCATTTCGCTAAACAAACTTCATTTTTAATTTCGTCATGAATATTCATTATATATATGCAAATCAGCAATGAAAGGGTTGGTTAACGAAGCAAACAGGGTAGAGCGTGGATGCTAAATTTCAATATCATCATAAAAGATATTAACCACTGCTGAATATTTTCCATTTATTTTTACCCTAGAAATACAGACATTCGGTATGATTGAAGCTGGTTGATAATAATTATTACTCTATTGTGTAATCTATCTACTTTACCGTAAGATTAAATATCAATTTTCGGTATTAAAATCTACCGAGTCAACGTCACTACACACATTTCCGGCAGAAAACCAATTAGTTGGATTAAAAAACATTGGGATGGCACTGACTTCAGTTCAGTCTGCATTGGCTTGCTTGTCTTATTCAACTTCCTTCACGACTCGAACCTCCGTCGCGCACGGCTGCCCAACGTCGACCTCCCCCCCCCCCCAATTCTACCTCGGGTTAACTTAACCTTTAGTACGTTCTTAGCCCTCTCTCTCTGAGCTAGGGCTGTACTACTACTGTACTACCATGGTAGGGTTCAAAGCTGATTGGTAGATCGTTCGTCTACCTTGCAATACTTTGCTGGTACCAATGGGGTTCCATGTGAACACACACGAAGGCACTTCCACGATTTAGGTGACATCTAAACATGGAAATAGTATTAGGTACTTCCTCTTCAGAGAAAAGTACTCGGAGACCCAGACTGCTTAAATGACTTCGAGGAGCCTCCAGAATCAATATTCAATATCATGGGGACGTTTTAGGTTTTCTTCAGACAGGGATATAGTCCAGAAATGCATCTAAAATATCTGTTCGAACGTTGTTAAACTTCATCTGCACCAGTATAACTAATCTTAAGTCTACTATTTACAAGGGTGAAAAATATAATAATTCCTATTTTATAATGATATGTATATATATATATATATATATAACTGTTTCATGTATAGGCTGTTTTAAATAATAAGTAGTTTATACAGGTGGTAGAATTTACTAAAGTAAACCATTCTATCAACAATAGCCAATAAAGAAACTGTAAAATGAGAAATTGATAGCAATAAGTTTCAAAGCCTCTGAAACATCGAACTCAGATTGCAAGATATCGTACATTTTGTGCGATCATAATATCACACAAACACACAACAAAACTCATATGGAATCACCCAGTATTAATATGAATTATTTGTTATTTGTTTTTCTTACAAGAAGAATGATGAAAAAGTTCATGTGTTTACTAACAAGAATATATAGATAGAAAAATAACTTATGTCCTAGCAGGTTCAATTTTAATATTTTGCCCATAAGTCGAAGGGAGTTTACAATTTATTTCTTTTCGCACATTTAAAAAAGGGTTCGTACTTGGGAACAGAGGGAAATAAATATTAGTCTGGCAGGACAAGAAATGTCATAAAGGCAGATTGCAAGAACTGTGGGGGTTACACAAGGGATTGTTTCAAAAACTATTCATGGTTTCTGGAATTGAGAAGCCTAAAGAATATACCGAGGAGAAGTCGTGAAAGAGTAACTACAGAAGGGCAGGCTCGCTCTATCAGAGCTTCAACAGAGCTCATCCAGAGCTTCAACAGCAACTTTTGCAATCTACAGGTGTGAATGTTTGTGGCGAAATGATCAGAAAATACCTGGCGCTCGGGAGTAATTTAGCAGAAGATAGTTAAGGGATCCAGAATTTGCAAGGCAAAATAAAGCTGACTCTTTCATTTGGAAGGTGCTGCAGTTTTAGAGTGGCCCCCTTGCTCCCCGGATTTGAATCTTCTAGAGCACGTATGGGATAAGAGAAAAACAAAGATTAGAGCTCGTCGAAACAACCCTGGTGATACAGAAAAACTCAGAAATGAAGTAGAATTAGAAGTGGATTTAGAGGAATGGCAAATGTCCCCCTAGAAGAAATTAACAAATTGATAGATAACATGCCTCGTCGAATTCGTGCTTGTATCGATGCTAGAGGTGGCAGTACTGATTATTAAAATAATTTAAATTGCATTATTTCTTATTTCTTGTTAAATTGTCATTTTCAGAAAAAATACTTTTATAGAAATTTACATTTTTTTTATTAGTTCTATTACTGAAAAATTATAATAATTTTTATTTTCAAAAAGTGATACAATACAATGATAACGTCATTTTTTGATTGAGAGGATCACCGAAAAGTTCTATTTCTCTGCCAAGGAGGAGAAGTGTTGCTATGCAACACTTTTACGGTCGGCGGCAGGAAAAGTATTACTGTACAAAAGATTGATAGAACTATCAACAAAATAATTCTAAAGGTTTTCATTAATCGTCCGACCAAGGAGTCTGATATGGACTCCGAAACGTTACGATATAGTTGTTTCTTCGTTGATGTTGTTTCGTTGTTGTTTGTTAGCAATCAATTGAACAATGTTTCAATTGATTGCTCCTGACAAATATCTTGTGTTTCTTACGCAGAAGCAAATCGCAGAATAACTAATTTTTATTTTATAGATATTTTACGGAGTTTGGGAGAGAAAACCCAGAAAGAAACCTTTTAATAATGAATATACCTCCCACAGTATGCTTTAATGATTACTATGAATTGGTTACCTACCATAAACAAAAAACGTCATTTTTATTCGTTAAAGTTACATTGAATGTACAATTGGTCATTGTTGCATTTTGAAAGTAAGAACCATGTAATAATGATTCGGTAGGATTCTGTTTCGGATTCTGTTCAAAAGCTAATGCGTCAATAGAGTAATCTGAGTTGCTGGTTCCAAGGAATTCGTTGACGCTCAAAGGACCTTAAGTCGCAGTGCAATGTTGCCCCTCACAACAATATACACTACAAATCACAGCTCTGTAGCATTTTCCAGATTGATATTTAAAAATCTATTCTCAACGCAGTATATCTCCGATTAATATTTAGAGTATTCTCCCTAATAACTATGAATGTTCGAACTTTTCTCGTCTTACTATCAGGAATATTGACTGTTACAATATTTCCTTTGTGCTCGTTATCTGTAGTTTTTATTTCCACCATTTCGTCACATCTGCAGGCACCAGCTACTCCGAATAATAAAACAATCTGAAACAACCATTTGATCAAAATACAAAATCAAAATTGCTTGAAATATGATAATTACCTTTATACTGAATATGAATATTCCGTTGCTTCGAAGAGAAGACGTTCGAACTCTTCCTTAGAAAAAACTCTTAATTTTTTTGCAAGATACGTTCCATTGGATTTTTTCTAAATTGCGCGCAACTTCAGATATTTACTAATATCTATTTCATGTTCGATCGCTAGTTGCGACTTTATCATTGAATATCAGGCCTACAAAGTAGAGGATTTCTATTTTTTTTCTCTAGCCATTAAGTTGAAACATACTAGATGCACATTCTCTTGGTAAACTGTCACATTTTTCGAATTGCATCAATTTATGAAGCTGCAGAATATTTTTCAATACACTTCGATCCAGGGAATGAGACTGCTTCATTCGCCAAAACCTCAATTTCTGAAGACATTTTCACTTTCAACCACTTCTCACCACCTTGCAAATGATAACTAACAATTATTTTACTTTATATCCGTCAGAATGAAATTGGCGTGGCAACCGTAACTAGGCAAATTTTCCATAATTCACTCAATTATAACGATCGCAAATGGATAGAATTATGTGCGTAAATGTAAATCAATCCAAAATTGGATATTCAGATTTGTATGAATTTCAAAACGATTGAAAATAAAATAACATATTTCATTCGGAGTAGAAGTGACTTTTCATGGCTCGCATTCAATTAACCGCCTCACTCCGTTCGGCGGGTAAACTCAAGCTAGCCATGAAAAGTGACACTTCTCCTCCTTATATATAATATAAATAAATAAATTAAAAATAAAGAATATACTATTATTTTATTTTTGTAATAACTTGGTTTGGAAGACTGCTCTCTACACCTCAAGAACTTTTTCAAATTAAATTATTATTCTCGAAATTACTGGGTGATTCCATATAAGTTTCGTTGTGTGTACATGGGAGTGCACTAAAATTATTACTGGTTAAACTGTATGTTTGCCTGACGCAGTAAACATCAGTATTCTCAAATTCCGTTAACTGGACTATCAACTTATGGTTACCATACTGAACTTTAAATTCCCCATGGAAATCAGATATCGGAATTCAGTAATTGGGGACGTGAAATATGCCAGTGGAGAATTAATTGGCTTGCCAAATATTTTCATATATGCATTTAGCAATCGAATATTTCAAATTTAAATGGAATGGAAACATCCTAAAAATTTTTATGGCAAGAAGAGTTCTCACTACTAAGAATGGAAGACTTCGATATAATTTTTACAAATCACAACAATAAAATAGGTAAGACAGGTTTTTTTTGCTGGAGTTTTTGCGCGTATGTTCTGGGGAACATCGCATTATCATTTTACCCAAATGTCTATAATTTTCGATTTTTTTCGCCGGAAATGATCTCAAACGATTGGGTTCGACTCCTTGATGAAGAATTCGAGGTCAAATTTGATTCTGCCCGGCCGGCCGGCCGTTGTCACGACAACTTTCGAACGGAAAGAGATAGCGACTTTTTCAGGGTAGGTGGCGTATCTCAATACGACGGAAAAGTTCGTTAATGTGCATAATCGGCCCAATGGTTTCCGAGTAATAATTTTGTCTGCAACCAATACTGATCCGATCGAAATGAAACTTGGCGCGTAATTGTAGAATATAAACCTAAGAACGTTTGTGAAATTTTGTCAGAATCGTATCGCTAGGAAATTTTTAAAAAATGATTAAAAAATATTATTTACGTCACGATAACCTAAAAACGGAAAAAGATAGCGACTTGAAATTTTCAGCTCAGGTTGGTAATCTGAATGCGCCATTTGAGTTTGTTTGCATAATCGGCAAAACGGTTTTGGAGTTATACCCATCTGAAATTTGCTTGTTATTTCCTCAATAACTCGAAAAATACGAAACCCATCCAATTCAAACATGGTTATTAGTTGTAGAATGGCAACCCGAATATTCTTGCAATTTCTAGAAATTTTTTAAAAAATTATAGAAAATTATTGAAAATTATTCTATATATCAGAAACTATTCGTCCGACATCGCTGAAATTTTGCGGGAGCCTTCAGAACCTAACTCTATTACCAAGTTCGAAGTTTGAACATGATCGGATCTATATTGTTGGAGATCCGAGCAGCTCTGTGTGAGTTCAGTAGCTGGATGGGTGACCGTTTCCTCGATAGCTCTCGAACGAAAGGAGATAGGGAGAGATAAGTTCGCTGTTGGCCATAATCGGTCCAACAGTTTCGGAGTTATACCCATCTGGAATATTATTTCCTCAAAAAATATAGACTTGATCGAATTGAAGCTTGGTAACTAGTCATAGAATATCGACATGAAGACGTGTATCAAATTTTGTGAGGACTGTACCACTAGAAAATTACGAAAAAATATTATGTATCTCATGATTCCAGTTTTCAGAGTAGATTGCGCATATGAATGCGACATCTAAGTTCGTTAACTAGCATAATCGGCCAGATGGCTTTGGGGTTACATCAATCTGAAATTTGGTTGTTATTTTGTCAATAATTCAAAAAATTCAAATTCGATCCAATTCAAACATGGATATTAGTTGTAGAATACCAACGCGAATATTCTTGCAAAATTTCGTGAGGATCGTAGCACCAGAAAATTTTTAATTCCCTCCTGTATTGGACACTCTTAATCCAAAACAGGAAAACAGACAATAGAATTCACCATGGTAAATTCGATTAAGAGTGTCCAATAGAGAAGATTGGACAAGAGAACATACGCGCAAAAGCTTCTGACTTCACGTCAATGCTTGAACCAATTTTTTCCCTAAGCTCTAGTATCATATAGCGAATCATATGGTACCCCGTTCCACTAACTCCTCCTAACACTTTTTGGCGATCTTGTTCAGCAGAGTGGTTATCAATTTTCAAATGTCTGTAATTTTCGAATTTTTGGATGAAAATGGTCTTACACGATTTGGTTCGACTCACTGACCAAGAATCCGTGGTCAACATCAATTCCGTCCGGCCGGTCCGGCCGGCAGGCCGTTGGCACGATAACTCTCGAGCGGAATGAGCTAGACAGTTGAAATATCCAGCATAGGTTTGGGACATAAATATCTCGGTCGAGTTCATTATTGGGAGTAACGAAAAAAAAATTCTATATATCAGAAACTATTCGTCCAACATTGCTGAAATTTTGCGACTGCCAAGTTCCAAGTTTAAACACGATCGGATCTATAGTTTTGGAGATTCGAGCAGCCCTGTTGTGAGTTAAGTAGCTGGGTGAGTGACCATTGCCTCGATAACTTTCGAACGAAAGGAGATAGGGACTTGCAATTTTCAGGGTATGTTGCGCATCCAAATGGGAGAGCTAAGTTCATTTTTGGGCATAATATACCCAACGGTTTCGGGGTTTTACCCACCTGTTATATTATTTCCCCGATAACTCAAAAAATATAGACTCGATCGAATTGAAGCTTGGTAACTAGTAGAATATCGACCTAAAGAATCGACATTGTGAAGATTAAGACTGAATGAGAAGGAGGAAAATTGAATTTCCTTAAGAATTCTTAAAACTTCATGTAATTCTTCCCTTCGTCGTGAAATCTACTTCATAAGAGTGCGACTCTGAAACTTGAGCTGACATAATTATTTACGCAAGAACAGCTTGAATTATGGGAGAGACCTGAATTTCCCTTTGTTCCTTCCTGTGTCGTTGTGAATTAAATGTCTTCGAGATTTCGAAATAATAGAAGAAGATAATGAGGTGGCTGGCAACATGAGATTTAAGCTGGCGATACGCTGAGTCAGCAGCAAAATTGTGAAGTTTTACGATCAATGAGCCCTGTTGGCTTCAATATTCATGACGCTATAACAAATTTTATGGTATGTTGTTTTCTATTAAATGGTTTATTTCGGAATTTTCTCTCCCAAACTCATGAAATAAATATAAATAAATCTATAAAATAAAAAAATTATTATTTTGTGAATTGCTTCTGCGTAAGGAACACAAGATATTTGTCAGAAGCAATATATATCGAACATCGATCGAACGAAACAACATCAAAGATAAACCAACTATTTCATAACGTTTCGGAGTCTATATCAGACTCCTTCTTCAGACACTTAATGAAAATCTTATTTTTTGTAGATACCTATTTGATTCTGAAATTCGAGAAATTTCACATTGACATTATTTGAAAATCATAGTAACATAGTTTTACTTTGCATAGAAATTTCCAAATACCAACTTAATAAATTCACCCAAATATGGTCAATTCCACTTCAGCCACTTGCAAAATTGCATTTTCTTTGTTGAACAAAATACAAGTTGACTCTTTATGTTTCCTTTTAATGTAATCAGATTCTGTCATCAGAATCTTTGTATTACTCCAATCCAACATATGATCTCGTTGGATTTTACATACATGTTCTACTATTTTTGATTTTTGTATGTCTCTATTTCTTAAGTTGTTCTTATATTCCGACATTCCGGATGTTTTCTGAAAATCATAGAATTTTCAAACCTCTATAAGTTCAAAATTCGTAAATCAATTTTGATAATATATTGCAAGGCGAAAAAAATTATGTTCTAGTACGGTCCTGTTTATTTTTTCATTTTCGCTTTCGGATTCTTTTGAGTTTCTCAAAGACAATAACCTTGCAAAATATTATCAAAATCGATTCCCGAATTTTTAACTTAAAAGTTTGAAAATTCTATGATTTTCAGGAAACATCCTGTATCTTGTAGGCGATTCATAAATACATCAATCATGAAGTTAGATAGAAGAGCTACTGATAAAATAACAATCAATCAAGTACAACAAAATAATCAACAAGAAGAACAACACAATCTGTTGAATGTGATCCCTTATGCTCATGGCGTTTCTGAAAAAATCAGAAGAATCGGTTCAAAGTTCAATATGAGAACCGTCAATTATTTCAAGAATCATAGGGATTATTTCGTTTTGGCCCTCTTGTTCCTCGGAACAGAGTGCTTATCAATTTGCCCAAATGCCTGTAATTTTAGAATTTTTAGATGAAAATGGTCTCAAACAATTTGGTTCGACTCACTTATCAAGAATCCGTGGTCGAAACACGGCCGCCGGCCGTTAACACGATAACTCTCCAACGGAATGAGCTAGACTGTTGAAATTTTCAGAGTAGGTTTGGGAGATAAATATCTCGCTTAATTTCGTTATTGGGCAAAATCAGCCCGATGGTTTCGAAGTAACGAAAAAAACGGAAATAAACGTCCGTTTTATGAATTTCAAGATCTGTGTCCATAAATGTCATCATTGTCATCTCATCTACAGATAAGAGACATGCCAAACAAAGAATGATACAATGCAAAATGAACAATGAAATAACCTCTGCTATCGTATATAGTTCTTGGATAAGATGGAAATATATACTTTGTTAAGTTAATCGAATTGGGTTTAGAATATCTTCAGTAAAAACAAAACTGGAATATGGTTTCAATTGATATAATATAATTTTCAGAGTAAATTTGAGGAATGAATATCTCGGAAAGTTCGTTATTGCAAATTATTATCAAAATCGATTCAAGAGTTTTGAACTCATAGCGTTTGAAAATTCCATGATTTTTAGGAAAGCTGTATCTCAACTAGTAGGCATATGAGATATTTGAGTGCCCATTTCTGAGTCCTCATACGGTCCCCTTTTTCCTTCTACTTTATGGGTCATTGGACAGAAATCACCCTGTATTGTTAGAAATATTGTGAAAATATTTTTTTTTTGGGAAGACAATCAGAATCACCTTGGGCGAGTTCTGTTCCTAGATGGGTGACCGCTGCTACTATGAATTTGAACAAGTGCGCCAAAGCAGACTGACCCCATGTCAGTGCTTTCCCAACTTTTTGGCGCTCTTGTTCCTCGGAACAGAGTGCTTATCAATTTAACCAAATGTCCGTAATCTTCGAATTTTTGGCTGAAAATGATCTTTAACGGTTTAGTTCGACTTACTGATCAAGAATCCGTGGTCCCTTAACACGATAACTCTCGAACAGAATGAGCTAGACAGTTGAGATTTTCAGAGTGTGTTTGGGACCTGAATATCTCGGTTGAGTTCGTTATTGGACAAAATCGACCGGATGAATTGCAGCAACAAAAAAAAAACAAATTTTTCACATTAGAAATTTTGAATTCAATTTTAGTTAAGATACAGTTTCATCATAAGAATCCACTGATATTATTCTCAACTTTAACAAGCAAATACTTTCGGAGATATGATTATATGATTTTTCAAAATTTCAAAAACACATCGTACGTGTTTTCACACAATGTGAATTCTATCTGTCTGTGTTCTATCTGTTCGCGGTAGGTCCAGATTGAAAGATAATCGTCATTAATATCAAAACTAATTGTGTATTTCTGGAGAGTATGGTTGATGTACCTAAGCATTTAAACAATTTGAAATTTGGATTCACTAACTTCACAGGCAGAGTTTTTTTGGTTAGTGAGTCGAAAATGAATGATGAAAGGAAGTCGAACATATTTTACGAGTCATTTCCTAATTATGGAAGATTTAGAACGGGATTTCCAACTAATGTACAGGTAGTTATTCCATAGTCACACAATTTAAGATTTCCTACATAAGTATTCTGCTTTGAGTTCTTTCTGGACTGATTACATAAGATTTGTTTCATAAATAAAACTGGCTATTTCATTTACTCTATTTTTCAGAATGACTCTGATAGTTTTGAAACACTTGTAGCCAAAATTGGACCGTTATATAAAGATAAGATGCAAAGGGATTTAAATGTCTTTCATGATGTAGTTCTATCATAATAGTCCATTGATATCATTCCCAACTTTGAGAAACCAATACCTTCGGAGATATGATGTGTCAAAGTCTGAACAAGAGCTCCAAAGCTCCTGTCCACAGGGCTTGAACCAATTTTTTAACATAATTCTCCTTCGAACCGTCAGTACCTTCATAGATTATTAAGACCTCGATTACTGCCCCACTTTAGAATTCTCAATTTATCCACCGGAACCCCTTTTAATGAGATATTGACTATGAGTAAACCGAACATTCTAATCAAGGACTAATGAGCGCGTCACCACTGATGAATTTGCGGAAATTTCATCATCATTTTGTTCTTTAATCAACGAAGCTTTCCTGCCTGGTTCAATCAGCTGATAGATTCAATCGACCATTATCGAATTTCTACCCGTGCCACTGAATTTTAATTGAATTCAAGATAGTTCGGCTTTGGCATTCCGCTGTACTTTTCATAATGAAATGGAATTTCATTCCATTTGGTCGTGGTCATATTCCTTGTGGCTGAGATCTCGAGAAGTGCGTGTATTTCAGGTAAATGTAATTCCCAATTACATCATCAATTACAAAAGAACGTGGTTATAGAATGCAATTCAAACACCGTTAATCAGAAGCGTACGATGTTGAGCACATACAGTGTGGAAAAGCCGAATGGAATAAATTCATTCACACCTATTCTGTTCGCTCATAGCAATATTGCTACGAAAAATTTGATTTTGAGCAATATGATCTGTCATTTTTAGATACATATTGCTATCCACTAGCTATCTCAGAAAACTCATAATAGTACTTGCTAAGAGCATAACGAGGTTTGAAATATGTCAGAGAACCACTTTTTTGGCGCTCTTGTTCCTCGGAATAGAGTGCTTATCAATTTGCCCAAATGTCTGTAATTTTCAAATTTTTGGCTGAAAATGGTCTTGAACGATTTGGTTCGACTCACTGATCAAGAATACGTGGTCGAAATCGATTCTGTCCGTCCGTTAACACGATAGCTCTCGAACGAAAGGAGTTAGAGGATTGAAATTTGCAAGGTAGGTTTGCAGCGTAAATATCTCGGACGAGTTTGTTAGCGAAATCGATTCTGTCCGGCCGGCCGTCCGTCCGGCCGTTAACACGATAACTGTCAAACGGAATGAGCTAGACAGTTGAAATTTTCAGAATAGGTTTGGGACATGATTATCTCGGCTAAGTTTGTTATTGGGCAAAATCCGTCAGATGGTTTCAGAGTAACAAAAAAAAATTTGTTTTACATCAAGATGCAGTTTCACAATAGGAATCCATTGAGGTCATTTTTAACTCTAACAAGCTAATACTTTCGCAGATATGATTTTTCAAAATTTCAATATTGAATCGTACTTCTGTGCTTTCACAGAATGCGATAATTATTCTATGAATTATTATAATATGATGTGTATTGATACATGTCAACTTATTTTCCTAAGACATGATATGTCAAATTTTGATATTTAGTGCCCATGGTTAATCCATATGATGATGGGAATAGTAATGGTAAGTTAATAATATTGAGATCAGTAAAAACAAACTAAAATAGTGGCTAAAGTTTCAATTGATAAAATATAATTTTCAGAGGGGATTTGAGGAAAAAATATATCGTTCATCATAGAATTGAGAAACGAATATCTCGGATGAGTTCGTTGTTGGGTGGAATTGGTCTATTGGTTTTGGATTAATAATTTTTGGCACTCTTGTTGAATTTAAATTCTCTTATGATGTTTGATTTAATTCCTGCTAGTAGTTCTATCATAAGAATCCATTGATATAATTCCCAACTCTTACCAAAACTCTCGAAGATATGATTTGTCAAAGTTTGAACAAGAGCGTCAAAGCTCCTGTACACAGGGCTTGAACCAATTTTTTCTTCCAAGAATTCGTAAATATTGAAAATAGGTAGGTCCTTCAATGAATATAGGTATACATTATCGTTTATATTTGTTAAAGTTACTTAAAAATACTTAATTTCAAGGAAATTTCTAAGACTTAGTTCTGGCACTAACAATCCCTTCTATTAGTAAGAAGAAAAGTTTCAAACTATTCAGCCTTAATAGTAAGATTGATGCTTTTTATTTAAAAGAAGAGCTGAGTGAATTTTATTCATGTATTTATTTGTTCATGAGCAAACTAGGAGAGATACTGCTTCTTTTAAGTTAGATATATGCATTCGAAGACTGACTGACTGGATGGAAAAAATTAAATAAACTATTAATTCTGCCTTAATACATAAATGGGTTCAAGCCCTGTGGACAGGAGCTTTCTGGCGCTCTTGTTCAAACAGACAAATTATATCTCCGAAAGTATTGGTTTCTAAGAGTTGGGAATTATATCAATGTATTCATATGATAGAACTGCATCATAAAGGAAGTTCAATTCAAATGATAGTTTATTTATCAAGATTGCTCATTTAAATCATGAGAATGAGAACTGCACCATGGAAGAAATCAAATTAAATCTGGCCAATTTTGCCCTATAACGAACTCAACCGAGATATTCATCTCCCTAACCTACTCTGAAAGTTTCAACTACCTAGCTAATTCCGTTCAAGAGTTATATCTATGTCTATGGATGAAAAGCAGTCTCACTACTCTCAGATCTCTTACTTCATGTTCCGTTCCGAAATGTAAGACTTTTCTGAGAAATAATAATTTCGGAGCAAACAACTGAGATTCTTCTCACTTCGCTCACAATTCTTGGATTGATTAGATAATGACATGTCTCAGGAAAATAAGTTGACATTATGACAATTCATACATAGAATAATTATATCATTGTGTGACAACGTTGAAATACGATTTATTATTGAAATTTTGAAAAATCATATCTCCGAAAGTATTAGCTTGTTAGAGTTAAAAATGATATCATTGGATTCTCATGGTAAAACTGCTTATTGAAAAAAATTTAATTTTGAATTTGTTTTAAAAAAAAAATTTGTTTTTTGTTACTCCGAAACCATCTGTTCGATTTTGCCCAATAACGAACTTAGCCGAGATATTTATCTCCCAAACCTACTCGGAAAATTTCAACTGTCTAGCTCATTCCGTTCGAGAGTTATCGTGCCTACGGCCGGACGGCCGGACCGGCTGGACCGGCCGGACAGAATGATTTTCGACCACGGATTCTTGATCAGTGAGTCGAACCAAATCGTTTAAGACCATTTTCATCGAAAAATTCGAAAATTACAGACATTTGGGCAAATTGATAAGCACTCAGTTCCGAGGAACTAGAGCGCCAAAAATAAAAGCAAGTTAAATTTGGTACAATATCAAAAACTAAAATGTAATACAAAATGTAGCAAAAAAATTATGAATGTTAATGAAGTCGATGTTCAAAGTGTTTACCGTGAATGCCTTGGCAACATTCTAACCTCAAATAAAAATTTCTTCCAACATTATTCAACATCTCAGGAGTGATCGACCTAATCGCAAGCGTTATTCGATCTTTTAGGTCATTCACACCAAGGGGTTTATTTTTATATACAATGCTCTTCACATATCCCCATTAAAGGAAATCTAATGGGTTAAGAACAGGGGATTGCGTTGGCCATTCGATCGTTCCTCGCCTTCCTATACACCGATTTGGAAATATTGAGTCGAGGTACTGCGTTGGTAATGTGGTGGTGTTCCAACCTGTTGGAGCCAAATCGTATTCCGAAGAACTTGAGGATTTCCTTGATCAAGATATACATTTGGAACGAAATCATTTTCAAGTATTAGGGCTAAATAGTTATCGCCATTCAAATTGCCCTCAAGGCAAGGGCCTATGATATGGTTTCGAACATTCCCTGCCCAAACATTAACCTTTTGAGGGAATTGCGTGTGTTCCTCTCTCATCCAATGGGGATTTTCGGTAGACCAGTAGCGGCAATTTTCGAGATTAGCATGGCCGTTGAGAGAAAAAGTGCACTAATCAGGACACAAAACGTGTACCAATTAGATAATACTGTATTATCCAACATGTCCATGATTTGTTGACAAAAATAAATTATCCTATCAAAATCGTCTTCCAAAAGCTCCTTGGTAGGTATGATTTTATAGGGATGCATTTTATTTCGTTTTAATATCTTTAGAATCGATGTAGGTATGGCCGTCATTCAATGTTGTGTATAGGCATCTCTATTCGAAATATGTGTATTTTCTTCAAAGTCAAGCACCATTATCTAATTTCATATCCTCACATAGAGTATTAGCAGATACTTTTTGGGCGCATGTTCTAGGGGAACATCGTCCTATCATTTCGTCCAAATGTCTGTAATTTTCGAATTTCGAGCTGAAAATTGGCTAATAGACTAATTCGGACTCCCTGATCACGAATCCGGTGTCAGATTTTTGGGTGCCGTATGGCCGGCCGTAGGCACGATAACAGGAGCACCGAAGGTCCTATCGACTTCAAACTTTCAGGGTAGGTTTCTGATCAAAATGCGACGGTTAAGTTCGTTAACGGGCAAAATCGGCCGGACGGTTTAGGAGTTATAGACATTTAAAATTTTGAGGTTATTTCCCTGATATTTCAGGAACTAAAGAAGATGTTGAATCGAAACTTGGTAGTCAGTTCGAGGATATAAACGCGCAACTTTTGGCAAAATTCTGTTATGATCGAAATGTTGGTAATTTTTAAAAAAATATTTCTTTTAATTTTTTCGAAAAAATAATTTTTTTTTCGTGAACTATTCATCAGATTGCAACAAAAACTTGTACTAACGTCAATTGTAGTATTTTGCAACATTGTGCAAAATTTTGGCTCTATACGATTTCAATTTCTGGAGATATAAGACAAAATGTGTCAAATTTCCTGGGTCTCTCTCAGTATTTTCATCGATTATTCTATGAACTCTTTGAATTCCACCGAAAACAAATTCAAAGACATAAACATAAAGAATCAAGTCATAGTTTAGACGTCGAATGAAGGACGATGTTGATCGACTTGAAAAGGTACCTATTTCAAGAAATGCAATAATGAAATGCTTAATTTATGGATATAATATTATCTAAGTATTGTTGGGATCGGGCAGTTGGAAAATTTTTTAATAAAAAAATTTGTACCGACGTTAAATCAAGCATTCTACACGAGTGTGCAAAATTTCAGTTCGATACGATCTCAATTCCAGAAGATATTGCTTAAAATTCACATTCCAGCGTGTTTTGACGTTCTATGGTCACAGAAAATCGTCACAAAAATCTATTTACCTCAGTTGACGGCTGTTTGTCAAATCAATTAATTCCAATAATTGATGTCAGATTTCCTACATACCAAGTTCAAACACATTTTATTATATGGAAAACACTTATTATGATCACGTTCTACAGGAATTGATACTAAATAGAAGCTAGATGAAGATTATTGTAATGGAAAATTTGTGTTCCAGAATAATATTAAGGTATTCAACATGATACTGCTTTTTTTCTTTACTGGTCAGTACGGGCCACAAGGAAGATGAACATGCGCCCAATAGCTCCTGTCCACAGGGCTTGAACCAATTTTTTAATGTACCTCACATGCCCAAACTCGCGAAACTGCTTCTCTATTTTAATTATTTTCCCTTGGGTTATAGCTGGCAAATTTGGAATTTTCTCATGAAACAAGCGACTTAATTTTTTTTGTGTTCGGGTGTTCTCCCTACCAATCATTTGTAAAATTGTTATTTTGTGCAATTCCGTTAATTGAATTATTATTCAAAATTGACAATTTATAAACTACAACTTATCAGCCCAAAACAATTTGCGAAGGAGTTCTAAAGAAACTAGCATTGCCACAGAAAGTGTTTTACGTAGTTTTCATGGCACCATCTGGAAAACACAATGTTATGGTTATTTTTCATTTCCTTTCTATCACATCTTGAAGGCAAATAATTTTAGTATTATTGTATTAAAATGTGGGAATATTCGAGGGAATATTATTATGAATTTCGGTAATCACATCATTTTACTTTTTTCTATTTTGTGTGTTACAATAAACATGTAAATTTCTGAATAGAGTAGGACGCGACCTTCTAAACGATGTATCACAAGCCCGTACTTCATATTTGAAAAATTAGGGGTTGTACCTGTCTTTCGAGGGGGGTTGAAGGTAGGGTTCGCAATTTTACGAAGAAGAATGACAATTTAAAATTAGAATTTGACTTTTTTCGGGATTTTCCATAAATATGTACAGTAACCAAGATAATGAATTCATTCCATTTGGCTTTTCCACACTGTAACTCCTCCTTGCCTTCAGTTTTCGAAGATTTATCCTGGGCGAAGATTATATTATTATCGTTTTCTTTCTTGGAATCTACTTTCAAGTTAACAAATTGTGCAGAAAAATTATCTGTGCAAAAATGTAACGCTAATGTTTCAGTTTGGCTTTTTGAACACTTTTCAAATATGCAACTGGATTTTAAAAATTTTGATATACAGGATACAATCGTTTCATAATTTTTCGTTAACCCGGACCTGGATTTTTCTTGTAGTTTATAAGTGATATATTTGAGTTTTGAAAAAGAAACTTGAATACTAAATATAAAAAGAATATACAGGGTGATTCACTTGTTATCATGACAGCAAGAAATGAGCTAAATGTATCTCGGTTACAAAGACAGTCAGAACCAATAGTATATCCGTTTCCCAATGAAACACCCTGTATAATCTGCCTTTCCTGAAAGAACCTCCAATCTCGATCACCAAAGTATAATTTCGTACACTTAAATAATATTGCTTACATAAGTATACTGACTGACAAAGAAACTGCAACACCCAGAAGGAGCTGTTAAAATTTAATTATTTTTTTTTTGGTAAAAGATAGATAGTAGAGCAAGGTGTAAATGATTGAAATTTGAAGAAAAAAACGAAGGGTTTACAATATTTTTCAATAAATTGGTTAATAATGTGTTTGTCCACCGCGATTATCTATACACTCCCCAACACGCCTTGGCATATATCCAATAAGATGGTCTATTCGTCTTGAGGGATACTATCCCAAGGTACCTGTAGTTCATGTATCAGAGCCGCCAAAGTCCGTGGGGGCTGGGGTGAATTTCCAAGCCTTCTACCCATGATGTCCCAAACTTGCTCTATGGGCGAAAGATCGGGAGATCTGGGCGGCCATGGCAAAAAAATCACATGGGTCGCTTCAAAAAAGTTTAAACTATCTCTGGTAACATGAGGTGGAGCATTATTATCTTGCTGAAATATTGGATTCTCGAGCCAGTAAAGGTACGGGAGAACATACGGCTCCACTATTTCTTGAAGGTAACGCAGCGCTGTCATGTTACCTCGAATGAAGACTAAAGGTGACCTACTTGCATAACCGTCTTTCTCCCCGACGTCGTCTAACCCTTCTTCGGCCATCATGTACAACCGAGGAGAATCGAGATTCATCAGAAAAGACAACCTGATGCCATTCCACATTCCAATGTTGACGTGCTCTGCACCACTGTAATCGTTGCTGGCGATGTTTATCCGTCAGAGGTAATATAAAGATGGGGTCGATAATGCTGCAGTCCAAAAGACCTTATCCGGTGGTAAACCGTTCGGATAGTTACGAGATGGCCTTGTTCTCCTAACCACTCATAAGCCAAAGATCGAGTTGTCGCAAATCGGTCTCTAATAGCCATAAGTCTTAGACGTCCATCTTGAACTTCATTTGTGCCCCTTCGACTTCCGGTGCCAACCCTTCTTCGATTTTGGGTATTATCAAACCACGCTTTACAACATCTCATAACAGTAGTTGGATTTCGGTTCGTACGGTTAGCGATTTCTCGAAATGATAACCCCGCCTCCTGTAGACCAATAATTCGACCTCTTTCAAATTCACTCAGCTGGCGATAAATTCAGCGTACACGTACTCTAGGCATTTTAACAACAACTAAACATCGACTTTGGATCTCCTCGAACAGCTGGTTTGTTGTAAAATTTAAAAACAATGGCAAAAAACGACTACATTATGTAAGTAACAAAAAATGTTCACATGAAGAAACCTTCACCATTTTTTTCTCCAAATTTTAATAATTTACTCCTTGCTTAACTATGTATGTTTTAGCAAAAAAAATTTAAAATTTAAACAGCTCCTTCTTGGTGTTGCAGTTTCTTTGTCAGTTAGTATATTCTCGCTGCTCCATTACAATTGCCGTTATTCGGCAATATCAAACTGAAGTGGACATCAAAGCATTTATGAATATTCCATATGAAATGGCAACTGAAATATTCGTGACATAACTAAACACTAACTCGAATTGGAAACAATAACTCATTAATGTATGGTGGCGATACATTTAAACATACCCTTGTGGCGAACACCCATAATTTAGAGGGATACAACCAAAAACCATCATGGATTTCAATTGAATATCCCCCTAATGGAATCTAGTCGGCCTTTAATCACATGTAACACGATGATTGAGTGGGTAATTAAAATGCGCCAATCACGTGGGGGTAAATATTGATGTTGAACCATAATAGGCAATCAGTAAAATGTCCGATAAACGTAAATGCTCGGTGCACAAATTGGCTCCTAGAGCGACCTACTCATTCAGGGATCTGACAGAGTGTTGCGAAAGCAATACAATGGTTTGAGTTGTCTGTGGACTGGTTCTAAACAACCATGCCTCTTTCACCCTTTTTGCGTCCTTGTTCCGCAAGGAACAGAGATGCTATCATTTTGCCCAGATGTTTGTATTTTTGTATCAAAAATCATCTCAAACGATTGAGTTCGACTCACTGATGAATAATCCAGGATCAAATTCATTTCTGTCCGTCCGGCCACGATAACACTCGAGCAAAAAAGTTGGAGATTTTAAATTTGCATGGTTGTTTTGGAGCATAAATACCTCGGCTGAGTTCGTTAATGGTCGAAATCCACAGAGAGGTTTTGGAGCTATGCATGCTGAATTTTGTATTGATCTGATGGCTATAAACTGAAAAAATTATTACCTATTACAAAAATTTGAAAAGTTTGTTTTCACAATAAAACGAAAAATACTGATCTGATTGAATTGAAACTCGGTAGTTCTATGCAAAAAACCGAAGCAAACACTTGTGCATTTTCGTGAGGATATTATGATTCGAAAAAATTAAAACAATGTACAACTATTTGCGGAATATTTTGCTTGAAATTCCGAAACCAAATGTCAGATTGAGTTTAATTTTGGAATTTCGGGGACCAATAATGACCTCTTGGAGTGTGCAAAGTTTCATTAAGAACAGACCACTAGGATACTCAAAAAAAAATTAATAATTTAGAACTTCCAAACTGCAAATTATTTCAGTTGTTTTCCCACGTGGAAATTCATATCTGGTATACATTCGGCTCCAGTTCCTACACGTGTTTTATCTGAGTATTGCGATCACTAGCGTATGTACATTGGCAACTAATTTAAATATGGACGCATATATACGGTGGCAATTGAATAAATGGAAGAACGATTTGTGGAATTTTAAATTGTTTTTCAAAATTTGTCCTCGACCTCGAGGGCCACTGGTGTTGAAAAATCAGAGTTTTGTGCTAGGTCTGTGATTTTGAGAGGACCTTAAGCCACGGTAGCTTCCGCATGCGCAGAGGAGAAGTGGCATCTTTTAGGCTTGTTTGGTGCTGTGCCTATATCGTATTGTGAGATTTTAAAAGAAAATTCATGGTAATTCTGCGCACGAGCAAGTCAGTTTCGAGGAAATAGCGTTCTTTCCGAGTTGAGATGTCTGTACCTTGGCCTTGGGGCTGATTTATAAATATCTATATTTGGAAGATCTATATTGAATAACATTCGGATTTGAAGAATAGGCGTTAGCAGGTCCGTTCCCAAAAGTGGTCTCCTAACCGCAAAATTTTTTTTCTCAATGAGAAATTATATACGATTTACACTAATTCATTTGATATTGTGACGCGTTTCGTGGACACAGCGACTTCATCAGACTACAATCTATGAAAAAGGAATAACTCCGGTGTTTATCAATTAAATTGTGGGATTTGTGACAAATCATATATAGGAAAAACTGGTAGAAATTTTAGAATAAGAATAAATGAACATCATCACAGCTACAAAAAAAACAAAATTAATTCAAATTATTTGAATCATTTATTAGCAGAAGGACATAAGTTTAACCCGAAAAATTCTACAAAATTTGAATTAAGGTGCGCAACTCAATTATTGGGAAATGGTGGAAATAAATATCGAAAAACATACGGGTATTTTATTTAATGAACAATTAGATCTAAATTATTCTCCGTTACTCAATCTATTCAAATAGAAAATCAATTTATCAAGGCGTTAGAAATGAATTATTTCAAATGTTTACAAAGAACTAGCAGTGTAATATTATGTAATTAGTTTTGAATAAGATTCTGTGTCCATGTCATCTATGTATAGGGAGATCATTACTTGTCAAGAATTTATTATGATGTAGTCTGATCAAGTCGTTGTGTCGACGAAACGCGTCACAATATTAAATAAATTAGTGTAAATCGTAAATAATTTCTCATTGAGTTAATATAGATTTGCATCAAATAAAAGCCACAAGCGTTAATTTTTTATAACTTTTTTTATTTCGACCTATGGTAAGACTAATAGCCAGGATGTAAATAGACAGAATTGTCAAAGACACTAACTTGATAAAAATATAGAAAAGTGCTGACGTGAAGTCAGTATTCTTTGACGCGCTTGTTCGCTTTGGATAATTGGAATTTAATAATCAGTGTTTCAAGCTCACTGAATAGAGCGAGCTGGGGATCTCGTCAGAGGGGTAGTGGACACCATTCACTGACGGGTCTAAAATTAACAGTGCTGTGCCTAAGCTGGCGTATTGATACATTAACAAACTCGACAAAGCATACAACCGACTCTCCTTAGTCGCACAAGCTCCTAGAAGCTTCTGAGGGATATCCTTGGGGAAGACCTAGGAGGGTCATTATAATCATAATCATGTCTATAGCAAGCGTGCCAATTCAGATTGACTTCACTATGAAAAAAGTAAAAACACTAAAAAAGCATTGAAGTGGGATCAATCTGTTTTGGTGAGCTTGCTGTAGACATGATTATGTCTATACTGGTCCTCCTAGGTCTTCCCCGAGGAGATCCCTCAGAAGATCCTAGGAGCTTGTGCGACTAAGGAGAGTCAGTTGTATTCTTTGTCGACTTTGTTAATGTATCCTTACGCCAGCTTAGGCACAGTACTATTAATTTTTGACCCGACAGCGAATGGTTTCCACTACCCTTTGTCCAGATCTCCGGCTCGCTCTATCCTCTGAGCTTGAAGTACTCATCATTCATTCCAAATTAGCCAACGTCGACAAACTCGCCAAATAGTACTGACTTCCTGTCAGTGCTTTTTTATACTTTTTGGTATTGAATGGCAGAATGACGAATTCGAAATATGTCACCTGAAGGATTGAGCAATATACGGTTCCACAAGAAATGAAGTGTTTGCGAGGCTTTCCTTACCCTATCTGTTGAAATGTTCATGGATAATACACCGTGCAAAACATGCTAAATATTCTTCAAAATCATTTATTTCTGTGATGAGCTCTTCCACTTTTTATGTGTAGCTCAAAGTTGTCACGCAGCAATTTTGAACTGAATTACTTACTGAATGGAAATCATTTCCTTACATGATTGCTGGAAGTAATTACATTATGCTAATGCTCTTGTCGTGGTAGGTTCTTTGCTCCAATTCTTTTCGATCTGTTCGAGGTGGACGTAAAATTGAACAGCAATAATTAGGCTAATGGGGATTTAAAAATAATGCAAAAATCAGTGACACTTGTAAATAAGGAATAGAACAATCATCTCAACATCAGATTCTTCTGACGTCATGTAAAATAAGATTTCTTGCCTCGAGTAATATTTTCAGGATTAACAGTATCTCATAATATAATCATTTCGATTTTATAGACTGCATGATTCGAACTACACTCAGAAAATATTATTTCGTACACAAGGTGTCCGGAAATGATGAGCAAAAAATTCAGAGGTGATTTCTAGACCAAAAATAAATGCTACTCTTCCTATAAAATGTTTTCGAAAATTGATTACTAACGAAGTTACAGGGTGTTAATGTTAAATTTTATTCACAGTCTTTTTGCTCTACGTTTTGCCGCGTTGATGATATTTCGACGAAATTTCATATTTGTGGCTTTTGCGGGATGAGCAACACGAATTTGCAATCCATTTTTTCTCATTTTGTAGAGGGTGCCACACACGAGCCTATACTTTTGTTTGAATGGTCCCAACTTTTTTGTGCTACACAGTATGCAAATTTTGACCAATTATTCTCATTCTATAGACTTTTTTACACAAAAAAGGTATACATCTTTTGTTTCGATAAATCTAACTGTTCTCGAGAAAAACGCAAAATAGCATTACTTGCATGCTATGAATACGAAATCTTTTCATTTATTTTCAACCTCAATTGCTATGTTTAAGGTTGAAAACCTTAAACATAGCAATACATACATAATAATAATAATACATAACCATAAAGTTTCGACGGACTCTATGTAATATTCCTTCCATAAAACGTAGAGCAAACAAACTGTGAATAAAATTTAACTGGAACACCCTGTAACTTCGTTAATAATCAATTTTCGAAAAAAATTTATAGGAAGAAATACCATTTATTTTTGGTCTAGATATAACATCTGAATTTTTTGCTCATCATATCCGGACACCCTGTATATGAAATCTTCATTTCAAAAATTACAAGTCACAAACTGGACTATTTATGATTATTAACGTCATTATTCGAAAAAAAAATATACAGGGTATCCTGGCACTACGTGACTCTTCCTCAGTGTAAATAGAGTATGCAGTACCTAATTCCCAAAAACTCCGCACCAAGAGGGAATTTTCTTTTCTATTAATATTTCCCAATTTTATTAATTACAAAGAGTTGGTGCATCAAAAATGATATAAAACTCGGCTAACTGAGACCGGTTTGAGCGGAAATTGCCATTTTCAAACAAAAATGCCCATTATCTCGGAATATTCGAACTTTTTCTATGAAGCGCTTTAAGTAAACTTGTTCGAAATAATAATATAGATCCATGTGCCAAATTTCAGATCGGATAACTAACATTTTTTTTTCTCTTTTGCTCATAACTCTTTCAAAAATCGAATTATTACCAAATTACCAAACTTTTTTTCAGTAACTAGATGACATTAGTGTTAGCATGAATATAATTGCAACTAGCAAATTTTGTTTGAACTTGGTTTTTCAACATTCTTCCTAAAAAGTAGTTTCATTCTGGTGCAAAGTTGCTCCTATTCTTATTTTCGCCATTAAAATCTTTCAATTTCAAATTCAATTCACATAAAAGAATCCCAAGAACCTTACTTCAGATTGCCAGTTTATAGCTAGATATTCGATTGATATATAATTTTGTCATGAATATCCATTGTTAGTTCAATTTGAATGCCAGTTAGTTATTTTCTATGATCACAGACTTGTGAAAATTCGAACAAATGACGAGTTCAAACAAAATGTTTTATGCTTTTCATGCTGACACTAATATTGCTTAGTTACCAAAGAAAATTCCGTTCAGTAATTATTGAATTTTTTAAAGATTTGCAAGCAAAAAAAGTAAAAATGGCTTTCGAGGTTTTCCGACCTAAATTTTTGTACATCTAAATTGCAATTTCAAACATGTTTACTCAGAGCGTTCCATACAAAACGTTAAAATTTTCCGAGATAGTCGATATTTTTGTTTGAAAATGGTGATTTCCGCTCAAACCGACACACTCTGCTGACTTTTATATCATTTTTGATGCACCAAATTTTAGTAAAATCCGGAAATATTAATATAAAAGAATAGACCCTCTTGGTGCGGAGTTGCTGGGAAGCACTGTATAAGGACGAGTATGGAATGCTAAAAGAAATTACTACGACGCTCCCCTGCGAAGATATGTGCCTCAAAATGGTACTCCCATACTTCAGCATTTATGTATTAACTTCCGAACGACTCAACCGATTCTGATAATTTTTCGAATTTAAATCAATAAAAATACCAGTACTGATTTGTTTCCAACATCTTCCCCATAAGTATATTCAAGACAAATATCAGTGATTTTTTGCCGAAAATGGTCTCAAACGACTCACTGATGAAGAATTTGAGGTCAAATTCTATTGTGTCCGGCTGGTCGTTGCCACGATATATTTCGGACCGCGGAGATAACGAATTTCATTTTTGGGGTAGATTGCGAATGTTTAGTTCATTTTCAGAAACTTCAAACCTTCAAGCCGCATTTTATTATCCCAATACTCCCAAAAACACAGATCCGATCGAATTGAGATCTAGTACTCGGTTGACAAATGATGTCTTGAAGGTTCAGGTGTGAATAGCCAAAGGAGCATGCGCGCAAAAGCTACTCACCTTCACCTCATTGCTTTTTAAGAAGTTTTATTTTGATATACCTCTTATATTATACCAATTAAGTGTGGAATATCAACAAAAGTTGATCAAGGCAAGTAACTCCTATAATAAATTCTATTTTGTCCCGTTCAATTCCATCCTCATTAAAAGTTAGGAGAGCACGATTTCCAAAGGATTTATGTGAAAAGCACGATGACATTTAATTTAAGAGGATGAAGAGTACATTGTGAAATTTAATGCGATGAAGGGATGGATTTTCCGAGCCACCTTCTGTGAGATTGAAATGTGTATTTTCGTACGGAAATAAAAAATTGGTCCAAGCCCTGTGGACAGGAGCTTTTTGGCGCTCTTGTTAAAACAGACAAATTATATCTCCGAAAGTATTGGTTTCTCAGAGTTGGGAATTATATCAATGTATTCATATGATACAAATGCATCATGAAAGAAATTAAATTTAAAAAATTGGTTCAAGCACTGACGTGAAGTCAGAAGCTTTTGCGCGTATGTTCTATTGTTCATTCTTCTGTATTGGACACCCTTAATCGAATTTATCATACATACGCGCAAAAGCTTCTGACTTCACGTCAGTGCTTGAACAAATTTTTTTTTTTGAGTTATCAAGGAAATAATATTCCAGGTGGGTATAACTCGGAAACCATTAGGCCGATTATGCCCAAAATCAAACTCAACTCTCCCTTTCGGATACGAAACCTACCCTGAGAATTGCAAGTCCCTATCTCCCTTCGTTCGAAAGTTATCGAGGCAACGGTCACCCATCTACTGAATGTATTAGAATGTAATTAACGTTGCCTACCCTGCAGATTTGTATGTTTGGTTGCCTACTCTTGACATGTCGAAAGTGGCGATGACTGTCAAAAATAGAGAATAAATTACTATTACTGAAAATCTAGTTATTGTAGTAACAATAATACACTGAACTCACACAAGAATGCTCGAATCTCCAACAATATTTAACCGATCGTATTAAAACTTGAAACTTGGTAGTAAAGTTGGGTTATGAAGGCTCTTGCAAAATTTCAGCAATTTCAAACTATTAGTTACTGATATATAGATTTTTTTTTTTATTTTCAATGATTTATTAAAAATTTTCTACAAATGCTATCCCCACCAAATTTTGCAAACATTTCCGCGTTGGCATTCTACAACTAATAACCATGTTTGAATTCAATCGGTTCAGTATTTTTCGAGTTAATGAGGTACAAAAAACCACCAAATTTCAGAAAATTTCAGATGGCTATAACTCTAAAACCGTTTGACCAATTATGCTCATAATCAAACTGAAATGTCGTGTTCTAGTGCACATCCTAACCTGAAAACTTGAAGCCGCTATCTCTTTCCGTTCTCAAGTTATCGTAACAACAAAAATATTTTTCAATAATTTTTTAATAATTTTCTAGCCATACGATTCGCACAAAATTCCACAAACGTGCTTAGGTTTATAATCTACAACTACTCACCAAGTTTCAATTCGATCGGATTTATATTAGTTGAAAACAAATTTATTACTCGGAAACCACTAGGCCGATTATGCCCATTAACGAACTTGTCCGTCGTATTGAGATGCGCCACCCACCCTGAAAATTTCAAGTTGCTAGCTCTTTTCGTTCTCAAGTTATCGTGGCATGGACGGCCGGACGGCCGGCCGGACAGAATCAAATTTGACATCGAATTCTTCATTGGGGAGTCGAACTTAATCGTTTGAGACCATTTTCGTCAAAAAATTCGAAAGTTACAGACATTTGGGCAAAATGATAACGCGATGTTCCCCAGAACATACGCGCAAAAAAGTGTCGTTGAATAAGATGACATGTAAGAACAAAGATCATATAATAATTTATAGATACAATAATAAAGTACAGCATTCTATGAAAACATAAGAAGTACGATTCATTATTGAAATTTCGAAAAATCATATCTCCGAAAGTATTAGCTTGTTAGAGTTGAAAATGATATCAATGGATTTCTATGGTGAAACTGCGTCTTAAAAGGAGTTAAATTTGAAATTTGTGTTGTTAAAAAAATCTGTTTTTTCGTTTCTCCGAAACCATCAGGCCAACTTTGCCCAGTAACGAACTTAACGGAGATAATTATCCCTCAAACCTACTCTAAAAATTTCAACTGCCTAGCTTATTATGTTCGAGAGTAATTGTAGAAACGAAATAAAAATTTTTTTTTTGATACCTTATTGCAACTCGATCAAAACAAAACTTCGCATGAATATAGAGCTCATTATTCTACAATTTGATGCTAAATTTCAGATAGATCGGTTTCGAAAATATTAAAAAAAAATGTTTTTACTAAAAAGGGCCATAACTCCGAAACCGATCGGTGGATTTCGCCCGTTAACGAACTCGTCCGAGATATTTACGCTACAAACCTACTCTGCAAATGTCAATCCTCTAACTCCTTTCGTTCGAGAGTTCTCGTGCCTACGGCCGGCCGGACAAAATTGATTTCGGCCACGGATTCTTGATCGGTGAGTCGAACCAAATCGTTTAAGACCATTTTCAGCCAAAAATTCTAAAATTACAGAAATTTGGGCAAATTGATAATCACTCTGTTTCAAGGATCAAGAGCGCCAAAAATTGGTTCGAGCACTGACGTGAAATCAGGAGCTTTTGCATGCATGTTTTTTTTGTCGATTCACCTCTATTGGACACTCTTGATCGAATTTACCATCGATATAGACCGTTTTCTCAGCTTTCATAAGATATTAATACATTTAGTACCATTTTGGCGCTATTGTTCCTCGGAACAGAGCGCTTATCAATTTTCCCAAATGTCTGTAATTTTCGAATTTTTGGATGAAAATGGTCTTGAACGATTTGGTTCTACTCACTGATCAAGAATCGGTGGTCAATATCGATTCTGTCCTGCCGGTCCGGCTCGCCGGCCGTTAACACGACAACTTTCGAACGGAATGAGTTAGATAGTTGAAATTTTCAGAGTAGGTTTGAGAGATAAATATCTCAGTTAAGTTCGATCTTGGGCCGATGGTTTCGGAGTAACGAAACAATTTTTTTTTTATTATAAATTTCGAATTCAACTCAGTTTCATCATAAGAACTTCACTTTCATCTCTAACAAGCTAATACTTTCGCGGATATGATTTTTGAAAATTTCAATAATCAATCGTACTTCTATGCTCTCACAGAATGCTGTAATTATTCTTTCTATGAATGATTATATGATTTGTGTTCATACATGTTGTCTCATTTACGTATAAGAGACATGTCAAATTTATTTCTGGTTCGTTACTCATGATATAAAATACCCCTCCTGTTCTAGAAAACAAAGTATGATTGAATCCAAAATGACCAATGAAATAACCTCTGCGTAGGATTATGAGGATTATTAGATATTATACATTTTGGGTGCATAATAATGCCCGTACATAATCCATATAATGATGGAAATATATACTTTGGTAAGTTAATCAAATTGGGTTCAGAATATCTCGAGTAAAAACAAAACTGGAATATTGGCTAAGTTTAAATTGATATAATATAATTTTGTAAGTAGATTTGAGGAATTAATATCTGCATCTACCGATCAATAATATAGATCAGATCGTTCTCAAGTTATCGTGAGGAAATGATATTATTTAAATTTTTCTTTAATTTCCTGATGATATGATCCTCACAACATTTCACATACGTCTTTATGTTGGTATTCTACAACCAGTTACCCAGTTTCAATATGATATGTGTTTTGTTTGAACATAAAATTTTTACTCGAAACCGTTAGGCCGATTGTGTCCATTAACGAACTTAACCGTCGCATTCGGATCGGCAACCTACCCTTAAAATTTCAAGTCACGGATTCTTGATCCATGAGTAGAACCAAATCGTTTAAGAACATTTTCATCCAAAAATTAGAAAATTCCAGACATTTGAGCAAAATTATAGCACTCTATTCCTAGAACATGCGCGCAAAAATACCTGATTTCAATATATCTTCACGACCGACGAGTTTTCTAGTTTTGAATATTATACAGCGAGGAGTAAACGGAACAAAGTCAATTTCTCCGTGATCATTAGAGATATCGAAATTTAAGAAGTAGATATCACAGTAAATTGCATATTTGTTCTCAATTATCTTAACAATTTTGAACTTCCGGTTTAACTGGAACTAATTTCGATTTCAAAATATATTTTTTTCTCCCCCGGGATGAAAAGTTCACTTTTCGTCCCTGTCACGCGGGAGAAAAGTACCAGATTCTCTCCCGGTGAGATGGCAAATTTACTTTATCTCCCGGCGGTTACCTAGCAACCGCGTGTTTGTATCTCAAGTTGTTGACAGCTGATTCAAAATAATTAATTATTTCAGTGAATACTGACAAATATAAAATAAATGGATTTGATTAACTCTGATGAAAGTGAAATAGACGGAGAAGAGATAATAAGAAATTTAGAAGAAGAAGGGGCAGCTATTACCAGTGAACTACTTCCGGTAAAATCCAAACGATTATATGAAAAGCGATACAATCAATGAATTCTCATTGATGACAGCTGAGTCAAAAGAAGGTTAATTATTTCAGTGAATACCGACATGTATAATAAAAAATGGATTTGATTAACTCTGATGAAAGTGAATTAGACGGAGAAGAAAAAAATCGTATACGCACCTAGGGAGAAAAGTAGGACATCCTCGCCCGCGATTGTCACCCTCGCCTCCGGCTCGGGAGACAATCATTCGCGGGCGTGAATGTCCTACTTTTCTCCCTCGGTGCCTAATATACTATTCAAACATCCCGTATATTATTTTATTTGCGAAAAGAGCAGTAATTTATAAATAATTGGAATAAAATAAGTACGGTGTAAACGGAAACTAAACCAAATATTTTGAATGTTCAAAATGATCAGAGTTTACTTCTCGACGATAGGAAAGTCGGTTTGTAAACTCTCATGTAACATTGGCTATTACTTTTAGAAGGAATTCTCTGAATACCTTGGGTTATTCGTCAAGTTAAACATTCGAAAAGTAAAAATTTTCCTCAGAAATTTTACATTTCAAAAACTGTATGGTTAATATGGTTAATTTACGTATCCAATTTAACATGGCTTGAATTAAAACGAGATCATACTATTACTATATGTGATATCAATGATTTAATTGAAATTCGACTTTTATAAGCCATTGTTGATGATACATTCCACCTAGCTTATCAATTCATATGTGATTAATCAAATTCAATTTATGATTGACTTATTTTTGGCGCTCTTGTTCCTCGGAACAGAGTGCTTATCAATTTGCCCAAATGTCTGTAATTTTCGAATTTTTGGCTGAAAATGGTCTCAAACGATTTGGTTCGACTCACTGATCAAGAATCCGAGGTCGAAATCGATTCTCTCCGGCCGGTCCGGCCGGCTGGCCGTAGGCACGATAACTCTCGAACGAAAGGAGTTAGAGGATTGAAATTTGCAAGGTGGGTTTGGAGCGTAAATATCTCGGAAAAGTTCGTTAATGAGCGAAATCCATCAAGCGGTTTCAGAGTTATGGCCGTTTTTAGTAAAGACATTTTTATTAATATTTCCGAAACCGATCACTCGATCTATCTGAAATTTAGCATCAGATTGCAGAATCATGACCTTTATACCGAGGTGAAGTTTTGTATTGATCAAGTTACCGGCAATTGTAAAAAAAAAATTGAAAATCAAAAAAAATGTCTACAATAACTCTCGAACGGAATGAGCTAGGCAGTTGAAATTTTAAGAGTAGGTTAGGCAGATGAATACCTCAGTAAAGTTCGTTATTCGGCAGAATAGGACAGATAGTTTCGGAGTAACGAAAAAAAATTTTTTTAAGTAACAAATTTCAAATTCAATGTTTATTTAAGATGCAGTTTCACCATAAAAATCCATTGATATCATTTTCGACTCCAACAAGCTTATACTTTCGGAGATATGATTTTTTGAAATTTCAATAATGAATCGTACTTGTACTATGTTTTCACAGAATGCTATAATTATTCTATCTATGCTTTATTATATGATCTGTGTTCATACTCGTACATGTCATCCTGTTCTATAAGAGAGAGTCAAATTCATTTCAGCTATTTTAATTTGATTTCTTTCATGGTGCAGTTCTCATTCTCAGATTGCTCATTTGATCTTGATAAATAAACTATTATTTGAATTGAATTTCGTTTATGATGCAGTTCTATCATAAGAATACATTGATATACTTCCCAACTCTGAGAAACCAATACTTTCGGAGATATAATTTGGCAGTTTGGTTTGGACAAGAGCGCCAGAAAGCTCCTGTCCACAGGGCTTGAACCAATTTTGAACTATCAAAACAGTTTAAATTTGACTTAATGTTATTCGATTTTTTCATTGATCAGTGTTTCCGAAACCGTGCACCTACTTCAATCAACTTATGCATCAAAATTTCTAACCACAATTTCAAGTGCATATCGCCTAGGCATCCCCTCGCGAGTATTTTGGGAATTCGCATTGTGACGTAAATGCTAATATCTTAATAAGGTTTCTATTGTGAATTCTCTGGGTAATGAAATTGCGATCATTTTAGTTATACTCCATTCACTTTTATAAAGTCTCCGGTTGGCCATGAAAATTTGACACATTACACCATGTAATTTTGAACATGTTAGGTTATAGTCATTTCCCTGTCATACAACTACGCAACGTTGTCCTCTCTACATAGAAGTCGTAGTAATTAAGTATTTTCACTCCGGAAATATAATTAATTTGAGAGGACATTATGTGAATTCAATCATTAGACAGTCCTGGCAACTGTAGATACCTCTGTTACTAGAAATATTTCACGTATATAAACTGGTTGGAAGATTCAATTATGCTTTTTTCTGGTATGGAAATCAAGAATCAAGTGTTGGAATTTTATTGAAGAATAATGCACAGAGTAGTCCGTTACTTTGTGATAGTTTATTTGAAAAATTGGTTCAAGCCCTGTGTACAGGAGCTTTTTGGCGCTCTTGATCAAACAGACAAATTATATCTCCGAAAGTATTGGTTTCTCAGAGTTGGGAATTATATCAATGGATTCCTATGATAGAAATGCATCATGAAAGAAATTAAATTTATAAAAAGTGTCGTTTAAAAAAAAGGCTTCAAAAATATGAAATTTTTCATTTACAAATACAAATAAGAAAAACAGAAATTTGAAAAATGAATTCTAGAATATTGAAACAGATTCTAATTACAAAAAAAAACAAGTTTCGTATGACAATTGCCCAAAACAGGTTTAAAGTACCTACAAATAGTAGATATTCCATAAAACATGCATGAAAGGAGAGAAGTAATAATAATAAAAAATTACCTTGTAATCGATCAAAAATTTCCTGATCTACGTTCACCAAATTTTCTCCTCTCTCAAACTACAGAATTATGCTTTCAATATTAACGTAATATTTTCAAACATTTTTGGGTGAGGTCCCCGTTGCATCGCCAAAATACGAGTATTTCAACACCAACATAATATTTTTGAAGTTATAATATTTCCTTCCGTCAGTCCCGTCATTAAGTGAGAGAACTGAGCATGACGAAAAGCAGCCTCACTTCTCTCAGATCTCTTACTTCATGTTCCGTTCCGAAATGTAAGACTTTTCTGAGAAAAACTAATTTCGGAACAAACAACTGAGATTTTTCTCACTTCACTCACATTTCGGAATACACTTTATTCTCATAATTCTTCGATTGCTGAAATAAATTAGACAATGTCATGTCTCAGGAAAATAGGATGACATTATAACAATCCATCGATAGAATAATTATATCATTCTGTGAAAACATAGAAATACGATTTATTTTCGATATTTTGAAAAATCATATCTCCGAAAGTATTAGCTTGTTAGAGTTGAAAATGATATAATTGGATTCTTATGGTAAAACTGCTCATTGAACATAATTTAATTTGGAATTTGTTATGTAAAAAAAATTTTTTTTTTGTTACTCCGAAACAATCTATCCGATTTTTCCCAATAACGAACTTAGGTGAGATATTTATCTCCCAAACCTACTCTGAAAATTTCAACTGTCTAGCTCATTCCGTTCGAGAGTTAGCACGCCTACGTCCGGCCGGCTGGACCAGCCGGACAGAATGAATTTCGACCACGGATTCTTGATCAGTGAGTCGAACCAAATCGTTTAAGACCATTTTCACCGAAAAATTTGAAAATTACAGATATTCGGGCAAATTGATAAGCACTCTGTTCCGAGGAAGAAGAGCGCCAAAAAGAATAAAAGTACCTGATCAACCCGACAGGAAAACTTTTAAACGAACAGACGTACCTGGAATTCCCCACCTTCCGAAATTCTCAAGAAATAAGCCTACAGAAGACATTTAAAAACCGTGTTGCACAACTTGAAATACACCAGTTTCAAAATGTAGTAGTTCTACGAAACCCGAGTCATTCTTGTTCCTTAATAAAATATAATGATAGGAAACTAGGTAATTTCATTCGAGAGTTCAATATGTCAGAATAAAGGTTTCCTATTGCAGATTACGGTTCTGTATAGCAGTTCCTGCTGATACTTTATTACCTTATCTCTGCTTCTTCAAAACTACTTTCGGAATTTTCAATTTCAAAGCGAAGGGTTCTTTATTATATTTGAAGATAATGATCTGTGATAATATCTTTTCTAAGATTGAAGAGAGTAGAAATTGGCAACGTCTCGGCGAATTGTTTTGTCCTTGACGTATTTCAGCAGTGCCAAACCTGCGTCTGTGTTAGTTACAAATACCTGATAGACCTAAATCATGGCCAACCGGGAGACTTTATAAAAGTGAATGGAGTATACATTCGCGATATCTACAGGATATTGCTTCAAGAATTCCATAGGCAATATTGTGGTGATATCTTATAGATCTCACTTTGTGACTCGAATGAGAATATCTATCAGTTACCTCGCATGGCGCTCGTTAGGAACTCGCAATAGGATCCCCATAAGTATCCTCTCAAAGACGTCCTAGAAAGGTTTGTGTTGCCTGGGTATTATCCAAGGAGTTTTGTTAGTCCAGAACTATTCTTACACCACCGGTAAATCTTACTTAAAATATCAAACCCGTTCAAAGAGCCAGATGAAGTTAAAATTTTGTCTACTCTGATGAGAGTACACTTAGACAGAACTAACAAGTCCAGTTCATTCAGAGACACGAGAGTCGAAAGTTAAAGCGGAAGCGGAAAGCTACGTTACGAAGTTATCGAAATATTCGTTATTGTCCTCTTTCCGACCCAGACGTGAAGATATTTGAAAATTTCACGTATTTCTTTAGCTCGAAGTTCCCGAGGGCATCATTATTGATTGCATATGACGAGCGATGGAAAGTCGTGGAAGTAAATACTTCAGTTGAAATTGCTGGGGAGTATTTCGAAAATTGCGAGAAGTGAAGAATATTCTCCGTTTTAGTTCATGTTGTTTTTCTCCCATTGTATGGGTCTTTATAAATGATTGTAACATCGTAATTGGTCCTGAAACGCTTCATAGGCATACTTCACATTTGCAGTTTCAGCCATGGAATTCATAATATACGCATAACCTCACTTTCTCCTTTGTATACATTGGTCGCGTTCAGCAGAACCAACAGTTGCGGAACAGTTGGCACATTTCGATGATTTTTCTGCCGAACGGTACGCTCACTTTGGAACATGTTGAGTAGCGGTTGTCATTTTAAGGAGCGTAATTTTTTTCCGCTCAGGATCGGTAACATGTTGTAAGTTTGACAGTTGTGACATTTATTATAAAAATAAGGAGCGAAAAAATGGTTACTGGACATATATTTTCGACGGAAAGAATTACCTGCATTTCGGGACATTCTAAAATGGTCTTTGAATAAATCACCCATATATTGAGGAATTGTCTGTTCATAAAAATTCTGATTCCTGGGAACAATTTCTCTGTTTTCAGCCAATGAAGGCAGAGGTTAAGCCAATAATTCATCAAGTTCACTTCTTATGTTGGCCGTAATATTATCATCTTCGAAGAGTAATGAAATGATATAGGGATTCATGATTGAATATTTATTTTTGTGACAGGCAATCAAAGTAAATTCGAATCACCTAACCTGAACTTCAAACATCTGTGATTTCCTGATAAAAGGAGCTGTCCGTTCGGCAGAACACGATACCGCTACCTATCGGTAGCGTAGCGGACTGATCTTTCTGCTGAACTGCTTTCTGCTGAACGCGACCATTGGCAATGGTAAATGATGAGTTCCAAAATGATAGTTCGCAATAGGTTCATAGAAAGTGAAATTTGGAAATAAATTAATTTTCGGATTTAAGTTTTTATTACACATTACATATTACACGCCAAGGGGTTTCACAGTTATAGCCATCTGAAATTTGGTTTGTTCAATTACTCGAAAAATACTGATCTGATCGAATTAAAGTGCGGTAGTTAGTTGAAAAATACCGATACGAAAACTTTTACAAAATTTTGTGAGGATTGCATGACTGGAAAATTAAAATAAAATATTTAAAAAAAATCTCAGAAACTATTGGTCAGATATCGTCGAAATTCAGCGAGACCCTTAAAACCTTATTTTACAGTAAACTTCCAGATTTGAACTCGATCGGATTTATATGTATAGGTGAAGATATTGCTGAAATATTCTAACGATCGAGATGCACTGGTCAACTGGATTACTTTCGACAAAGTATGTTGTCAACAGTTTTTGATTTTTGACGTGTCACGAAAGAATTTAAGGAATCATGACGTGCTTGCAAGATCATTATTATTGGTGTTCTATAATGTCATTCATATATTTCATATCTCTCTTTGTACAGAACCATACATATTTAATGTATGTCTCTATGTTCATGTTGTCTGACATGACAGGATTAGCAAACCAGTCTCGCAATTTACAACCAATGAATAAAAAATAGTTAGCTACCCAAAAAAATCTTTCTTTTGTAATTTTAGAGCCCTGAAGATAACTAAATAAATCGTCGAAACGTTGCTCCAAATATAGTAGTTTTCTTGAAATCATTGTTCGTACTCAATCAACACACCTTATTATTACTATAGTTTAACATCTTCCTACTAAATCGTAATAACCAGGTTTGAATGTAAATATGGTATCAATTCACGAGCAGGTAAACAAAAGTGGGGGTACATGCCTCACTATCAGAAACTAATTATACAAATTCAGTAAGGGTGAATGTTTTACGTCTAATTGATATTTAAGAAGAAATCCTGAATAATTAAATTCTGTTCCGAGTTGTCTGTGGACTGGTTATTGAACAATTATAATATTTATTTAATTCCAGAAATTCAATTCAATTCGTGTTCTGCGTTTTCAACGAGTAAAATATCAAAATTTGTATTCATGGTTGAGTTTTCTTCTAACAGGTAATTTGGGTTCAGTCACTTTTGTCGCCCCTGATCAATGATGTTTAAAAGTTCATTGGTTCTGGTGTTGAAGTTTGAGTTATACCATTGGGTACTAATATACTATAAAATATATACAGGGTGAGCCATGGTATCATCCCTAGAATTTTACGGAGAATGGGATGTACTATTTTATACAACATATGGTATTTTGGATATAAACCACTGTTATATCGATCTAGAATATTTAGAGATGAATTTAACAACATAGCAGCTGAAGTTATTTGGAGCACATTTTGAGCAACTAATGTAGATCCAACCAATAAACAACATATTAATTTTCCTGTTTTCAATTTTTTTTTCTATTTACCTAATATATATTCTTTTGATTGAGAGCTTCATATGTGTTAGCAGAGGTTAGTGTAACGGGGCACCATACAATTCGACGTATGATACAAGAGATTAGGGAAAAACCTCAGCAAAAAAAAACCCAGTCTCCCCATGAGTGTTGTGATTTGTTTACAAAATTGGCTGAAATTTAAAAATATTGATGGGCTTATTTCTTTTTGGTGCTCTAGCTCCTCGGAACAGAGTGCTTATCAATTTGCCCAAATGTCTGTAATTTTCGAATTTTTGGCTGAAAATGGTCTCAAACGATTTGGTTCGACTCACTGATCAAAAATCCGAGGTCGAAATCAATTCTGTCCGGCCGGCCGGCTGGCCGTAGGCACGATAACTCTCGAACGAAAAGAGTTAGAGGATTGAAATTTGCGAAGTGGGTTTTGGAGCGTAAATATCTCGGACAAGTTCGTTAATGGGCGAAATCCATCGAGCGGTTTCGGAGTTATGGCCGATTTTAGTAAAAATATTTTATATGAATATTACCGAAACCGATCACTCGATCTATCTGAAATTTAGCATCAAATTGTAGAATCGTGACCTTCATAGGCATGTGAAGTTTTGTATTGACCAGGTTACCGCAAAGGGTCAAAAAAAACTTTTGAAAATGACAAAAAAAATTTCTACAATAACTATCGAACGGAATGAGCTAGGCAGTTGAAATTTTCAGAGTGGGTTAGGGAGATGAATATCTCGGTTAAGTTAGTTATTGGGCAAAATAGGCCAGATGGTTTCGGAGTAACGAAAAAAAATTTTTTTTTTAACTAACAAATTTCATATCAATATTCATTTAAGATGCAGTTTCACCATAAAAATCCACTAATATCATTTTTAACTCCAACAAGCTAATACTTTCGGAGATATGATTTTTCGAAATTTCAATAATGAATCGTACTTCTTGTTTTCACAGAATGCTATGATTATTCTATCTAAGCTTTATTATATGCTCTGTGTTCACACTCGTACATGTCATCCTGTTCTATAAGAGAGAGTCAAATTCATTTCAGCTATTTTAATTAGATTTCTTCCATGGTGCAGTTTCAGTCTCAGATTGCTCATTTAATCTTGATAAATAAACAATTTTTTTGAATATGGATTCCTTCGTCAAAAAACGGAGAGGTTTCTCCAAGGTACACGAAACGTAACCTGAAAAATAAAAAAAGGAGAGGAGAAAAACGAACAAATTAAAAATAATACATAACCTTTCAAAAGTCCCCTCTCACAAATTACTCCTCTGTAGCCACATGAATCTAATAATATAAAGCAACATAAAAAATAGATAAGTTTCATTTCTCACATTTATTTCAACCAGAAACAATGTTTTTATTTGAAGAACAAATTTTGCATAGGGTTACAGCTAGAGCTTTGAAGGAAAATACCATCTTATTGCCAAAGAGTTTCTTTGTTCAGCGAATTGAAAGGGGACTTTTTGAGAGTGTACAAATTAATGAAATGAAATTTCAAAAACACGTCATGTTCATGGTGGCGTAAAGACTCATTCGAATACATACATTTACTGTTGGGTCGAAAATAAACAGAGCTTTGTTTGTGGCGGCCTTAGGACACAAACCAGTTCAATCGCACAAATGTATCATGAGATAAAAAATACTTGTATTGCTGTGCTTTAATTCAATAATTGATTTTGAGAATTATTCCTATGATGATGATGATGAGAACTGCACCATGGAAGAAATCAAATTAAATCTGGCCAATTTTGCCCAATAACGAACTTAACCGAGATATTCATCTCCCTAACCTACTCTGAAAATTTCAACTACCTAGCTCATTCCGTTCGAGAGTTATTGTAGAAAAACTTTTGTTAAATTTTCAAAATTTTCTTTGGATACTTTGCGGTAATCTGGTCAATACAAAACTTCAAATGCGTATAAAGGTCATGATTCTACAATTTGATGCTAAATTTCAGATAGATCGAGTGATCGGTTTCGGAAATATGCATAAGAAATATTTTTACTAAAATCGCAATTGCAAATTTCAATCCGCTAACTCCTTTCGTTCGAGAGTTATCGTGCCTACGGCCGGCCGGCCGGCTGGAAAGAATCGATTTCGACCTCGGATTCTTGATCAGTGAGTCGAACCAAATTGTTTGAGACCATTTTCAGCCAAAAATTCCAAAATTACAGACACTTGGGCAAATTGATAAGCACTCTGTTCCGAGGAACTAAAGAAATAATGAAAAAATTACCTTGTAATCGATCAAAAATTTCCTCATCTACGTTCACCAAATTTTCTCCTCTCTCGAACTAAAGAATTATGCTTTCAATATTTACGTAATATTTTCGGGTGAGGTCCCCGTTGCATCGCTAAAATACGAGTATTTCAGCCCCAATATTTTGGAAGTTACAATATTCCCTTCTGTCAAGTTGACATTATGAAAATTCATACATAGAATAGAATAATTATATCAATCTGTGAAATACGATTTACATTGAAATTTTGAAAAATCATATCTCCGAAAGTATTAGCTTGTTAAAGTTAAAACTGATATGAGTGGATTCTTATGATAAAACTGCTTATTAAAAAAAATTTAATTTGGAATTTGTTTTGTAAAAAAAAAATTTTTTTTTTATTACTCCGAAACCTTCTGTCCGATTTTGCCCAGTAACGAACTTAGCCGAGATATTTATCTCCCAAACCTACTCTGAAAATTTCAACTCTCTAGCTCATTCCGTTCGAGAGTTATCGTGCCTACGGCCGGCCGGACAGAATGAATTTCCACCACGGATTCTTGATCAGTGAGTCGAACCAAATCGTTTAAGACCATTTTCATCGAAAAATTACAGACATTTGGGCAAATTGATAAGCACTCAGTTCCGAGGAACTAGAGCGCCAAAAAGATTTGTAATGAGAAAAAAAATTTTTTTGTTCGTTACTCTGAAACCACCGTTTTTGCCCAATAATGAACTTAACAGAAATATTCACCTCCCAAATCTACTCTGAAAATTTCAAATGTCTAGCTCATTCTGTTCGAGAGTAATCTTGTTAACGGCCGGACAGAATCGATTTTGATCACGGATTCCCGATCAGTGAGACGAACCAAAACGTTTGAGACCATTTTCATCCAAAAATTCGAAAATTACAGATATTTGGGCAAATTGATAAGCACTCTGTTCTGATGAACAATAGCGCAAACAAATGGTGTTTATTGAGTCATCTGTCCCTGGCCCCTTATGGTACGAATATATCCTGCGGCAGAAGAAGCCCTTTCAGTTTCCACACTTATTGGCTTCATTGTCACAAAATAATCATGAAGAGCCGGTGAGGCCTACTAAGGAGTGGAGGAGTGGGGAAAATTAGAAGTTCCAGAGGAATCAGCTTTAATATATCGTCAAATATGACAAAAATTATCGGATCAGGAATATATTGGTACCGGATCCGGTATAGGCTAAATGATCTCAGATCCGTCGGATTTCTCGTCCAATTTTTCCGGATTGCAATCACTGATTTGGACTCCAAACCTAGTCTGAAAATTTCAACTCTCTAACTCATTGCGTTCGAACCTAATAGTGCTGACGGCCGGACGGCCGGGCAGAATCAATTTTGACCTCGGATTCTTCATCAGTGAGTCGAAACAAATCATTTAAGGGTGTGGTAAGATTCAGCTTTTCATAAGCTTTCCGACGAGCCCACACATGACATATTTTTACATTTGAAAAATAAAACTTGGGTAGGGTTGCAGCCAAGGGATTGAAGGGCAATATTCCATTTTATCGCCAAAAAATGGGGGAAATTAGAAATTAGTTTACGGGATTCAGCGTTATTGTTTGAAAAAATATGATACTCCAAACTATCGCCCAACCCTGTAGTTTCTGCTCGTAAAGTAGGCATTGAAACTCAACATAGATCCGCCACGTGCCGTCTGCGCCCCCTATCCTCATTTTGCCAAACGTATCGTATTGTTTACCCTGTTACAATTCGGATTTTCACTAGAGTGCACTGGTGTGCCTTTCAGGAAAATTCGGAGATTGGAGAGGGAAAGATTCCTGGAAATCACGAGATATCTCCATCTACTTGCTTTCTAAATTTGAAGAACAATCACTAATTACACGAATTCAAGTTTACACCCACGTTTTACATTAATCAATCCTTTGATTAACTGCTGTGTAAACATCAGGAATAATAACAAAATCTAATCGATAAGATCCCAGTTCACCAGTTTCCCACCAGAGGCGCCAGCAGCCCAGTGATAAGCGGAGGTCTTAACGGAAAAGCCGAAAACCACACTTGTCTTCTAACGTTCGGCTGTACGTAGGTCCAGGATTTTACTCCTGGACAAAAGTTCGCGATGTCGAGACTTCTTTTCCGAAAAACTTACAAACTATGGATATAGACGTAAACTTAAAATCTCAATTAAAAATCGAACTCGATCAATTGGTTTAACATATCCGAAAAAGCGTACAATAAAATTCGAATAAATTGAGCGAAAAATTGAAGGAGAGTATACATATATAACTGTCGTAGTATTTTTGATAATTTTTATAGGGACCATTTTATAGCCATCTTAGAATAGATTGGATGTTACAAGTCTACAAATTTATATTTATGTATTTTATCTGTTAGATTGAATGTGCTCAATTTAAAAAATAAATGTTGCATATCCTGAATGGTGTTAAATTTGAAATAGATGTTATATTTATACATGTTCGATGTGGGGCCATGATTCTTCAATAGGATCATTTATGTTCGTGCCAAATATATATTGTATGAGAATCTATTTTACATATATCTAAAACTACGTTCACAGAACTCTCTCTAGTTTCATAGTAATATTCACTGATTAAAAACGGGAATCAAACGAAAATTATATTTTTGGAACGTGGAAGGAACGTGTAATTTAAAGGTGCTGTGTCTATATGGCGAGCGTTGTACCTGATTTGAAACCGGTGTCTGCGGTTGTAGCTGTCAAACCTGAAGGCGAAATGGATGCATTACTTCTTGGACGAACAAGGGTGAGAAAATCTGTTCATACAACATACTTCATTTATATGGTGAAAAGTGTATTTCATGAATGAGACCATGTGTTTATAGGTGAACGCATGCGCATCTGTAAGTGTATTTGAGCTAATGCTTTTATTGTTTGAATTGGAGACATACCAGTGGCGGATCTACCTAACTGGGGGCCCCAAGCGCAAGACAAATTTGGGGCCCCCACTTTGAAGGATAATGTTATACAGGGTCCTTATAAATAATTGTAACAACCCAGTTGGCTTTGGAATTTTATTTGCCACTTCTCACATCTTGTGTTGTTTTATATCGAATAATTTCTAAAGTGACATCCGATATTGAATTATTGCCAGTTTTTGGGGTCCTTTTTTAAATTCGTGAAAATTCAGTTTCTATATTATTTAAATCGGCAATGACTTATAATTTACTAGCTGGCCCGGCAGACTTCGTACTGCCCTCCAACTCCAACTCCAACTCCAACTCCAACTCCAACTCCAACTCCAACTCCAACTCCAACTCCAACTCCAACTCCAACTCCAACTCCAACTCCAACTCCAACTCCAACTCCAACTCCAACTCCAACTCCAACTCCAACTCAAACTCCAACTCCAACTCCAACTCCAACTCCAACTCGAACTCCAACTCCAACGTGAACTCCAACTCCAACGTCAATGCAAACCTCAACGCCAACGACAACTCCAACCCTAACGCCAACTCCAATTCAAATTGATCGTAGCACTATCTGTCGGGACAAACTAAAATTAAAATAGAATAATATTGAATGCGATGATAGCGCCATCCGTCGAATCTGATGTAAAACATTCTAAAATCAAAAACTCCTTACAAAAAAAAAACATCTGAATTCACAAAATTATTTATACACACTTCAAAACTCTTTAAAAAATAATTACATTTAATATTTTAATCAGCACATGAATTGAATAACAAATTAATCGTAGCACCATCTGTCGGGACAAACTAAAATTGAATGCGATGATAGCGCCGTCCGCCGGATCTAATGTAAAACATTCCAAAATCAACAACTCCTTATAAATAAGAAATTAATTGAAAAAACATTTTCCAGTAGACCAAATTGTAAATCTAAACCATTCTCGAATCTCCACGAACACACACAAAAAATTTCATCAAAATCTGTCTAGTCGAAGTTACACATCGCGTTGCAAATTGGCGGAGGTGCCAGGTATACCATCAAAGAAAGGATAATTATGATGAGCAATGAAAACTTTGGTTTTTTAGTAAATCTAAACCATTCTCGAATCTCCACGAACACACACAAAAAATTTCATCAAAATCGGTCCAGTCGTTTAGGAGGAGTTCAGTCACATACACACGCACCAAGAAATATATATATTAAGATAAGACACATTTAATGTGATGTCCTCTTACCGCAATTGTACATTAATCAATGGTGAATGGATTTACTCTGTAGAGGTGTGTAAAAATGAATATCTGGCAAAATATCCTGATGTTCAGATTCTAGTATCTCCTCTGAATGCTCACATCAGAGGCTTTATAAACAGATTAATGCAGACTGGAAACGTTAATAAGGGAAAATCGACAGAAAGACCTAAAGTTTGTCAAGAAGTTGTTGAATAACTGAAAACACGAGTTGAATAAAATCCTCAAATGTCCCTGAATAAATTATCTTCACAGTCTGGTGTCCTCTTGAGCACTTGCCACGAACTTTTGAAAAAAAAAACTGAATTTATACACTTACAAAATAATGATGGTACAACCAACTCCTACGAATAGATATTCCACGTCGTTTAAAATACTGCTACTGGTTTCTAAATAATCCTAACATCGACAGATAATTGGACTTTTTTCAGTGATGAGGCTAGGTTTCACTTGTCGGGTTATGTGAATTCTCAAAACTACAGCCTTTTGGCATCTGAGAATCCCCCACAGTTTTATTGAGACTCGATTACATTCACAATTAGTTGGTGTGTGGTTAGCAGTTTCTCGTCGTGGAATATATGGTCCAGTCTTCTTTAATAATACTATTAATGGTAAAAGGTACAAAAGAATAATGTTGAATCCTAAATCAACTAGATGACGAAGAAATACAGTTGCGATATTTCAACAAGATGGGACAACAACTGTTCACACTACTTCTGCAGATCTAAGCTATTTGCAGGAGTTCTATGACAACCGTACCATAAGTCGAGGACGCCAGACTTCCTTTCCAACACGCTCCCCAGACTTGACTCCCTGGACGTTAGCATCTTTGCATATCTGAAAGATAAGGTTTTCAAAAGACATTACGATAATATTGAGAATCTCCAGTCCTCAATAACAATGTGCTGCCAAAATAATTGGTCAACAAATGTTAGAACATTGTAACGTTCGTTTGTTTACCTTCGGCGGGCGATGAGGTTATCGTTCGTGTTATATTGAATTTGAGGTTGGGTCTCAGTGGTACCAATCGACGCTAAATAATTATTTTATTTGAAGGGCCGAATGACTGTTGGCAATATTGTTGCATTATGACAGTCAGACATTTAGTGAGTGCGTCGGTCAGGTGAAGTCGTCCATTTTGTGAACAGTCAACGAAGATAGCATAGGTTAAAACGTATTTTCGGAACTCTAGTAGAATTATTGGAATCTTCTTAATTGGATATAGTTTCGAAAATCGGGTTAAGAGTGAGAGTTATATTGGTTTGATTGGGAAGGATAACAGATAACCATCACTTGTCTCGAAAGAGGATATAAAAGCCTTTTGCAGATCCGAGTTGAGCACGTGAACGATCTTGGCGGCTTGGTCAGGTATGTGTTGGATGTTTTATTCTCGTCATTTCTAGTGGAAACAATTCAGGTCGTAATTATATTTCTATATCCAGAACATCGCTGTGTGCTTGAAGAATTATTTGGTGGAGGCACGGCCAGATTTGGTATTCGAAGCAAACGTGTGCGAGACAACCCCGAACATCAGGGTATGTACGAATTCTATAACTATTGCATAACAACGAATAAATGTTCTGATTAATATTCTGATAACCGAAATTATTATGTGTTGGGAAAATTCATTTGTTTCTTATCCGAGAGAAGTCACTGATGATTTCTTTTCTGTCATCAGGGTTTTTGTGGCAGCACGAGTTTTTGTGGCAGCCCGAATTTTTGTGCCAGCACGAGTTTTTTGTGTCAGGAAGAGAGGGATTTTTACGTCAAGAGGAGTAGCACTGAGGCATTCGAGTATATACTATGTGGTCCATAAGTAACGCTGTGAGACAGCCAACGCAGGGTTGCAGATCCCGAGTATATACAAGGTGGTCAGTAAGCAACGCTGTGGGACATTAAATTGAGGGGTTGCAGACTACGAGCACAGAGAGAAAGAGGACAGTATTGCGAAACCATCAACGCAGTACTACGTTCAGGAATAAGGATAATCAGCACGCAAGTTATATGAAACATATCTCGAAACATATCTTATACCTGCTATATATATACATAACGTGAACTTATTATCACCAATTATATAAATTATTATTGTTGTTGTAAAGCGGAAATTGGGGAAAGATTTGTGGTAGTCATATATGATCATAGATAAGAAACGTGGATGCGCCTGAGCTCAAGCGACGCGTATTTGAATCAAATAATAATATTATCTACGTACAATTTCCGCCACCCTTATTCAGGGTTTCACAGTAGTTTTACTTTATTGAAGCTAAAGACCTGGGTTGTAAGCTACTGGAATAAATTGTTTGTTTTTAGCGTGCATATTCTTTTGGTGAATTTAGGAATTATTACATTACGCAGGGGTATCTGGGAGACTTAAATTTACCTGGCGCCCATTTACTAGGTTCCCTTTTTAGGAATCCACTCCCATCTCCACTGGAGCTAGACCGCGGATCCCTGAGTTCTAGTAGCTCCGATCTTAACCACTGCGACTTGGGAACAGTCGTATGTCGTTATAAATTGGCGCCCAACGTGATTTTTGAATTTGAGTAGCTGTATTAGACAAATTTACACCAAAGTTGATGTAAATAGTGGTATTCTAGATGTTTTTTTTGGGACTGTATCGTGCTTCACATTGTGCAAAATTGACGTAATTTTTTATATAGGTTAGGTTGTATCGAATAATTGTGCAGGTTAATTGAAAGGTGGTTATTTGATTCGCAAAATGGGAGAATTTAAATTGATTGTCAATAGGTTGGATAAAAATCAGTTGATATATGAATTGGTTATTCGGGGTATGTCAGCTGGTACAGTTGAGCATATGCGCAGTAACTTGGCTTTGTTAATTAAGCAGGAGAAGAAGAAAGTTAGTTTCATATACCCAGAGCATCCTTTTTCATTTCAGGATGATAAAGTTGCAATTTCCAACCTGTTAGAACGCTTAGTAAACGAATTTGAAACCTTAGATTTAAATTCACCAAATATAGCGAATAAATTCACCACTGATTTGGTACATGTAATGGGTAGAATAGATAGAAGTGTCCCTGTTAAGGAGGATGAAGTTAGTTGTAAGAATGAATTCTGCAGGAAAGCAGACAATTTAAAGACAGCATATATAACTAAATTTTTGAAACTTAAAGCATCAGCACCCGATACGTTAGATGAGAGTAGTGATAATGAAACTGATGATGATAGTGACGAACCTGACAGAGATATACATTTTTCTCCCTTCATGCGACATTCGTCTCCTCCAAGGGGAAATTCTACGGTTATTACATCGGTAATGAAGTCAATTCCAGTCGAAAAATGGAATTTAAAGTTTTCTGGCGATAAAAAGAGTCTATCAGTAAGCGCATTTTTAGAGAGGGTGGAAGAATTGAGGTTAGCCCGAGGTATTTCAAAATCACAATTACTTGGTAGTGGAATAGATCTTTTCACGGGGGTAGCATTGCATTGGTTCAGGGAAGTTAGGAAATCTACGGCTACATGGGATGATCTGATTACTAAGTTAAGAGAAGATTGGCAACCATCAGATTATGATGATAAATTATGGGATGAAATCAAAAATAGAAAACAAGGTCCTAATGAGGATATTATAAGTTTTATGTCAATAATGTCATCTATGTTTGATCGGTTGTCTCATACTGTCAAAGAAAAAGACAAATTAAAAATCGTTAGGAAAAATTTGCATCCTTATTATTTAGATCGGGTCAACCTAAGTAAAATCAATACATGGTCTGAATTAAAATCAGCTTGTCGGCAGATTGAAGATCAGAAGCGATTGGTAGAGTCATATTCAGTACCTTCCAGAAAGGGTTGTTTAGAACCGGATTTAGCCTATATTGATACATTGCCTTCCACGTCCACCAACGATGGCACCGACCCTATCGTACGGACAGAGCCAACCACATATGGTGGATTCGCAAACATAAAATGTTATAACTGTGGCATGACAGGCCATAAAATTAGGGGTTGTCTCAAGCCGAGAATTTTAAAATGTTACCGTTGTTCAAGGGAAGGGTTCACTACTAAAACTTGCCCATGTTGTAATTCTGGTCGTGGACGCAATCCTTCGGGAAACGGGGGGAGTCGTCACTGACCTGTCGCAACAGTGACGATGCTTTTGGCGACCCATATTCTTCATGTAACACCGTTGATAGCTATAAAGAGGAAAATACTCAACCGTCATTCATACCAGTATTGAGTTATTTAGCAAGCCAGGCGGAAGGGGATAATAGACCCCATCTTAAGGTGGAAATTTTGGGAAAATGTTTCTTGGGTTTACTGGACTCTGGTTCTTGCAGATCAATAATGGGAAAACCGGGATGGAATATTATTAAGAATATGGGAATATCTATCCGAACCTCTAATACCAAGTACTGTAGAGTGGCGAATGGAAATCTATGTACCGTCCTGGGAAGTTGTGACCTCCCGGTGAAGTTTAAAAATAAAGTGGTACTCGTAGAAATGTTAATAATACCAGAACTCCCACAGACTTTGATTTTGGGTTGGGATTACTGGAATTTGATAGGGCTGATTCCGTCGTTTAATGAGTGGCAATTCTGTAAGAATGATGTGGACGTTAATTGTGTTGATGTAGTACAAGGTGAGGAGATTTTGAATCAAAAACAGAGAGAAATCCTAGAATCGATAGTTGAGGAAAATTTTAGGTCTATGGGGGAAGGATTAGGATGTTATCAGTTCGGTTGTGTGGATATTAAGATCGATCCGGATTGTGAACCGATAAAGCAGCGGTACTATAGGGTATCTCCGGTAATGCAACAACATATAGACCGGGAATTGGAAGAAATGTTGAAATTGGGAGTAGTTGAAAAGTCGGAAAGTCCATGGGCATCACCGATTGTATTGGTCAGGAAAAAGGCGGGATACAGGTTTTGCGTTGATTTCAGGAAAGTAAATTCTGTGACGAGGAAGGATAGTTACCCTCTCGCGATGGTATCCGATACATTAGATAAATTAAGAAATGCGAAATATTGTTCGACAATAGATATCAAGAGCGCATATTGGCAGGTACCCCTTTCAGAGTCATCGAAACAATACACCGCCTTCACTGTCCCAAATCGTGGTTTGTTCCAGTTTACTAGACTGCCATTCGGATTAGTGACTAGTGGGTCAAAATTCCAACGCATCATGGATGGAGTGATCGGAGCTGATCTTGAACCTTACGTATTCGTATACTTAGACGATATAGTGATCATTTCAGAAACTTTCCAACATCACTTGGAAATATTAGGGGAAATATTTCGTCGTGTTAGGAAAGCAGGGTTCACTTTAAGTAGGGAGAAATGCGAATTTTGCAAGCCACAACTTAAATATCTGGGATATGTGATTGATAGGTACGGATTACATGTAGACCCCGAAAAAATTAATGCTATGCTTTCATTACCAACACCTACCAATGTCAGAGAAATTCGCAGAGTCGTGGGTACTCTATCTTGGTATAGACGTTTTGTCCCAAATTTTAGTGACCTTATTTCACCTCTCACCTTTTTGCTCCAGAAGAATGTAAAGTTTAAATGGAATACCGAATGCGAGGAGGCCTTTCGGAAAATAAAGCAGTGTTTGGTTTCTGCTCCGGTGTTGAGTTGTCCGAATTACGAGCAACCGTTCCAAATTCAAACTGACGCTTCCGGCTTTGGAATAGCCGCGGTATTATCACAACCTCAACCCGATGGGGGAGAAAAGGTTATAGCATATATGAGTAAGTCTTTGACGAAACCGGAACGAAACTACTCTACTACGGAAAGGGAATGTTTGGCAGTAGTATGGGCAATTGAAAAGCTTAGGCCATATATTGAGGGTATCCCATTCACGGTTATTACGGACCATCATTCGTTAATTTGGATTCAGAATCTGAAGGATCCTGCGGGTAGATTGGCGAGATGGAGCGTTAAACTCCAACAATATGATTTTAAGATTGTGCATAGAAAGGGGAAGGAACATGTTGTACCGGATATGTTATCTAGAGCCGTTCCTATGATAGATACGATACAGGTGGATAATGAAATCGAGGTAACTGATAGGTGGTATAAAGAAATGTTCAGTAAAGTTTCAAATAAACCTGCGAAATATCCCCAGTGGAGGATTTCAGTGGATGGTGGGACTTTGTTTAAATACGTAAAGCATGATTATTCGGATTTAGCTTCGGGATCTGACGAATGGAAAATAGTATTACCCAAATCGGAACGTAGAAGGGTGATTTCTAGTTCTCATGACCCACCATTAGCTGGTCACCCTGGTGTATACAAGACGTATTATCGTGTTCGGGAGAAGTATTACTGGCCTAAAATGAAACAGGACATCGCTAAGTATGTGAGGAAGTGCGCTATATGTGGTGCTCATAAAGTTCCAAACCAGACACCGGCTGATAAAATGGCATCTCAGCCTAAACCGAACTTACCATGGGAAATGATTTCTATAGATCTTATGGGACCATATCCTAGGTCGAAGAGTGGCTTCACGTTTATATTAGTGATCACCGATTATTTGACTAAATTCCCAATAATTGTTCCGTTGAGAAAGGCGACGGCCGTGAATGTAATTAAGGTTTTGGAGAATTCAGTTTTCCTAATGTTTGGGGTTCCGAGAATAATTATAGCCGACAATGGCGTACAATTTTCGGGAAATAAATTCAGACAGTTTCTTGAGGAATATAGGGTGAAGAAAAAATTCTGTGCCCTTTATCATCCCAGGTCGAACCCAACCGAACGTATAAATCGTTCCTTGAAAACTATGATTAGAATGTATGTGTCGGACAATCATAAGGATTGGGATAAACATCTAACCGAAATTTCTTTTGCAATACGAACCGCGAAACATGAAACGATGAAGGTAACCCCATTTTTCGCTAATTTCGGGAGATCTTTCAAAGGTTCTGGAGAGGATTATGACCATGATTTAAGAGATAGCTCGGAACCTATAGATTTCAAAACTCGAAATATTGCCTTTCAACGAGTTTGGGATGATATTAAGAAAAGGTTAGAAAAGGCCAACAATAAGGCGGTTCATGACTATAATTTAAGGCGTCGGTATGTGGAATTTCTACCGAATGAACTAGTATGGCGTAGAAACTTTGTATTATCGGATGCCTCGAAAAATCTGGTGGGGAAACTTACTCCTCGTTATATAGGGCCATTTAGAGTTAATCGTAGAGTCTCGCCTTGGATGTACGAACTTAAAGATGACAAAGATAATATGAGGGGAGTATGGCATATCAAAGATCTGAAGGCCTATGAATTGCCGGAAGGATAAATAGGATATGTTTATTTTGAAATAGGAAATTTTTGGAGAATGATTGGCATTTGGTGAATCGGATATATTTGTGAATCGGGTGATTTTTTTTGATGGGTTGCTAGTTTTGTTTTTGTTTTTGATTGCCGATTGATCGCGAGTGAAAGAGCGAGCGCTTGGGGGCTACCTTGACTATTTTGTGGGCGGTCGTCTGCGTGATCCCGAGTGAGTTTTCAGGGTGGGATCGACTTTAATTTTTTTTTATATTCAAAATTTCTTAGTGTTGAGCAGACGAGGTGGGAGCTGAACATCTAGCCCCACGCACTGTTCAACTGGTAAGCGACCATTTCCTTACAAATTTCTGGCCTTAAATTATATTTTTTTGTGTGGCCGGTCCCATGTTGATTTCTACATTCGCGGATCATTGCTGGCGGTCATCCCTGAATAGGTTTTGGGGGGTACCGGGTTGCTTGCGTGTGGGCGAATGAAGGCTATAGGCTATGGTTGATGGAGGCTGAAACCCGAAACTCACCACCTATAGACCTGATGCACATCCGGGTTAGCACAGGCGTCCTGGACTATACCGGGAGCTAGGGGGGTCTGACTTGGCTGTCTTCGATGACAGGGATACGACGGTACGGCACTCGTTCTTTGAGGGAACCACTTGCCAGGCCTGGGATGGTGACCGGCTAACCTTGCCGCTCGTGTGGGGGGTTCCTGCTCGTCTGTGGTGACCTCGTCGTATCTTGCCTTGTCTGGGTAGCTTCTGGCTGTGGTGTGGCTCAGGGCCGGCGAGTCCCTCCACAAGGGTTAGGCCCTTGGGACCGGATGTTGCCAGTCGTGGGGCTAACTGGTGAGAGTCGATGAATGAAAGGAATGAGTGTTGATGTGTATGATGGAGTATGAACTGAAATTGTAATGGCTGGAATTGGAATGGAAGAGGTGTAGTTTTTTTTTTATGGTTGCTCTTGGTACCTGTCCACGCTCGATGACCCGAACTCTTTGGTTTTCTTTTTTTGCTAAGTATTTTAAATCCATAAGTAAAATTTATTAGGTAAATTTTTTTAGGCAAGGGGGGATTTTGTAACGTTCGTTTGTTTACCTTCGGCCGGCGATGAGGTTATCGTTCGTGTTGATATTGAATTTGAGGTTGGGTCTCAGTGGTACCAATCGACGCTAAATAATTATTTTATTTGAAGGGCCGAATGACTGTTGGCAATATTGTTGCATTATGACAGTCGGACATTTAGTGAGTGCGTCGGTCAGGTGAAGTCGTCCATTTTGTGAACAGTCAACGAAGATAGCATAGGTTAAAACGTATTTTCGGAACTCTAGTAGAATTATTGGAATCTTCTTAATTGGATATAGTTTCGAAAATCGGGTTAAGAGTGAGAGTTATATTGGTTTGATTGGGAAGGATAACAGATAACCATCACTTGTCTCGAAAGAGGATATAAAAGCCTTTTGCAGATCCGAGTTGAGCACGTGAACGATCTTGGCGGCTTGGTCAGGTATGTGTTGGATGTTTTATTCTCGTCATTTCTAGTGGAAACAATTCAGGTCGTAATTATATTTCTATATCCAGAACATCGCTGTGTGCTTGAAGAATTATTTGGTGGAGGCACGGCCAGATTTGGTATTCGAAGCAAACGTGTGCGAGACAACCCCGAACATCAGGGTATGTACGAATTCTATAACTATTGCATAACAACGAATAAATGTTCTGATTAATATTCTGATAACCGAAATTATTATGTGTTGGGAAAATTCATTTGTTTCTTATCCGAGAGAAGTCACTGATGGTTTCTTTTCTGTCATCAGGGTTTTTGTGGCAGCACGAGTTTTTGTGGCAGCCCGAATTTTTGTGCCAGCACGAGTTTTTTGTGTCAGGAAGAGAGGGATTTTTACGTCAAGAGGAGTAGCACTGAGGCATTCGAGTATATACAAGGTGGTCCATAAGTAACGCTGTGAGACAGCCAACGCAGGGTTGCAGATCCCGAGTATATACAAGGTGGTCAGTAAGCAACGCTGTGGGACATTAAATTGAGGGGTTGCAGACTACGAGCACAGAGAGAAAGAGGACAGTATTGCGAAACCATCAACGCAGTACTACGTTCAGGAATAAGGATAATCAGCACGCAAGTTATATGAAACATATCTCGAAACATATCTTATACCTGCTATATATATACATAACGTGAACTTATTATCACCAATTATATAAATTATTATTGTTGTTGTAAAGCGGAAATTGGGGAAAGATTTGTGGTAGTCATATATGATCATAGATAAGAAACGTGGATGCGCCTGAGCTCAAGCGACGCGTATTTGAATCAAATAATAATATTATCTACGTACAATTTCCGCCACCCTTATTCAGGGTTTCACAGTAGTTTTACTTTATTGAAGCTAAAGACCTGGGTTGTAAGCTACTGGAATAAATTGTTTGTTTTTAGCGTGCATATTCTTTTGGTGAATTTAGGAATTATTACATTACGCAGGGGTATCTGGGAGACTTAAATTTACCTGGCGCCCATTTACTAGGTTCCCTTTTTAGGAATCCACTCCCATCTCCACTGGAGCTAGACCGCGGATCCCTGAGTTCTAGTAGCTCCGATCTTAACCACTGCGACTTGGGAACAGTCGTATGTCGTTATTATTATTATTATTATTATAAATTGATGAGAGTTTAGGCAGTGCCTATAAACTCAAAAAAAAAATAAATAAAATACAATCAATAAAGATGAATAAGAAAAACAAAAAGAAGAAATACAAAAAGAAAGAGTGCTCGAAGAGCAGAAATGAACTTAAAAAATAAATCTTCCCAGCCATCAACCATCATCTCCTGTCACCCACGCAGTCAGCCACTTGAGTATCTGAAGAACATGGACGTGGACGGTAGATGCAACCAATGGTGAAGCAGCAGGAGCCTGCTTTAAGGAGATCGATGAATAAACAGTCAATTCCAGGTAGGTCTGGACTTGAGAGCTGTAGTGAGAAAGAGTTGAGAACTGGTCACATAAATACAAACACCCCCATGGCCTTTGGTAGTAATGCTGTCGTGTCTATGGGTGGAGTAGCCAGGTAGTGCGACCAGAGCGTCCGGAACACCAGGATGCAGCCAAGACTCAGCAACCAGGATGAAGGTCGGATGGTGGACCCTAACATATGCTATAAGTTCGAGGTACTTGGAAAGCAAAGACTGAGTATTGGTGTAGACAATGGACCAGTCACAAGCACCAATCAGTTTCTTGATCCTTTGGAAGCAGGCAGTTTAGTTATGGTCGGGATTCCGGCCAAATACTTAATATCGATGTCAGATTCACCGGCCTTTAGTCTGCGCTTAAGTTCTTCACGTAAATTGCTGAGTTCTCTTATTTGAAGGGGTGTCTTATCATCCGAAATGCTAACACCCCGCCAATCCAGCACATTCCTGATCACATTCCTGTTTCTAAGGACTCTGGCGACAATCATTGGGTTAGAGAATGAAACCTTCAGGATTCTTGGACGGTTGCCAGATGAGGTACCAAATCTTGCAACCGAGATTAGCTGCGTGCTAGCCTCAGGAGTCACACAATCAAGGATCTTAGAAGCGGAAGAAAAATCCACAGCAGGGTTCGTCTCAGTTAATCCGCGGATTAATACATTGTGGGACCTTCGTAGTCGGTCAAGCAGTTCAGATGGATGGAGTGCCGGATCAGAAGTTGTGCTGTTTGAGGCAGTTGGCTCAAAAGTTTGAATTATTGCTAATTTTTGACTGTTAGAATCAACAACCACCTTGAGTGAATTATGGCTTATAACATATATTTGACAACAAAGAATAAGAATTTATAAATGCATTAAGAATAATTGCACCTTTTGAAAATTTTATGTTAATTCATTGTTAGAATTCCACAAATGGCCCAAACCGGGAGTTATCTTAGAGATATTCAATGATTTCAATGTATTCTATCCATTTGTATTGATTTATTACCTACATTAGAATATTAAAATAAGTTCAACAGTATGCATTCTAGTATGCATTTTAAAAAATTCTTCCATTCAAACACAAAGTAACAGATGATCCATATCTGTTCTATAGCTAATGTGATATCTCTTGAAGGAGAATAGAATTCCAACTTATGAATAATTCACTCTCGATTCCATCAGCTTGATATTTTCCAAAAAAAAACCCTTAAAACGGAGTAAAATTGCATTATCATTTATCATTATTTCAATAATATTACCCTACTCTGGCTCAGCAATTATGATATGTACCTAAAATAACGTGTAAAAATAACTTAAATCCACAAATTAATTTATTTGAGAATTTCAATTTCCACAAACTTAATGCAAACTATGTCCACTATTAAATCAATTTTTTTCGTATAATAAAAATTTTTGGTCCAAAATGGGATGGGAGGAGAAGTAATTCTAGTGACAATCATTTTGGAACTCATCTTTTATCATTGCCAATATAAACAAAGGATAAATTAAGGTTATGCGTATATTATGAATACTGTGGTTGGATCACAGTTTTTTTCAAAGGGACCTCAAACTTTTCAGGTGTTATCGGTGAAAAAAGTTTCATAAATCGTATTAAATAGGACACCCTGTGAAAAAAATACTTACAGACGTTCCATACATAATTGCCGAAGAAAAACTCAAATATCAGCCTATACTGACTATGGCGATGAAACATGAATAACTAAAACCACTCTACTACATAGTCATAGTTTAATATTGAAATGCTCGATTTTTCCAATATTTCCGCACATTCATGTAATCCCTTTCTTTGTGAAACGCCGTACCGAAATAATGGAATGTTGCAGAACCTTCATATCAAATGAAGGTAACACCCCCATCTGCGACAGTAGGACTCGAAATATAGGATTGCGAACGAAACGTAAAAATTGCCAGATGTTCTAACAGATTCGTGATAACAGATAAGAAAGCATGACCTGGTGGAACAGTTCTTATGGAGAAAAGAGCGAGAGATTTTCGTGCGGAACAATACAACATGGTTCGTGAAATTTTATGTCAATTAAATTTTAATATCAGTAGAACAAACGGTTATGAGTAATAAAAATATAACTCCCAGTAAAATATATCAAATCCTAAGTAACTTCACAATAAAGGTTCCATCATATAGATTGCTTTCTGGGTTGATGTTCTGGAATTGATATACAGGGTGTTTCATCATAAACCGGACAAACGAATACAGCGTGTAGATGACATCGGGAGAATCATTTTTGCCTTATGACATATACCCCGTTTTCGAAGCATAAGCGAGATACAGGGTGTTCAAGGTAATTTTTGAGCAATATTCTATCGAGTGTGGTCAGTTATGTGTAACATTTGAAATAATAGTTTTTGGTCACATCTCAGTATTTTTTTATGCTCAATTCTGAAATGATATAAGATTCTGAAAATAGTATTTAAAAATGGCGGAAAACCTGCAAAGTTCGAAATTTTTTTACGCGGTTGCCAATTTGAGTTTCACTCTATGAATTATCTCAAGTTTTTAAGAAATTCTGTGAAAAGTTTCTTCAAAATTCGAACACAACTTTTTTTTTACATGTCTACAGCAAAAATAAAATTTCATCCGAAATTGATAAACTTTTCCACGCTTATACTATTCTTCAACCTCAACGAAAATATGAAAACAGAACCGAAAAATATCGATGGGTTTGTTTTTTACAGCCATTCAAAGTTTCCACTCGGATATCTAACTTATTCGTTTTTTGAAAACTGGTTTGGCTATGAGGGCAAAAAGTTTGAAATTGAACTGCCGAAGCATTCCAGATGGAAATTAAAATTTCTCAAAAAAAAATTTTTTTGTTCATATTTCAATAAAACTCTGGCTGGAATCGAACTAGTGACCTTGCGATAGGAATTAATCTTAGCTCTAGATAGAAATTGAAATTATTCGGAACATATTAATTATCGTTACCTAGCAACAGTAATTCACAGAATTTGACAGTATGTTCGAATTCAATTGAATAATATTTCGTTAGTTTCTTATAAAACATTTCAATTCGAGCAGAAATTAGATAATCAATGTTGGAAATAATTATTTGGTTCAGCGAATCAAGAAAATCAAGAAAGTGAGAGAATATTGTCTTATAGCTAAATTTTCTTGAATATTCAATTTTATATTTCACTAACGCAAGAATATAACACAATAGTAGACAAATTTAACAATTAATTGAACAACTCTGACGAAATTATAGATTATAATTTAGTTTCAAAAATATTCCCATTCATTTGAACACACAGTCTCGCTCTTTTCACCACACTGTTCACCGCTGAACCTATCATTCCTTGATTATGACGAATTTCCTGGGCAGCTGATTCAATTCGTTGAATCAATTCTTCTTTCAATTCTACTGGAGCTCGCTTGTCGTAGACCAGACTTTTCATATTACCCCAGAAATAAAAATCCAGTGGAGTTAGATCTGGAGAACGTGGAGGCCATGCAACAGGTCCAAACCGACCAATCCATCGCCGTGGGTATTGGGAGTCTAGAAACTCGCGTACACTCCTGACTGTGTGCGAAGGACAACCATCGTGTTGGTACCAAATACCTCTAAATTGATTCAAAGGAATATTTTCCATGAGATCTGGTAGAGTCTCTCGTAAAAATTGATAGTAACCATTTCCAGTCAATGTTTCAGGGAGAATGAAAGGTCCGATGATGAATCTGTCCTTCATTCCCGCCCAAACATTGACTGAAAACCTTTTTTGACTATTCATCGAAACCGAAGAATGTGGATTATTGATTTGCCATCCCACATTATTTTTTCTGTTAAAAAATCCATCTCTATGAAAGGTCGCTTCATCGCTGAATAAAATGAGACGTGGAAAATCTCTATTCGCACGCGTTCTTCTTAAAATGAATTCACAGAATTCTTTCCTTTTACTGCAATCACCTTCTTCTAATTTTTGACATCTTTGAAAATGATATGGGTGGTAGTGATTCCTCTTTAGAACTCTCCATACAGTCGATTTACTTTGGTTCACACTGAGGTTAGATATCATTTTAGTTGATATTTTAGGATTACTCTCAACCAAATCCAGGACACGTTCATCGTGACTTCGTATTGTTTCTTTTTTCTTTCGGTTAAGAGTGCCATCTTCACGTAATTTACGTACTGTTGCCATAAATGTTTTAAAGTTTGGTACTGATCGGCTTGGAAATCTGCGGGCGTATATTTCTCTCGCTTTCCTCCCTGAGGAATTCGCTTCATAATAAGCCTGAACCATATCATTTTTCTCCAAGATTGAATATTTCATTTCTCCTCAAATTAAAATGGTTTTCAAGAAACTTGCGAAATAATATTCAGTGAATTCGAATAATCTATCAAATGCTTTGAATTACCGTTGCTAGGTAACGATAATTAATATGTTCCTAATAATTTCAATTTCTATCAAGAGCTAAGAGTAATTCCTATCGCAAGGTCACTAGTTCGATCCCGGCCAGAGTGTTATTGAAATATGAGCCCAAAAATTTTTTTTTGAGAAATTTTAATTTCCATCTGGAATGCCTCGGCAGTTCAATTTCAAACTTTTTGCCTCATAGCCAAACCAGTTTTCAAAAATCGAATAAGTTAGATATCCGAGTGGAAACTTTGAATGGCTATAAAAAACAAACCCATCGATATTTTTCGGTTCTGTTTTCATATTTTCGTTAAGGTTTAAGAATAGTATAAGCGTGGAAAAGTTCATCAATTTCGGATGAAATTTTATTTTTGCTGTAGACATGTAAAAAAAAAGTTGTGTTCGAATTTTGAAAAATTTTTTTCACAGAATTTCTATAAAACTTGAGATAATTCATAGAGTGAAACTCAAATTGGCAACCGCGTAAAAAAAATTTCGAACTTTGCAGGTTTTCCGCCATTTTTAAATATTTTTTTCAGAATCTTATATCATTACAGAATTGAGCATAAAAAAATACTGAGATGTGACCAAAAACCATTATTTCAAATGTTACACATAACTGACCACACTGGATAGAATATTGGTCAAAAATTACCTTGAACACCCTGTATCTCTCTTATGCTTCGAAAACGGGGTATATATCATAAGGCAAAAATGATTCTCCCGATGTCATCTACACGCTATATTCGTTTGTCCACTTTATGATGAAACACCCTGTATGTATACGTTCTCAGTTTCTTACTATACTATATAATCACTCAATCATCATCATTAATTCCGTAGGATAATCACTCAATAAGTCCGTAGGATAACTAAGAAAAACACATTTTCTTGGCAAAATTCGATCTCATTCATCAACATACATTCCTTCAAAAGTGATACAATCAGTCCTACGCAGCTCTAGCATTTCGTCACGTTTTTTGTAAAACGATTTGTCTTTGGCCTCAAAATAAGCTTCAGTTTCAGCGATCACCTCTTCATTCGAGCCGAATTTCTTTCCGGCGAGCATTTTTTCAGGTCTGCGAACAGATAGTAGTCGCTGGGGGCCAAATCTGGAGAATACGGTGGGTGCGGAAGCAATTCAAAGCCCAATTCGTGCAATTAGGCCATCGTTGCGATCGACTTGTGGCACGGTGCATTGTCTTGGTGAAAGAGAATTTGTTTCTTCTTCATATGTGGCCGGTTTTTGGCAATTTCTTCCTTTAAACGCACTAATAATGCCATTTAGTATTCGCTGTTGATTCTTCTTCCTTTCTCAAGATAGTCGATGAACAAAATTCCGTGCGCATCCCCAAAATACAGACACCATAACCTTACCAGCCGACTTTTGCGCTTTTGGCCGCTTTGGACGTGGTTCTCCGGCTGCAGTCCACTCAGCTGACTGCCGATTTGGCTCTGGAGTGTGGTGGTGGATCCATGTTTCATCCATTGTTACATACCGACGCAAAAAGTCCTTTTTATTCCGGTTAAACAGCTCCAAACAGCTCTCAGAATCATCGACACGTTGTTGTTTTTGGTCCACTGTGAGCAAACGCGGCACCCACTTTGAAACAGCTTTCTCATGGACAAATGTTCATGCAAAATAGTGTGCACACTGCCTTCTGATATCTTCAAGGGTCAGCAAACTCACGCAATTTCACTTTTCGGTTTTCCAAAACGATTCGGTGGACTTTTTTGATGTTTTCCGGTGTAACCACCTCAATTGGCCTTCTAGAGCGTTCACCATCGTCAGTGTCTGTACGGCCACGTTTAAAATCAGCAAACCACTTCTCCACCGTTTGCCTCGATGGGGCAGAGTCCACTTATCAAGCCATGCTTTGGCTGTGATGGTATTTTTTTTACCCATCAAAAAGCAATGATAAATCAACACACGAAATTGCTTTGAATTCATTCTTTTGAAAAACTCAAAAGTAGCGTCGGTTGAACTTCTGTAAGTTGTAAACTAATCGTCGGATTGTCATGAAATTTTGACAGATATCTTTTTAAGGTTAGTACTTTCTACAAATCATATGGATTGTTACATAGCAACGCCATCTATGTGTCATCCTACGGACTTATTGAGTGATGTGGTATTATCACAATACAGACCTGAATATGGTCAACAATATAAGAAAACCAAAAAGGATTATGAACAGGAAATAACAAAATTGAAGCAGGAATATATTGGTAATGAAATAAAAAAGTCAGATAATAAATCGAAAGCAACGTGGAGTATGATCAGTTCGCTTACTGGTCGATGTAATTCTAAACAAATACTTCCATCTGAGGATCCACAAAAAATGGTAAATGACTTTAACAACTATTTTGTAAATACAGCTTCTAACAGTGTATCTGATGCTTTACGGGATCGATCTGAAGGAAAGTATAAACGTGTAAAAAATTCATTTTTTGTGTTTGAGATAGAAGCAATGGAAATTATTAGAGTAGTTGAAAAATTAAAAAATTCATTTTCGTCAGGGTATGATCAAATACCTAGTCATGTCATGAAAAAGATAATTCATCTTGTAGTTGAACCCTTGCGATATATTATGTACAAAGCTTTTGTAGCTGGTAAATTTCCATCTGCACTTAAATTGTCGGTTATAACACCTGTATATAAATCTGGTCCGGTGGATGATTTGGGTAACTACAGACCAATAAATTTATTAACAACATTCTCAAAAATATTTGAAAAGGTTTTGGCAAATCGTCTGTTTAAGTTCTTTGGAAAACACGAAATTTTTTCCCCATCTCAACACGGCTATATGAATAAAAAAAGTACAAGTACTGCAATTTTTGAACTGACTCAAAAAGCACTGGAATGTATGGAAAAGGGTGAGATCCCAGTTGGTCTGTTCTTAGATCTTTCTAAAGCGTTTGACTGTGTGAATCATGATATATTGTTAGAGAAACTAGAAGCATATGGTATAAGAGACAGACAGCTCAAGCTTGTTCAAAGTTACTTAGAAGGTCGGAAGCAGAAGGTACGTGTTAAAATTAATACCGAAACTTTTGTCTCAGATGAAAAATGTGTCGGTCATGGTGTACCCCAGGGTAGTGTTTTGGGGCCTCTCCTATTTATAGTATATATAAACGATCTTCCTCTCAATGTGAATCAGTTGCTGTATATGATAATTTATGTTGATGATACTAACATTCTAAGAATTATAAAAGACATTATAGAGTTGATGGAAGAATTAAATAATGCTTATGTAGATGTTAAGAAAAGGTGTTCGTTAAATGACTTGAAACTAAATGCCAAAAAAACAGATTGTATAATGTTCCATAGTGAAAGATCCAAAATTAAGCCTCCCAATGAGATATTACTAGATGGCACTCATGTTAAAATAACTGGTTGTGTTAAGTTTCTTGGTGTGCACATTGACTCTAACTTGAAATGGAAAAATCATGTAGATTACTTGAACAAAAAACTAAATTCTACCATTTATGCTATAAATGTTTTAAGAAAGTCAGTGGACATATCCACATTAAAAATAGTATATTTTTCTAACTTCCAGTCAATATTGTCGTATGGTATTGTGTTCTGGGGAAATAGTTCCTGCGCCTCATGCCTGTTTGTAAAACAAAAAATGGCTTTAAGATCTATGCTGAACATGAAATACAGACAGACATGCAGGGGTGTTTTTCGGACTGGCAATATTCATACTTTGACAGGACTCTATGTTTATAATAGTATAAAATTTCTTGTACAACACAAAGAATTATTTGAACAGCATAAAAACAAGAACACTAAAACTAGACAGGTGGACCAATATTTCTATCCTACACATAATATGACACTAACACAAAATAATGCGATGTATATGTGCATTAAATTATTTAACGCTCTTCCAAAGCAATTTCGTCTTGTGACGAATGAAAATGTAATGATTAAAAAGGTATGTTCCTTTATTATGGATTGTGAACCGTACAATGTGCAGGAATATTATGATTGTTGTAAGTTGAACAGGGATTATAAGCTCATTTGACATTTTTTCTATGTTTACATTTGTATACTTTGAAATAAATAAACGTTATTATTATTATTATTATTATGTACTCAGGAAAGCCCTTGGAATAACGCTGGTAAAGCTTGGTACTCTTATAAATCATGAAATATCTATAAATATGCAAAATATAGATAATAATTCACGTCTTACTTACTAAAATGTTCCAACTAGTGAGAATGTTAAATGCATATGCGTGTTGAAAATACAGTGTGTGAATAAAGTCAGGAACATAATTCATAGCTGTATTATTGAATGTTCAAGCAAAACTCTTGAACAGGTCAATTTTAGTTTTTGGCGCCCTTGTTCCTCGGAACGGAGTGCTTATCAATTTGCCTAAATGTCTGTAATTTTCTAATTTTTGGATGAAAGTGGTCTTAAACGATTTGGTTCGACTCACCGATCAAGCATCTGTGGTCGAAATCAATTCTGTCTGGCCAGTTGTAGGCTCGATAACTCTCGAACGAAAGGAGTTAGAGAATTGAAATTTGTAGGGTAGGTTAGGAGCGTAAATATCTGGGACGAGTTCGTTGACGGGCGAAATCTACCAAGTGGTTTCGGAGTTATGGCCGTTTTTAGTCAAAACATTTTTTATGAATATTTCTGGAACCGATCACTCGATCTATCTGAAATTTAGCATCAAATTGTAGAATCACGACCTTTCTGCATGCGAAGTTTTGTGATGATTGGATCGCCTTAAAGTGTCGAAAAACATATAATATAACTTCTAAATTTTGTTTCTACAATAACTCTTGAACAGAATGAGCTGGGTAGTTGAAATTTACAGAGTAGGTTTGGGAAATAAATATCGCAATTAGGTTAGGTTAGGTTAGGTTAGGTTGCCTTCAAAGATTTGAAGGCAAAATAGTTATTTTTGTATTAAGTGCGTAAAATGAGTGTTTTTTTAATGGCATATAGGAGTGTTAATTTTTTCTCGAATGTGCCATGAAAACACGAAATTTATGAACGAAATAAAAACAACATTTTTTGTTCAAATGTGAATGTGATTTTACATCGTCTGAAATATATTGAAAATAAATACTTCCAAACAAATTAACTGATTAAATTGTGGAATCAACTTTTCAAGAAATATCTAACGTTTGTGATCAGCAGCAACATGGAACATCTTCGGGAATTTATTTTATTTATTTTTTTATTTATTTAATAATTACACCATTCTACAGCCAAGGCCAAATACAGAATGGGAAAGAAGATATACAGAAGAAAGAAAATTAAAAATAATACATTCGAAATTTTAAAAATAAGAAACCTAGAATAAACAAATAAATACATTCAAGCATGAGCTGAAAAAAAAACTCATTGAGAAAAACAGCTCACACCCAAACATCCACAGAGAAGTTACGACCCCAGAACAGCCCTTCTTATGTCAGGTTGACTACAGTGGAAAATATCCACAACATTCTGGATGGACATGTAGTCATGACATACGATACAGAGGCGAAAAACGAAGAATGTTAGAATGTGGAAAAGACAGGTAAAATGTTGTTGCATTGCGTACAGGCAGTCTAGGAACATGCAGATTAACTAAAGCTAGCAAGTAGGGACAGTCAATTGACGGGCATAGAATATTTCAGAGAAATAAAATACCCAAGTAGGTAGGTACGACGCCGCTCGAGGGAATCAACTCGAAATCTGCTTAGCAACTGTCCATGTGGTATACCACGGTTCAGATAAACGCCATCAAGTCTGAAACTAACAAACTTCAAGAATCGCCTCTGTATATTCTACAGACTCCCGACGTGTACATTGTACCCAGGGCTCCAGATTATGCATCCATATTCAAGCTTTGACCTCACAAGCGCATTAAACAAAACAAAATATGTCCCAGTATCCCGCAACCATCCCAAATTTCTCACGATAAAACCGAGGGTCTTGAAAGCACTTGAGACTACTGAGCGCACATGGGCTGTAAAACAAAGTTTCTGATCAAACAAAACGCCCAAATCTTTATATTCTACCACCCTATTGAGAACGTGCCCCCCCACGTTATATGGGAACGCAATCAAGTTCTTCTTACGGCCAAACGATACCACATTACATTTGGGAATATTTAGAGGAAGCAAGTTCTCCGTACACCAACGATTCAGCGCAACTATATCACCCTGGAGATCCCAGCAATCCTCAGAAGACAGAATCCGGCGGAACAACTTACAATCATCCACATAAAGCAAAACTTCGGAAAACAAATATGAACCAATATCATTAATGAAAATGATGAATAACAGTGGTCCCAATATAGATCCCTGGGGAACGCCAGAGGAGGCCACGAATTCAGCTGACTTGAAACCTGAACACTGAACCCAAAGTCTTCTATTCGTAAGGTAGGACTCAAAAAAACGCGTGAAATCTACAGTCAAGCCAAAGGAGGACAGTTTTTTGAGAAGGATACCATGGTCTAGTCGGTCAAACGCCTTAGAAAAATCTGTATAAATTACATCGACTTGAGAAGATTCATCTAAAGCAGAAGATATGTACTGGGTTGCACAAGTTAGGTTGGTGACGGTAGACCGACCTTTAATAAACCCATGTTGACTATCCGAAATCTGACATTTCACGTGTGCGTAAGTAATATTATACAGTACTCTCTCGAAGACTTTACTGAAGTTGCTCAGAATGACAATTGGTCTATAGTTTTCTATCATATTTTTGTTGCCTTTTTTGAAAACCGGGCGGACTCTACCCTCCTTCCAGATAGTGGGAAAACAACGTTCTGAAAGAGAAAGCCTGAATAGCATGGTCAGAGGTCGGGCCAGAATTATAGCGCAGTCCTTCAAAAGAAAAGATGGAATCCTGTCTGGTCCCGAGGCCATATTTGCCTTGCATTTTTTGAGTGACTTGAGCACCTCATCCTCAGTTATCTCAGAAATAGCCAGCGATTGCGTACGAGAGACATCGGATGGATCATTGTGCTGGAAGTTGGATGAAACAATGAAAGCTGACTCAAAAACTGACGCGAATGCATCGACTATGGTCTGGGGAGACGACAAATGGCGGTCTCCCTGGGTCATGGAACCAGGTACAGATGAACTACCTCGAATGGTGTTCCAATAACCCCAAAATTTAGTTGGATCCGTAGATAGATCGGCTTCAGCCCTTTGTATGAAATTGGCTCGTGCATCAGAAATATCCTCTTTCAAATTCCTGCGAATATCCTTGTACATATCTAGAAATTGAACATTCCCCGTTGATTTATATTTGCGCAGATATCTAAACTTTACTTTCAGCTTACAAATAATATCACCTGTGAACCAAGGTGGGTAAGATAATTTGCTAGTAGACAATTTAGGGACACATTCCGAGAATATACGGTCGAGAATGACATAAAATTCGTCACACGCCAGATTAACATCATTGAAGTCATCCAAAAAATCCCAATTAGCGTTCAGAAGCATGTCATAAAGCCGTGCCAAATTAGCTCTCTTGAAGTTATATCCTTCAAAACTGATTCTCGGAAACATGACAGATTCTGTGATCGACGTTAGGGAAAACTCTAAGGGCGGATGATGCGCATCTATGGAAACGAGAGGAGACATACATTCCTGCACCGCAATGGGACATCTACTACAAACAAGATCTAATAATCTTTGGTTAAAGTTTAGTATTCCATTATACTGAGTCAAGCCAAAAAACTTCATGAAATTCTCAATTGCTTCGACTCTGACATTGCGGAAATTAGTTTCCTTGTAGGTGACATAATCTGGAATATTGAAACCTCCCAGAACAAGCAAGTTAGCGTTATCATCAAATAAATATGGCAGCGCCGTGCTGGCCTCAAAAATATCCTCGTACAGATCAAACGCAGTATTTGGTGGTATATAAATAGTAAAAATGTAAAAGTGAGAACTTCGGGGACCCAGTCTCAAACCGACAATATCCACATTGGGAAATGACTCTCTCATGGACCCGAGATCGAGAGAACAAGCCAGCAAGCTCGATCTCACCGCAATCAATTTATGTTGGAAGTAATTGTTTAAACTTTACTATCAATTATTATTTCAATAAATTAATATTTTTTATGATGAATAATCAATTAATGATTGACTGATGAAAATAAATCCTTTGAAAAGTAATATTTCATGTTTATTTTGTGAATTATTTTCGCAGTGAAAAAAAGTAAACATTCACGCAACAATAGAGATGCAAAAATGTCAAGTTTTTTCGACAGTTGTACAATAAAACAGTTCTAGGTTTGAATTCGATCGGATCTATATGGTTGGAAGTATTGTGAGAATATAATTTTTATCCTGGAGGCCAAGTTGCCTTGGTCGTGTTCAGCACCTGGAAGGTGACCACCATGGCTATAAATTTGAACAAGCATGCCAAAGCTCCTGACGTCTGTGATTTTCGAACAAATTTTACTTTGAAAATTTCTCACAATGTTTCTCCACGTAATTCAAGAGAACTAAAAATCGTATATTGTTGTTGTGGAACAGGTGGTGTACAAAAATATTCGATAATCAGGAGTGCAAATGTACCCCAGATTATTGAAGTCTGGGAAAAAATGGATGATGTTTCGTACTTTTTGGAAATAGTATTTTATTGGAAATTCCCCAGAAATTTGTTGATATTGAAAAAAAGCACGGACGTGAGGTGCAATTTTAGATCGGTATTACTCTGACACCGTTTGGCTTATTTTGCCTATAACAAACTCAACTGTCACATTCGAATGCGCAACCTACCCTGAAAATTGCAAGTCTCAATTTCAGATGGGCATAACTCCGAAACCGTTTTGACGATTATGCCTATTAACGAACTAAACTTCTCATTTAGATGTGCAACCCACCATGAACGTTTCAAGTAGTTATCTCTTGCCGTTCGAAAGTTATCGTGACAGTCACCCAACGAGATACTGAACTCGCCCAACGCTTTTCGGTTTCCAGTATATTTGGCGCTCTTGTTCCTCGGAACAGAGTGCTTATCAATTTGCCCAAATGTCTGTTATTTTCGAATTTTTAGCTGAAAATGGTCTAAGGCGATTTGGCTTGACTCACTGATCAAGAATCCGTGGTCAAAATTGATTCTGTCTGGCCGTCCGTTAAGTCGATAATTCTCGAACGGAAGTTCAGAGTTCCAAACCTCCTGTCTACATGGATTTCCCACATTTTTTCAATATCTCCACCATTATAGATCCTATCGTGTTTATTTGGAACTTGTAGAATTAGCTTTCGAAGGCTGTCTCAAAATTTTCAGTGATATGGGACAGATAAAATATTTTGTATTAATTTTTCTGGTGATAGGATCCTCACGAAATCTCGCATTTGTCTTTGCGTCAGCATTTTGCGATTAGTTACCAAGTTTCAATTCGATCGGATCTGTATTGATTGAAAACAGAGTTTCAACTCCAAAACTGTTTGGCCGATTATGCTCATCAACGAACTTTACCGTTTTATTCGGCAACCTACCCTGAAAATGTCAAGTCGCTGTCTGTTCCCTATCGATTTTGTCCTCGAATTCCCCATCAGTGAGTTGAACCTAATCGAACTTTTTTGGCAAAAAAATCGCATATTACGGCAAAATGATAGCATGCGGATCCCCAGAGCATGTGCGCAAAAATACATACTAACTGTTTTAGGGCAGATTTTCGAACCGGACACATTCAATTACTTTCAACATCATACATATACCTATACATGGTGAGTCTTTGACCATTGCATTAATTTTAACCAAAGATTCCTCTCATCAACTGAAACACTTTTTTCATTTAACATTTTTCCAAATTCAGCTCAGGTAAAAAGATACAGGCTGTTGAAATTTTGATAAAAAATCAGTTTTTATTTTGTAGCTTTGACATCATTTTTTTGAATAAAATGAATGTTGGCGTAAAGTTTCCTATAAGTATGATACATATTTTGCAAATATTAGTTATTTTCTACTTCTACTGGTTTTCTAGTTATGGACTCGTGGATTCATAAAACTAAACGAAATTAGCATAAAGAAAACATATAAAGTTTTTCTTGAGTCATCTCAAGAATATTCCATTGTTTTAGAACATTATATTATTCTTCATCGTTTCTCCTTAAACGCACCGTTTTCGAGATATTCTCCATTGAATGTTTTAAAATGGAAAACTCCCGAAATTTCACTACTTTTATGGATCCGTCCCTGAGCGTTGGAATCCCGAATCAAGCTGTAAACCACGTTACCATGCCTTATTCTCGTCCGCCAACAATGTCATAGATAATTTATATGCGGGAGTGTATTAGCACATTGTGAAATCTTTAAACGCTTGTAACTTTTTACCTGAGCCGAATCTGGAAAAATGGTAAATGAAAAAAGTGTTTCATTTGATGAGAGGAATCTTTGGTTAAAATTAATGCAGTGGTCAAAGACCCACCCTGTATATGGGAATATTTCGAATCCTAGATATTTCCATAAAAGAAGCATCATTCGGTTTGATGAGTTATATGCAAATTCATGTGGAAATGTTCCAATGGAAACTGAGAAAATATTCATTCTGTAATTTACTCTCCGCATTCCCCTATCAGACAGGCAAAACAAATGTTCTTCTGTTTTTGCAAATTAAATATATTTGAAAGCCAGGAATTCAACCGAGCTTTCTGTTACATTATATCAGCAATAACCCAGATTGTTCATTCATTCTGTTTATTTGTTGCCACCTATCATAGAATTGCCTAACAAATATTATCACTAAATGCTTACTGTCTGGATTTTCTCTCCCAAACTCTGAAAAATATATGTAATGTCCCATGACACATTTTGGGAAACGCAGATCAGTTTTTGTTCAACAAAGGAGCTCGCTAGAAAAACTTAAATGTTCTGGGTTAACTGGTTTAGATTACCATGTATCGTCTCACCCTTGAAATTCATATTTTTCACGAAAATATAACTGCAAGTAAAATATCTTGTAATACTTCAACCCTTGTAGAAGTAATTATGACCTATTTCCTGTGAAATATTCATAAAATGCATACAACAACTAACACATTGCCAGAGCTGTGAGTCTTTTTGTCTAGACTATTCGAAGACCCCTAGTCTGTGAAAGCCATTTATCAGCTTTCGCTGATAGATTATATCCAGACAACTAGTGAAAATTATTCCAAATGGTGGGAAAACTTCGAGATTTTGAATTTCTAAGATTAAACACGCTAGAAGCTCACTGATTGGAGCATTAAGTATGCATTCCTACTACACTTTTTCGCAATTGACAAATGAGAGTATTGTTATAACATATCTGGGGTGGTTTTAAGATCGAACCCCCAATCATTATTAATATTTCCCCTTTTTTACCCAGATGAAGGAACCTCCTATATTTCCTTCTATCTGGGCTTTTATATACAATTACACTGTTCAATTTCATTCCTATTCTTGATCTGTCGCGAAACAATAACATTGTCTTGTCTTCGTTAGCAACTAAGTAGTCACTTCTTCCCTTTTCATATAGAAGGGAGATTTTAAATTGTATCAAGATTGTATTGTACAATAATTCGTGCTTGTTATCGAAGTAACGGTAACAACGAAATACAGTTAATTGTTTATTCAAAGTGCGTTCGAATCATTCACCACTTCCTATCGTCGTAATTGTTACCTCATTCCAAGTAACAACTCACTTATCCACCTGATAAAACCATCAGGGTGTAAAATTCTAGTCCTTCGAATCATAACTTCCTGATAAACTAATCAGGATACAACATTATCTATTTTTGAATTGCTTGTGCGTTAGAAACACCTCCAAAACGTTACGTAATAGATGTTTTATCGTTGATTTTGTTTCGTTCAACACTGTTCTATATATTGCTTCTGACAGATATCTAATACTTTCAACGCTGAAGTTATTTCAAAACAATTAGAATTTATTTGTTTGGGACAGAAAAAACCATATAATCTGTAATATTGTTACAAAATGGCGAATGCGGTTGTAACATTTCTGGGCTCGATATCGAATCGTCTCATTTTGACGGAGTAAAGGAAGACATTTTGAGAATATTTTTTTGTGTTGTATGTAAGGTGTTCAAAAGCACTATTCAAAATTATTTTCATATATACAGGGCATGTGCGCCAAAAAACATACTATCACGATTGATTTTTTACCCACTCGATATCGAATCGTCTCATTTTGACGGAGTAAAGTAAGATATTTTGAGAATATTTTTTTGTGTTGTATGTAAGGTGTTCAAAAGCACAATTCAAAACTATTTTCATATATACAGGATATATACAAATATATATATATATACAAACATATAGACCAAAGTTACTTTTTTTATAAATGTAGCATCCTGTATTTGACCTAAACAATGGAATGGCAAGCGCGAATTATGATGAGCTTCTTCAGATCACTTTATACACTGTAAAAGTAACAACACTCTTGTCCACTACAGTTTTTGTTGTGTGACATATGTTTCGAAAACAAAGTTTCCATCTTCAAAGACGAAGCGTTACTAAAGCAATAAATTTCTACATTCCAGTACGGGTTGACATTATACCCTTAGTAAGAAACCAATTAGTGAGTATAATGGGTTGTTAATAGGGGTTAGGTCATTGTTGAGTAAAATACCCTTTCTCTCATACATTTTGATACCTTCAAGTGTTCCTAAATACGCTTTATTGGAATTTTTCAACAATATAACGGAATTTTTTGAAATTGAGTGGCCAGTTGTTAAAACGTGATTTGCTGGTTGTTTGCCCGACGTAACACTTGTTGCAATCTAATTTGGAATAAATCTTATCTAATATGAAATTAAATCTAATACGAAATCAAATGTTTAGACTGCAACAAGTGTTGCGTCGGGCAAACAACCAGAAAAATGTTGACACGGTATAAAGAGCATACTGGACATATTCGGAACTTCAACGTCGATAAATCTGCGGTTGCACATCACGTTTTAACAACTGGCCTTTCAATCTCAGAGAATTCCGTCAAATTGTTGAAAGATTCCAATAAGGCGTAATAAAGCTTAACTTGAAGGTATCGAAATGTATAAGAGAAAGGATATTTTACTCAATAACCTAACCCCTATTAACAACCCATTATTCTTACTAATTGGTTTATGACTAAGGGTGTAATATCAACCCGCACTGGAATGTTGAAATTGATTGTATGATTTAGTAACGCTTCGTCTATGAAGATGAAAACGTTGTTTCCGAAACATATGTCAGACGACAAAAACGGTAAAGTGGGCTAGAGCGTAGTTACTTTTATAGTGTTCATAATAAGTCCACAGTAAACTCAAAATAGAATATACAACATCATGTTATACCTTAGAAGCACCATTTACGAGAATATGTCGAAAAATTGAAAATATGTAGTTTTTTTTTAAATAGCAATTACCTAATGAAGAAGCCAGCTACGCTAGCAATACAGACAGTATTTTTTCGAATAGACATATTGTCTACTCCTATACAGAAACAAAAATTAACTATTGAATATACAGAGTGATCATAATTAATTTTCAAACATCAACTACAAATGAATAAATTAAACTATCAGTCCACTGAAATTCAGCACAAACCTTCGATCCGTCATTTTTCATTTGAGTACCTACCGGTTTGCTGCTTGATCGGCTCTGTATTTTAGCAATCATTAAGAACATCAAATTTCGTGGTGGTGCCTACTTCTCTGAAATATTGTTTCCTCCATAAAGATCTGATCGAATTCATAACGCTAAAAGAATGTTTTCTTAAAAAATTTTATTTTCCGAAAACTATGTTTCCATTGAAAATCCGCACCACCACCATGATCAGTCGGTCTATTGTGGTCTACCTAAATCTATACTTCATCCATAATATCAAGCTTTTTGATAAAGGAGATGAGTCTAGTGTGTGAGAATTTATCCGGTTATCCAGTTATCTCAGTCTCAGTTTGTGGACTACTTACCCAAATTCAATCCTATTCCCAGCGGGGCAGTCACATATGATGTGCTCTACAGACTCGTCCTCCTCCAGCTATAGTCGGCACTCAGAGCCCTCAACCAACCCTAAATTACTTAGGTGTTTTATAGGGCCATAGTCAGGGCCGGATTTAAACTTAATGCCGCCCTGGGCACCGGCAAAAAATCCTCCCTTTTACTTAAACTTATAGTTTATTTTTTTCACTTTCAAAATTTTGCCACCCTAAACAATTTGCCGCCCTGGTCACTTGCCCCGACTGCTCCTAGTGTAAATCCACCGCTGGCAATTGTGATCCGTGTACACAGCTGGCGAAATTCTCAGGTCTAACTTGAATAATTAGAGCCATTTTCTGGCCGTTTCAGCTGATTGGCCAATAATTGTTGAGCGGGCACGTCTGAGACCTGATATGCTGCTCCACAGTTCCTGTATCTTTTTGTCCAACTATCTGTTGTTCTCTCACCCTGCTACCACAGGCTAGTCTAGGTCCAATGAGCCCCGTGGAAGCCCGTTGCGCTGCCAATGAGTCAGCCAAATCATAACCTTTAATGCCCGAGTGGCTCAGAATCCAGATGAGCTGCAACTTGCAGCGCTTCCCCAGTTTAGCTTGTATGGTCTGACAATCCTGCAGGAACTTACAGCTGTATGAAGCCAAGGCCTTCAAGGTGGCTTGGCTTTCCAATAGGATCTTAATGGTCTGCGAACCCACCATTTCCCAAGTATGAGCTTCGCGCAGGGATCAATGGCGAAAATTTCTCTTCAAAAGACAGTCCCAAAACTACCCAAGAGTCCCAGAATTCCCTGATGGATTCACCATCACCAACATCGCAACTATTGACTCTTGCTCTCACCCCTTGAGTGGTAACGGAGTCATCTGTGAACCAACAGGGAACTTAAAGCAGTGGGGTCCCAGAGATGTTTCAATCATCACTGCTGGGAAAGACGATACGTTTATACAGAAATCATTAACCCATGTCTCAATAAGGAAGAAATTTGCGTGGTGAAAGATTGAGATGCATGCTGAAGGCCTGACACATGGCTTCAAAAAGGCATCAACGCTAAACAAACCATATGTAATTGTCCAAGGCATCATGGAAATTAAATTTTACCCTAGAGAACATGGTGAGAAGTGGGTTGGCCTAGTGCTTCTGTCCCCTCCTCTTGAATCCCGTCTCATACAAGTGTGGTTATCCTCGCTGCGCCATCCTATATGAATAGACCAAGAGCCAATTAATAATTATTATTTGCACTGAAATCCCCACAATTCACGTTTCAAAATAAGAGAAATCCGCTATCCAACTTGAACGCAAACATACTGATTCTCTGCTTCTTTGTTCTTTTCCACCAACAATTTCTTCATAGCCCACGCGAAGTCTAAATTTGTGGCACGTGTAACGTAATAAAGGGCGTAATGAAACATGAATCTTTCATCTGGACGGAACTGTATCTGATCCGTCGTGTGTCGGTTTTTGACGCGAACATAAAGGAGCTCACGGAATGGATGGAGTTCCAGTTTCAGATATATTGAATTATGCTCTCGGCAAGTCATTGAAACCTTCTGTGTGTTAAATTCAAATTGTGAACTCTATGCATACATAAATTTATGATCACAGTTCTCGAGGCCCTATAGGCAGAATGCTCATGTTTCTTGTTGATCTTGAACTCATTGTGGAAAACAGTCACAGGCTGTACTTTACGAGACCACAAGAGAAACAACGAGATACGATAACTTTTCGTAGTGGAAGAAGATCTACTTAGATGGATCATTGGTAAAAGATAAGTGGAAAAGTTTAACGGATTACGAAAAAGGAACAGTGAAAAATTATTCTAGTTATACTTGCTGATACGTGTATCTGATAATTGGCGTCTTCAGAGCAAGGCAACCAAGAAACAAAGGAATATATGGAAATAAAACTGAAAACAGGAGCGATCATTTGTTTGATTTTCCATATTTTTCATTGTTTCTTAGTTTCCTTACCCTGAAGAAGTCCATTAGTAGAAAATTGGTTTAAGCACTGACGTGAAGTCAGGAGCTTTTGCGCGTATGTTCTATTGTCCAGTCTCCTGTTTCTGAGTTGCCATGCCCTGAAGAAGCAAATTAGTAGAAACACATGTCGGCTAGTACCAGCAGAATGATTTTTTCCTGCTCCTTCTGCACCATTACCTGTTAAACTTAATCATTGAAATATACTTTTCCACATTATCCTGATTTATTTATTGATGTAGAAAATAAATTTGGAGGGAAAATGTATACAGAATGACTGATGATGGGATTGCAAAAAATAGACAAAGAGTCAAGAGCATACAAAGGAGGACCACCGAAGAGATGGTATAAAAGGTAGACAGAATCCCAGGAATGAGGTGAACCTTGTCCTAAATAAAGAAGATGTTCACATGCGTTAATGGGTCATGGAAATAAAGTTTCACAGTGGAACCAATGATAATTAGTTGTTTCGATAATTGTGTATAGTTAGAGTTTAGATCAAATTCGAAGGGTCCAATTGACCCATTACCGACATATCAAACGTTCTCTGGACTCTCGGGCTTCCCAAAACCCATTAGTATATTGATCTTAGACAGATCATGTACCACCCGACAGGAGATTGAGTATTCAATCCAAAACCTTTTCATTTGGCATGCTAGTAGGCTCATTACACTGTAATCCCTTTGTTTTTGGGCACAATAGGAACTTGTCCCTCTGCCCTTACCATTATATAAAAATAATAATAATAACCTATGGCGTCTCAAAGGAGATTTGGGTTAATCGAATATCTGTATCTGGAGTTTACAATGCTCGAAGATAAAACGTCAGGGCTCTCATCAATTTTGGTGCAACGTTAACAACGGATATTTCCTGGAATTGCCTTAAACCATCGGATCGTTGCCGTAGTATCCTTTTGTTCTAAGGCGGGGTATTTGCTGCCAAGGAACCACCACTCGTTGCTCTACAACTTGGGCGTACTAACCTATGAGATCGGGGGAGTGGGGATAACGAGAGTAGGTAACTTTAGGGACCTCGAGGATATTGGAGTGGGGTTGGAGACGAGTTTGGAGCTCTCATTAGGGATGCGAGGAAGACACATGGGGTGGAAACTCTCTCACTAAAGTCTGGTCCCTTAGAATAGTTCGATTAGTTCGAATAATCCCACACAAATTTGAGGATGTCTCTGCCTTCGCTCGATTTGTGGATCACGTGATGCTTTATCAGCTGATCTGTGATCAGCTGTCCCGCTGTCCGCTACCGGCGTGCTTGTTTTTATTTTTACATTTTACATAGTTTTGGTGAAATCTGAGTGTTCAGTGTTGTGAAATAAACTTTTTCGAATATCACTGTTTGATGTTCGGTAAAAAACTGTAATAAGAATACAAGTAAAGTGATTAAGTGTTCTCCTAATATTGCAGACAAGGTTATGGTCTTCATGGCTAGGGGAGTTTTTCATAAATAGAAACAAACAACTTTAGCTTATTTCTTCAATCATGGTGGAATGAAACGTGATGATCTTTCCAAATTACTTGAAGATATTGTTAGATCGTGGGCCTCATGTCTTGGCACTTCTTTGTGATCAAGGTTTTGCAAATGTAGCTGCTATAAATAGGCTATATAGAGAAACCACTGGGTGATTTTCACGTACAAAATGTTTTTCACATTATGTTGTGCATAATGATATCCATTTTTTGTATTATATTTCTCATTTGATTCTGTCCTTCTAAATGTATATTGGAGTAGAATATACTTCCACATAGTGTTGTACTCGCATAATGATAACCATTTTTTGTACGATATTTCACATTTGATTTTGTCCTTGTAAATGAATATTGGAATTAAGGCAGCCATTCATTTAACTGCTCCTTCAAATTTGAAGGTATATAAGGATAATTTTATTGAAGAAAGTTTTTCCTCATATGCTGTATAATTAATTTTTTGTCACACTAAATTTTATTTTCATTCCAAATGTATTTTTTAATTTTGATATTCTGTCTTTTTCTAATATATATGTACATTAGTTCACATGAAATGTTGAAGTTAAATTCATGAATCTGATATAATTTTATTAAAGAGAGTTTTGGGATTTCATTTGTTTTCTTTCGATTACAGCGAAAACCATTGTTCCAAAAACATTGTCTTATGCCAGGTTTTTGACGAATTATCGTCAACTTGGTGTTTGGCAGTGTTTTGGAAAACAATATAATAGAATATAGGATATATGGGAGATATATTTGAATTTCCCGCTCGTTCGAGCTTCAAATAATCCCAGTGCCGCACCGCTAGTGTTGCAAGGACAGAAATAACGTTAGAGTGGCCCATGTATAGTATATCTTGTCTATGGGAAGACAGTAGAATTTAGACGATAAGTGGAATCGGAATTTTTGTCCATGATACTTAGATTTTTTGGTACGCGAGAAACACTTAATTAGACTCTCATGAATTTTGGTGCAACGTTAATAACGGCTATTTTCCTGGAATTTCTTTAAACCGTCGGATAGTTCCCGTCGAATCCTATTATTGGTCTAAGGTGGGCTATTTTCAGCCAGGGAATCATCAATCGGTGCACACAACCTTGGCAGTACTAACCTATGAGATCGAGAGATAGAAGAAGTGTTGAGGGGGGTTAACATAGTAGATACAACTAGGGGAAAAAGACATTTTGTATTTAGGATACGGCGGAGACGATTAGCGGAATACGAGATTTTATCCCTGAAACTATATCCCTAAATATTATTGCGAGAGGTTGTCATCGAGTTATAATATTGCAAATAAAGTGTAAATATCAAAATCAGTGTTTTGAAATCCCAAGACACGAAAGAAGAAATGTTAGGAGCGTAATTCAATCAACCCTTAGGCCATTAATATAAAAATCCTATATTTATGTGTATTCGCAACGGACATACACGATTTAATAATTAAGTGCTCAGTTTTTCATTCTGTTCAACTTTATCATTCCGACTCCCATATAATATATTTTTAAAACAATACCATAGTGTTTTAAGAATCTCTGAAGAAACGTTTAATATGCTACTACATAGAGTGCAAATTCACATAGAGAAAAAAGACACTGTAATTCCAGAAATCATTTCTCCAAAAACGAAATTAATAATTACTTTGGGATACTATGCTACTGGTGAAAACTTCATATCACTCAGGGATATCCATCACAGATTATCTGGCGTTCGTAAGTTTAGTTAGTTTACGTCCACAGAGTAATAAACATAAATTTATTATTGAATTTACGAGGATTGCGATTCAAGGGATATAATAAACTAGATTATGTTAAGACGTCAAGTCAGACAGATAAATACTGTGTTGGTAGACATGACATTTCGCCAAAAAGGCTTGATATCCGCACGATTCAGGCGGAGGAAATAGAACCAGTTCTATTTATTTTCAAGCCTGAAAAGCCACGAAAAAGGCATAGCGTAATAAGGGTATTAGGCCATTGATATAAAAATCCTATAGTTATGTGAATTCGCAACGGACATATACGATTTAATAATTATTCGCACAGTTTTCCATGCTGTTCAACTTCATCATTCCGACTCCCACATAAGTTGTCAGAACTATGCAGGACAAAGCACTGCCAGCTTATTCCACAAATTTGCTTTGTGTTCTCGAGCCGCAGATGCCTATTAGACCATTACATCGGTATCGGAGAGCGGAGAAGTGGTCAGGCAAAGTGAAAAGCTCCTATCGCGCCTCCCGAAACATATGACGATAGATTAGAGACTCTAATCTATGCATATGACGTAGGCATAACGTTATACAGCCAACGAAGCTACATCTGAGAAATCCAGATTCGTTACTAAGCAACCGTATATTTTGATGCTGATACAGTTATCGCCTCTGGAAAATTCGTCAAAGGGCTGAATTATATCCTGTTAATTAATGTTCGTAAAAATAATTAAAATGCGATATTTGAGAAGTGGCAAATTTGGCATCAATTGGTCCAAATGTATGGAATTTCCAAATTTTTTGCCGAGAATTATCCTATTAATTTCGATTCACTGATGGAGAATCCGAGGTCAAACTTGATTCTGTCCGGCCGGACGGCCAGCACGATTATGCTCAAACGCAACGAGCTAGAGCGTTGCAATTTTCAGAGTAGCCGGTTGAGTTCGTTAATGGGCAAAATCTACTAAGTGGTTTTAGAGTTAAAGACATCCGAAATTTTGTTTTCCCAATAACTCGAAAATATTGATCTGATCGAATTAACGCGCGGTAGTTAGTTGAGAAATACCGACACGTAGACTTATGCAAAATTTTGTGAGGATCCCATGAATAAAAAAAAAATTTCTTTTAAATTTTTATATCTCAGAAACTATCCGCCAAATGTCGTTGAAATTCTGCGAGAGCCATCAAAACCTTATTTTACAGCAAGGTAGGTTTAATACACAATTAACGGGATTTAGGTTTCTCATAGATTTTCCATTATATCGAAACCTAAAGTAAGAAGCATCTTGAATAAAACCGTCGATTCAATCTAGGAAAACAATCTGACAACCTCGAATATACTCTAATTCAACCAAGGCATGCACAGAAATGTAATAATTATTGGGTTATATTATAATTTATATTGTGTTCATATGTCGTACTGTTCGTTTGGTTATGTTGACATAGTTCGTTAAATCCGAGCTAAATAAGAATTATAAGAAAATTATCTTCAACAATAATTGGGTTGTTCCCCAGTATGATTGAATAGGAGTTGTGATACTTATAATTGATATGTCGTTATGAAATGAAAAATTTATTTGTCGTTTAATGAAAACACTGAATTTTTATTTGCTATTTTCTAAATGAAGTTCCAAATAACTAAATTGAAATACACAAAACTCCGGTTGCATCAATTCAAAACCCTCTAATTACAATTCATAGCTTCAAAAACATCTTCAGGCTACAGAAGTCCTAAATGGCTCGTCCATGATGATCTCTCCTAAAAATTCATTATTCTGCCATTTCGGAAATCCTCTGCAGTCATGCACCTAAAATTCACTTCCGGCTCATCAAACTTTGTTTTCAATTCTCCCAATTGAAGGACGACATCGCAAACTTGAGGTTGAGTGTGGCTCATCCAAGGAGAACTAAGTTGCCCCATCTGACAGTGACACATGGCAGAATCGGGCTATTATTTCATAAAATAAAGAGCTGAGGGAATATTATTGAATTATTTGATTATGGAAGATGTTTAACTTCCAGGAGTTTCCATTCAGGTTTTACAGTGCCAAGCACCTATTAAATCTGTGAGTGTCTTTAGTGCTTAACTTTTCCGGCGTAAATAACACAGCTACTCTTCACGAAATTTCTCAGCACATGCTAATATTAAGCCACTGACATTATGGGAGTAAGAAGATATCGTGAATATTCATAAGTGCTTAATTACTAATGAAGGGTTTTCCAATAAGAGGTGTTATTTTGATATTCAAAGAAAAATACCATTTTTCAATATAAATGATCAGATGTTTATTTCATTATAAAATAGAAGCTATGCCGTTAATAGTGGACAATAACATCAGGCAAATGACCACCACGACCACGCTTACAGGTCCATATCCTTTTAATGAAATTTTCCATAACCGAATCGCAAAGTGGCTGCCCTATGTCCTCGATAGCCTCACGAATTCCATCTTTGAGGTCTTTAATCGACGCTGGGCTATTGGCGAAGACCTTATCTTTCACGTGGCCCCAAATGAAGATGTCGCAAGATGTTAAATCACAAGATCTCGGTGGCCAATTGTGATCACCTCTTCGAGAGATAACACGGTCCGGAAACTTTTCCCGCAAAAGATCAATGGTTTCGTTGCTTGTGTGGCACGTAGCGCCGTCTTGTTGAAAGTAAACGTTGTCCAGATCAATACCATCCAATTCCGCACATAAAAAAAATCATTAATCATCTCTCGATAGCACAATCCATTCACCGTAACTGTTGCTCCAGCCTCATTTTCGAAAAAGTAAAGTCCAATGACTCCGCCGGGCCATAAACCGCACCAAACAGTCACACGTTGAGGATAGAGAGGCTTTTCAACAATAACTCTTGGGTTTTCCGAACCCCAGATGCGACAATTTTGCTTGTTGATAAAGCCACCGAGGTGGAAATGGGCCTCATCACTCAAGATGATTTTTCGATGGAATGCCGGATCATTTTCCTGCATTTCAACGACCCAATCAGCAAAGACACGACGTTGTTGATGATCGGCCGGCTTAAGTTCTTGTGTTAACTGGACTTTATAAGCCTTAAGACCCAAATCTTTATGCAAAATACGGTGTAATGACGTTTGTGGAATGCCTAATTCCAAAGAACGACGAGGAATGGACAAACCTGGGTTTTCTTCAACACTTTCGGCTACAGCAGCTATATTCTCGGCTGTTCTTGAGCGACGTGCACGGGTTTTATTCTTCACATACTAACTTGTCCCAACAGCTCGAATTTTTCCACCAATTTCTTTATTGCGATCCGAAAAGGTGCATCACGACGACCCAAAAATGTTCGAGTTTTACGAACCGTATCTGCCAAATTTTCACCATTTTTGTGGTGAATTTTAATAATTGCAATGCGTTCTTGAAAAGTGTATCGTTCCATTTTTATTAATGGCGTAGTTTCTACTTGTCAAATGTCAAAAAATGTCAGCTTCAAAAGTGACATCTACCGAAATAGCGGGCTATTCAAAATAACACCTCTTATTGGAAAACTCTTTATATAGGTAGAGTGCTCACTACTCAGCCACCTTTATACAATAAATATGATGATCAATACAATATCCAAGATATTTTTATGCTGAATTGAAAGTTAACTTATGTGTTGTGTTGCGATAATCTACTAACCAGGAATATTTATTTGGTCGGTACATCAATTGGCATTATAGATCTCCGGGTATGTAGAACCATCTGCTGTAGACGTATTGGCTAGGTGGATCTGCTGGCTATAATTGTAGATCTATTAGTCTAGTCAACAAGTAATTTTTAAGTCGACATTTTTGTGTATTTTCCGAAAATTATGATTCAGGTGTCATCCAATTTGGAATGGCATGTAGATAGCTTTTGAGAAAATGTTAAGGCTGCTCACAAAAATAGGGATAGTTAAAAGCAATTAAGTGAACAAAAAAAAGTCCCAACTCCCGGAACTGGTAGAACCAATATTTATAATTTTCCCAGAGGGTTGAAAATACGCCCGAAAACTGGTACTCCGGCCTGTGCAAGCCTCGCCCCCTTCGGACCTGAATAAATATTATTCAAACTTATTAAATATGACAATAAAATTTTTTAAAAATTCAGGCGCCTGCAGGATAGTTCAATGAAGAATAATCCGTAGTCCAAAAATGTTTATCGCGATATTTCAATTCATTAGTTAATCAACATTTTTTTTTACCAGGATCATTGACATTGCAAGTGCGATCATTGTTAAACTACTGACCTGATAATTTTTTCCTTTCGTGGAGCTATTTTTCGAAGGTCTTAGAATAGATTTCCATTAGAAAAATTAAAAAATTGTTAATTTCAGTTTTGTTATTAACAATTTACTTAAGTGAAACATTATAAACTGCATTAAACATTGAAAAAATTTTTTTTTACAATATTACTATTGGTCCGTTTCTTTATGATCAGAAACTACTTAAAAATGATTTTTAATCATTTTTATCTACTATTGTTCAAACAATTATTGTGAACAATTGCGCTGTTTACGAGATGATTTTAATCACTTCTTTGATAACATAATCTTTGATAATACTTATGATTTAAAAAAACAAATCTATTATAAAAAAAATGAAAGACAATAGTAAATTAAAAGTTCTCTTAATTGTTTATAACTATCGCAATTTTTGCGAGCGGCCTTAGCATTTTCTCAAAAACTATCTACATGCCATTCCGAATTGAATGACACCTCAATCATAATTTTTGGAGAATACGCAAAAATTATGACCTAAAAAGCACTTGTTGACTAGACTATATCGGTTCATTTATCTACTGAATATGTAAACCTACACACATTTAATTGATAATTTTCTACAGATGTAACTCACGATGCTTCTGATTATTTTATTCCAACTAGTTGAAACAGAAGTTTGTATCCGCAAATCAAAATTCAGTGTTTTCATCAAACGACAAATAAATTTTTCATTTCGTTATGAAATGAAAAGTAGAAAACTGTAGAAAATTATCAATTAAATGTGTGTAGGTTTTCATATTCAGTAGATAAATGAACCGATATAGTCTAGTCAACAAATGCTTGTTAGGTCATAATTTTTGCGTATTCTCCAAAAATTATGATTGAGGTGTCATTCAATTCGGAATGGCATGTAGATAGTTCTTGAGAAAATGCTAAGGCCGCTCGCAAAAATTGCGATAGTTATAAACAATTAAGAGAACTTTTAATTTACTATTCTCTTTAATTTTTTTTACAATACATTTGTTTTTTTTAAATCATAAGTATTATCAAAGATTATGTTATCAAAGAATTAATTTAAATCATCTCGCAAACAACGCAATTGTTCACAATAATTGTTTGAACAATAGTAGATAAAAATTATTAAAAATCATTTTTAAGTATTTTCTGATCATAAAGAAACGGACCAATAGTAATATTGTAAAAAAAAATTTTTTTCAATGTTTAATGCAGTTTTCACTTAAGTAAATTGTTAATAACAAAACTGAAATTAACAATTTTTTAATTTTAATTGAAATCTATTCTGACCTTCGAAAAATAGCTCCACGAAAGGAAAAAATTCTCAGGTCAATAGTTTAACAATTATCGCACTTGTAATCTCAATGATCCTGGTAAAAAAAATTGTTGATTAACTAATGTATAACTAATTGAAATATCGCGATAAATATTTTTGGACCACGGATTATTCTTCATTGAACTATCCTGCAGGCGCCTGAATTTTTAAAACTTTTTATTGTCATATTTAATAAGTTTGAATAATATTTATTCAAGTCCGAAGGGGGCGAGGCTTGCACAGGCCGGAGTTCCCGTTTTCAGGCGTATTTTCAACACTCTGGGAAAATTATAAATATTGGTTCTACAGTTCCGGGAGTTGGGACTTTTTTTGTTCACTTAATTGCTTCTAACTATTCCAATTTTTGTGAGCAGCCTTAACATTTTCTCAAAAGCTATCTACATGCCATTCCAAATTGAATGACACTTGAATCATAATTTTCGGAAAATACACAAAAATGTCGACCTAAAAATTACTTGTTGACTAGACTAATAGATGTACAATTATAGCCAGGAGATCCACCTAGCCAATACGTCTACAGCAGATGGTTCTACATACCCGGAGATCTATAATGCCAATTGATGTACTGACCAAATAAATATACATGGTTAGTAGATTATCGCAACACAACACATAAGTTAACTTTCAATTCAACATAAAAATATCTTGGATATTGTATTGATCATCATATTTATTGTATAAAGGTGGTTGAGTAGTGAGCACTCTACCTATATAAAGGGTTTTCCAATCAGAGGTGTTATTTTGAATAGCCCGCTATTTCAGTAGATGACACTTTTGAAGCTGTCCTTTTTTGACATTTGACGAGTAGAAACTACGCCATTAATAAAAATGGAACGATACACGCTTCAAGAACGCATTGAAATTAAGAAAATTCACCATAAAAATGGTGAAAATTTGGCAGAGACGGTTCATCGTGGGTCGTCGTGAAGCACCTTGTTGGATCGCAATAAAGAAATTGGTGGAAAAATTCGAGCTGTTGGGACAAGTTAGTATGTGAAGAATAAAACCCGTGCACGTCGCTCAAGAACAGCCGAGAATATAGCTGCTGTAGCCGAAAGTGTTGAAGAAAACCCAGGTTTGTCCATTCCTCGTCGTTCTTTGGAATTAGGCATTCCACAAACGTCATTACACCGTATTTTGCATAAAGATTTGGGTCTTAAGGCTTATAAAGTCCAGTTAACACAAGCACTCAAGCCGGCCGATCATCAACAACGTCGTGTCTTTGCTGATTGGGTCGTTGAAATGCATGAAAATGATCCGGAATTCCATCGAAAAATCATCTTGAGTGATGAGGCCCATTTCCACCTCGGTGGCTTTATCAGCAAGCAAAATTGTCGCATCTGGGATTCGGAAAACCCAAGAGTTATTGTTGAAAAGCCTCTCTATCCTCAACGTGTGACTGTTTGGTGCGGTTTATGGTCCGGCGGAGTCATTGGACTTTACTTTTTCGAAAATGAGGCTGGAGCAACAGTTACGGTGAATGGATTGCGCTATCGAGAGATGATTAATGATTTTTTTATGTCCGGAATTGGATGGTATTGATCTGGACAACGTTTACTTTCAACAAGACGGCGCTACGTGCCACACAAGCAACGAAACCATTGATCTTTTGCGGGAAAAGTTTCCGGACCGTGTTATCTCTCTAAGAGGTGATCACAATTGGCCACCGAGATCTTGTGATTTAACACCTTGCGACATCTTCATTTGGGGCCACGTGAAAGAGAAGGTCTACGCCAATAGCCCAGCGTCGATTCAAGACCTCAAAGAAGGAATTCGTGAGGCTATCGAGGACAGCCACTTTGCGATTCGGCAATAGAAAATTTCATTAAAAGAATATGGTCCTGTAAGCGTGGTGGTGGTGGTCATTTGCCTGATGTTATTTTCCACTATTAACTGCACATCTTCTTTTTTATAATGAAATAAACATCCGATCATTTATATTGAAAAATGGTATTTTTCTTTGAATATCAAAATAACACCTCTTATTGGAAAACCCTTCATTAGTAATTAAGCACTTATGAATATTCACGATATCTTCTTACTCCCATAATGTCAGTGGCTTAATATTAGCATGTGCTGAGAAATTTCGTGAAGAGTAGCTGTGTTATTTACGCCGGAAAAGTTAAGCACTAAAGACACTCACAGATTTAATAGGTGCTGGGCACTGTAAAACCTGAATGGAAACTCCTGGAAGTTAAACATCTTCCATAATCAAATAATTTAATAATATTCCCTCATCTCTTTATTTTATGAAATAATAGCCCGATTCTGCCATGTGTCAACGTCAGATGGGGCAACTTAGTTCTCCTTGGATGAGCCACACTCAACCTCAAGTTTGCGATGTCGTCCTTCAATTGGGAGAATTGAAAACAAAGTTTGATGAGCCGGAAGTGAATTTTAGGTGCATGACTGCAGAGGATTTCCGAAATGGCAGAATAATGAATTTTTAGGAGAGATCATCATGGACGAGCCATTTAGGACTTCTGTAGCCTGAAGATGTTTTTGAAGCTATGAATTGTAATTAGAGGGTTTTGAATTGATCCAACCGGAGTTTTGTGCATTTCAATTTAGTTATTTGGAACTTCATTTAGAAAATAGCACAGAATTCAAAAAAATCAAATATCCGCATTATAATGTCATCGGGAAAAATTTGCTCAAAATGAACAGGACGTGCTAAAGTTGAGCAGGATAATTATGCTGAACCAAATGTGAAAACATTCTCGTGATATAAGGAGCTTAAGCACACTCGATAATTCAATGATCGATATATTTCACTGATTTGTAACGCCATATACTACAACTACAATCTACAACCTGTACACAGCTGAAATTAATGGATATTAGTGATCCGTCAAATCGAAGAATATACATTTAAAAATTGGCATATTCGATATCGATATCGATATCCATATCAATATCAAAAACAATATCGATATCGATATCAATATCAATATCAATATCAATATCAATATCAATATCAATATCAATATCAATATCAACATCAATATCAATATCAATATCAATATCAATATCAATATCAATATCAATATCAATATCAATATCAATATCAATATCAATATCAATATCAATATCAATATCAATATCAATATCAATATCAATATCAATATCAATATCAATATCAATATCAATATCAATATCAATATCAATATCAATATCAATATCAATATCAATATCAATATCAATATCAATATCAATATCAATATCAACATCAATATCAATATCAATATCAATATCAATATCAATATCAATATCAATATCAATATCAATATCAATATCAATATCAATATCAATATCAATATCAATATCAATATCAATATCAATATCAATATCAATATCAATATCAATATCAATATCAATATCAATATCAATATCAATATCAATATCAATATCAATATCAATATCAATATCAATATCAATATCAATATCAATATCAATATCAATATCAATATCAATATCAATATCAATATCAATATCAATATCAATATCAATATCAATATCAATATCAATATCAATACCAATATCAATATCAATATCAAAATCAATATCAATATCAATATGAATATCAATATCAAAATCACTTTCGATACCAATATCATTATCAATAGCAATAACAATATTCTATTGATTGGAATTCGGAAGAATGGCAGATGAAAAAAGTGTTTTGTTTTATGTGAAGAATCTATGGTTGAAATTTATGTACTACAAAATGTAAATCAGAAAAGTGATTCATTATTATTTTGATTTACATTTGATTATCTTTCAGAATTAGAATGTTTAGATGAAAACAATTAATCATTAGAAGGAAATATATGCATACAAAAGGAAAACTGAACAACCGTGTTGTTATTGAATCCTACTTACATTCGAATATACTGTTTGGAATGTAAATGTCAATAATGCAAAACGATTACATGGAATACTCTCTCTTCTGGAGAAAATTATCCCTAATTTCTACTATAACACTCAGTTATTTGGAACTTCATTTAGAAAATAGCACAGAATTCCAAAACATCAAATATCCGCATTTTAATGTCATCGAGAAAAATTTGCTCAAAATGAACAGGACGTGCTAAAGTTGAGCAGGATAATTATTCTGAACCAAATTTGAAAACACTCTCGTGATATCAGGAGCTTAAGCACGCTCGATAATTCAATGATCGATATATTGCACTGATTTGTAAACTCCATATACTACAACTACAATCTACAACCTGTACACAGCTGAAATTAATGGATATTAGAGATCCGTCAAATCGAAGAATATAAAATTTAAAATCGGCATATTCGATATCGATATCGATATCCATATCAATATCAAAATCGATATCGTATCGATATCGATATCGATATCGATATCAATATTAATATCAATATCAATATCAATATCGAAATCGATATCGATATCGATATCGATATCAATATCAATACCAATAACAATATCAATATCAATTTCAATATCAATATCAATATCAATATCAATATCAATATTAATATGAATATCAATATCAATATCAATATCAATATCAATATCAATATCAATATCAATATCAATATCAATATCAATATCAATATCAATATCAATATCAATATCAATATCAATATCAATATCAATATCAATATCAATATCAATATCAATATCAATATCAATATCAATATCAATATCAATATCAATATCAATATCAATATCAATATCAATATCAATATCAATATCAATATCAATATCAATATCAATATCAATATCAATATCAATATCAATATCAATATCAATATCAATATCAATATCAATATCAATATCAATATCAATATCAATATCAATATCAATATCAATATCAATATCAATATCAATATCAATATCAATATCAATATCAATATCAATATCAATAGCAATATCAATATCAATATCAATATCAAAATCGTTATCGATACCAATAGCATTATCAATAGCAATAACAATATTCAATTGATTGGAATTCGGAAGAATGGCAGAAGAAAAAAGTGTTTTTTTTTATGTGAAGAATCTATGGTTGAAATTTATGCACTACAAAATGTAAATCAGAAAAGTGATTCATTATTATTCTGATTTGCATTTGATTTCTTTCAGAATTAGAATTTTTAGATGAAAACAATTAATCATTAGAAGGAAATATATCCATACAAAAGGAAAACTGAACAACCGTGTTGTTATTGAATCCTACTTACATTCGAATATACTGTTTGGAATGTAAATGTCAATAATGCAAAAAGATTACATGGAATACTCTCTCTTCTGGAGGAAATTATCCCTAATTTCAACGATAACTCCATTAATTCTTGTTGGAGACTATTAGTTTCTCCAAATGGAATTAGAACCTCGTGACTTGAATTTCTGAAACGCAATTACGAGTATCTGCCGTAATCTCTGCGAATCCATTTCGATTTGTTATCACAAAAGCTACGCTTGCTGGTACTGACTCAACTACCTTTCTTATACCGATCATAAACTAGGAACACGTGTTAAATACGAGTGGATTTGAATACTCAGACATTTCCATTCTGATAGGACAACAGGAAGGAATATACATATAGTGTTCTTCTTCTTCGTGATCTCTGGTTGATTGGTTCATTGGTGTTTTTTTTGTTTGTTTGTATTAGACCGATACCGTTTGAGCGATTAGAACGTGCTGCAGCCTAGAGAGGCTTATTAGACCTCGGTCGGTTTCGTATTAGCTGACAGGCCGCCGTATTCACAAAGCATTCAATCTCCGTTAAGTCCTAACTGAGGTCCTCAGTTAAGGATAAATTTGAATCGCAACCTCAGTTAACGTGAAACAGGCTTGTTTCACCACCGTTAAATACGTTAACTGAGGTTGCGATTCAAATTTATCTTTAACTGAGGACCTCAGTTAGGACTTAACGGAAATTGAATGCTTTGTGAATACGGCAGAGGGTCTCTTAGTCGATCCCCTGCAGCTCAGATTTACTTAACTGAGCTAAGTCCTGCACTTCTGACATTATATGGGTCTCATATGACATCCCCACTGCTTTGTCGGTGTATTACCTACATAAGGTCCATTTTCCTAGCAAGTAGGATTAGGCCCTTGACTTGATTCCTCGCACGATTTCTGTCACTAAGGGTCGTGTTATCGCCCCCATAGTGAAGTCTTCTTGTGTTGCCTGAAAAGGCAAATATGGCATGTGAGGCAGTTTCGTCTGCCTCCCCACATTTCCTACAAATAGGGTGTTCTCGCAGAATCCCCATTTTTTTCAGGTGCATTTTCAGGGTAAAGTGTCCGGTAAGTAAGCCAGCTATTGTCCTGAGCTTACTCAGTAGTAAGACCTCTTTAGTTGGTAAGGGCCAGGGCTGCCCCATCATTAACTTACTATGCCGGTGGCCCGAAGTTTTGTTCCAGTGCCGAGTGTGCTGAGCAAGGATCCATTTTTGGCGCTCTTGTTCCTCGGAACAGAGTGCTTAGGAATTTGCCCAAATGTCTGTAATTTTCGAATTTTTGGCTGAAAATGGTCTCAAACGATTTGGTTCGACTCACTGATCAAGAATCCGAGGTCGAAATCAATTGTGTCCAGCCGGCCGGCCGTAGGAACGATTACACTCGAACGAAAGGAGTTAGAGGATTGAAATTTGCAAGGTGGGTTTGAAGCGTAATTATCTCGGACAAGTTCGTTAATGGGCAAAAACCATCAAGTGGTTTCGGAGTTATGGCCGATTTTAGTAAAAATATTTTTTATGAATATATCCCAAACCGATCACTCGATCTATCTCAAATTTAGCACCAAATTTAAGAATCACGACCTTTATCCGCATGTGAAGTTTTGTATTGATCAGGTTACCGCAAAGTGTCAAAACAAATTTTGAAAATAAAAAAAAAAAAATCTACAATAACTCTCTAACGGAATGTGCTAGGCAGTTGAAATTTTCAGAATAGGTTAGGGAGATGAATATCTCCGTTGAGTTCGTTATTGGGCAAAAAAAAAGATGGTTTCAGAGTAACGAAAAAAAAAAATTTTTTTAAGTAACAAATTTCAAATTCAATTTTCATTTAAGATGCAGTTTCACCATAAAAATCCACTGATATTTTTTTCAACTCCAACAAGCTAATACTTTCGGAGATATGATTTTTCGAAATTTCAATGATGAATCGTACTTCTATGTTTTCACAGAATGCTATAATTATTCTATCTATGCTTCATTATATGATCTGTGTTCATACTCGTACATGTCATCCTGTTCTATAAGAGAGTCAAATTCATTTCAGCTATTTTAATTTGATTTCTTCCATGGTGCAGTTCTCATTCTCAGATTGTTCATTTAATTTTGATGAATAAACTATTATTCGAATTGAATTTCCTTTATCATGCAGTTCTATCATAAGAATACATTGATATAATTCCCAACTATGAGAAACCAATACATTCGGAGATATAATTTGTCTGTTTGAACAAGAGTGCCAGAAAGCTCCTGTCCACAGGGCTTGAACCAATTTTTCAATTACGTCTTTCACAGCTGATTTGGTTACCCCTACTCCCGGCTCTGGCTCAAAGAGGGGGATAACTGAGCCCTATCTAGCGAGTGCGTCAGCTCATTCGTTCCCTTCAAACCCTGTGTGCTTCCTTATTTTGCAAATATTTTAGAGACAAGTTGAGATAGAGCAATGACATATGACGGTTTGAGTAAGCAGCTCGAGTACTTTGAAACCCTGATAAAGTAAGTTATTGTAACCCCCACTTAAACAAATGGTAGGGTGTGGTACTTTTTAAAATAAATGGTATTTTTCCACGGTAACATACTAATAATGAATTAAATTCCAAAGCTGTGATGTTTTACCCTTCATTTGATGTATCGTTGACACTTGGGGCTCAAGTGGTTACAAAGATGTTATCAAAAGAATGTTACGAACACACAACATTTACGATAACGGGGTAGAGCACTACATACAGATCGGCATTTTCCAGCTTCCCATTACATATTGAACTTTTTTCTCTAGTGTATATCGTTAGGAACCATAGTCTCGATATTTTCAACTCATTAAGAAGTATATATGGTGTTCCAAAAAAGGCTAGTCATCTCACAACTTCCAAATTTTCAATGTGATACCCTGTATACTACTACTTGTTACTCCGGAATTTTTTCTAGTATTTAATTTAATGATTGAATTGTTAGCATAAAATGTATGCATTCCGCAAATAAAAAATATTTATGATATTATTATTTTTTATTTTTTATTTATGATATTTTGTTATTTTTACAAGCCTCAAAAGCGGCTGCTTAAATAAAAATTGGTACAAGCCCTGTGGACAGGAGCATTCTGGCGCTTTGGTTCAAACAGACAAATTATATCTCCTAAAGTATTGGTTTCTCAGAGTGAGAATTATATCAATGTATTCTTATGATAGAATATCATAAAGGAAATTCAATTCAAATAATAGTTTATTTATCAAGATTAAATGAGTAATCTGAGAATGAGAACAGCACCATGGAAGAAATCAAATTGAAATAGCTGAAATGAATTTGACTCTCTCTTATAGAAAAGGATGACATGTACGAGTATGAACACAGAGCACATAATAAAGCTTAGATAGAATAATTCTAGCATTCTGTGAAAACTTAGTACGATTCATTATTGAAATTTCAAAAAACCATATCTCCGAAAGTATTAGCTTGTTGCAGTTAAAAATGACATCAATGGATTTTTATGGTGAAACTGCAACTTACATGACAATTGAATTTGAAATTTGTTACTTAAACAAATTTTTTTTTTCGTTACTCTGAAAACATCTGGCCTATTCTACCCAATAACGAACTCAACTGAGATATTCATCTCCCTAACCTACTCTGAAAATTTCAACTGCCTAGCTCATTCCGTAAAAGAGTTATTGTAGAAACAAATTTTTAAAATTTTCAAATTTTTTTTTTACACTTTGCGGTAACCTGTTCAGTACAAAACTTTACATGCGTATAAAGGTCATGATTCTACAATTTGATGCTAAATTTCAGATAGATCGAGTGATCGGTTACGGAAATATTCATAAAAATTTTTTTTAACTAAAATCGGCCATTACTCCGAAACCGCTTGATGGATTCTGCCCATTAACGAACTTGTCCGAGATATTTACGCTCCAAACCCACCTTGCAAATTTCAATCCTCTAACTCCTTTCGTTCGAGAGTTATCGTGCTTACGGCCGGCCGGCCGGACAGAATTTATTTCGACCTCGGATTCTTGATCAGTGAGTCGAACAATATCGTTTGAGACCATTTTCAGCCAAAAATTCGAAAATTACAGACGTTTGGGCAAATTGACAAGCACTCAGTTCCGAGGAACTAGAGCGCTAAAAAAGGTGTCCTCACAAAGTTGCAAGCTGGAAAACGCCGATCTGTATGTAGTGCTCAACCCCGTTATCGAAAATGTTGTGTGTTCGTAACATTATTTTGATAACATCTTTGTAACCGCTTAAGCCCCAAGTGTCAACGATATACCAAATGAAAGGTAAAAGATCGTAGTTTTGGAATCTTATTTGTTATTAGTACGTTACCATGGAAAATAATCATTCACTTTAAAAAGCACACCCTACTATTCGTTTTAGAGGAGGTTACAAAAACTTATTTCACCAGGGTTTCAAACAACTCGAGCTGCCTACTCAAACGGTCAAATTTTATTGCTCTTTCTCAGCTGGACTCTCAAATATTTGCAAAATAAGGAAACTCACCCCTGGCTTAAACCATCAGAAGACCCGGAGGACAGTCAAGAAGTGGGACACCCTAATGGTACCCCATCACCTCCTTGCTGGTATCGGTGTGGCGGCCTCAGACCCTGTATAAGCTATTTTCACTCTGACGCAAACACTTACACCATCTGTCCGTAGATTCATCATAGTTTTCACCACAGGAGAATGGTTATGCGAACACATGCTATAACCACTTCGACTGTTCCCAAGTCGCAGCGGTGAGCGGTTGAATTCGGAGCTACTAGAACTCGGGGATGCGCGGTCTAGCTCCAGTGGAAATGGGAGTGGGTTCCAAAAAGGGAACCTGGTAAATGGGCGCCAGGTAAATTTAATTCTCCCAGATACCCCAGCGTAATGCAATTCCTAAATTCACCAAAAGAATATTCACGCTAAAAACAAACAATTTATTCCAGTAGCTTACAACCCAGGTCTTTAGATTCAATAAAAAAACTAATGTGAAACCCTGAATACGGGTTGCGGAAATTGTACGTAGATATTCTTCCTTGATTCAAATACGCGTCGCTTGAGCTCAGGCGCATCCACGTTTCTTATTTATGATCATATATGATTACCACAAATCTTTCCCCAATTTCCGCTTTACAACAACAATAATTTATACAATCTAATGATATTCTGTTCAGGTCGTATATAGTATGTATAAGATATATTTCGAAGATATATTTCCTATTACTTGCGTGCTGATTATTCCTATTCCGTCAATCCTCCCAGGTATCCTGGTACTCTCCTCTATGCTTATTCCTGAACGTAGTATTACGTCGCTGGTCTCGCAATACTGTCTTCGTTCCCTCGGTGATTGTAGTCTGCAACCATGCGTTGGCTGTCCCACAGCGTTGTTTACTGACCACCTTGTATATACTCGGGATCTGCAATCCTGCGTTGGCTGTCTCTCAGCGTTACTTATGGACCACCTTGTATATACTCGAATGCCTCAGTGCTACTCTTCCTAACATAAAAACCCTGATGACAGAAAAGAAACCATCAGTGACTCCTCTCAGGTATATATTCCGTACATACCCTGGTAGTCGGGGTTGTCCTGTATAAGTTTGCTTCAAAACTAAATCTGGCCGTGCCTACACCAAATAATTCAAGCACACAGCAACTTTCTGGATACAGAAAAATAATTACAACCTGAATTATTCCTACTAGAAATGACGAGAATAGAACATTTAACACATACCTGTCAAAGTCACCAAGATCATTCACGTGGTCAACTTGGATTTGCAAAAGGTCTTTAAATCCTCTTTCGAAACTATATCCAACTAAGAAGATTTCAATAATTCTTACAAAGTTTCCAAAATGCGTATAACCTATGCTTCCTTTGTCGAATCTTAACAAAATGGACGATCTCGTCTGAACGACGCCGACTCTGACAAAACGAAACAATATTGCCAACTCATTCGGCTCCTAGAATACAATAATTCCTTATGCGTCGATTGGTACTATTGAGACCCAACCTCAAATTTAATGTCAATACAAACGACAACCTTATCGCAAGCAAAACATAAGCAAACCCCTACCCGGGTCAAGAAGGAACGTTACAATGCTCCTGATCTTACGAATTATAACCGCTCCCATATGCTCACGTTCGAAGTTTTTTGCAAGAAATCTTATATTAGCGTTCTACTCATAATCAATTGATATCTGCAGAGTATAATGAAAATTCAATATCGAAGAGAACACTAGTAGAGATAACTACTCGAGATGACGCAGAGAAAATTGAGTCTGACTCTTTGAGATAATTATCTTAACTATAGACCTTTGATGTGCATCCAGTCCTGCTCCACTGATTGTAATGTCCACTAGATTTGAGCACTTTGGTAATTGTATGATTATTTTTGATACAGGTACTGGCAATGCTTTTCCGAAATAATCAGGCTTTCGGGTAGATTGCACTCCGGAAAAAAGTAACTCAGTCAAGATGTTAATCTCAGTTTGCGGATGTTGGATAAATGATAGCTCTCAAAGAACATCTCAGATACAGGTATTCTAATCCCAGGAAGATTTCATTGTTCGATATGTTCCATAATGTGTATTTCTACTAGTTCTACTATTTCTACTAGTAGCTCTTGTATGGTATTCATTTCTCTCATTGTAAAAGCACTCTTCGTGTTTACTGAATAGTTAACAATGCCTGGATACATGATTTTTGGAAATATAGAATTTTCTGATGTCATTCCTTCAGGCTTCAAAACATAAGGATCGATACTCAATACTGAAATTATCTTTCATATCATATTTGCACGTATGGTCTGGGGAACATCGTCTTATCATTTTGCCCAAATGTCTGTAATTTTCGAATATTATGCCGAAAATGGTCTCAAACTATTGGGACTCACTGATCAAGAAGTCAAGGTCAAATTTGATTCTGTGTTGCCGGCCGGCCTTCCGTTGCCACGATAACTTCAGAACGGAAAGAGATAGCAACTTGAAATTTCCAATACGTCGGACGAGTTCGTTAATAATCGGCCCAAGGGTTTCCGAATAATAACTTTGTTTTTAATCAATACAGGTCCGATCGAATTGAAACCTGGTGAGTAGTTGAAGAATACAACCCTTAAAACGTTTGTGAAATTTGGTGAGAATCGTATCAATAGAAAAATTCAAAAAATAAAAAAAAAAATTATATATGTCCCGATAACGGAAAGAGATAGCGACTTGAAATTTTCAGGTCAGGTTGTGCATCTGAATTGGACATTTGAGTTTCTTTATAGGCATAATCGGCCAAACGGTTTTGAAGTTATACCCATCTGAAGTATGGTTGTTATTTCCTCAATAACTCGAAGAATAATGTGAAAATTTTTGCAAAATTTGGTGAGGACACTATTATAAAATTTTTAAAAAATCATTGAAAATCGTTGAAAAAAATTGTAAATATCAGAAACTATTCACCCGACCTCGCTGAAATTTTGTGAGAGCCTTAAGAACCTAACTCTGCTGCCAAGCTCCAAGTTTGAGCACGATCGGATCTATATTGTTGGAGATCTGAGCAGCCTTGTGTGAGTTCAGTAGCTGCATGGGTTAACGTTGCCTCGATAACTTTCGAATGAAAGGAGATAGGAACTTGTAATTTTCAGGGTAGGTTGCGCATCCAAATGGGAGAGCTAAGTTCGTCCAACGGTTTCGGAGTTATACCAACCTGGAATATTACTTCCTCGATAACTCAAAAAATATAGACTCGATCGGATTGAAGCTTGGTAATTGGTTGTAGGATATCGACATAAAGACGTGTGTAAAATTTTATGACGATGAACAGTGAATTCAAAATGTAAAAGTTCCACTGTTCGAATTAATTCAGCAGTTCAAAACTTCTTAAACTAGATTCGATTTTCATCAGTGAGCAAACCAGGTATACATAACGAACAAAAAAAATTCCGTATACTTTACTTTGAGATTTACTCCGATGCGAAGATTGTACAAGTTGTTCTGTTAAATTCTCCAGCACTAACTCATCTGCTGAAAGGTTGATCTGGCACTTTTCGAGACTAGAATTTTTAAAAGCTCTCTGAAGGAGTCTTATCCCAGCTCACTTCCTCTCTACATAAATTAACCATTTCAGTGTCGTCTGTTCGTTAATGTTAGGAGTAAACTCCCTTTAGATAGCGGATCATTTTAAAGTAGGTATAAAAATCAAACTCTAGGGTTCAAATGGAAAATTCAGGGAGTTAAGTGGCTGGGTATGATTTTATGCAATGAAAACGGAGATTGGAGTGGACTAATAAACGTCATGGGAGAACTTTCGGTAAGTGAACTAGTTTGATAGTTAACTGCTTCTGGTAGATTGATTTTGAAATTCTGAAAACCCTCTGAGAGTTGTTCAACCTTCGAAGGCGGTTTGTCATGGATGGAAATTGATGTGGTAATTTCGAAATTGATTGAACTGATATTTTTCAGAATGGAAATGATGGAAAACTGAACAAAATCAGAACATTCATTTCTCAACACCATTAGTTTACATTGAGTACATGAAATCAGGAACTAAATTAATTATTCCAATAGAAGATTCTGTAACGAGTTTGGAATGTGACAAATTCCACATAGGAAGAAATGTATTATTCGTTTCGTAGCTGGCGTTGATAATACTGTAGTGTGTAATACATTATTTCAAACGTGTTACAAAATATACTCTCTTAAAGCCAATGAATGATTTATTTAATTAAGAAATCAATTTGAACAAGCATTTTCATATTAGACTATCATTGATATAAACGGGTTCAATGACAGGTAAATTATCCCAATTTTTGGCACGCTTCTTCCACCGAACAGAGTGCCTATAAATTTGCCCAACTGACTCTATTTATCTAAAGTCTGAACCATAAGTTATGTAGGTAAGTTGCAACGTTTAATAAATCAGCAAAAAAAATTTGTTGCGGTCATTTGAAATAAAAATTCTGTAGTTCATACTACGGAACGAATAATACAAGAATCAAATTAGTTAATTAAAAACTAAAATTGACCTGTCCGAGCATTTCGCTTGAAAACATTGGATAACGCCGTTTTGAATTTTGTTCCTTAATTTATCCACACACTGTATGTAAGTAAGTAAGCCTGTAATCAAATTCGATACCAGTGAGGAATGATGAATATTTCATATTTTCAATGGTTATGAGAGTACTTCTTTTCCAACTATAGGCGTTTATAGATGGGTTCAATACTTCTATTTGGAAAATGATATATGGTGCACCAAGTTATGGAATGGAATTTTACTATTTCTATACGAGCGGAAATTATATTGCACCAGGGAAAGAGAAGAATTACAATTCACGAATGTGGGATATGCCAATTCAAACGAATTGTTGATGGTATTCTTTTCAACTTAATGGAAATTATACGTCCAAAATGCATACCATTCATGAAATATAGTGAAAATCGTTGAAACTTTGTTGAAATAAAAAAAATTGGTTCAAGCCCTTTGGACAGGAGCTTTTTGGCGCTCTTGTTCAAACCGACAAATTATATCTCCGAAAGTATTGGTTTCTCAGAGTTGGGAATTATATCAATGAATTCTTATGATAGAACTGCATCATGAAAGAAATATTTAATTTAAAAAAGTGTCGTTTAAAAAAAATGTTTCGAGAATTATCATTTAAACAAGAGCGCCAAAAAAGAGCAATCTGCAATGCCTCAAAAATTGTCATTAAATTTATTTATCAAGATTAAATGAGCAATCTGCAATGATTTAACCTCGTGGAATGGGTTGTTGCAACTTACACTCGGTGCATAGTTTTCGCAACTCGAAATACCTAAGGAAAGTATCATCGAAATGTCTAGAGCAAGGCTGGAGACAATCATAGCAGATTGTCCATTTATTCCTGATATTTGAGGAGGTAGAGGCTTGCGAATAAATTATTTTAATATTTCAAAATATATTAAGTAGCAACATTATGAAAATACTGTATATAGGAACATGTTAATGATTCCATTATGTTCTTCTTTCCTATTGCTTTCATAAACTACATCATTAAAATGATCCAATTCTAAATCTTCTGAAACATTATCCCGAATTTATACATAAATTATTCAATATGTAGCCAGTCAATATTATTTTCGGTTTCAAAACCGTCTTATAATTATTCACAAACTCAAGAATCAGATAATTGTTTTCAAACTACGAATTGACATGACACTAATAGCTAGATATGATGACATTTATGAACAGTGAACACAGACAGTAAATACATAGAACTACTATGTATTATTGAAATTTTGAAAAATCATATCTTCGAAAGTATTAGCTTATTAGAGTTGAAAATGATATCATTAGATTCTTATGATAAAATTGCATCTTAAAAAAATTGAATTCTAAAGTTGTAATGTAAAAAAAAAATTGTTTTCGTTACTCCAAAATCATCCGGCCGATTTTGCCCAATATATATATATATATATATATATATATATATATATATATATATATATATTATATTTCCCTCGAACCTACTCTGATAATTTCAATTGTCTAGCTCATTCCGTTCGAGAGTTATCGTGTTAACGGCCGGACAGAATCGATTTTGACCATGGATTCTTGATCAGTGAGTTGAACCAAATCTTTTAAGACCATTTTCCTCCAAAAATTCAAAAATCACAGACATTTGGGCAAATTGATAAGCACTTTGTTCCGAGAAACAAGAGGTATCATAATAGGTATTTTATAACTTGGCTCATCTGCCTCCGACATACACAAGAAAGATTTATCGCAATTTGATGGCGTCTGATATAAATCGATGCAATCTATTACCGTATCCGATAAACAATAAAATATTTCTGGGGAAATCCATAATATTTTTCAATCGTAATAAAATATAGCAATACGAATATGTGACTGAACCCAGAGAAAAGGCATACAAAATAAATAAAAGATACTCGGACATTATCCTACTACTCGTGGGATTTCGATGCTCGCACAATACAGCCATCTGTTCGGACTTAGTTCAGAGATATATCTGGGAAATCTAGTTGAATTCCCTAGGAACCTTGAAAATGATCCGTTTTCGTTTCACGCTGACCCATTTTCACCGTGATATGATGGAATACAATAATATAACGACACCACACGTGGAGGTAATCCTTTGGGCAGCTGAAACGACGTTTTTGTCAAGTCACGAGATGAAAAGGAATTCATCTGGGGACACAATGCTACCGCGAGGAGGAAATAGGAAATTACTCGTGGAAATTGTCAACAAAGTACGCTACGTTGGAATTCGACAATGCGGTAGGGTGCAATAGGAACAAAAGTTTTCCAATAACACGATGTCAGAAGTCCCCGACAAACTGAAAATTGAAGTTGAATCACATATAATTCAACAATAAAATCACAATTATCTGTAATCATGTAGGATATCTATCATTGTCTAGGGGGGATAGTGATTCTACATCTACACTTTTGGATTAAAAAGAACAATGTAGGCTAAATAGGTGAAAGTAGCGACTCCTTTGTAAGTTGAATTTAAAAGTTATTTCGGGAAAATTAGTCTCAACAATCGGCTATTAATCTCTTTATTGTATCATAACCAAGCTTTCGGAAAACATCGTTTCCTTCCTCAGGGTGCTAAAAAATACATGGTAATACAGTAAACTAACAAGAAAATGGCAAAACAAAAATGTAAACATTTTTTGATACTTACAACAATGTGAAAAAAACTACGTTAAAATTATAAAAAATTACAGCAGGATACAGCCCAATGACCAACCATATCATCAATTCAAATTGTCACATTAATAATGAAAATCTCCTGAAGAAAAATCTTGTTCTAAAACTTTTAGACGTCTTAACAGGACACAATTTATAAAATAAAACGTGGAGTAATATCAGCGGAAACATATAAGCGGAAATATATAAAAGATTCAAAAGGGTTAAGTTGACACTTGACATGATAAATATTATGTCAAAAATATTGATTTAAAACAGAGATCTTCAATCAATACCATGGTTGGTAGGAGGAACCTGAATCTTTTTCTTAGGACGGTCATTAGCTAATTTAATAAGATTACACTAGATGCCGCTGATGCCTCTACAATCTGTGTTAATATTTAAATTATTCTCATTACTAAGAATTTCAACAGTCTCAAGAAAAGACCTTTTATATCTGTCATTCTGAGCTCTGACAACTGTAGCATCACTAAAATTCATAGTATGATTAGTATCAAAAACATGTTGGATAAGCCAGTAGTACATTTCATCAATACACAATCCTTGGTGCGTTCCTTCATTCTAGTTTTAAAATATCTACCTGTTTGGCCAATATAAACCTTATTGCAATCCAAACATTCAATTTTATAAATCAAACCGGATCTTCCACCTATGGATGTTACATCTTTAATCTTAGAGAAAACAGAATCAGCTAAAGTGAAAGGGTTACGTTTAGCTGTCTTCATCTTGGTTTGCTCACCCAAATGCCCCCTCAGAATTTTAATAATATACGATGTGAGTCCTCGATAAGTGGGTAAGGAACAAAATCTAAAAGTGTTAGTTTCACTGGTCGGATCGACTGGTAAAACTGGTTTCACTATCAATTCAGGACCAATTGTACGACTAGGGATGTTAAACATCAACCTATTCAAAAATTGTTTGGGATAAGAATTATCAACCAATAAATTATGAAGGTTCTTTAAATTACATTGCACCAAATGGGGGCTGACCAACTTCTCAATACGATTTTTTAAACCTAGTACCAAATTTATCTTGTGCTTAAATTCATGTGACGACTTAAAATTCAGATATCTACCTGATGCTATTGGTTTTTGATACCAATCAGTGATAATAATGTCGTTCTCGTTTCGTTTCAGAAGTAAGTCCAAATATGGGAGACTTAACTCCTTTTCGAGCTCATAAGTAAACTCAATGTCATTAAAAATTTGATCACAAACATAGCCATTATCCAGGATCATTTTAATTGAAAGAAAAAAGGAAGTTCGTACTCACTGGATTTTTTGACAAAGCTCCTGATGATGCCTAGCAGGCGAAACTAGTTGAGTAGATTGTAAAAATAAAAAATCCAGTGAGTACGAACTACCTTTTTTCTTTCAATGTCATTATTTATTGTTAGAAATTTTCAAATACCACCTGATCATGAGATGGCTAGTTTGGATGTGGTTTCTTTGTTCACCCATGTCACTTTTGATGCGACTTTGATGAGTGTTGATTTGCATTGGGAGGAAATTAAACATAATACTTCTTTTGCCAAAGGTATTAAATTAATTTTCGATACTACATATTGTCAATTCCGGGGCCAATTTTTCCGACAAATCAAAGGTACACCAATGGGTGCTTTTATTTCACCAATCATTGCGGGGATGGTGGTTGACGATCTTTTGGATATAGCCCTACCTAGGTTGGGTTTTGTGTTCCCTGTTATCAAGAAATATGTTGGCGATTTGTTTTGTGTGATACCAGTGAACCAAATAGAAAACACAGTGTCTGTTCTCAATTCGATTAATAATGACATTGAGTTTACTTATGAGCTCGAAAAGGAGTTAAGTCACCCATATTTGGACTTACTTCTGAAACGAAACGAGAACGACATTATTATCACTGATTGGTATCCAAAACCAATAGCATCAGGTAGATATCTGAATTTTAAGTCGTCACATGAATTTGAGCACAAGATAAATTTGGTACTAGGTTTAAAAAATCGTATTGAGAAGTTGGTCAGCCCCCATTTGGTGCAATGTAATTTAAAGAAACTTCATAATTTATTGGTTGATAAATCTTATCCCAAACAATTTTTGAATAGGTTGATGTTTAACACCCCTAGTCGTACAATTGGACCTGAATTGATAGTGAAACCAGTTTTACCAGTCGATCCGACCAGTTAAACTAACACTTTTAGATTTTGTTCCTTACCCACTTATCGAGGACTCACATCGTCTATTATCAACATTCTGAGGGTGCATTTGGGTGAGCAAACCAAGATGAAGATAGCTAAACGTAACCCTTTCACTTTAGCTGATTCTGTTTTCTCTAAGATTAAAGATGTAACATCCATATATGGAAGATCAGGTTTGATTTATAAAATTGATTGTTTGGATTGCAATAAGGTTTATATTGGCCAAACAGGTAGATATTTTAAAACTAGAATAAAGGAACATACCAAGGATTTTGTATTGATGAATTGTACTACTGGCTTATCCAAACATGTTTTTGATACTAATCATACTATGAATTTTAGTGATGCTACAGTTGTCAGAGCTCAGAATGACAGATATAAAAAGTCTTTTCTTGAGACTGTTGAAATTCTTAGTAATGAGAATAATTTAAATATTAACACAGATTGTAGAGGCATCAGCGGCATCTAGTGTAATCTTATTAAATTAGCTAATTACCGTCCTAAGAAAAAGATTCAGGTTCCTCCTACCAACCATGTTATTGATTGAAGATCTCTGTTTTAAATCAATATTTTTGACATAATATTTATCATGTCAAGTGTCAACTTAACCCTTTTGAATCTTTTATATATTTCCGTTGATGGTTGTTTCCGCTGATATTACTCCACGTTTTATTTTATAAAGTGTGTCCATTTAAGACATCTAAAAGTTTTAGAACAAGATTTTTCTTCAGGAGATTTTCATTATTAATGTTACAATTTGAATTGATGATACGGTTGGTCATTGGGCTGTATCCTGCTGTAATTTTTTATAATTTTAACGAAGATTTTCTCACATTGTTGTAAGTATCAAAAATTGTTTACATTTTTGTTTTGCCATTTTCTTGTTAGTTTACTGTATTACCATGTATTTTTAGCACCCTGAGGAAGGAAACGATGTTTTCCGAATGCTTGGTTATGATACAATAAAGAGATTAATAGCCGATTGTTGAGACTAATTTTCCCGAAATAACTTTTAAATTTAAATGTAGGCTAATATGTGCAGATTTATTTATATAACTCAACAATCTTCAACTTCGCCGTCGTAATAAAATGTACAACAAATCGTCGATTACTGAGGTTGCTTAGAGTCTCGATACTATATAATTGAACGTTTAGGACTCTACCGTCTAACAGTCCTTTTTTCACACGTCTAATAAGGTTTTACGACAGCCGCACGCCTAATACCCTTATTACACTATGGCACTATGCCATTTTAAGGTCTATATTTGCGCCTATTTTCATGGCTATTTGTTGGTTGAATTTTCCCCCGAATGAGTGGCACTATTACACCGCGCTTTTTTCGCGCTTGTTTCAGGCAGGAATTTCAGAGCTGCAAACATTGAAGAAATTGACATATTTATCTCCAGTTCTTGTTTTGTTGTATATTTTTAAAACAATACCATAGTATTGTAATTGTATTGTATTGTAATGTCTGAAGAAACGTCTAATATGCTACTACATAGTGCGAATTCACATACAGAAAAAAGACACTGTAATTCCAGAAAGCATTTCTCCAAAAACGAAATTAATTACTTAGCGATACTAGGCTACTGGTGAAAACTTCAAATCACTCGGGGATAGCCATCACAGATTATCTGGCCTTCGTAAGTTTAGTTAGTTTACGTCCTCAGAATAATAAACATAAATTTGTTATTGAATTTACGAAGGCTACGATTCAAAGGATAGAATAAACTAGGTTATGATAAGGTGTCTAGTCAGACAGATAAATATTGTGTTGATAGACATGACATTTCGACAAAAAGGCTCCAAATCCCCACGGTTCAGGAGGAACAAATAGAACCAGTTCTATTTATTTTCAAACCTGAAACAGTCTATAAAATAGCCCCGGGTGCATTCGTATTTCTTCAGAATTTCAGGCGCAGTCATTCAGGCTGATAAATAGGCACGAAAAAGGCATAGTGTAATAAGGGTATAAGAAGGAATCAACCCCAAATCGACCTTCTACCAATTCGACCTTCGGTCAACCCTTAGTACGTTCTTACCCCTCTTCCTCAGCTAGGGCAATTTTTTCACACGAGAGCGAGATTTTTATCATCTCGTCTCGGAAAAGACCAGACGAGACGTAGCGAGACGTTTTGAAAAATACTATAGGCGATACCGAGACCGAGACCACATACAGCGCAACACGAGAGTCTCGTTTTTGGTCAGGTTAAATTTTTTTATGAAGTTTTTATTCGAATAATTAGAAAAGGTCTACATGGGGATCAATATATTTAACAAAATATCAACTCATTTGACTATCTGTGAAATATTTTACTGTGAATAAAACAATTTTTTAACATTTTTATTTCAACTTGTTGAAGAACAGTTAGTTCTTCTAACTCCTTATAGTAACGTATCTCGTATTATAAACATCTATCCTTGCAGATTTCTATATTTTAGGTTTGAATGTGTTTTTTTTCAAGATCGATTTTTTCTCTCGGTTGAGTATATGTATGTCTTTAATACTGAGTACTAAACTTGTACACTATTGAAAGGGTTTCTTTTGCTCGAAAATTTCTATCTGAAAGATCGTCTTATATACTATGTACAGATACATACAGTAAACTTTTCGTATATACGACTCGACCTTTTTCAGCACCCACAGTAAACAACTGAATATGAAGAGTTTCCACCATAATTACCAATATATTTTGTCTATATTATACATCGATCGTTCTAGAAATACACGATTTTTCAAAAATCTTACGATAGTTGAGATTATTTCCCAAGAAAAAATAGATTGTCACAACCATAAAAACTGATCCTATTATGAATTCAATACTTAACGGACAACTTTGATTGCCCCTAAATCTCAATTCTTCTAAAATTTCGCGTCTATTTGAACATCTCGAGAAATTTATTGATTTTTATTGTGCATCTTGTAGTGAAGATGTGGACAATTATTGTATACATCTGTGGAAGTAGGTACACTTAATAAAACTGATAAAGAAATGAAAAATGAAGCTATTCAAAGTTTCGAAACGTGTTATGAGGAATACGCCGAGAACACCCTCAATGATCTACCCACTGGGAAGGTATTCATTGAAAACGATACCATTTCGTCCAATTCTATCAGAAAATATATCGACATCGATAGCCTCTTCAAAACATCAACAAAATCTTCGAAGCATTGGAAAGTTGAGTTTGAAGAACATTTGCTTTTAGAAAGAGCAAATAAGAATCAAAATTGTATTATAGAGTGGTGGAAAGTGAAAATGTTCCGATACTTTCCAAGATGGCCGATGATTTATTAATGGCTACATCCGTACCTGCTGAAAGATTATTTTCCACAGCAGGTATGATCATGGCAAAAACACGTACATCATTGAAAGATGAAGTGATGCAAGCATGATTATGTTTGAAATCTTGATGATCGAGTAATTTAAAAGATGCAATTAACAGTGTTTAAATTTAAAAAAAATATGTACATGTACAAATATTTTCTTATAAGAGCGTAATAAATGTAGCTTTACAAAATTATTCATTCCGTTTATATATTATAATATTTATTATCGTTATTCAGAATTAAGCGAGACGAGAAGAGACAACTGATAACGAGACGAGACCGAGATTCAAACGAGACTTAATTTTTTGGGAACTGGTGAGACCGAGACGACATTTTTTATATTCTAGCCTACTCTCGTCTCGTGTGAACTCCTAGCTAGGGCTGTACTCCCAAGGTAGTTCCTGCTGATTGGTACATCCTCTACCTTACTATACTTCACTGGGTCCAATGAGATTCCATGAAAGCGATCTCTGGAGCGTTACTGTAGTTCTTGGAAGTTGTATCTCACACGTAACAGAAAACATTTCGCTCCAAAATTTATGAGACAACTAACACCAATATGGTATTAGGTATTTCCTGTTCAGAGAAAAATATTCTGCGACTCTAGACGGCTTCGATTCGCATCCAGAGTTAATATTCAATGTCATGGGGATGTTTTATATTTTATTCAGACAGAGATATAATCTGGAAATGCGGCTGAATCATCGGTACAAAAGTCGTTAAACTTAGTCGTCTGCACCAGTAAAAAAGTGGGAAAGCCATGTGGACAGGAGCTTTGGCGCTCTTGCTCTAACTTTGACTAATCATATCTCCGATATAGGTAAGTGTTTGATCAATCAAACAAACTCAACGTCCTCAAATTATAAGCCAGAGTGAAAGAAAACATCGTTTTTCGTGGATTTCCAATAAAATGTTTTTGGACTAAATGCGTTTCGATAAGTTGCTCCTCAATTCTACCCAACAACGAACTTATCCGAGATATTTCCTCAAATTTATGATGAACGAGATATTCATTCCTCAAATCCACTCTGAAAATTTTATCAATTAAAGGTGCCATAATTATATTCTTCCTCTATATTATTGGAATATTGGCAATGCTTAGTTTCTGAAAACCCACCATGTATACGCTATCGGTTGATTTACATAACTTTGATAGCTCTTGATCTTCGAATCAGTGCCATTCTAAGTTGGATTTCGGTAAATTTTTGACGCTACCATCGAATTGAATCAAGTTGTTCAAAGTTTGTTGAAACCCATCTAATGAGTTGTATAATCGAATTAACTAAATTCTAATTCGACAATAACAATTAAACCTATTCGCGACTAATATTCAAATTAGTAGTTCCATCACAGTATATACTAATGGAATGTGATCTCAGTTACGTCAAAGTTATTATTCGCATGCACAGCTCTTCAGAATCAGGGATATTAAATTTGCTTTTCTCTGAACTCATATATGCTGGGATGCGAATTGGATTACGTCAGAGTTGCAGAGTGTCGAAAACCATGCTGGAGGATGGCCAATTAATTGTTCATGATGTTGACTCCATGTAAATAGTGTTACGGCGGACGATATAATTTACTAGATTTGATTAAATTCATTTTTGGATGAATTCACAGTGTACTATTCAAGACAAAAAATCACTAGATGGTTCTAGTTGACATTCAGCATATGGAATATGACAACCTGCACCATTCATAGAAGATTCACGATTTCAAGGATTTCATAGAATATTCTTCTACTTTTTTGTGTTCAGATATTGCTGAAATTTTGCAAGATCCTTCACAACCTTCGTTCACACCCAAGTTCTGGATTTAAATTCGGTCGGATCTATATTTTGCGAAGTATTGTGAAAATATTTGTTTACCTGAAGCCAAGCTGCCTTGGACGAGTTCAGTACCTATAAGGTGACCGTTCTGAAAATATGAACACATTATAGTAAATCCTTATAACATACTGGCAAGTACCGAAAGGTAGACAAAATAAAATTCATCGAATGCAATTTTACAGTCTACTCAGTATATTATCAAAAATTGGATCCCATCAGACATTTTCACTACGATTTGTCCTTGAGATAATTCTGATCTCCGTGGTTTTAATTTCCCTTGCTCCGTCTGAGTATTTAACCTTCTTGCCACAAATAAAGTTCTAATTCCATTGATCGATCCACGCTGGGAAATGTCTGTGGATTCAGAGGGGACTTCGGTCAATTAAAGCTCCGTATTATTAATCTAATCATCGAGTTTTGTCGACGAATGCTGCATTCAATTCGAGATGGTGTCCTGTTTTGTCGATTCCAGTAGGTACACATCTTCTATAGATCCTTGGCTGATGAATATTGAGATTACAATTGAAAAATACCCGCCAAGAAAATTTTTAGATCTGATGTCTTAGTTTGACCATTTCCAATTATTCAATATTAATAATACTTGATAATTTTCACGGCGACATTTCTCATATCTGGCATTATAACTAAGTTTACGGTTTTTACTAAAAATCTGAAATAATAGTGTCATTACGTTTCGACTATTCATCTTACTTGATATGCAATTTAATGAACGTTGGAATTTGTATATCAATCACCAAAGAATTAATTGAATTACGCATTTTGTCTTTCGTTTCTTTGGTTTTCGAAACACTGGTTCTGATTATTAAAAACCTTTTAATAATCTACGTTTTCTCTCCTAAATTATGAAAAATATCTATAAAATAAAAATTAATTATTCTGTGATTTAATTCTGCGTTAGAAACACAAGATATTTGTCAGAAGCAATCAATTGCACAATGTTGCCTAACAAAGAGCAACGAAACAACATCAACGAAGAAACAACTATATCGTAACGTTTCGGAGTCTATATCAGACTCTTTCGTCAGAGGCTTAACGAAAATCTTTAGAATTATTTTGTTGATAGTTATTCTAAAATTTGAGAATTGTCACATTGACAGTATTTGAAAATCATAGCTAACATAGTTTTACTTTGCATAGATATTTCTAAGTTCCAACTCCTTTCTCAATAAATTCAGGCAAATATGGTCAATACCATGAGCAATTTGCAAAATTGCATTCTCTGTTCAATAAAATACAAGTTGACTCCTTATGTTTCCTTTTAATATAATCAGATATTTTTGCTGTAAGTCAGTATAGCTTAGAACTTTCAAAGTAACGTCCTACAATAAACGGGGACGCAGGTCCGATTTTTGGGCTCTGCCCCCAGACCAGGCTGGCTCCAGATAACCTGCGCGGACGAGGCCAGCGTCTCGTGGCTGAGGAGCCGAGTACCGACTCTGATGCCGTGGGACGGGGCAACGCTGCGCCTGGTTCAAGGAGCGGACCTACCAAAACCGCGGGTCTGTGTAGCGTTCATTCCAGACCCCTCGGCTAATAAAAGGCTAAGGGCGGATATGGTGCTCGCAGGCCTCAGAAGCTCCAACTCTGGGCTTACAACCCAGAGCTGGAATGTCGTCAGACACGTAGTTTCGGGGCCGGGTCAGACGTGGGTCTTCGCTATGGATGACCCATCTGTTTCGGCCCTGAGGGCTCTCGGAATGAGACCCTACTTCGGATTCGGTAGGGTAACCTTCCGAATCAGACAAGCAACTGCACCTCTTGTAGCTCCGGGCCCCTCTGGTGTTGGAGCGGATGGCGGGAGTGGGAGACCACAGAATCTGCCTCGTGCTTCATCGTCGGGGGGTGAACTGGGGCTGCCGGGGTCGGAAGCAAAGGGGGGGCCCAGCTGGGCCCTCCGGAATGGTCGCTGGCCCGTCTGGGTCTGGTGGTGGAGGCAGGGTGCCTCCGCCCCCGGCACCGGACCCCCGGCACCTGACCCCCGGCAGGGACCAAAGACGCTGGCAAGGGTAAACGACCTGCCAGCGGCAAAACCACTGGGAAGGGCAAACAACCTGCCAGTGGAAGACCGGCACCTGTGAAGACCAGCAAAAAGGATTCACAGGGAAAGGCTACCCCTCCCCCTGGGCCGTCAAAATGATGCCCCCAGGGGTGAAGTGCTTACAAGCTAATATACAACACTCCAAGGCAGGATCATACCTCCTTGGGAAGTGTATCCGTAGTGAAGGACTGGATATAGCCTTCATTCAGGAACCATGGCTGGCAGGCACAAGCGTTTGTGGGCTTAGTAACCTGCCAGGCAAGATAATTTACAACTGCCCTGGGGTTGAACCCAGAGCGTGTATATTTATCAACAACAGGATTGAGAAATTCATCCTGACTAAATTCTGCACAAGGGACGTGACAACAGTTCTTGTGAATGTTCCGGTGGACTGTGGCAGACTAGAGATAGTGGTCTGCTCAGCCTACTTTCCGGGGGATTCGATAGAATGTCCACCTGTGTTGGTCCGCCAGCTGGTGGACCACTGCAGTAGGAAAAACTACCACCTCTTGGTGGCATGTGACGCAAATGCGCACCACACGGTGTGGGGCAGCACAGATGTCAACTGGAGAGGGGAACGTCTACTGGACTTCCTCATGGCAGAGGCTCTCCTAGTGAATAACAAGGGAGCCGAACCAACCTTTGTGACTAAAAACCGTTCAGAGGTACTGGACATTACGTTCAGCTCTAACTCTCTGGGAAACAAAATCTCGGATTGGAGGGTTTCCCGTGAACCCTCAGGCTCAGACCACAGACATATTCAAATTTCAATTGAGTCTGGCCCAAGAGCGACGGTGGAATATAGAAACCCTAGAAGCACTGATTGGGGTGGTTTTAAACGCTCCTTAGGTGCCCACCTGGGGGACATTTCTTCCGTCACCAACTCTCGTGAGGACGTTGAGAGACTAGCTGAGGACTTAGTCCTCACTATAAACTCGGCGTATGAAGAAAACTGCCCACTAAGGAGGAAACCTGATAACAGGAAAACCGCTTGGTGGAACCCGGCCCTTGAAAAACGAAGAAAAGAAGTTCGGAGACTATTCAACCGAGCTAAGGTATCCGGCAACTGGGACAACTACAGAAACACTCTAACAAACTACAACAAAGAAATAAGAAGGGCTAAGAGAGATTCTTGGAGGAGGTTCTGCGGGGAAGTTAAGGCTACCCCGGAGAGTGCCAGGCTCCACAGAATCCTCTCCAGAGATCCGTCAGGAGGGCTGGGATCTATTTCTAGATCTGATGGTCGTCTTACAGACTCTGGAAAAGAGACGTTGGAGATCCTTGCGAGGACACACTTCCCAGATTGTTGAATACTTGATGAGTCGGATAGCGGTTCTGTCGGTGCTCCCCAGGAGCGGCGCTATAGGCCGCGCCGGGAAGACTGGAGAAATGCCAAACTGATCATCAACCCTGGGACCTTGAGATGGGCGATTCGCTCGCACAAACCTTTCAAGTCCCCCGGCGAGGATGGCATCTTCCCTGCTCTGCTTCAGCAGGGGGAAGATGACCTCCTTCCGTACTTAATCAAACTCTTTAGAGCCAGTGTTGCCTGGAACTTTATCCCGACAAGCTGGCGTAAGGTTAGGGTTGTTTACATCCCTAAAGTGGGCAAAGTTTGCTCACAACCTAACTCATACAGACCGATAAGCCTAACGTCTTTCGTTCTGAAAACCCTCGAGAAGATTCTGGACCGCTACATCAGGGCCAGTGTACTATCACTGAATCCTCTGAGTGAGCACCAGTACGCTTTTCAGAGTGGTAAATCAACTGACCTGGCCCTAAACAACTTGGTGGGAAGGCTGAAGCAATCTCTGGACCACAAGGAGACTGCTCTAGTGGCCTTCCTGGACATCGAGGGTGCTTTTAATGCACCGCTCAAGTACTCGCTCTGTGAAGCGGCGCGGGCCAGGGGAGTATCAGACCTCATTGTGGAATGGATAAGATCCATGCTGACTAACAGACTCATCTCCACGTCCCTGTGTGGGGACATAGTGAGATTCATTGCCAGAAGGGGCTGTCCACAGGGAGGAGTACTCTCCCCCCTGCTGTGGTCTCTTCTGGTGGACGATTTACTGGCCATATTAGGCACGCTGGATGTATATGTCCAAGCGTACGCCGACGACATAGTCATTATGGCCACGGGACGGGATGACTCAGTCCTGGTTGAGAGCCTATCAGAGGCACTGACAGCAACACAAGGCTGGTGTGAGGGGGAACAGTTAAACGTGAACCCTCGAAAGACCTTGATTGTGCCATTCACTAGGAAGAGGAAACTAAATATAGTTTCCATCACTATGAATGGAATTAACATCCCGTTTGCGGATGAGGCTAGATATCTGGGTGTTATCCTGGATAGAAAGCTGAACTGGAACTCACACCTGGATAGGGTGATCCATAAGGCTAGGCACTCTCTCTGGGCGTGCCAGCGGACTTGTGGAAAGAGGTGGGGACTGGCTCCGAAACAGCTCCACTGGTTGTACGTGATGGTGGTGAGACCACAAATCACTTACGGCAGCATTGCTTGGTGGGAGTGTACTGTAAAAGTGCAGTCTCAGCTGAAGCTTGCAAAAATACAGAGATCTGCGTGCCTGATGGTGACAGGGGCTTTTCGCTCCACCCCCACCGCAGCCATGGAACGCCTAATGGACCTCGCCCCTCTTCACCTGGTGATCAGGAGCGTGGCCCGGATGGCGACATACAGACTTCTGCATACGGCTCACAATGAGCCAGATGCGATCGGCTACGTGCCTAGTTCTCTGCAGGCTGAATTGGAGGCCAATGAGATAATGGGCATGCGATCGGGCGTATCTAAAACCAGAACCTACACAGATTGGCCCTTCATTTTCTTCTTCAAGTGCCGTCTCCGTCGCGGAGGTTGGCAATCATCATGGCTATTCGCACCTTGGAGGCGGCTGCTCTAAAAAGTTCGGTTGATGTACACCCGTACCACTCTCTCAGATTACGCATCCATGATATTCTCCTTCTTCCTATACTTCTCTTTCCCAGGAGATTTCCCTGCATGATAAGTTGTAGCCTGTCGTATCTTGTCCCCCGTGTGATATGTCCGAGGTACTGTAGTTTTCTGGTTTTAATTGTTTCTACGATCTCCATTTCTTTGTTCATCCTTCTCATAACATCGATGTTTGTAATGTGTTCTGTCCAGGATATCTTTAAAATTCTTCTATACATCCATAGTTCGAACGATTCCAGATTGGCCCTACCGAGTCGTTTTTCCCAGCAGAGACGACTGGGCCGTCTCTGAGACCCGACTGCTTGAGGGTCCCTGTTGGTTCACAGATGGCTCCGCTACTACCCAAGGGGTGGGAGCGGGAGTCAGCGGTTGCAGAATTGCCAGGAGTGAATTCCTCAGCCTGGGTAGTTTTGCGACTGTCTTTCAAGCAGAAATTCTTGCCATTGATTACTGTGCGAAGCTCATACTTGAGAAAGGTTGGGCTCACGGATCAATCAAGATCCTATCGGACAGCCAAGCTGCCTTGAAGGCCTTGACTTCATACAACTGCAAATCCCTGCTTGTGCAGGATTGCCGGACCACACTTGCTGAACTTGGAGGGTGCTGCAGGCTGCAGCTCTTGTGGGTCCCGGGCCACTCGGGCATAAAGGGTAATGAGTTGGCGGACTAATTGGCGGCACGGGGGTCTTCCATGGGGCTCATTGGGCCTGAACCTGCCTGCGGTATCTCTCTCAGAGCAGCGGCGAAGGAAAACAACAGATGGGTGGATCAAAAGGTTCAAGAAATCTGGAGCAGCATACCTGGACACAGACATGCTCGCTCAGCAATTACTGGCCCATCAGCTGAAAGGGCCAGAAAATGGCTCAAATTCTCTAGGGCGGACCTGAGAATCCTTACAGCTGTACACACGGGCCATTGTGGCCTCAGGAAACACCTCAATACACTGGGGTTGACTGAAGACTCCGAGTGCAGACTTTGCCTGGAGGACGACGAGTCTATCGAACACATCATGTGTGACTGCCCCGCTGGGGACAGGATCAGATTGGAGGAACTAGGAGTCCACAAGCTGACACTGAGGGAACTGGACAAGTTCTCACCCACCAGACTCATATCCCTCATCAAGAGACTTGAGCTTGTGGGTGAAGTATAGGTTATATACTATAGGTGTGCCACAATAGACCGATTGGTCGCAGTGGAAGGGCGGGTTTTGTATGCCCAGCACAACCCATATAATATAATATAATATAACGTCCTACAATATTAATTTAAATGATATTATAAATAAAAAACAATATACTTCAACAATGTTTCTTGAATTATAGACTTTACAGAATAAAAATAGGTAGGTATACTTCTAATTTTTAACATTTTCGTTGAGACGAATGATTATTTCAAGTGGTGGAGAAGTCAGGCTAGATGTCTGCATACAGAAGCTTTTTATATTTGTGAATTCTTTCTCCATACCATATAATAAAACGTGTTCTGCCTTGAAAATTGCTTCACCTTCCTTGAGTGGTCGACTTCTATTATCGATATATCCCATTATATCGGCAAGGGAAACCTCAAAATTTTGCCATTTCTATTGTAAGGATGGATACCAAATATTATACTCAATAATCATATGACGGATACTTTTTAAATATCTCAATTTAAAAAACAAAGTAGTTATTCACGATACTTAAAAGCTAAGATTTCATTTCAAACAGAAGCTGTTAACGTTTGTTGTTTACCTCTATAACGGCAGTAGTTCTGTGGTCGTGCGCGTGATCGTTGTGGGACCTTAGTGGAACGCGCCTCTAATAATGTATAATTAGTGTTCTGTGGTTCAAATCATAGATACATAGAATACAAAATATGTTTTCAATGCATCTTGTTCACATACAATAGCTAATATAATCAAAGAAGGTTTTGAGCTACCAGTTGTTTCTGGAATTCTCAAATTCCTGTGAGTTAGATAATTAAAATATTTAGTTATAACTTTAAAAATTGGTTCAAGCACTGACGTGAAGTCAGAAGCTTTTGCGCGTATGTTCTATTGTCCATTCTTCTGTATTGGACACCCTTAATCGAATTTACCATGGTAAATTATGTTGTCCATTCTCCTGTATTGGACACTTAATTCGAATTTACCATGGTAAATTCGAATTAAGAGTGTCCAAGAGCGCAAAAGCTTCTGACTTCACGTCAGTGCTTGAACCAATTTTTCAATTTAATTTCTTTTATGATGCAGTTCTATCATAAGAATCCATTCATATCATTCCAACTCTGAGATATCAATACTTTCGGAGATATGATTTGTCAAAGTTTGAATAAGAGTGCCAAAGCTCCTGTCCACAAGGCTTTTCCACATTTTATTCACTGCAATATCTCAATTTTGTGAGAAATCACAGCACTTCAAACGGTTTCAGTATCAATTGGAATTAACGTTAAAAGCTCTGCGATTCAAAACATTAATTTCTCGTTCAAAAATATTTAATTAATACGCAATAACATCAATTGACAGGTTATAAAATTTTCAGTGCTGCTCAATAACTTGTGTCCTCCACGTACGCTTTTGGCCGCAGTCAACCGTCTTACCATGCTCAGAATAACATTATCGATAATCTGTTTAGGAAGATCATCCCTAATCCCGATTAGGGCAGCGGCCAAATGCTGATTTTCCACTGCAGAGACTCTGTTCCTTAGCCTTCCACCTAATATGTCCAAAACATGCTCAATTGGATTAAGGTCTGGAAAACATGCTGGCCAATCCATTGAATTCATGCCAACGTCATTCAGACACAACGAGCCACTTGAGGGCGAGCATTATCATGCATGAGCAAAAAGTTTCCTTCGATAAAAGGAGAGAATGGCACAACATGCTCCTGTAGAATGTCTTCAATGTATCCGTATGCATTCAACACACCATCGATCACCACTAAATCTGTTCGTGTACCCAAGCAAATCCCATTCAAGACCATTACTGAACCTCCACCAAAAGAGACAGTGCGAGTGAAGTTGAATTGCTACTAGCTCTGTTCTCCTCTTCATAGTCCCTCTCTTCTATCAAATGAATTAACGCAAAATCGACTCTCAGCCGTAAAGAGAAGGTTTGCCCAACAAGCATTACTCCAGTTATCGTATAGTCTGGCGAAGTTCATTCTGGCATCACTGAAGCATTGAAGCTTTCTTCGAACAGTACCATGTGAAGTGCTGTAATTTATCTCAAAATCAAGATATCGCAATGAATAAACAAAGGAAATAATTAGAAAAGATGAGGCAACATCTGAGTGTTCGAAAACATTTTCGTCTGTCAACGAGTCAGTCCCAGTCATCCTTTTTGTTAACCACTATATATAACAAAAACGAAGTGACTGAGGATGGCAAAAATATTTAATGAAATTCTGTACCCCAAAAATGATTCGTCCGACATCGTTGAAATATTGCAGATGCCTTCAACACCTACTACATCGCTACATTCAATAAGATAATCCCTATAGATCAACGCGTATATCCTAAAGCAAAAATATCCGCTCTGATCCAGGTTATGTAACGTCATAAAATTACATTGCCAATTTTATCCGTCTTCTAATTTTCTCCATCAGGCATTTTTATACCCAATAAATTATGTCTCTGCTCTCGTTATAACTGTACTCGGAGGGAAAATGTTAGTATTCCCATCTTTTCAAGCCAGAGTTTGGGTTACGTCGGTCACTTTGGTCGAAGAAAAAACCAATCATCTACTTGCTATAAAAAGCTGTTTACTTTTCTGCTTGATTTCCCCTTCAATTCATTCTTGCCCTCACGTCAGCATCAAACAGTTTCGGTTGGGATTTATTTATTCCCTGGGAGGATAATTTCCTGTCAATTCAATTTGCGGATTCTCCGAAAAGTTCTCCCTTTGATCGGACATGATCATTTTGGAGAGGAATTCATGAATAACTCTAGCTATTACTTGTTCGAAATATCCAATGTATAGTTTCGATGCAATTTGGGAGCTGCAGAGGAAAACTTTGTGCATAGAACCAAATCTCCGAAAATCGAAAAAAAATATCGTGTGAACGATTTTTTTTTCCTATTACAAATATGGCTATATCCATATACATCCATGTATATCTATGGCTATATCGCGCAGTCGTTGACAACAAAAACGTCAGAATTTATTGAGGTAATTCCAAATAAACGGAAATGATTATAAAATGCCCCGACATTTAAGCGATGGTGTGAAAATGTGGGCAATTGCTAAACTGGACTAGAATTGGTCGCTAAATGCGACAGCAGAAGCCTTAATTGTAAAACTTGTATTTTCAACTTGAAGCAAGGTGGCAGGGCTGGCAGGAAGGGCGCATTCAATGTCCGATCCGAGTTGAAAATTTTGAAAAAATATTTTTTGTCACGATAACCTGAGAACGGGAAGAGAGATCGACTTGAAATTTTCAGGTTAGATTGTGCATCTGAATATGGCATTTGATATATGACATTATAGGCATAATCGGCCAAACGGTTTTGGAAATATACCCATCTGAAATCTGTTTGTTATTTCCTCAATAACTCTAAAAATACAAAACCGATTAAATTCAAACATGGTTATCAGTTGTTTAATACCAACGTGCAAATTCTTATGAAATTTCGAGAGGATCATATTACTAGAAAATGTTTAAAAAATCATTGAAAATTATTGGAACTTCTACATATCAGTAACTATTCGCCCGACATCGCTGAAATCTTGCGAGAGCCTTGAGAACCTAACTCTACTGCCAAGTTCCAAGTTTCAACATGATCGGATATATATATTGTTGGAGATTCGAGCAGCATTGTGTGAGTTCAGTAGATGGATGGGTGACCATTGCTGTGATAACTTTCGAACGAAAGAAGATAGGGACTTGCAATTTTCAGGGTGTGTTGAGTATCCGAATGGGAGAGTTAAGTTCGTCTACGGGCATAATCGTTCCAACGGTTACAGAGTTATACCCACCTGGAATATTATTTCCTCGATAACTCAAAAAATATACACTCGATCGAATTGAAGCTTGGTAACTAGTTGAAGAATATCGACATAAGGACGTGTTTAAAATTTCATAAGCACCGTACCCCTAGAAAATTCCAAAAAAATTATTAAAAAAAAATTGGTTCAAGCACTGACATGAGGTCAGGAGCTTTTGTGCGTACCTATATTACAGGAGAATGGATCAAATAGCATACGCGCAAAAGCTCCTGACTTCACGACAGTGCTTGAACCAATTTTTTAATTCTGTTTACGAATATTTATAATTTTTGCGCGTATGTTCTGGGGAACATCGCGTTATAGTTTTGCCCAAAAGTCTGTAACTTTCGAATTTTTTGACGAAATTGGTCTCAAACGATTAAGTTCGACTTCCCAATGAAGAATACGAGGTCAAATTTGATTCTGTCCGTCCGGCCGTCCGTTGCCACGATAACTTGAGAAATAAAAGAGCTAACGACTTGAAATTTTCAGGGTGGGTGGCTCATCCCAATACGACGGACAAGTTCTTTAATGGGCATAATCGGCCCAGTGGTTTCCGAGTAATAGTTTTGTTTTCAACCAATATAAATCCGATCGAATTGAAACTTGGTGGGTAGTTGTCGAATATGAACCTTAGCACGTTTGTGAATTTTTGTGCGAATCGTATGGCTAGAAAATTTTAAAAAATTATCAAAAAATATTTTTGTTGTCACGATAACTTGAGGACGGAATGAAATCGCGGCTTGAAGTTTTCAGGTTAGGATGTGCACCAGAACGCGACATTTCAGTTTGTTTATGAGCATAATAAGCCAAACGGTTTTAGAGTTATAGCCATCTGAAATTTTCTGAAATTTGGTGGTATTTTGTTCCTCATTAACTCTAAAAATACTGAACCGATTGAATTCAAACATGGTTATTAGTTGTAGAATGCCAACACGAAAATGTTTGCAAAATTTGGTGAGGATAACATTTGTAGAAAATTTTTAATAAATCATTGAAAAAAAAAAAAAAAATTCTATATATCAGTAACTATTCGTTTGGAATTGCTGAAATTTTGCAAGAGCCTTCATAACCTAACTCTACTGCCAAGTTTCAAGTTTTAATACGATCGGTTAAATATTGTTGGAGATTCGAGCATTCTTGTGCGAGTTCAGTAGATGGGTGACCGTTGCCTCGATAACTTTCGAACGAAAGGAGATAGGGACTTGCAATTTTCAGGGTAGGTTGCGTATCAGAGAGGGAGAGTTGAGTTCGTTTTTGGGTATAATCGGTCTAACGGCATCCGAGTTATACCCACCTGGAATATTATTTCCTCGATAACTTAAAAAAAATAGACTCGATCGAATTGAAGGTTGCCAATTAGTTGTAGAATATCGACTTGAAGACGTGTGTAGAATTTTGTGTGAACCGCACCGCTAAAAAATTTAAAAAAAAAATTTTATGTCACGATAACCTGAGAAAGGAAAGAGATAGCGATTTGAAATTTTCAGGTTAGGTTGTGCATCTGAATGCGACATTTTGGAGTTATATTCATCTGAATTTTGATTGTTATTTTCTCAATAACTCGAAAAATATAGAACCAATCCAACTCAAACTTAGTTATTAGTTGTAGAATGCCAACGCGAAAGTTCTTGCAAAATTTTGTGAAGATCGTATCACTAGAAAATTTTTAAGAAATCGTTGAAAAAAATTCTAGATATCAGAAACTATTCATCCGACATGGCTGACATTTTGCGAGAGCCTTCAGAACATAATTCTACTACCTAGTTCCAAGTTTTAATACGATAGGATCTATATATGTATATGAAATTTATTCCATTTTTGCGCGTATGTTCTGAGGAACATCACGTTATAGTTTTGCCCAAATGTGAAATTTAATTCTGTGGTGCCGTCCGGCCGTCCGTTGCCACGATAACTTGAGAACGGAAAGAGCTAGCGACTTGAAATTTTCAGGGTATGTGGCGCATCCCAATACGACGGTCAAGTTCGTTAATGGGTATAATCGGCCCAATGGTTTCCGAGTAATAATTTTGTTTTCAACCAAAATAAATCCGATCGAATTTAAACTTGGTGAATAGTTGTAGAATATAGACCTAAGCACGTTTGTGAAATTTTGTGAGAATCGTATCGCTAGAAAATTATTAAAAAATTATTAAAAAATTTTTGTTGTCACGATAACCTGAGAACGGAAAGAGATAGCGGCTTGAATATTTCAGGTTAGGCTGTGCATCTGAATGCGACATTTGAGTTTGTTTATGAGCATAATCGTCCAAACGGTTTTAGAGTTATAGCCATCTGAAATTTTCTGAAATTTGGTTGTTTTTTGTTCCTCATTAACTCGAAGAATACGAAACCGATTGAATTCAAACATGGTTATTAGTTGTAGAATGCCAACACAAAAATTCGTACAAAATTTCGTGACGATGGTATAACTAGAAAATTTAAAAAAAAATTATTAAAAATTATTGAAAAAAAATCTATATATCATAAACTATTAGTCCGGCATGGCTGAAATTTTGGAAGAGCCTTCAGAACCTAACTCTACTGCAGAATTCCAAGTTTGAACACGATATGATCTATATTGTTGGAGAACCGAGCTGCCTTTTGTGAGTTCGGTAGCGAAGCGGTAGCGGTAGCGGATGCGAATCGTCGTATGATATGTTGTCTATGGTCGTATTTATGCGAGATCCTTCAAAAATAAAAATATGAATGTCATGATGACATATTTTTGCGCGGATGTTATGGGAAAATCGTGTTATTTCATCACAAACCTATGGGAGATGATAGCCCTACATTAGTGGTCAGACCTGGTTTTGAAAGAGATCCTCCTCAGGAGGAGGCAACTAAATATTGAAGGGATTTCTATGAACAAGAGTGAATATCTTTGAGAAATAGAGAAGGTGATTCTTCTTCAAGAGATCCATGTGCCTTCAGAGGAGTATATTTGCGAGAGGGGAATTTTGAAAGGTTATGGTAGCATTGCTTGGTGGGATTGTGCTTTAAAAGTGCAATCTCAACTAACGCCTGCTAAAATCCAGAGATTTGTCTTTCCCAGTAGAGATGATTGGACCATCTCTGAGAGCCCACTGCTTGAAGGTCCTTGTTGGTTCACATTCAATATGTTAGTAACTAAACTTATAATTTTCTTTGCTTTGATTATTTAAATATGACATTAATTCCAGTAATATTTTTCAAGAATAATTATGTACTTTTCTCCTAAAGAAGAATTGAAGGTAGACAATAATGTGTTAATTTTTTCATCATTGCTTTCTATCATGACTTCACAAAAAAAAATTGGTTCAAGCACTGACGTGAAGTCAGGAGCTTTTGCGCGTATGTTCTATTGTCCATTCTCCTGTATTGGACACTTTTAATCGAATTTACCATGGTGAATTCTATTGTCTATTCTCCTGTATTATACACTCTTAATCGAATTCACCATGGTAAATTCGATTAAGAGTGTCTAATACAGGAGAACAGACAATAGAAATCACCATGGTAAATTCTATTAAGGGTGTTCAATACAGGAAAATGGACAATAGAACATACGCGCAAAAGCTCCTGAATTCACGAAAAAAAATTGGTTCAAGCACTGACGTGAAGTCAGGAGCTTTTGCGCGTATGTTCCATTGTCCATTCTCCTGTATTGAACACTCTTAATCGAATTTACCATGGTGAATTCTATTGTCTGTTCTCCTGTATTAGACACTCTTAATCGAATTTACCATGGTGAATTCGATTAAGAGTGTATAATACAGGAGAATAGACAATAGAATTCACCATGGTAAATTCGATTAAAAGTGTCCAATACAGGAGAATGGACAATAGAACATACGCGCAAAAGCTCCTGACTTCACGTCAGTGCTTGTTTTTCTTCAAATAATGCAAAATTTAAGTTGCGAATGAATTGATTCTAGATATATCCGATGAATCAAGTGAAAAATTAATCTAATTTATGGAAAAAACAAGAGAAAATCATTTTAACATGTAAATTGTTGGAGTAAATTATCAAGTATTATATATATTCGTAAATAGAATTCAAAACGTGATCAAACTAAATGAAAGTAGAGGGTGTCCCATAAAAAAATTAAATGATTCACCAATATCTCCATAACGAATCTTCAAGCATGAATCGTACTGGTTTTTACAGAATCGAAAAATTCGCATAAACAAAAAAGTTACAGACCAGATTGTTTTTTTTTTGAAAAAATCGAAATCAGCCTCGAAAGCGATCAATGATATCGATATAAACTTTTGGGCATTTGATTCTTCTTCAAAATCGAGATCGAGAAAGTGAACATCGTATTCGCCTAACGTTTATAAATTCCAAGATTCATCGAATTAGGACACCCTGTACGTATATATAATGATCAATATATATATCAATATCAATATCAATATCAATATCGATATCGATATCGATATCGGTATCAATATCAATATCAATATCAATATCAATATCAATATCAATATCAATATCAATATCAATATCAATATCAATATCAATATCAATATCAATATCAATATCAATATCAATATCAATATCAATATCAATATCAATATCAATATCAATATCAATATCAATATCAATATCAATATCAATATCAATATCAATATCAATATCAATATCAATATCAATATCAATATCAATATCAATATCAATATCAATATCAATATCAATATCAATATCAATATCAATATCAATATCAATATCAATATCAATATCAATATCAATATCAATATCAATATCAATATCAATATCAATATCAATATCAATATCAATATCAATATCAATATCAATATCAATATCAATATCAATATCAATATCAATATCAATATCAATATCAATATCAATATCAATATCAATATCAATATCAATATCAATATCAATATCAATATCAATATCAATATCAATATCAATATCAATATCAATATCAATATCAATATCAATATCAATATCAATATCAATATCAATATCAATATCAATATCAATATCAATATCAATATCAATATCAATATCAATATCAATATCAATATCAATATCAATATCAATATCAATATCAATATCAATATCAATATCAATATCAATATCAATATCAATATCAATATCAATATCAATATCAATATCAATATCAATATCAATATCAATATCAATATCAATATCAATATCAATATCAATATCAATATCAATATCAATATCAATATCTTTATCATTATCAATATCAACATCACAGCAATTGTTAAATCAATATATCTCGAATAATATGCTAACAGGTTGATTAGGTGCCGAGAAAATTATTTTCATTTGATATTCATGCCATAGAGTAAACCTATTTGAAAATATGAGCCCCATGAAGTACCCTGCAATACTTCACTTACATAGCGCTGGACGTACTGAAATTTAAAATTAAACCAATACGTGCAAAAGTCTGAAAACTCTATTACCTAGATTATTTTAGCGCCATGAAACTTTCCGTCCAATCAGTCAGCAATACAACGCAATCCCGCCTGTGGAGTATTTCTCGCTTCAACATTTTCGAGCCTCTCCATGGGGAATCGCTATGGAAATATCCCAGGAGACCTGGACGAGATGGCGAGTTGTTAGAACGAAATGAAGGAAAATTATACTCTTTCATATATGTAGTGTGAAATATGAAGTTCTAAATTTCCTATGCGGACATAATTGCACCGGAAAATTAAATTAGTTATGTATATATTTAATATTTAAAATACAGGGTCCGAGGCCGCCACACCGACACGGGCAAGGAGATGATAGGGTATCATTAGGGTGTCATACTTCCTGTTGTACTGTCCTCCGGGACTTCTGATGGAAGTTAAGGATGATAGTTTAAGCCAGGGGTTAGTTTCCTTATTTTACAAATATTTCAAAGAACAGTTGAGATAGAGCAATGAAATTTGACAGTTTGAGTAAGCAGCTCGGTTACTTTAAAACCCTGGTGAAATAAGTTTTTGTAACCCCTGCTAAAACAAATGCTAGGTGGTGGGGGTACTTTTAAAAATAAATGATTCTTTTCCACGGTAACGTACTAATAATAAATTAGATTCCACAACTGTGCTCTTTTACCTTTCATTTGGTCTACCGTTGATACTTGGGGCTCAAGCGGTTACATATATGTTATCAAAAGATTATCACGAAGACACAGCATTTTCTATAATGGGGTAGAGCACTACATACAGATTGGCATTTTCCAGCTTCCCATTACCATATTTAAATTTTTTCTGTTACGCATGTCGTTAGGGTCCAGAGTTTCCATATTTTCAAGATATTAAGAAGTATACATAATGTTCCGAAAACGGCCAGTCATATCACAAGTTCAAAATTTTCAATGCGATATATCCTGTATACTTTTCCATTTTTGAATTCTATGGCAAACTAACCAAAAAGTACTCGGGAGATTATAATATCCTGTTTATTGACACTACAAAATTCAGTTCTGGACCAAAGCTCTTATACGAATTTGACTACATTTAACTTACTCAAAAGGACATATTTTGAAAAGCATTTAACAAGTAGTGGATATTTCTACCAATCAAGAGGAATCTAGTTTCACTCAGGTATTTAGATTAAAATTATTTTTCAAGATAGAATCACCAAAAGGTCCACTCAATGCTCTATATTTTTTATGATTATTCAAATAGAAACAGAAAAACTCAGTTTTATTTGGATTCTGGCATCAACTATACTCAAACAGGTAATTCTTCAGTATTTCTAATTCTGCCGATAGATTATTTTCTATACATTGAAAATCAGAATGACCAAATGCAACGGCAATGTTGTTAGCGCATATAAATTTCTCAGATGTAGCAGGAATATCACACAGATATAAATGGAAAATAAAAGGTGCTAAAACTGATCCTTGTGGGAGAACATTACTCAAAACACAACAAAAACATAAAACTTTCTGACAGTATATTTTCGAATAATAAAACCATTCTTCAACACATCAAAGGTGTGTAAAGTTTGAACAGCAAACCATCTTTCCATACTGTGTCACATGCTGCCGACGAATCCACAGACGCTCTTAATGTTCTCATATCAACGATAATGATAAACTGTTTCTATTACTATATTTTATGTTCATGCAGCCATACAAAGTCTGAACTCCGAGGACATTACTTTCAGAATATATCTTGCATATAATAAAAGGTTAGCCCTTTAACCATAAAGGTGAATGCAGGGATACAAAACAGAAGCTGCTATAAAATATAAAAGCATCCATAAATTGTGAAGTAGGTACACAGGCACATCCTCACATAAAAAATGATATAATGCTGATTATCGAAACTGTCGTTTTCACCAGAGATAAAATGGAATCCTCTGGTATATCGAAGTTAAATCATGGCTCTCAAAGGCAAGGGCTTCGATCCTCCTTTATTTTATTGGTGCTTGGGTACTAAAGCTGGCTATTCCAAGAAATTCTGAATAAATTGTGATTGCTTTCGTGATTGTGGTTGAAGTCACATATACTGACTGACAAAGAAACTGCAACACCCAGAAGGTGCTGATTAAATTTAATTTTTTTTTTGGTTAAACATAGATATTATAGCAATGAGTAAATTATAGAAATTTGAAGAAAAAAAACGAAGGGTTTACAATTTTTTTTAATAATTTTTTTAATGATGTGTTTGTCCACCGCGATTATCTATACAATCCCCAACACGTCTTGGCATTGATACAATAATCTTCTTGAGAGATACTATCCCAAGCTACCTGTAGTTAATGTATCAGAGCCACCAAAGTCCGCATGGGCTGAGGTAAATTTCCAAGCCTCCTAACCATGATGTCCCTAACATGCTCTATAGGCGAAACCTCGGGAGATCTGGGCAGCCATGGCAAAAGATTCACTTGGGTCGCTTCAAAAAAGTTTAAATTAACTCTGGCAACATGAGGTCGAGCATTATCTTGCTGAAATATTGGATTCTCGAGCCGGTTAAGGTAAGGGAGAACATATGGCTCCACTATTTCTTGAAGGTAACGCAGCGCTGTTATGTTACCTCGAATAAAGACTAAAGGTGACCTTCTTGCATGTGCAATAGCACCCCATATCATAACGCCTACTGTCTGGTGTACATGACGCTCAATATCAAACTGAGGTTCACGTCTTTCTCCCCGACGTCGTCTAACCCTTCTGTGGCCATCACCCAAGGAGAACCGAGATTCATCAGAAAAGACGACCTGATGCCATTCCACATTCCAATGTTGACGTTCTCTGCCACTGTAATCATTGCCGACGATGCTCAACCGTCAGAGGTAACACAAGATGGGGTCGATAATGCTGCAGTCCAAAAGACCTTATCCGGCGGTAATCCGGTCGGACAGTTACAGGATGGCCCTGTTCTCCTAAACACTCATCAGCCAAAGATCGAGTTGTCGCAAATCGGTCTCTAATAGCCATAAGTCTTAGACGTCGATCTTGAAATGCATTTGTGCCCCTTCGACGTGCGGTGCCTACATTCTTCGATTTTGGGCATTATCAAACCACGTTTGATAATTCGTACGGTTAGCGCTTTCTCGAAATGACAGCTCCGCCTCCCGTAGACCAATAATTCGACCTCTTTCAAATTCACTTAGCTGGCGATAAATTCCGCGTACACGTGCTCCATGCATTTTAACAACAACTGAACATCGACTTTGGATCTCCTCGAAAAGCTGGCTTGTTGTAACATTTAAAAAAATTGGAAAAAACGACCACAATATGTAAGTAAAAAAAAATGTTTACATGAAAAAACCTCCACGATTTTTTTCTCCAAATTTTAATCATTTACTCCTTGCTATAGGTACTATATATGTTTTACCCCAAAAAAAAATTAAATTAGAACAGCCCCTTCTGGGTCTTGCAGTTTCTTTGTAACTTAGTATATTTACGAGAATTATTTTCACTGGTTCATTCAGCTGCCCATCGTATAGAAATTTCACTCGAATGAGAAAAGAGTTTGGATCCACCTGGCAACTAGACTTGGGAGCAGGATTCATTTCCGTTATATGTGAAAAGTTTTCAAGTTATGGATTTATTTTCCTTATTAAATTTATGTAATGAAATTCTTGATGGTTCAAGGCATTTTCAAATTAGAGTGGAATTTCTCATGAAATCTGTCTGACCTGTTATATTTTCTGCGATGAATTCGAAATATGGAATTTTTCCTTTTTCTTCTTCAATCATAATAAAAGAGATTTTTCTCCGGAAAATTCATTAAACTATGTACAAAAAGTTTGGAAAGCAATGACGCTAGATCAGTCTGTTATGCCGTGTTTATTCAAATTCATAGCCAGAGCCAGAGCAGCATCCAGGTACTGTTATCACACAAAGGCTGTAAATTTATGTTGAATTGAAAGCAATACCTACCCACTGTATATCTCAATTCGAATTTACCATGCTAAATTCGAATTGAGAGTGTCCAATAAAGGAGAATGGACAACATAATTTACCATGGTAAATTCGATTAAGGGTGTCCAATACAGAAGAATGGACAATAGAACATACGCGCAAAAGCTTCTGACTTCACGTCAGTGCTTGAACCAATTTTTGATTTATAAACATGATTATTGTGAATGCATTGCAAATTTAAACGTTTAATGATATTTGTCATCTAGATTTGTCAAATTTTACTTTGGTGAGCTATAGAAATAATCAGGGCATCTTGCTTCAGAGCATGCTCCTTCACGAAAATTCTACGAACATTATGGAAACATCCACAAAGCAAAGTACACGCTTTTTCCTGGATCTCTAAAAAAGATGAAAGCTTGAAACCTTTAAGTAATCATTAAAAGATACTGTGGGAGGCATGCATATTCATTATTGAATGGTTTCTTTCTGGGTTTTCTCTCCCAAACTCTGAAAAAACTTCTAAAATAAAAATTCATTATTTTGTGATTTGCTTCTGCGTAAGAAACTAAAAAACCTTTAACTCTTCGAACTTTTCGTTTTCTATCATTTCAATGTTGGAGGTGAAGTATATTCTCCTAATTCGGCATGTGTCAACACTCAATAGTGTCAACTTTCAGCAGAAACTGCCAAGTCTGTAATCTTACGGAAATCGTTCTTGTTCTATAAACATTTCGCTGATCAACTGGAAGTAGTCGATCAAATACAGTAACAACTGTATTGGTTATATTTTTTCTATATTCCACCTAAGTCTCCAATAGTAATGAGATGCGATATCTGACAGATAGTTTCCGAGATTCAGATTTTTTTGCGCGCATGTTCTAGGGAACAGCGAGTTATCATTTTGATCAAATGTCTGTAATTTTCGATTTTTTTGCCGAAAGTGGTCTCAAACGATTCTGTACTACCGACCATATGACCGTCCGTTGCCATGATAACTTTTGATCGAAAAGAGATAGTGACTTGCAATTTTCAGAGTAGGTTGCACATTTGAATGTGACGGTTAAGTTCGTTAAAGGATATAATCGGCAGAACAGTTTCGGAGTTATATCAAACTGAAATATGGTTTCCTGAAAAACTCAAAAATACATATCCGATCAAATTGAAACTTGGTAATGAATTGTAGAATGCAATTATTGAACGGTTTTTTTCTGGGTTTTCTCTCCCAAACTCTGAAAAATATCTATAAAATAAAAATTAATTATTTTGTGATTTGCTTCTGCGTAAAAAACACAGGATATTTGTCAGAAGCAATCAATTGAACAATGTTGCCTAACAAACAACAACGAAACAACATCAACGAAGAAACAACTATATCGTAACGTTTCGGAGTCTATATCAGACTCCTTCGTCAGACGCTCAATGAAAATCGTTAGAATTATTTTGTTATAATTATAATTATAATTATATTATATATTATAATTATAATTCTAACGATTTTCATTGAGCGTCTGACGAAGGAGTCTGGAATAGACTCCGAAACGTTACGATATAGTTGTTTCTTCGTTGATGTTGTTTCGTTGTTGTTTGTTAGGCAACATTGTTCAGTTGATTGCTTCTGACAAATATATATATCTGTTGTCAGCAAGCTGGGTGTACGAATTTGAAGATGGATCGAGGGATTTGAATATACAGAGAGTATTCATTGACAAGCACTGACGGCGGTGCTTCGAGTGGAAATTACATGGTTTGACTATTAAAAAATAATTTCAAGATGAGATTTTTTATTGACTCAACATAATGTTAATTATCTACATCGTTCAATACTTTATTCCTATAAAAGTACATACATTCTAAAATTGCATAACTCTGAACACAAGGATTGATTCTACAGAAAGCATTTATGAAATCTTCAACAGAATTGTTGTTATTTTTGCTGGAGTTTCGTATCAATTCTTTGATGGTGTCCACGAATTTAAAGTAATACAAAGATTTTTCAACATTTCAAGGTGACTGATTGATTTAATTGAGATATTTGTGATAGCAGATTGTTGCTGTAGTTCCGTATCAATTATTTGATGGTGTTCATGAATTTAAAATCATTCGGAGATTTTTCAAGACGACTGATTGATTAAATTGAGATATCTTATTCAAGTCAGCTATGCAGTTTCTACAAATTTCTTGATGAGTAGAATGGATCGAGGGATTTGAATATACAGAGAGTATTCATTGACCCTTATTTCGAATATTCTTGTTTGAAGAACTAGAAACGATCAATTCCTCTCAGATAAATTCATATTCAGAAATAATCTTTCAATCCACGTTATAGAAATTAGATGAAACCAGAATCGAACGTCATATGGTACATTTCAGGCTTGTAGACCCCCCACACATGTAACTAACGGACTCTTTTACATAAACAAAATATAGGTCTAGATCCTTTTGTCGAATTATTATTGGGGCGGCATTTATCGTTTATATGAAAGGGAATACCATGGATTATTTATGAATCTTTCGGTTTACGCAGACTTTGAGGGGGTGATTGTTGTGAAGCAATAACGTGAAGTCAGGAACTTTTGCGCGCATTGTCCAATCTCCTGTATTGGAATTGGATTGTTAATTGGGGCTCGTATCGGTCTCAGGGACTTTCAGGTTATCATAATAGTAAAATGAAATTGTCATATGAAGTTTGATGCATAAGGTACTAAATCATTTTTTCGAATTATTATTGGGGCGGCATTTATCGTTTATATGAAAGGGAATACCATGGATTATTCATGAATCTTTCGGTTTACGCAGACGAGCAATATAAGGGATTCCAGTGTTTTCAAAAACAATTTATGTTGTGGTTTTCAGCAGACCCATTGTGAAGCAATAACGTGAAGTCAGAAACTTTTGCGTGCATTGTCCATTCTCATGTATTGGAATTGGATTGTTAATTGGGTCTCGTATCGGTCTTAGGGACTTTCAGGTTATCATAATAGTAAAATGAAATTGTCATATGAAGTTTTATCATAAGGTACTAGATCGTTTTTTTCGGATTATTCGCAGGTACTAGATTCTTTTTTTCGGATTATTATTGGGTGGGCATTTATCGTTTATTTGAATGGGAATACCGGGGATTATTTGTGAATCTTTTGGTTTACGCGATCGAGAAATATAACTTTGGGGGATGATTGTGTGGTTTTGAAAATTTGTTGTCATAATGAATAAAATCAATGGAAAGCGTGTTTGTCAGCAAGCTGGGTGTACGAATTTGAAGATGGATCGAGGGATTTGAATATACAGAGAGTATTCATTGACAAGCACTGACGGCGGTGCTTCGAGTGGAAAGTACATGGTTTGACTATTAAAAAATAATTTCAGGATGAGATTTTTTATTGACTCAACATAATGTTAATTATCTACATCGTTCAATACTTTATTCCTATAAAAGTACATACCTTCTAAAATTGCATAACTCTGAACACAAGGATTGATTCTACAGAAAGCATTTATGAAATCTTCAACAGAATTGTTGTTATTTTTGCTGGAGTTTCGTATCAATTCTTTGATGGTGTCCACGAATTTAAAGTAATACAGAGATTTTTCAACATTTCAAGGTGACTGATTGATTTAATTGAGATATTTGTGATAGCAGATTGTTGCTGTAGTTCCGTATCAATTATTTGATGGTGTTCATGAATTTAAAATCATTCGGAGATTTTTCAAGACGACTGATTGATTAAATTGAGATATCTTATTCAAGTCAGCTATGCAGTTTCTACAAATTTCTTGATGAGTAGAATGGATCGAGGGATTTGAATATACAGAGAGTATTCATTGACCCTTATTTCGAATATTCTTGTTTGAAGAACTAGAAACGATCAATTCCTCTCAGATAAATTCATATTCAGAAATAATCTTTCAATCCACGTTATAGAAATTAGATGAAACCAGAATCGAACGTCATATGGTACATTTCAGGCTTGTAGACCCCCCACACATGTAACTAACGGACTCTTTTACATAAACAAAATAAAGGTCTAGATCCTTTTTTCGAATTATTATTGGGGCGGCATTTATCGTTTATATGAAAGGGAATACCATGGATTATTTATGAATCTTTCGGTTTACGCAGACTTTGTGGGGGTGATTGTTGTGAAGCAATAACGTGAAGTCAGGAACTTTTGCGCGCATTGTCCAATCTCCTGTATTGGAATTGGATTGTTAATTGGGGCTCGTATCGGTCTCAGGGACTTTCAGGTTATCATAATAGTAAAATGAAATTGTCATATGAAGTTTGATGCATAAGGTACTAAATCATTTTTTCGAATTATTATTGGGGCGGCATTTATCGTTTATATGAAAGGGAATACCATGGATTATTCATGAATCTTTCGGTTTACGCAGACGAGCAATATAAGGGATTCCAGTGTTTTCAAAAACAATTTATGTTGTGGTTTTCAGCAGACCCATTGTGAAGCAATAACGTGAAGTCAGAAACTTTTGCGCGCTTTGTCCATTCTCATGTATTGGAATTGGATTGTTAATTGGGTCTCGTATCGGTCTTAGGGACTTTCAGGTTATCATAATAGTAAAATGAAATTGTCATATGAAGTTTGATACATAAAGTACTAGATCATTTTTTCGAATTATTATTGGGGTGGCATTTATCGTTTATATGAAAGGGAATACCATGGATTATCTGTGAATCATTCGGTTTACGCAGACGAGCAATATAAGGGATTCCAGTGTTTTCAAAAACAATTTATCTTGAGATTTTCAGCAGACCCATTGTGAAGCAATAACGTGAAGTCAGGAGCTTTTGCGCGCATTGTCCATTCTCCTGTATTGGAATTGGATTGTTAATTGGGACTCGTATCGCTCTCAGGGACTTTCAGGTTATCATAATAGTAAAATAAAATTGTCATATGAAGTTTGATCATAAGGTACTAGATCGTTTTTTCGGATTATTCGCAGGTACTAGATCCTTTTTTTTCGGATTATTATTGGGTAGGCATTTATCGTTTATTTGAAAGGGAATACCGGGGATTATTTGTGAATCTTTTGGTTTACGCGGTCGAGAAATATAACTTTGGGGGATGATTGTGTGGTTTTGAAAATTTGTTGTCATAACGAATAAAATCAATGGAAAGCGTGTTTGTCAGCAAGCTGGGTGTACGGATTTGAATCATATTTATGAACCGGAGTGAAATAGTCGAAAGTTTTTATTCAAATTCTTTATATTCAAGGGCAACGACAGTTATAAACGAATAAGCTTTTCTCAAAGGAGATTGCACGGGGGTTCAGACTCAATTTCGGTGATTTTTATGTGTAAATTCCTATGAGGATTTCTAAGCTCGATTTTAGCAAAAATGGTTCTTTTCACATGAATAAATGTAGATTTCTCAGCATCTCTAGATTATTGGAAAATTATTACTGTTCTTCCCAGCAATCGCACCCTTGTCTCCACGCAATACTTTTTCAACCAAATAAACATCATGCTGCTTTGTTTTTTGCAATTCTTCTTGATAGAAAGCATCACTTATTGGTCCACCGGTAAAGTAGGTAACTCACTGGGTAGGTAAGTTGGACTTTTGTGATTTTAAATAGTTTAGTAGCCCATTGATACCCTTTTGTGAAAACGTGTCTAAATTTACGTACAATTCTTCTGAAATTTATGGGGTCATGCTATTTTTATGTGACTGAAGGCTAATTTATATATATGTCGTTCTTTGTATTAACGTCACGGGGTTTCATGACAATAGTTCATTGTTTTTTATTATTATACTCATTTTACTACATCTTGAAAGATCAATCGATATGTTCCACTGAATTTTTTGTAAAGCACCTCTTTCAACGTTCTTATAACCAACTCCACTATTGCAGCGTTCATATCACTCTACATATTATATGATGCTTTTTAACAACTTGTTCATGAAATTGTCGCTAGAAAAATTAATTTCCTTGATCAGATTGCAAGTTGCTAGGTACCATGCTTGAGGATATCGAGAAAAGCCAACCAGTCTTCCTTTTCAATGCTTGAGCACATATGAATTTAGAAAAGCAATAAATTACAACGAGAACTAACATTACTTGGGGGCAAGCTTATCAAGCTATCATAAATGCATTGTGGGGTTGCATACTTTTGATTTGGCAGTGAGCTAACATAACAACAAATATATTGGGTGATTGTATACGAATAAATTCCATTTTTGATGTATTATGGATACTTTAACAGAGCATATGAGACATATTTTCGGTCATTTCAACGTGAGCAGAATTGTTTTAGAAAAAAACTTTGGGTACTCGACATTGATACGGTTTTATTTTCAGTCTTTCGTCCTTACAGTTTTCTAACACTTCATTTCATAATGTCATTGTATATAGAAGTCTTCTATGTACGATGATAATGTTAATAATTTCTGTAACAGAAGGTATACTGCATTACCGGTAGATGTCATGTTATAAGATCAGTTTAATTCATCTTGCATTCAAACTATCGAAATTAATATAAACACGTTTTTTTTTCAATTTTTCATATTGCTTATCTCTTGATTCGAGTTCTTCAGAAAATGAATTAAGAATTTCGTTCTTTTTTGATCGTAGCCATCGCAGACTTGCGAATAAAAGTTTTGACGAGCAGTGAAGTTGAAAAGCAGCATTTTTTCAAATTTCTAAGTATTTAGTAGCTGAATTAATTTTACTGTTGGGGCATTAAGCAATTAAATTTGGATAGCCTAGTCGGATTTTATTCCATTCTTTTCGAAGCTGCAATTAAGTGAAAAATCCTCGACTACGAGGGTAAGTTACACTGTGTTCAATTCAAATTCAATTTAAAAATAGCATATCATTTTTTCTCATTTCATTCTCAGATTTTTTTATGGTGATTTTCACATCTAGACGTAGTGTTTTTTTTCCGACTTCTACACGGGAATTTTGGGTTGAATGGTGCATGCCTCCTGGGACAGATTGGTTTAATGGTTAATAGCTGAATCCATAGGAAAACCCCCACATCATATTGTTTCATTTATGGTAAATTCCTATGCAATTCACTTGGGAGAGGAGTTCATCCAGACTTTTAAGATAAGTTCCTTATCGTATTTGGTTCCCGCATACTCATTCAAATTAGTAGTTAAATTGGACATCATTTTTTAAAATCACCTGTTGCTAATTTCTATTTGATCTCACATTTTTGTATTTTTCAATTTTCATTGTACCCCAAAATTATTAGTTTCAAGTATCAATTGTAATAGTTGAATTTTTGCTAATTCAACCTTTTATATTTCAATTTTCACAAATCATCCCATTAAAATTCAAAATTAAGATTTTATATTCAATTTCATATTATTGCTCATTTTCTCTAATTCATCAATTTAATAATCGAGTTGACTGGTTTGGATTTTCTACATTCGTAGAAAGAAATAAATAGTGACCATTGTGCAAAGTGCACGGTATTTTTGTATTACATTGGTTTTTGGATTGTTCATTTCCTGTATTTTTAAGGTTCAGATAAACTTGTAGATATTACTGTTGAATATTTGAATTTTGTGAAATTTTGCAGATAAATGTTGGATTGTTTAGATTAAGTGTAATTTCAATTCTGGTGGACATTGGCATATTTAACCCATTCCTGATGTTGTCTCTATGCTCAGTAATAATAATTATATTGAATGCTTGAATTTTTTTTATTGTATTGTATGACCACAGGATTGAACAATAAAGAAAGAACAACCGCAGCAATTGGCGCCCAACAACCAACCAACCAACCAGCAATTCAGCAATTGTAAGGGACAGTGTTCACTATATCCATTGAACCAGGTCACAATCTTCTTGAAGGAGTATCTATTTCTGCCAGGGGAACACCATTATTTTGAGCTCTGAGGTTTTCGGTTTGAGGTGAGACACTTTTCTTTTCTCTGTTTGGACCATTCACTTTTACTTGTGACTTTTACACTGGATAGACATTAGACACATTTTTTCTAAGTATGGCTGGCATGTTTTTGAAAATCGAACCTGATCGGTTAATTAAGGAGGAACTCGAATATGAGATTTCCTTAAGGGGTTTGAAACCTGAAGGTTCAGTATCGGAACTGATCAAAATTTTACGTGGTTTGTTGAAATTGGAGTCAGAGGGTCAATCATTCAAAGAATGTTATAAGTTTGATGTAAAGACTGAATTAGATATATGTTCTACCAAAATTGGTGAAATTGAAATTTATCTCAAATAACCTTTTTCATCTTCTATGCAACGAAAAATTAGAACAAAACTAAGTCATTTGATTGGGTAGATTGGAAAGAATCAAACTATCCGATGATGAAACGTCTTCATGTGAATTGAGATCTAAGTTACTTACTGCGGGTTTGGGGTTAATTTCTGTATATGAGGGTAAATTATCCGCTAATCCTGGAACTACAAAGTCGGTACCTGCTGAGGTAGAATTTGAGCAAAGTTTACTGAATGAAAAAGCTGTGAGTTCAACACCTACACATAATTTATTTTCCAATGTATCTGGTAATGTTTCTGGTGCAGTACAGAATGCTAACTTGGCAACAGCACGAACATGCTGCAAAATTTGAATATATCTGATCCTAAAATTCATTTGAAGAGTTTTGGAATCAAGTATTCGGGTAGGAATGATTCTCTAAGTTTGAATGCTTTTTTCGAGAGGGTGAATGATATGTTGGAGACAAGAGGATATTCTGATGACTTCATGTTCAGAATCGCGTCGGAACTTTTCGATGGTGAGGCACTGGTTTATTATAGAGCCGGCAAAAACATCGCCCATGATTGGAAAGGACTTATTGCTCTTTTTCGCGAAGAATTTTTCAGAGACGGAGACAGAAAAATCTTTGAACAAATTAAAGGAAGAACTCAAGGGGAAACAGAAACTATGTCTATTTATGTCGCCTATATGCAAAACTTGTTCAATAGATTGTCTTTCTCGGTCGATGAAAAAATTAAATTAGAATTAATAAAGGATAGAATTAGACCAGAATATCGGTTAGGGTTCGGATTGATAGATGATATTGATTCTCTCGAAATGTTGATAAAATTGGGTCGTAAACTTGAAGATAATAAGCGTTATGTGAGTAATTTTATTCCACCATCATTGAATAAAAATGCCATTGAAGTTGATTTGGAATATAAACGTGAATCAACGAAAAGTAAATTGAGTAATTTGGAGACGGAAAAACAAGTTAGTTTTCGTGATTCTCTACCAAGTGCTTTTAAGTCAGGAAGTGATCAATTTGCTGGTAATAATAGGTTCAGAAATAGAAGCAGGTCTAATTCGCGGAATAGAAATAGGTCTAGTTCCCGAGGTAGCACTAGATCTAGAGACTCTTCAGAAAAGAGAAATTATTGTTCAGAAGTCAGTTTGAATGAACGTGGACAATACTCGGATAGAAAATTTTCAAGGAATTCGTATGAAAGTCAAAATAAATCATATCCTTATCATAGAAAAAGATAGAAAAACATGTGATTTTACAGATTATTCAAGGTCAATATACAGATGAAGATACACCAGGACGATACCATGTATCAAGAATATATCTACACTTGTACAATTTAGTTGAGTAAACACAGGGTGCAGAAAGGTATTTGTGATAGATAACTCGGGTACTTCCATTCCAAAGAAGATCTTGCAATTCTCGCGTTAGTTTTTATGAATTGTCCAAAGACCCAATATGGAATATTGAGAAGAGATTGACATAAATACGACAATACTTCCGATTATGCTTGGGGGATAATCCTTATGAAATTACTAGGGTTAACAAAAATGGTATTAGGGACGATGAAAGTTGAAAATAATAATATTCCGATTATGCAGGGCTCAGATCGAAACTGTACTCAGTGAAAAACTCAACAACGAATGATGAAATTAACATACAGAAGTGTTTCAACACCAACGCTAGTGGGTGACATTCACCGTCTGGACAAAAATTAACAGTGCTGTGCCTAAGCTTCCAGAAGGATACAGCAACTATTTTGGGGTGCAAAGAGGACTGGAATACCTTTAAAATGAGGTATCACACGACATGGTATGATAGCATTTGACACATAAACATCGATGACGTCACCAAACCCATACTGATGACGCAATCACAATGAAAATTTCATTAAAAGTTGGAAAAACAAGATGACCTGTATATAGGTTTGTTAAGAAATTCAATCGATATCCAACTGTAAGTTGGGATGTTATTTTTAAATTTTTAATGACAGAGACATATTCTGTTACAGATCACAAAAAACGTCTGAAGGGTATTTATCCAGGGCTAGATAAAATAGAAGCAATAAAAATCATACCAGTACTTACAAACAAAAAAATTCGTTCAAGCACTGATAAAATGCAGCAGTCAAAACTGCAGCAGTCTTAACTGCAGCAGTCTAAACTGCAGCAGTCTAAACTACAGCAGTCTAAACTGCAGCAGTCAGCTTCCTGAAGGATACAGCAACTATTTTGGCTGCAGCGGTCTTAACTGCAGCAGTCTAAACTGCAGCATTTTATCAGTGCTTGAACGAATTTTTTTGTTTGTAAGTACTGGTATGATTTTTATTGCTTCTATTTTATCTAGCCCTGGATAAATACCCTTTAGACGTTTTTTGTGATCTGTAACAGAATATGTTCCTGTCATTAAATATTTAAAAATAACATCGCACCTTACAGTTGGATATCGATTGAATTTCTTAACAAACCTATATACAGGTCATCTTGTTTTTCCAACTTTAATGAAATTTTCATTGTGATTGCGTCATCAGTATGGGTTTGGAGACGTCATCGATGTTTATGTGTCAAATGCTATCATACCATGTCGTGTGATACCTCATGTTAAAGGTATTCCAGTCCTCTTTGCACCCCAAAATAGTTGCTGTATCCTTCTGGAAGCTTAGGCA